>JACEHZ010000706.1:0-600000 GCA_017893485.1 Hemerocallis citrina
GTCAGCATAACACTTCTGCTGCGAACTGAATCATATTCGTTAAAATATTCAATTGCTTGCTGAACCATTAGATGGGTTCTGATAGAACCCTGGAAGATCAGCTGAATAGATGATAAAGAGAGAAACATAAGATTCCATGCATAGATACCCAAGCGGAAGTAAGTTAAAAGGGAGTCACAAAAGAAAAGAAATCGAACATGAACAAGTATGCGGTGAAGGACCAAAGAAAGGGAAACTAACTGCATGCAACTAAGACCGAAATACCATGATTATAGATGTGGAAAAATAACTCTATATGGCAATAAGTTGTAGAGATCTATAATTAACAGTAGCAACTATAAACCACAAAGATATACCGTCTATGAAGCATGCGTGCATGAGTCAAGAAACAATTTTCTTTTTCAAAATTGGAAATACAAAAACTATTTTCCCTACATACAAATGTAAGCGAGTACACATAACTGTTGGGGAATTATCGCCGGATCTTGTTGAGTCTTCAACGCGATCAATAAAACCACCAAGCAAACAGTATATCACATCAAACACATAAAGCACATAATATTTGTCCCGGTTTGGGAAAGCCCTAATCCAGGGGAGAAAAACATAAATATTATTCAACTAAAAAAGATAAAAGAGTTACAACTTTCATCATGACCCTCTTTCAAGTAACTGAAAATACTTATTGTTTACAATGGAGAATTCACTCACCTCTCAAATGAAATACTCTCTTTTTCTATTCAGCACTCAATAGATTCATCTTGTTCTTTGAGCCATTACATTGATTATATAGAGAACTAGAGAAAACCTAGTTTGCTATCCTTGATATAATAATCATTCGATGTATACTGAAGAGACAATCATACATGAGAGCCATACGATCTAACCTGGAGAAAAAGTTGGGCTTCAATCGAATCCCTAATACCCAATACCTAATTCTGCAAACTGCGGCGCGGTCGAGTGCCACAAATTGTAGTCAACCGTGTCGGGCTCTAAACCAAACCCGAGAGCATGGGCGGTCAACTGCACAATCGACCACACAGCCTTTGCCATGTTGCTGTTGCTCTTGCTACCAACCGTGCTCGCTTCAATTCCTCTCGTCGCTTCCCCGTCTTCTCTCACATCGAATAAGTATGCAAGACATATAAATCCAACAATCTCCACCTTGGATTGCATACACATGAATCCATGTCTGTGTGATTTAAACTCTTCTAGACTCTTTTCATCTTCTCTTGTAAACAACTCGAACAATGGCTTCTTCTGCTAATTGAATCTACCTCCACCTGTTTTCTCCAATCGTATGCCCTCTTCAAGGGCATACCCCAGCAGATGTTATCAAGGAGGTGTCACCCTCCACACGAACTCCACCTACCCCAAGGCTCTCTCCACCTTCCGACCGTATTCGAACGTCGCAGTCTCGCTTCAGTGATCCTAGTAACGACATACTAGATGATGTTTTAGAAACAATGAGCTTCCAACCACTCGACCAAGTTTTTCTGTTCCTCCAAAGCTGGTAGAGGTTGTACTGACCCTACTCAATCCCTCTCTTACCCTTCATCACCTTACGACGACTCTCCCAAACTGTCAAAACTCTACCTCGAGCTTTGTACATGTATCCCCGAGAATCTCAAGTCCTCAAGGATATCAGATTCCACTTCATCAAAGGAATATGCATGACCTCTTCTAGTGTTAACCATTTACCATCTGTCGCTCCAACTCCGTTGTTCCCTCACCCACTACTTCACAAACCTCACATATCATCGTTCTCACACTACGGCCTGTTTTAGACTTGTAAGTAGCAAACATCTCCCTCTTAGAGCAAGTATGAGAAGAACTTCCAGAATTAAGAAATCAGTCCGAATTCACATCTAAAGAACTTGAAACTTGAAACAAGAAGACAAATCAAGTTATCACCTAAGTCAGAGGCGCTGACGTTGACTACGTGTGCACCCTTCTGATTCAATCACTTGCAGCAATCCCTCTTGTAATACCCAATCTCTCTACAATTGTAGCAGCAGATCTTACCCTTGTCTGTCATATCTCTTCCAACTGAAGTATCACCATCCACCACTAAACTACTTGTAGAAACAGACACTGCTTTATGAATCTCCTTTCTAAGTTCATCTTCCTTCATACCCTTGATCACCCCGGCTATTGTGTCTCTTTGGCAGACCTTACGTGTAACATGGTAGTTATCAAGTGATCATACGAAACTGGTAGTGAATATATCAAGTTGAAAGTTTTATCTTCTTCGCTTAGATCATCTGCATTTATCGTCCTCAGTTCAAATATTACCTTATTGAACTCTACAATATGATCTTAAAGATGGGTACCGTTCTTTATTGAGAAACGAAATAGTTTTCTCTTCCAATACATCTCATCCAACAACGATGATCCTGAGTAGTCAATTTTGAGTCTCGCCCACAGACTCGCTGCACTTGTCTCATCAAGAAAATCACACTTGACTTCGTCTGTTAATTCCTAACCTGATGCTCTGATACCAATTGTTGGGAAATTATCATCGAATCACGTTGAGTCTTCAATACAATCAATACAAACCACAAAGCAAAAAGTATATTATACCAAACACACAAAGCACACAGTATTTGTCTGGGGCAAGCCCTAATCTGGGAAAGAAAAACCGAGATATTATTCAACTAGAGAAGATACAAGAGTTACAACTCTTAGCACGACCATCTCTCAAGCCTAATTGGAAATACGTGCTGCTTATAATGGAGAATTCACTCACATCTCAGATGAAGTACTCTTTTTTTATATTCAACACTCAATAAAATTATCTCGTTCTTTGAGCAGTTACATTGATTATATAGAGAACTAGAGAAAACATAGTTCGTTATTCTTAATATAATAACCATCTGACGTATACAGAAGAGATAACCATGCGATGAGAGTCCTACGATCTAACCTGAAAAACAAGTTGGGCTTCAATCAAATCCCCAAGGCCCAATACCTGATTCTGTAGATTGCAGCACGGTCAACTGCAACACAAATTGCAGTCGACCGTGTCGGGCTCCAAACCAAACCCGAGAGCATGGGCGGTTTAGTGCACAGTCGACCGCACAGCATCTGTCATGTTGCTGATGCTCTTGCTTCCAACTGTGCTCGCTTCGATTCCTCTCGTCGCTTCCCCGTCCTCTCTTCACATCGAATAAGTATGCAAGACATATAAACCCAACAATAATTATCATGTGAAAGAAGGTATTATAATAAATAACCTCCCCTATGCAGATTGATATTTTAGAGTGAGCAATTATTTATAAATTAACAAATTTAAGTATTTAACTATCCAGTGAACACGTAATAAAAACATATCTACGTTAAAATAAAATTAGACAGTTGAATTTTAACTACTCTGTACAAAATTCTGCACAAAAATAAATAAACTGATACAAAGAAATCCACCTAATAACATGATATAAATTTGTATTTTAAAAAGAATGACATGATATAAAGCCCAGGTAAATCCCTGAAAGCCTTAAATCTGGCTTTTGAAGGCTTTGAACTTCTCACAATACTTGCCTTATATATCTCTCCTCCACCCTTTTTGACACAAGTCCCGCCCCCACCCCACCCCACCCCACCCAAAAAAAACAGAAAACCCTCCCACAAATCAACTTTTTGGAAATTAGGAGGTAGTGTAATTAGGAGGTACATGGATGACACTACTATAACTACGAAGATATGGTCCTAGCATTTTCATTATCTTCTTATATTCTAACCCTGATACCAAGTTAAGCTTGGAATGAAAGAAATCCTGAATGTGAGATCATGTGCAATTTGCTTCTAGAATGGTCCGATATTTAGCATTTCAAGATGAAGGTTGTAAATAGTATGAGCAACAGATCTGACAAATAGTTAAAAAGAAAAGAAACTCATGCATGACTGCTACCAAACTGGCAGAAAAAAGAAACTGTATGATTAATATGCATGAAAAATCTCTTATATTGAACCCTGCATGCCCACCCATGTCCAGTGCTTACGAATAATAAACAGTTTATTCACCTCAAAATACATAAGATGAAGCACAATCTCCCCTTTTTGGAAAAACCATCAATTGTTAATAAACCAATTTTACCAATTTGCATTCTTTTACATATGTAAAAACAGAAAAATATGTGAAAGTTCCATATATATATATATATATGCTAATATAGAAATATATACAACCCAAATATAGAATATTGTGCACTCTTGTCTTGAATTTTGGAGATGTTTTCTACCTCACACCAGCCTAATTTTGTCAGAATATTGATGTCTACGTTTCATTACAAAATAAAATAAAGAGTATAAGAACCATAATATATGACATATCTATTAGTTGGTAATAAATTTAATTAATTTTCAATGTGAACGAAGGAAAATAAGATGATATATTATAGCCATAAGACTTATAACATGCATCATTCTCTATTAATATGCAATAGCAGACAGAAAACACTCTCTACACCAGCAAACTAAAGAGTCAATTTTCTTCTAAAGCTGAAGGAATATGTCGGATGGGAAAGACAGCATCACCAAAGCTAGCAAGAATGGAACAAGAACCAAAATGGGAGACAAAAGTACAATTCAGTTTTTAAAGATATTTCAGCGAAATAATTTCCTTAAAATTTTCCAACTTACATAGGATTGTTAGGGTTAAATTTTCCCACTTACCCAGGGTGTGCAAGGCAAGAAATCACCTCTTCCTCTCTTGTCTTACGACCCACGTGGTTTGGGATGTTTTGTTAGTGTGACCTTTCGTCGACCCCACTACAACAAAACTGTGTTATCCCGGCGTTTGGGTAAAACGCCGGGGTAGAACCCAGGTATTAAAAAATAATAATACCCCCTCTTACCCCGGCGTTTATTAGAAAACGTCGGGTCTTCGTGGACTATCCCGATGTTTTCTCTAATAAACGCCGAGGTAAGAGGGTAAGATATCCCTTCCCCATTTTCATTTAGAATATTTCTTCTTTTTAATTTCCCCTCCCAAAATTTTTGCTTCCTCTCTTCCACCCACAAACCCGAAACCTCCCTCTCACCGTCGCCGTCCTCCGTCGTCTACGAACACCTACTCGCGTCGCCATGCCCCCGTCCCCTCCCCACAACGTCGTGCCCTTGACCATCCTAGCCCCCACGTCTCTCTCTCACAAACCCTAGCCTCGACCACTATGGCCCCACGTCGCAGTCGTTGTTCCCGCACCGTCACCCCGATCATCTTCATTCCTCTCTCAAACCCTAGGTATGATTTTGAGAATTTGAGAATAGGTTAATTTGTGATTTTGAGAAATTGGGATTGTGAGTTGAATAATTAGGGTTTGTGAATGTTATGATTTTGATGTATTAATAGGTATGTGAGTTGAATAATTAGGGTTTGTTGAATAATTAGGGTTTGTGAATGTTAATTTGTGATTTTGTAGGCAATTTAAAAATGGAAGCGTTGCTTAAGATTGCGGATGAGGTGATATTTAAGGACTAAGATCGATCGAGGAGAAAGGTCGACCATATGGTGGCCTGTTGTGTGTGTGTGTGTGTATTTGGTTGTGAGAGAGAGGATAATGGCAGGGGCAATGTGTTGTGAGCTGAAAGGTATGATTTTCTTTACAAACCCCCTTCTTTGTTGAGAAATAAGTGGCATAAAAAATCAAATCAGATGGAGATGGAATTGTGTTCTTTCTTTTGTATATTATTAGACGAAGGAGGGAATTTAAGATGTTGAGTTGAAACAAGAGATGCTTTCCTATTAATGTTAGTAGCATGTTTGCCTTAAAGAGTTTAATACATGAAACCAAATTGAAGTACTAAGAATATTTGTTGAAATTGCTGATTTATGTTCGTTCATATACTAATGGGTTGAATGCTCTAAATGTAGATGAATCAAGGAGGCAATAAAGAATTTTGGACAACACATAAATGACACAACTATACACGACACACCAACACTGGAAAAGTGTTCTAAAATACTGTATAAAATAAAGTAGATCTGTACCATATTTTTTCCTTGTAGTGTATACTAATTAGTAGAATTTTGGAGGATTGTGTTTGTTCCGAAGTTGCAACATATTAGATTATTAATTTGGATCCTCTTCAATAAGTATTTTTGACTTGAGAGTTCATTGCGTCCAATGTTAGGCATCTTATCCCTAATAAACTATGTTTGCCCCTTGCAAGATTCTTATCAAGGCCAGCCTGTTGAGGACGGCAAAGGATGCCCCAGGTTCCTTTCTTCTTTCAGATATTAGACTTTCAATTACCTTCAATATATATTGCATCTATATTGTTGGAAATTTATGAATGACTCTGGGTTCCAACAATAAGAATATAATATTGGAACTTAATCAGCGCATACTAGATATGTACATCAAAGAAATTTAATAATTTCAAGTGTAAATCTAATCCAAAAATTTGGACCATAGATATTGTCATAATCCAAGTTGAGTGGTAGCTTTGATTTGGTAATGAAGAATGTTCTTAATTAGTGAGATTTAAGCTTCCTCACTGGAATCTTTACTAATCATCAATCATTATTCTTTGTGAAACATAGCTAATCAGGACTATAGTTCATTGAATGAATATTTATTCGTATTCATCATGTGATTGTGATTATTTACATGTCTACATAATACCTCTAAATTACTTGATGCATAAAACGACCTTAAAATATTTGTATCTGATGTTACATTTTATTTCTCAAGGCGGATGGAAATGCAACTACGGCGACGAGATGTTGAACAGTGGATGAGCCACCGGCGGTTACCGGATGGATTGCGGAGGTTTGGCAATTTATGTTTCTCATTTTGTGCTGAAATATTCACATGAAGTTCACAAATTTTTGTAGTGTATACTATTTCCGTTTGAAGCATTTATATTGCTTAATTGTTATTACTTGAATGGATAATGTAGGCTTGTAAGGCAAGCTGAGCGATTTAGTTGGGCTGCTACCCGTGGAGTGAATGAGGAAGAGCCTACTTGTGAATTTACCAGAAAACCTTCAAAGAGAGATATGTCACCATTTCTTCAAGTTTCTCAAAAAAGTAAGTTATCAAAATTCTATGATGGTGCATCAATGCAGTATCATTTGCCGATAGAGTGATACTCTACTTCAAAATTTTCTATTGTCATAGCTAAAATTATATGCACATATAAGCGTTGTTAACTGGCTACAGTCAATGTACGTGCTAATAATTATGCATTTTTTAGAACAATTTTTGACATATCATCATGAATAAAAAATGCAACCGAAGCCATGAGGTTTTGGTCGTAGCAGGGTTAGTATAATCAATTGATTTGTAAGAATTAAAAAGAAGGTAGTGTTACATATGAGGTTATTTTAATGTGAAAAACTTTCCTTTTTCTAAGTATCTTTGAATTGAATGTTAATACCCTTTCAAGTTGTTGAAAATATGATAGATACAGTGAATGTTGCTAACTTAATGTGCTTGTGCAATGTTTCTAGGCTTACTTTATGACAGATTTGAATTTGGAAGTGCATATTTAAAATCCAAATAGGTAGGCTTTTAACTAGTAAGAAAGTTTTTTGGATTGAATTGGATCGTTAACTTGGTTCATTTTGTAGGTAAAAAGGGATGTGGCAGGGCACCGCTATCTATACAGTATATATGCTAGTTGATAGCTACCTAGTTGGTATTAGTACACATCTTAATGAACAAACATATAGATTCAGTTTCCTTCTATGACTAGAAAGATTTAAAGAGGATGGAAAGGAAACCTTTGCACATGATTGACTTTTATTTACTTGGAAATAGTATTGCATCTGCCCATAGTGTCTATCGAGAGTGTTAGGCCTCTATTTGGTCTCTCTACTAGGGTTGCAGTCTCAAAAGTTGCCACCCGTTAATTTCCTTTACTTCCTCGTCTTCAATAATTTGGTTGATCATTAAAATGTTGAGTATGAAGGTTCACTTGATCTGGTACGGTCATCAATTTATTTTTAACTATTTCAAGATGGCAGGTGTTTGCAGTTTCAAAGAACTTAATCAGGACCATAACAAAGAGATAGAGATTGATGCAATCTGTTAAAAACCGAAAGATGTCCTTGCATGAGGTACCCGCTTTTGTTTTTATTTTTTGATCGGTATCGACTAACTGTAAGATCTCAAATTATTTCTATGTTTTGTGCCAAACTTATGTTGTGCCAGATATTAGTTGAATTGATCAATTAGTTAGTTAACTAATCTAGATAGGGTATGGAGATGTAGGTTCAACTACTATACACCATTTGTTTTGCAGTATATGATGACTATCCTCTTTACCAGAAACAGGAATCTATCTTTTATATTGAAGATTGGGAATTTTTCTGTTCTTTTTGTTTTGCAGGGTTAGGCTATTTAGCAAGTTTGGGGTTCCTTCTCTTGCTTAATCAAGGAAGATGAGTAGGGAATTGGGGATACAAGGGGAATAGATGAAAACAACTTGATGCTGGTTGTGTTTAGTTTTGTATAAGATTTCTTACTCTTTATATGTATGTACTAGATTTTCCCGTGGGCACGTGCCTACGGCACGTCTTCGGAACGATACAGCATATGAAAGTCTTATAAACAGTAAAACAACAATTATGTGGCTCAAGTTTGAATAGTAAAACAATAATTAGTTGTAAATAAAAGTCCATGTTTCCATTAATATATGTTGAAAAATAATTATAAATGGGGTGTAAAATCCAACTTCTTAGAACTTTGAGTGTGGAAAATGATGAAATTTAACTGTTGGTGAGATATTTGCTATTTTCAATGTAACATGAGCAATAAAAAAATGCATAAAAAATCTGAAAATTTACAAACCTGAAATCTGAAAATATAAATTTGTGAGTAAATAGAAAGAATGAGAGAGAGATAGAGAGAGATAAATAAATAAAGGAGTTGTTTTGAGGGGATTTGAATTTGAGTTTTGGGGGAAAACTTTTGGGCAGAAAAATATGTTTTGTGAGGTTAGATCTGGACCACTGATTTCAACCCTATTGAATGAGAGCCACTTGATAGCTTTCTTTGTGTTTTATTATATAGATAAGAATTCTGACTCTTTGTATGGATGCATAAGATTTCTTACATTTTGTATGGATTACCGGAAATTATTATGTATAGAAATTTTTATGGATTTTGTATAAGCTCTCAGGTTCCTTCATCCCCCCCAACCAACCAACCCCAAACAAAAAAGTACACCTACCCCGGCGTTTGTACTTTTTTACCCAAAAAATAATAATTAAAAAAAATAAAAATATATATATCCCGGCGTTTTACAAATGCCGGTGTATACTGATGCTACACCGGTATTTTTAAAAGCGCCGGTGTAGGCTGCCAACAATCCCCGGCACGCACAACTCCGGCGCTTGTTGTGGCATTTTCCAAAATGCCGCAACGTTATTCCCCGGCATTTAGGAATCCCAAAAAATGCGTCGGGGGTTCCCTGTCTATTGTAGTGCCCGGAAGCTTGGTCTGGTTTCACAGATACTGCCAGACTGGCTTGGACATTGTGGTTGAGGCAATCATATGGATCTGCTGCCTGAATAGGAACAAGTATTGTTTCTATAGGTACCTGGGGTCTCTATTACATCCCTCCAACTCTTTCTGTGGTCTACGGTCCAACTGCCTGACCATTAGTGCAAACAGGTTGCTGATAAAGTGGACCATAGTCAGGAGGGTTTGTTCAAGTCTAACTCTCTCTACTCAATTCACCAGCTGCACAAGTTAGTGATTGTTGTTAGTTACGGCTGAGGTGTTTCTCATTGTTGTTTAGGGATATCTATTTCTAGTTTTGTTTATACACTAGACCTCTTCTGTTTCAAGTTACTTTATGTTGACATGTTATCTTGTTGTTTAGTGTTTGGCGCTAGTAACAAAAGTATTATATGAAAAAAATAGGAAATATATTCATGCTGAGAATCATAGCAGCACAATTTTGCAACTTATTCGTCACTTAGTGAACTAATTGCTACATACGTGTATTATTCACAAAAATTCGAGAATATACAGAAGTCATCACATATTTACAAAATGAGAAAGATGATGATAAATTGCATGCAAATGACGTAAGCCATGCGAGGATGAAAAGATGAAGAAGAAATATCTGTTTAGGGTTATCGGGTAATTGACTCTTTTGCCCATCTAAAAGTAGAACTTTTCCAAAGAGGTTGCGTGCATGTTGTGAGGGATGTAGATGGGGTGTTTTAAATTTGTAAATTGCTATCCTAGCCATATTTTAGATCAAGCTAGATCAAACATGCTAGATCAATGAGTTTTTGAAGACTTCGATTATCCTTGGTGCAAGAACTCATTCACAGATTCATCTACATTCTTTTGCATGATATTATAAACAAAAAATCAAGCTAAGAAACTAGTGTATCACAAGTAAGACGAATAAGAATTGCTTTCACCAAAATTAAATCAATATTACTCTTTATGGCAGAAGCTATTTTGTACTACGAATAGATATGTCATATAACACTTATCAGAGAAAATTTCACAATGAGAATATTGAAAAGGAAGGACAAGTGTGGCTCCATAAATTTGACGTACCAACCATGACTAACTTAATAATGCCAGTATTTATTTAGATTTGCAATAGAAGGAAAGGGGAATGAAACAGAAATTTACAGTCTAAGCATATTAAATTAATTTATAATTTGTTGATAAGAAAACCATGTGAAAGTATAACTTCGGTATAAACATCTGATCCTTACAAAGTATCTGAAATGGTATGAAATCTTAATGCAAGTACTCTACTACAATGTAGGTTCAGATAAATGTGTGTGGTCTTTCATCATCACTATACACATCAAGACTGATAACCCTACAGTTATTTCCCCTTTCTTTAAAAATATAATATTTAATGTTTTAATGAACATAGATAATCTTCTCATTTTGACTACCTAACACTATCCTATATATCATATGCAACAAATTTAAAACTACTTTGAAATAAGGTTGCAGAAAGAAACCCCACTCCATTCCGAAGTGAACAAGTTTTGATGATCAAGGCAATCAACCTACATCAACACATTGTTTTTGCTTCTCAAAAACAAAAAAACAAAACTAGAAAATTCTACCTATATCAATTAGAATCAATGCCCATTCTACCACACTCTAATTTACTTGATTTTTCTCAATTACAAACAAATATCAAATCCCCAATCTCTAAACCAAAACTGGTACCCCAACCAATAATTCTACACCCATCCAAATGGGCTAAGAATATGATCAACATAAACCAATAAACTTCAATCAAGCACCAAACTAACTCTTCCAAATCTCAATGGCATGACATCAATATATTTAATCATCCCATCACTCTATACACTAAACTCAAGAAACCCAAATGAAAAATCATTGAAATTTTAAACATGCCCACAAACTAATACCACGAAAAGAACCAAAAAAGAAGAAAACCCATAAATGGGTCTTTCAAAATTTTGTCTTTTAGTGGAAAATCACTAAAATTAGTGAGAAATTCACTTAAAATTTTTTAGATTGATGCATGTACAAAGCAATATCAAATCAAGAAGAAAGATAGATGATTACATTGTAGGCGATCTCTGAAGAACTTGCAAGATTGAGAACTGAGGGCTTCGAGCAAAAATGAGAACTTCAACGCGATTTATAAAAGAATCCTTTTTAACAGTTTCTAAGTATAAACGAATAGCTATTCATCTTCTCCTTCTCTCTTTTTTTGTTAAGGTTTTCTTTTTTCCTTTATCCCCTTTCAATTTTTTCCTTCCCTTTCGTTCTACGGAAATTTATTTCTGATTCTTTTTCTGGTCCTAATTTGCAGTTTTTTTTTGGCTTGTTGATAATAGGTAAACACCTTTACTATCAAAAAGTTATGCAAACACTGAAGCACGTAAAAAAAAAGTTTTTAAAAAATTAATAATAAAAAATATTTGTTCTCAACTCTATCTGTAAGAGCTTCCACAATGGCAATTCCTATATTTTGGCAAAATGAAAAGAATAAAAATAGAATAGATTGCATCGGCTGCGGTGGTAATTTCTCAAAATTTTCTTATTTTTGTGTGGGACGATACAAGATGTATCGTCACTAAAAAAAAATCGTTAAGACAAAACACCTTGTATCGTCGCTTTAAAAAATTAACGAAAACTGCCTACGACGAGACATCATGTAGCGTCGGTCCTTTTTTTTTTAAAGCGGGCCGAGACATCTTGTCTCGTCCCCAAATAATTATTGAAAAAAAAAAAATTTAGAACGGGACATGATGAGTCCATAATGTATGCCGCATTTGAAGATTAAAGTGGGTGGCGTGGGAATATTTTCCCTACTTTTAAGTGAAGGAGAAGTTTATGTTTCCCACTCTTTCCATGCCAAACGTCCCTTTTACCCCACCCCCCTTTAGGTTTGTTTTGTTGTATAAATTGGAAGGTTTGCTCTCCGAAAGAGTTAGCCTTCTCTTCTTAATCCCTTCTTCCTAAAAAAATTCGTATGATTAATTCATACTGAGTTCTCGGCCTTCTAAAAAAATCTCCCATTCAATCATTTATTAAGTTCTCGGTCATCTTCAACAACCAAGAAAAATGTCTTCATCCATAAAGAGATTTATTGGCAAAGTGAAATCTAAACGTTGGTCCGAGTCGGCACAACCACAAAACAGGGGCTCAATTCTCATATTTTTCTCAAAATATGAGAATATGAGAATTATAGCAAACGACTGTGGATGCTCTAAGGTTAGTATGTTACTTTGAAGAAACTATTTAAGGTAAATTTCATAAAAGCACTCTTAGTTTTGCTCATATAACATGCAAGATAAAAATATGTCGTAGACGATAGAAGAATCACCCAACATACAAAATATTTCGATCAAGAAAGAACAAGAGCACTCAGAAGACAACAGGTTGAATTCATATAGAACCATTATGGTAGATAAGGAAGGTAAAGAATTATCCACCCGAGTTTGTTATATTTATCGTCGACATAATTTCTTCTTCTTGTTGTAAATGGATGTCTCCACAATACTTTTCAAGGTAAAAATGTCCAAATATTTTCCAAATGCGGATGTTTGAAAGGGTAAAGGTCTGAAAGTCAAACCCCAAACTTCAGTAATTACTAATTAGGATAGGTTTTTGAGCAAATCGTGGAAATTTTTTTAATATTTGAATATCGTTAGCCATCAAAGATGAGTCCTCAATGGATATACAAGAGATGAGTTCTGTAAAGAAATATACATGAATTGAGGATCCCAGCTTTATCTATTAAAAATCTAGAATGGGATGATAGATCTTGCTAAGCAAAAGAGGATACAAGATGCTGACATAATGAATTTAATATCTTCACATGATGAACAAAATGCATTTCGAAAATCATTCTGGATGTGTTCTTTATAAGGAAAAACTACCACAACGAGTCATACTGCGAGTATGAAAGAAATTCGTGAACGCAAGAGCATTCAGATCCAGAAAAATGAAGCAGGTATCACACAGATGAGAGCTCCAAAAGGTGAAGGCAGGGCTTTAACCCACTGCTAAGGGAGAAAAAGGAAAAAAAAAAGTCACGACATATGTAATTGGAAACAATCTAAGATAACTTAATCATCAACCAGGTGTTATTTATGGGCAATCCACAAGTTATGTATTTACAATGATCACGGTCTTTAAGAGATGTTCAAGTTATGTATTTACAATGATCACGGTCTTTAAAAGAACATCTCGACAAAGAGGAAGATGAATAAAAGAGAAGCACCTGATCAGTCCCATTACAATATTTCCTCTTAAAAAAAGTTTCGAGCACTTTAATAACCCAACTTATTCCCATGCTAAAAATAGGAAGTCATAACAACTTTTCTGGCTAAGTGAGGTATATTAGGAGAAATTGATGACTTCATACAGCCACGTTTGGTACTTGTAAGATACAATAAGAGTAGAAATTGAACATGACGAGAACCTAGTGGCCAATGTTGTTCAATAGCCTCTCGACCGCGGCGTGAACATTACCAGCAGTGGCAATCAGAGCTCGAATGTTCTCTTGGGTGTCGAAGAAACCCATTTCCTGGAGCTGAGATAGCTGTGTCGCATATAACTCTCCTGGTGGAACTAGAAAAGAAATCGGTAGAATTTCTATTCAGTTACAAAATAATCCGGAAAGTGAAATTAATGAGCAGAGATGCTAGGATGTTTACCATTGGAGGTGTTGGGAACACCGAAACCACCAGCCCCAAGTCCACTAAACATGTTAGACAAAAAATCCAGGTTGTTTGTGTTTGGAATTCCTACACATTCATATACGGGCACAATAAAATATTGAGGGAGATAAACAAAATTAGAAAAAAGATAACGACAAAAAAAAATAGCAGTCCAAAAATTGTTAACAGAGGCCTGTGAATTGCCATAAGCATAAATGCACCATATTTCTGGTCCCCTTGACCAACAACTTTAATAATTTTCAGTAGCTGATTGAAGAAGATTTAGACCTAAACAAGGACATGAATCTAGAGAGCAGTCCTTACCTGTGCCAGCACCATCTGTCGGGTTTTGTCCCCTGCAGCAAACATCAAACCATTATTTAATAATCAGAAAGTTCCATAATAAATAACAAGATGAAAAATGCAAACTGATTATCAAAATGTGAGGAGTTTACAGATTTGAATTTAAGTGATTTAGCACGACCACTTCTATCATGGAGCTGAACCCATGTCAAACACCAAAAATTATGAACACTCCTTATGCTGCCAAACACTTTCGGCGCGTCTTCTAAATATGTTGAACATTTGTTACACTTCTCGAGCACTTTTGAAACACTTTTTCCGCATATTCTGTACAAGTGAACTCATATAACTTTTTTATGGACTATGGAGCTTCTCTTATTTTGTAAATTTTAGGGGGTCCAGAGATCACTACTTTTGCATGGATTAAATATTTCTAATTTTGATTGTGTAACTCAAATACTTTTGATCATTTGAGTTAAAAGTTATGCCAGATTGTGATAAACATTATTTGCGGAAAGGGAGCCTCGTAATTATAGGAGGAAAATTCCCTCACAGAGTAGTTCTACTCACACGATGGAACTTAATATATATGATCACCATTTATCATGTTTCTTATGTCATAAGATGCATGTCTGTTCGGAGACTTCTACCCATGAAGTGGGTGGTGCCAATTTGTTAATTGAAAAAACATTCATTTTGCATGATCAACAAGCACCCAAGTAACTTCATTTTCGTACACAAATATTCTGGCATGTGATCAATGTGAACGGTGTGGATTGTTCATAAAGGGTCCCCTCGAGTGATTAAAGAATCCCACTGAGTGATTATAATCACTCTATATGATGAAATCACCTTATGTTAGTATGAGGTACCCTTTACTCATATTATATCTATATAATAAAACACAAAGAAAGCTATCAAGTGGCTCTCCTTCAATCCCCCCAAAATCAAAGGTCCAGATCTAACCTCACAAAACACATTCCCCCCCCCCCAAAAGTTTTCCCCCAAAACTCAAATTCAAATCCCCCCACCCAAAACAACTCCTTTATTTATTTAATTATTTCTCTCTCTCTCTCTCCTGTTCAAAAATTAAGAAAATTAAAAATTAAAAAAATTAAAAAATAAAAAACTTGAAAACTTGAAAACTAAAAAAATAAAAAAATTTAAAAACTTTAAAAATAATTCAAAATTTTCAAAACTTATAATTTTTTTAAATATTAAAAATATTTTAAAAAAATTAAAAAATTAAAATTTTAAAAATAAAAAATTTAAAATTTTAAAGAATCTAAAATTTGAAATTTTGAAATTTTAGAAATTGAAAATTTGAAGTTTTTGAAAATTTGAAAATCTCAAAATAAATCCAAATCCAAATTCGAACCCGAATCAAGAGGTCATCGCCGATATCTGATCCATTGCTGATTCCGTATCGATGAATCATTCAATTAATTTGCTGGACCTCCAAAACTATTTTATATAATCAAACCGGTGCACAAACCAGGTGCACCGTTCCGAAGACGTGCCGTAGGCACGTGTCAACGGGCAAACCTAGTATATATATATATATATAAAATATAATGGGGTTGTGCCTCTAAGTTCTTCCACAAATTTGGCATGTCCCATATCCGTATACATGCTTCCTAGAAGACAACAATTGATCCAGTCTGCGGTTTCAATCCCATCAAATAGGGGGAAAGGAGTTTTCTGTTAATAGTAAAAGAACAAAGTGGTAAAGTACCTATCATGTACTGCCTAAGTTCAAGTGTTGAACAAAATGGAGAAAACATCATTATTCTGCTTCCGAAGAGCAGTTTCATATACTAAGTTCTTTCATATAACAATAATAACAGCTAAGAATTAATAAATTTTTTATATAACAATAATAACAGCTAAGAATTAATAAATTTTTAAAAAAAACAATTACTCTCTTTGTGATGGATGAAACAGAAACAAACATTAAAGCACTAGAAATTATATTGTTATCATAAAAATCAAATATAAGTGATAACAGTAGCTTACTGGCTTGGCTGTTGAGGACCAAATTGGGAAAAGCGTGACTGTAGCGACATAAGATGCTGCACGAAAGAAGAAACAATTGTTGTTTAGAATAAAACTCATACCAACTAGCTTACCAAAAAAATTTAAAAAAATTAAAAATTAAGATCATACAGACTCTTGCAGAGTAGAAAATACCTGCAATGTCTCAGGGTTAGTGAGCTGGCGAAGAAATTCTGGATTTTGCAACATATCTCTTAATTGGGGATTAGAATCCATGGCCGATCGCAGCTGAGGATTCAAACTAAGAACCTAACAGCAATGCAAACAAAAACCAATATAAAAAAATTCAAGACTTTTGGGCTAATTCACAGAATTCATGGAGTTACAGTTACCTGATTCATATACTGAGGATCGGAGATTAAACTCTGCATCATTTGATTCATGGCTGGGTTGTGCATAACCTGACTCAAGACAGAAGGGTCAGGTATCCCAATCCCACCTAACCCACTGATGCCAGGTGAACTTCCTTCGCTAACAGGAGCTGATCTCGTAGCTGTTGTACGTCCTGTTATCAGATAGAGTTTATAGAAGCCAAAGGTAAAGTTTAGGAACCACTTAGTCCCTCAGATTACATATACTTGCTATCAGGTTCCCAAAACTCGTGAACCACTTAGTCTATAGAAGCCAAAGGTAAAGTTTAGGAACCACTTAGTCTCTCAGATTACATATACTTGCTATCAGGTTCCCAAAACTCGTGAACTGCTGTCGGTCCCCCAATTCATAAAATCAATTTCAATACGCCCCTCCAGTTAGTTATCACTATTGGCATAAGTTACTTTCAATTGTGTTATATTTAACTGCAAATCATGTATTTTTTGTCACAGCAACTACACCCTTCTCTTTCTACCCAAATGCCCAGTCAACCAGTTTGATGGACAAACCCATGAAATCGGAGGACATTGTTCCAAAATGACAGCAGCTAACTAAAAGGCCTAATAACATCAACAAGTTCTGTGGGATGTATTAGCAACTGACAATTTAGGGGGACTTATTACAAAATGCATGCAGTTTAGAAGGACTAAGTTATCAAAAAAGGAAGCACAGTGTGTGCATCCCAACAATAAAAAAGAAAGAAAGAAGCAGAAATTACCAGCATTGCCCCATGGGTTAGGGAGTGGGTTCGTATTTGGCACGGGAGAACCACCAGTTGCTTCAGAACCAGTAGTAGAAGGATTTGGTAATCGTTCATTGGACTGAGTTGTGCCCTCGTTCCCTAAAAGGGCTGCAAATGGGTTTGACCCAACGTCATTTCCAGTCTCCCCTGCCATTGCTGTGGCATTCATTAATGGCTCTTGAACAGTTTCATACATGCGCCTGAGCGCATTAAATCCTTCTGGAGAAGATTCAATGTTGCTCATAGCCCTATCAGTATTCCTCATCATTTCTCTCATGAGTTCAGGATTTCTCGCAGCTTCAATAGTTTGTCTAAGTGTGCTAGGGTCATTAAGTACATGTGCGAGCTCAGGATTTCGGTCCATGATCTCCCTCATTTGAGGATTGCTCATAATCAGGTTTCGCATCAGGTCAGGGTTGTTCATCATGTTTTGGATCACAGGCGAGTTCATTAATTCCCTCATCATGTTTGGGTTTTGGGTTAGCTGTTGTTGCATCTGATCCAACTCTGGGAAATTACCTCCGAATAAACCAGAACCAGCAAGACCGTTGACTCCAAGACCAGGAAACAGTGAACTGCCAAAATCTTCCTCTGTGAGACCCCCACCAACTCCCCTCACAGCTCCAGGATTACCGTTTACAGTTCCTGAAGTGTTAATGTTGGCTGCTTCTGTATTAGAAGGGGGCGTTGATGCGATGGCACCACGAACTAAGTGAATAGTGTGTTCATTTTCCACACCTAACAAAGATAGAATGAAGATTAGTTAAGGTTAACAACAACAACAGCAAAGGCTTTTTCCCAATTAGTTGGAGTCAGCAAGAAAGACTAAAGACTACAGAACACAAACCAATAAAATAACTAAGCCATTAAATTGTTAGATAAGAAGCTTTTCTTTAAGAGAGATGTGAGCCCCAAATCCAACGAGGCATATAACCTATACCCTATCTATGGGAGCCATTGCAAACTTTTAACTACACTGATTCAAAGACCACGAAATTGTAATTTGGATTACCAATTTTCAAGTTGATTGAAAATATGAAACCTCTCACCATAACACTTCAAAAATAATATACATGGGAGGACCACATATCCATATCCTACTCTTCAATCTTAAAATGAGGGAGTCACATTTTCAAAGTGCCGTATTAGTATCATACTACTTTTCTTAAGTACAGCTCACAGACAAACTGTAGTACTCATTGTCATTTTCCATCATGTCTCACATGTCATATCCTATTGTTTAATGCAAAATGAATTATCTAGAATGCATAGTTATGTAATCATTTTAACACACATTCAATTGATCATTAAGAATTGCTTTAAAATAAGTAGCACGACACAATTGCCAGAGCTATAACACATTTAT
This sequence comes from Hemerocallis citrina, assembly GCA_017893485.1. NCBI lineage: Eukaryota > Viridiplantae > Streptophyta > Magnoliopsida > Asparagales > Asphodelaceae > Hemerocallis > Hemerocallis citrina. Next base: position 18,973 of record JACEHZ010000706.1, read on the forward strand.
TTGAATTAACTGAAACAAAAGAGTATGAAACAACAAATAAAATAAGAGTAAGCATAAATATAAGAATGATGCAGAATTTACAACTGTCTTCAACTTCAAATTAGATCAGCATAATACCCCAAAAACGTCTCCATAAGTTTCGACCATTAAGTGCCACAAAATAAAAGGAGACAAAAGATCACATTACTGGAAGCAGAAGAATAAAAAAGTCAATAAACCAATTGTGAATTATGTGCAACTTTTTTGTTGTTCATCAAACCAAATAATTCAAACCTCATACATGATCAATCAAAGAAAGAGACATATGCTATTTATTTATGAAACATGCTAACATTAGCATCCTAAGAAATGGAAAGATGGACAGAGAAAAAAGTAATTATAGAGGGGGGGGGGGGGGGGGGGGGGGGGGGGGGGGCGCTCCACTGACTAGCTTTGCTTTGTTAAAATAGGGGATTTGAGGTTTATACGTTTAAAAATGAAGGTCTGTGGCTTAATTTTGTTCGCAGAGGATTCATAGGTACCTTTTTATCTCTATACAAAGATGTTAGCAACACTAATCAATTCTACCTAGCCATTTAGGTTTTGAAAACCTTTCACTTTCCCATAAATTTCTTCACAAAGAGCTCATTACTGACTATACATATAACCATAAAGATGAAAGACAAAGAACAGACTACAACCTGTTGACTATAAAAATCTCATACTAAGAGTGTTTTTGACTACATAAAATCTTTTAAAACCTCTTGCAACAATAAAACATGGATATCATATGGTCTCATGAACACCCTATCTTGTCTGGGTCTCTCTGACCCATTGAAACATAAACACCATATCAGTTTTATAATTTCACAAATGCGGTTTGCAGACTTCTGGGACATGTAGATCACACAGAAAAGAGGTTTCATGGGGTTTCGTAAGAAGAAAAGTGAAACCCACTTCCCGAAAACATCTTGTGTGCTCACCGGTAACGCATTATTTCCAAAACTGGGTGAAACCCATGTTTCACGAAGCTCCATGGAAACAACCAACAGCACTGAAAACCCTCCTTATAAAACTTGCATTCACGGAGTTTCATGGTTTCACCTTGCTATTCACATACACAAAACCCCCTATAATCCACTACAGAAACACTCGAACCATTGAATAATCACTACCAACACCAATCACAACCCATTTCCCAAATCAATCAATCAATCACAGCCATTCTCTCCCCCTAAAAATATTTTTTTCTAAATTAAATCATGATCACTGCTAATTCACGGAGTATCATGGTTTCACCTTCGATTAGAACACGTAGCCAAAGACAACCTAATCCACTACATGTACACCCTATACATTTGATAATCACTACAAATACTCTCATTTTTGATCAATTACAAATACACTCAATAAAGTATCATATTATAATTTTTAACAAAAATCAAATTTCTTATCTAAATCATGTCCACTAGTAATTCTGACTATGTAATCTTCAATTTTGTCTATGAACAAACAAAACCAAATAAAATTAACAAAAATCTCAGTACCGTAGCTGGCTAGGGTTTGATTGTCCTTCAAGATCCGGCCTTTATAGATCAGCTTCTGCTGCGCGGCCGGAACCTCGCTCCTCGTAGCAACAAGACTCTTAAACGCCTCCACCGTCGAATCGAGCGGCGTCTCCACCGACAACTTCGAACCATTCGAACACCGCACGTTCACGGTGGCGGAATCGCCCATTAGATGAGAAGAATCGGTGGTTCGAAACCCTAGTTTGGGGGAGGAATCTGGGATTTTTGAATAAATTATTGGATTTTTGGATCGCTTGGGAATGAAGAAAGAGATGGGAAATAGAGGGAGAAAAGGATAGAAATCAACAAGTGGAGTATTAATGGGTCGGTGGATATCGGGTTTGGGTATTTATAAACCCGCTTATTAGAGCATCCACAGTCGTGGGCTAAATACCCAAAACTTGGAAAATTTGGAAAAAAACGCACTGCACTCGTCGTCCAAATACCCAAAATTTGGGTTGACGATGAACAGTGCGCTGCCAAATATAGCAGACGGTTTGGCTATTTCCAAAATATAGAGGACGCAAGATTATCAACCGTCCGTCCTAATTGACGGAAGATAATCCTCCGTTTCGTACAAAAAGTACGTTAGCCAATGATTAACCAGTTTTTGAAAAAAAAAAAAACAAAAAAAAAAAATCAACAGACGCAAGATAATCAACCGTCCGATCAAAATGACGGTGCATATTTAACCGTCTGTGCGTTTTTTTTAAAAAAAAAAATTTTAAACTGGGACGGTGTATAAAACACCGTCCGTCCTAATTAACGGTTCATATTGAACCGTCCCAGGCCTTTTTTAGTTTTTTTTTTTTTTTTTTTGTCGTTTAGTGCCTTAAAAAAAAAAAAAAAAAAACCAAACCTGTCAACATCTTGTACACGTCACCACCTAATTAACGGAACATTATGAACCGTCCCAGGCTTCTTCTTGATTTTTTTTTTTTTTTTTAATTATTTTTTGTCTTCTAGTGCCTTAAAAAAAAAAAAAAAAAAAAATTAAAGCCGGTCAACCCACGGCAGATTATCGACCGTGCGTTTAGATTAACGGGACATATAGCACCGTCGTTGGGTTTTTATTAAAAAAAAAAAAAAAACAAATTAAAAGCCGGTCAACCAACGGCACATAACCTACCGTTGCTTCAGATTGACGGCGCATAATGCACCGTGCGTTGGGTTTTTTTTTTTAAAAAAAATATATAAACAAAAATAGGTCAACGACGGTATATTATCGACCGTCGTAACAGATTGACGCAAGATAATCTTCCGTCGTTTAAACAAAAACAAACGACTGATCGAAAATAGCTTTTAACGACTGCAGCAACATTCTTTTTTTCCTATTTCTCAAATGCTATTTATCCAAAATTTGGCTTCAACGACTGTGGATGCTCTTAATGGGTTTAATTGGATTTGTACTAGGTTATCTGACATGCAAATAAGATCTTCAAGCTCGAAGCTTTGAGTTTGGAAAGAGAATTTTTTTTTTTTTTTTTTGTTGGAAATAACTAATAGGCTAAATTTGAAGAAAAAAAACCCGTTGAACTATCATCTTTATACATCTTTATACATAAAACCTCACTGAACTTTTTTTTGCAAAGAAAATCACACTCAAGTATGGTTGCAAAAAAAACTCCATGAAGTATATTTTCAAAAAACCACATCTAACTTTTCTGCTTGTATTAGATAACATCATTCATTTTTGCAAGTTGGTTAAGAAAACTTCATGCATCTTTCTCCTTAGTGCCAAAAAACCTCACTTAACATTAGCAGAAAGCTCAGGCCGTCGGAGTAGATTTTTTGCAACTATACTTGAATGTTGTTTTCTGCGCAAAAAAAAACTGTGAGGTTTTCTGCTTAAAGGAGATAGTTCAAGGATTTTTTCCCCCAAATTTAGCCTAACTAATAACCTGGATTCTTTTTTGTTGTGGGAACAAGTGTAAAGCCACCAGGCCCGGTCCAAGGGTAAAGCAACCAAATATAGGGCTTTAGGCCTTAAATATACATATATAAATATATCTAAAGAATAAAGGTCTCCTTACATACCATAAAGTTCGAAATTGATTACAATAATATAATAAATAATTGTGCATATCAAAAAGTCCGAAAGATAACATTTAAATAAAAATATATTAATTTTAACAAAATATTATTATAAGCTTTTAAATGGCCTCATTTCGGAGTTTGCTTTAAGCCTCAATAAGTGTTGGGCCGGCCCTGAAAGCCACGTCCACCTCATGCAGGCGGGGAGTTCAAATCTCCGACCTCCTTCTCAATGATAAAAAAAACTTACCGCTAAGTTAATAATACTAGCATTTTTCACGTGCGATGCACGTTTTGATAAGAGTTGGAGGATTTTCACGTGCGATGTACGTGTTAAGAATAGTTTTGAAGTTGGACATGCGTTACCCGTAATTGGGAAAAATATTTTGAAGAAAAAACTATGATTTGTACGTACAATGTACGTGTTTATAAAAAAAAATTGAGTTGTACGTACAACATATGTGCATGTTTAGTGTTAAAAATATTATTAAACTGTTTTGCACGTGCGTTACACGTTTTGAATAGGTGGAAATTTTTTTATTTGTTTATTTTTTGTTGTAATTAATGAGAGAGTTGGAGTTGTACATGTAATGCATGGATTTGTATGTTGACAAATGACTATCCCAACTCTCCCATTATAATATTAGAGATTATAAATATTTGGAAATCATTTATAAGTATTATGTATGCAAGGATCTCGTTCATTGTATCTAAGATGATAAGACACATATAGGTGAAATTGTTTTGTTGTGACGTTTTTTTTTTGCAATGAGTATTTATATGAGTTTTTTTTTTTTTTTTTTTGAAGAAAATGTGGAATCTGGCCACCCTGTTTCATTAATCAGAGATTAATAAACAAAACTCAGGGTACTGAGCAAACAACAAAATCCTAGAAAGAAAAACGAAAAACATACTCCGCCCACAAACATGGGGGGCGGGACAAAATACAGACAGAGCGTAGGAAAACCAAAACTACTACATCTATCCCCCCAACAAGCCCTGGGGTGGTGGGTCTCACTGTCTCACATTGCTCATGCCTCAGTCAATCGTCGGGCCAATCTCGATCTCATCATCGTCGAACTCCTGTACTCGGAACACTGTGGCGATCCTGCCCCTGGGACATGCTGTAGCCATATTAGCCCAAAATGAGATAAGATGCATAATGTGATTTAAATTGCCATAGATGGTATTGCAAGTTCCACGGAAATAAAAGTTATTTCTGTCTAGCCAAAGCACCCAAGTCATAGCGGCAATCGCGATAAACCATGCCTCTCTCATAGCCCCTCGTTCCGTTGCGAATAAGAACCCCACCCATAGGTCGTCGTAAGAATCAAGGTACAGGGACGTCCCTAGTGCACTGAGAACCTCGACGGTAATCACTCTGCTCCTAGGACAGTGGAGGAACAAGTGGTCTTTATTCTCCGGGTTGACCTGGCAGAACCCACAGTGAGCATCCAGATTTGGTTGGCGTTTAACCAGGTTCTCCCTAGTGAGGATTACGTCGTTCAGCACCAGCCAAATGAAAACTCTTATTTTCAGGGGCGTTTTCGCTTTCCAAACAATGTTTGACCATTTTGGAGAGCAACCCCTAAAGTGGACGCGGTTATACATAGAGTGGACCGTAAACTTGCCACTCTTCTCCAGATCTCAGGTTTTCTTATCGGGTCCCTGAGTACAGCCCATTCCAGTGCTTGAGATGAATGCCTGGAGCTCCGTCAATCTGCACTGGGAATCCATGTCAAGCGGATGTTTGAATACTGGGTTCCAAGCGCCTCTTTTCCAGGCTGCCGCCACCGTGTTGTGTGGGTGAGCTGCTTGCTCATATAGGTCTAGGAATATGGATCTGAGTGGGTGGTCCACACACCACTTATCCCACCAGAATCTAGTGAGTCTGCCATTACCTATGACTGACTTAACACAGCTATTGAAGGGTTCGTATGCCTTGGTAACCCCCTTCCAGAAGTAAGATACTCTAGGGCCTACCCTGAACCCTAGGTTTCTAGTACCATTCCCATGCATATAGCCCTGAATAAACTGCTGCCACCCTTCTCCATTGGGATGAAAGACTTTCCACCACCATTTTCCCAGTAAAGCCAGATTCATATCCCGAAGGTCGATAATGTCCAAGCCTCCGTGAATCTTTTTCATGTACGCCTTCTCCCACCTAATGAGATGATATCCCCCTCGGTCTGGGTCCACCCCTTTCCACAGAAAATGTTTTCGTGTCCGATCAATTCTTTGAATAACCCAACGTGGCATCTCGAAGGAAGAGAGATAATAAGTAGGAAGGTTTGACAGGACTGCATTGATGAGTGTGACTCTCCTTTCTAGGGATAGGGCTTTCTCTTTCCATCCTGCTAACCGTTTATTGACCTTGTCGATGATTGGGAGCCATTCCGCCTTTTTGAGTCTTCCAGGTCTCAGAGGCAATCCAAGGTACTGGATGGGGAACCTCTTGACGGGGTAGTTGAGAATAGAGGAGTGCTCCCGCGTCTCTTCTGGGGACAAGACAATGGGGGTTAGGGCACTTTTGTGGAAATTAACTCTCAGTCCGGACCAGGCCTCAAAGCAATAAAGAATACCTTTGAAGACGATAGTTTCCCCTAGGTCTCCATTGCCGAAAAGAAGAGTGTCGTCGGCATATTGAAGTATGGAGCAGCCCTGCCGATGTACTCCTTTTGCCACTGGTACAATCCAGCCAGCTCTACTGCATCTAGTCATCATTGATCGGAGCATGTCTGCCACAATGGTGAAGAGAAGAGGGGATAGTGGATCTCCCTGTCTGAGCCCTCGTTTGCAGGGGAATGGGTGACCTGCTGAACCATTGATCAAGATTGTCGTTTTGCTAGTGGTGAGACACGAGTGGATCCATCTATCTTCGAACCCCCATCCTGTTAGTGCTTCCAATAAACAATCTCATTCCACTGAGTCATAGGCTTTCTCGAAATCTAGCTTGAGGAGGAAGCTCTTTGCATTGGAAGCATGACACTGATGGATAGTCTCTTCGGTTGTGGCAATACTGTCCTGAATGCATCTCCCTTTAATAAAGCCTGTCTGGTCCTAGCTGATGAGGCCGTCCATTACCTTACCCAATCTGTTAGCTAGGGTCTTAGTAATGATCTTAACGGAGCAATTAAGTAGGCTTATAGGGCGGAAGTCACCTATGCGCCGTGAATCCTCGAGTTTAGGGATTAGTACCACCTCCGCATAATTGATTCTTCCCAATTTTAGTTTATGCTCACAGAAGTCGTCGAATAGCTTCAGCAGGTCCCCTTTGATTTCTTTCCAAAATACCTGATAGAACACGATCGGGAATCCGTCTGGGCCTGGGGCTTTATCTTTACCCAGTTGTTGGACAGCCTTCCAAACTTCCTTTTCTGTGAAGGGTGCTTTGATGGATTGCACTCCAGGGCATGGCTCATCTGCTTGGTTCTGCCAGAAGCAGTGCCGAAGCGGGGTTCTGAACTCCGCGTTGCGCCCAAAGAGGCGCTTGTAGTGTGAATGTGTAACACCCCGAATTTCAAATAAGGATAAATTCGAGATTTCACAGGATCTTTACTTCACTTCGTACAATTTTACAAGGAAATTTTAAAACTTTTTCAATAGTACATCAGAGTTCAATTACAACTTGGTTTTACACAGCGGAAGAATGAAATTTACAATAAAATATTTACAACATCTTTAAAATAAAACAGCATCAGCATATCCACTTTATAGCTTCATGAATGGTCCTTTACCTGCATGTTAATCTGTGGGCTCGTCAGTTACTTACAACTGACGAAATGTTATACACGGCTATCCTCTCTATGCCGGGAATAGTATAACGATCTCATACTTTAACAAATCACAAAAAGATTGAATGAACAAGTAAAGTGTCAAAAGTGATTATTCTAAACGTAAGTGTATATCATGCCTTAATGCCTAATGCACACATTTCTATACTAGGATGACACTAATGCACACTTGTTCGGATTCTATGCATCCCATACTACATAGGTCCGAGGGCAAGTGCCTACGTTCTCCACAATAAAGGGCTCGATCCCTCGCCATGAAAACTACCTGGTAGCAAAACAAAGTTCAGACTATTCCACGAATGTGAATCCCAGCCTTGGAGTCCACCGCCAGCTGTTATAACAGATTCCACATCGTACGAACCGTCCCGTATGTGACCCTTTAGCCCAGTATATATATATACATTGGAGACGGTAAACACAAAAATCCATCCGTCCGACTACTCAAGATCCCGGAGTCCACCGCCGACCCGTCCTCATAGTCCCGGACTAAAATATAATAATCCGTCTCCCACAGGGCAACCTCAGTCCACCAACTGGGTCTATAGTCTTGGAGTCCACCAACAACTATATAGAGCACCCCACTTACGTTTCCCTAAGTTTACTACATCTTCACTTATGTGCCTAAATTTTCCTAAGTTCAAGACATGAATAATTTCCATTCAAGAATTAGTTTTACCTCCTACCGGACTTAATCAACAAATACGAGATAGCTCCATGGCCATATCTCCAAATCATATCTCAAATCTTTTCTTTCAATAATGCCGGTATCGAGGTCTTACTAACTCTAAGTCATAAACTTTCATGTACAAGAAAACATGGGTATTCACACCCTCTCATAATCATGTATTAAACTTAAATAATTTCATCTTTCGATTCATTCACAATTAATCACAATCTTGTCTTAACACTTATCCACAAAGTACTCATTCCATAGTCATGCCACTATTCATGATCTAGTTATTCATAATAAATAATAATTCATTCACAATTTCAAATTCATATGATGTCTCATTTTAGCACGAGTCAATGATCTATTTATTCATTCATTAGCTTCATAGCAAAAACAATTCCTTTCAATGTGCATAATTTCATCACATGAAATTTCATACAAACATGGTGTCTCAATTCACTTCAAAAATATTCTTTAAATAAATAAGAGTATAATTCTCTTCAAGAAAAATCACTTCACAAACTAATACTTTACTCTTTTTAATAAAAGAAGATCTATTCTTAAAATAATAAATTTTTAAGTTCACATTATTCATCTTTTATTTAAATTTTTATTTTTTTGTATCTCAAATATACTTGAAAAAATCTTGCAACTCTTTTTAATAAATTCTATTTCATTTATAGAAAATTCTATTATTTTTCACCAAATTTTATTCTCATTTAAAATCTCTTGAAAAACTTGCCCCAAAAAGTTTCAAAGAAACACAAAAATAATTGCAGCCTATGGGTTTTGAACCCAGGCCGCAACATGACACCAAAAGACCTCCACCCACTAACCATAAAGTCCACATGGACTCAGTGCTTCAAGAACCAACCGAAACCCCCTATACCATACTATACGGTTTAGATTTAATAAAAAAAATCGAAGGTAAAAGAAAGGGTTTGACAGAGGGATTGGAGGGAAAACCATCATGTAGAAGATAAAATGATTTCTTTCTATCACTTTTTAGATCCCGGTAAATTTAAATGACCCACCATCCAGTTAGCACTTTAAGCTTTAGTTTTCACTATTTCAACACTTACACTTCTCCTGATCTCCAAGAGAAAGTTGATGGGAGTTTACTATTGTTGATGACCTTCATCCCTTGGAAACATATGTTGGTTAACTATCTTTAGTTGGAAATACCACGCGTGCAGAAATAGTAATCTCACACAAGTATAGTTATTCTACTCAATTTAATCAAAATAGTACATTAGATCTTTTATGAACAATCAAATGAGTCCCATAGTATCAAATTTCACTTTACCAAAAATGTATTTTCTTATTAAAAAGGAAAACTCAACAATTATCAAAATCTCTAGATTCATGTATACTAGTGCATGGCAATAATAAATTCTTTTCTCATTTATCAACTAACAAGTTGTAATTTAATCTACTAATCATAACATGATTCACTACTATTCATCACATCCAATAGCATAAATTGTTCTACTTATCAAAATTTCTATATTATTCATCTATAATTACTAGCATGCATAGTTCTAAATTAGAAAGCATGAGAACCCACCTTATGTTTGAAGGTTGAAAACTACAAGTGAATGGCTCCTTCTTGCGCCTAGCAACTCCTAGTCCTCTTCTCCTCCTAGCAAATGCTCCAAGCGAGAGAACCTCCAAGCACAATATCTTTCTTACTCTCTTTCTTTTTCTTACACTCTTTTCTTTCTCTCTTGCTTCTCTTTTCTTTTCTTTTCTTTTCTTTCTCTTATCTTTCTCTCTTTCTTCTATTTTCTATTGCTTGATTTGCTTTTTGGTGTCAAGAATGAGAAGAGAAATGGTGGCTATTTATAGGATTTTGCTAGGGACTATATTGCAAAATCTCCCACCTAATAACTTCTCATTTTAATTCTCTTTTTAATTCTCACCTCTTCACATTTCATAACTCCCCTAACCCCCAACCTTTGACATCCCCACTTCTACAAAAATCCAACCCCCAACTTTTCGTCTCCCCACTCTCCAAAAACTTAACTCCCTTTCAATCTCTCTCTCTCCCCATGCCAAAACCGGCTACCAATTCTCCAAGTGTGCAGTGGGCCTCCAAATACAAACCCAATTCATTTCACTTTAATTCATTATTCCTTATCACCATTTATTTTATCACCTACTATATAACCCATCAGCCCATGTACACTAAACCAACCGTGGGCTCCATTCTCCAAGTCAACTTATACCATACTTTACCAAATATGACAAACTCCATTTATGCCATCAGCCCATTACCGTGGCCCATCACCACTACACAATTCAACCTGAACATAATTTTAAAGAATATATATACTTTACATCAAAAACTATATATACTATATACTATATATACTATACATCATATATTATGTCTTTAAGTAAAAATTAGTTTAACTAAAATTTATAATGTAAAAATAAATATGCATACATTTTGTGAAATTCATTTCGAAAAAGGATACGCTCAAACGCGTTCGCCGAAAACAAACACGTGCGTCGCACGTGAAAACGTGAAAATGCGAAAATCGACTTTATTGATGAAAAGTTATTAAATATAATCGAAAATAATATAAGAAAAATATATTTACTAATTTTATGCATTTCATGATGAAATCGCAGCACGTAGAAAGCACGTGCATTATACGTGCAGAAAGTCGAAAAATGCATTTTAATCAAAATAAGGGGAAAATGAATTTTCGTTTTATAAAATAGATTTAAATACATAAAAATAAATAATTTAAACCTATAGAAAATATTATACGTAGTGGTGGAAACACGTGCATCAAAACACGTAAAAAGCATGTAAATCCCAGGGATTGAAATATTATATTTTAGTTGACTGAAATCAATGCGGAAAATGTATAAATAGTACGAATCCAAAATATGTAGTGAAAAACATTACAAAAATATACGTGCATAACACCCAGGGGCAAAATTGTAATTTCCAATTTTGCGGGGTGTTACAGAATGGAAGGCCAGCTTAATATCGTTCTCGCCTTGAATAAGCCCAGAGTCTGAGTTGACGGAGTGGATGAGGTTAGCTCTACGTCGTGCATTGGCTACACGGTGAAAAAAGGCGGTATTCGCATCTCTCTCCTTAAGCCATGTGACTCTCGATCGTTGTTGCCATCTGATTTCCTCTATCCTGTAGAGCTGGTCAATGTCATGTCTGAGCTAGAGCAGATGCATCCATTCTACCTGTAAAAGGTCCCTAGCTTCTTCCGTCTTCTCAAGTTCCTCAATTCCACCCCGAAGGGATTCCTTTATTCTCCAAATTAGTGCAAACCTGGTCCGGTTCCACTTCCGCAGCTTGCCTCTGAGTCTACTGATTTTTTCACACTATATCGCAGTCGCCTCATTGCCCCTGGTAGGGCGAGACCAGCACTCATTCACCATGTGGTGGAACCCCTAAATCTCTAACCAGGCCTTTTCGAACCGAGAATTTTGCTGGCTTTCTGGGTTGATCCTCCCCCGAAGATAGGAAAATTGGGACATGATCCGAAGTTGGTTTAGGGAGGGACTTAGCCGATGCAAGAGAGAATTTGGTTTCCCATTCCGTGGAGGCCAAAACCCTATCTAACTTGGCTAAAATGGGCTGTGCCTGCATGTTCGACCAGGTGAATAGTCTGTCCGAGATGGGAATGTCAACCAATTCCAGGTCTGTGATGACCTCATTGAATGCTTCCCTATCTAGTTCACTGGCACCTCTGCCTCTGTGCTCAGCGGCAAATCTTGTGATATTGAAGTCTCCCCCCACTACCCATGGGTGGGGCCAGTGAGCTTTAATAGATCGCAGTTCCGTCCAGAAGGCCGTTCTAGCCGTGGACGTGTGGGGCCCATTCACCACCATGACTGATTGGATCCATTGGTCGGACTTTCTCTGTAGCAGTACCGAGAGAGAGAATTGTTCATACCATTCGTCAATGCAACAGAAGATGTTGAGGTTAAAACCTAGGGCAATCCCTCCAGACGCCCCAACTAATGGTAATATCCTCCATTCAGATATACGACAACCCCCACTCGCTTGAGTCTAGACATGTGAGACAGTTTGGTCTCCTGCAGTCCCACAACGTTCGCCTTAGATCTGGATACAGCTTCCCTAACCATTTCTCGTTTACCCCACCCACCCAGGCCTCTAACGTTCCAAAAAAGGGCATCCATTAATTACTATTAAAGGGGGGTACATTACTCGAATCTTCATTCGATTCTACTACGAGCCTAACCCTATCAGACTCCCACCCTCTAATTTGATTGAGTAGATATGCATTTCTATCGATGTCATTAACCGCAAGACCACATGTTTCGGCTAGACAGAAGATTTCAGTATCGGTCATAAAATTAAAAATTGAAGCAAGGAAAGAGCTTGTACCTCCGACTCTTGTTTTAGCTGCCTTTGCAGCTGCCGCAACCTCCAGATAGTCATCTAAGGACTCCTCCATAGCCCTCTTGTGACCTCTGAGATTTGTGTTGCTTTGAGACGCACGTGTGGTCAATGCCTGAGACGGGGGGTAAGTGCATGGGACCAGGTCTGGAGATAGAATCAGGAACACCTCTGTCTCTTCATCGGAGTCCAGCAAATCTTCCTCTGAGTAAACACAATCATCCTCAAGATTAAGTCGATCCTCTCTGTCTTCTTCGAGATGAGGTGAAACTAGGACACCCTCGTTTGTGCCCACAAATTTATTTGGAGACTAGTCTGTGGCAGCGGAACATAAATTGGACCCCTCTTTGGGCCCAATAGCAGAATAAAATAGCTTGGACCCCTCTTTGGGCCCAAAACACTTATAAAAGCCCAACCTCTTCTCACAAACGTCCAATTCAGTGGCATCATATAACCCATCCGCGCCTCCGCGAGTCACCACACCGCTCCCTTCGTTAACTATGCCTGCCACATCGATCCCCTCACCTGTCGCTTGCTACAGGGTGCCATCTGTCACGATTTGGTTGGCTGGGCCAGTAGTGGGTACAGCTGGCTCTGAGAAAACGAGCCCCAGGCACTGACTGCTTCAATAACCCCCTTCTCACACCCTTTCGTCACTTCCCTTTTTTTGTTTCCTCTTTGAGCTCTCGCCTCCACGCTGGCGATGGCCTTAGGGCCTGTGGTTCCTCCACTTTGGGAGGAACAGCAGTCACCCTTTTGGTCTTCGCTCGTCGTGTATCCCATTATGGCACGCTCCCCACTCAACCCCCTTTCCAAATCCACTAGATCAAGCCTCTCTGGGTTTCGACTGTGAGGAACCTCATGCATGTCGTTACCCAGAGTGCTTTTGCCATTTTTGGCTCGTTCGAAGCCTCTGACCCTTCCCTGCACCTCTCGCGGCACCTGCCCATGCCCCTCTACTAACCGACCCTGCGTGTCGTTATGCCAGACGCCAAGAAAAGTGCTTTTGCCTTTTGCAGCTCTTGCACAGTCTTCCAAATCTCTGTGGTCCTTCCTCCTGTCAATGCCACCAACTCCGCTATGAAGGTTTCCATTTTTGGGTCTCTTTTGACCCTCCTTTTGGTGGGTCTCCTCTGTGGCTGTCGAACAACCCAAATCTGGCTTTGAGCTAGGGTTGGAAATCCGCACATCTGGACCGTTGGATCCATTGGACGAAGCTCCTTCCCACCCAACCCTGGTCTGGGTACTGTACGGCGGTGCTGATCCCTCAAGCACCCGGCTCCGACGCTGCTCCAAACCTCTCGCCTCCTTGATGAGTTCCCTATGTGCACGCTCGATCTCATGCTCCCCATCGATGGTGGTGTCCCTAGCCGGCAAGACAACCTGGGAGAAAGAGCGCCCGTCTCTGAGGGCCTTGTGTGACTTGGGGGAAGTGATGGTCGCTCGCTCTGCATGTGACTCAGCTCGCATGTCAAGCACGAAGCGGATGAGGTATGAGGCATCAAACGAGTAAGCTTTGGAAAATCTCGGCATCTGCGCAATGTCTATGCTTCTGATCAGCACTCTTGCTGAGACGATGTCGGAACGGCGCACCGTCTTCTCGTCGACTTCTTCCACTGAGCCGAAGTCGGCGACGATCTCTTGTAGAGCCTCTCTTCTCCAAAAGTGCAACGGCACATTGTGTATCCAAACCCAGTAGAGGTTCCCTTGGGGGAGCTCCGCTCCGAAGTTCGGGGACCAGGGGAACAATTCCACAGAGAAGTGACCGAAGTCCACAATCCCCATCCCTGTAACCTCCGCTACTTTCTCAATTGAGGGGAAGGAAACCAAGTATTGGAGGTGGCAAACCTTCTTAGCGACCCAGTCTTTGTGCGCCTTCATAGGCCACTTGGCCTCCGGCGCTTGTAGAAGATGTGACTCGGAGGGTCTCCCTGACCGAACCCTGGCCACTGCGCACCACAGCCGTAGCCACCCCTCCTCCTTCTTGATGATGTCCAGACTGTTGGCTAACCTGATCGGTGCGGGGTTGTCGGGAGACCTTCCTCTATTGACCGGGTGTTCCTCATCAAAGTGGGTTTCAACGACGTTGGTGCACACATATGAGAGGTGATCCCATTTCAAGCATTTTAGATAATGTACTTCCTTGGTGCAATCTTTGCAGAAATGACCCAGTTCCCCACAGTTGAAACATGGTACTGGCCTTCGTTTGCCTCTTCTTTGCTTTTTTTGAATATCTTGTTGTGGAGGGGGGGGGGGGTGAGGTGGCCTTGCTCTTACCTTTTCGTGCAACCACTTGCCAACTCTCGGGGTTGTCCTCCGCCTCAATCTGTGCCCCATCCTCTCGCGTCCCTACTGGTCCCTCTCTTTGGGCCCAGGTAACGGTGGATATGAGGGGGTCGGCCGGTGCGGGTTGAGATTGTGGTTGCAACGGGGGGGGGGGGGGGGCTTGGTACTGATCTTCTGAAGGTGAGGGGGTTAAGGGTGGGGGAGGGGGGAGTGGTGGGACGTTTTGTTCGTTTAACGGAGGGAAGTTGTGTTGGTTGTTGAATATCCCTGTATGATGAGTGTCGGGGGGGAGGGGGACACAGTTGGTGTGCCGTATTCATAGGGATTGGATGGGTGTTCAGCTATTGGTGACGCTGCCTCTGCTCTCTTTTTTGGAGGGGGCGGTGGACTTCCTTGCTAGCTTCCCTCTCTCTGAATACTTTGTGGCTGTTTCTGTGATTTTCTCTGTAAGAGCTCTGCCTAGGAGCCTCTCTATAATATCGCTGACCCTGTCGCCTCTCTGAGAAGCGCTGGACGTGGGGGGGGGGGGGGGGTAGCCCGTCGTGGCTTGTAGAATGACCCCCTTTATGGGCCCATTCTCTCGAGGTTAGCTCCTCGTGGCAATGATGAGCTTCGCCACTCCTTGACTGTCGATGAGGTGCTCTCCGGTGTGCCCTCGGCGGGGTGAGCGATCTTCTGAGCCTTGGGGGTTCTGCCCTCAGAGGGGTGGGATTGAGAGGGACTGGTTGGTAGATAGTGGGGCATTGGGGGTGGAACCAGAGGGGGAGGGGCTGTGGGGGATGGGAGAGAGGTAGCTACAGCAGGGGGGGAGGGGGAGGGGGGAGCTGGTGGGTGCCGGACTTCCTTATTGGGCCCGCACCCACTCATCTCCAGCTCCGATAACCCGTAGGAGTGAAGCCTATGGTCCGAAGTACCTTGATGATGGCGATCTTGATCTCGTAGGGTGGTGGAATTACTAATCCACTCCTTGTAGGAGCCTCTAGACACGCACATCCTTAGGAATGAGATCTGTTGATTTCTTTTGAAGTTCCATTTGATATTGTTTGAATGAAAAGTGTTTTCACTTAAATGCATTGTTATTAAAAATATTGCACTAAAATGAATGTTCAACTTCAAAATTAAATTAATAAGTAAATGCAATTTCTTTGAATTCCTGAATAATTGGATTGCTAATGCCATATTTTTTCATGAATAAGTTTATAACCAAACAAGACGTACATGATACATAAATCACGATCCTATAAGATAATATAAGAAGAAAGTTTTTTTTTTTTTAATGATCTTAATAGCTAAAGGACATACTCCAAACATACCCCTCTCTTCATAGCGAAAAATAGTTGAAAGACACATCGACCTTTCAATTATCTTGCATCATTCCTCTGTTTCAATCACAAGCGCTATCAGTCACTAAACTTCCTCTAAAATCCACACCTCTTCCTACCAACATCCCGTCCTTCATCATGTCAGGGCCCACCCTCCTAGTGGAGGCCAGGGAGGCGGCCGCCTCGGGCCTCCAAATTTTTCTCAATTTTAGGGGCCTCCAATTTTATTTGTCCTTTTATTTATATATGCGTAATTTACGAGTAATATTTTTTAGGGGCACAAAAAATTATTATTTTTTGCTCTTGTTTTTAAAATTAGTCATTGAGCCGGCTTATTTTACTTTAGCTTGGGTTTGTATAAAGATTTTTTGGCCAAATATAAAAAAAGGACACAAAGTTTTGGGTCAATTTTAAAAAAGGACACTAAGGTTTTGTTGTTTAAAAAAAGGACACAAAGTTTCAAAAAACTCTGCTGGGTTAGTTAGGTTTAGGGTTGGTTTAGGGCAGGGTTTAAAAAAACCACTTTCATTTTTCATTTGTGTTTAAAAAAACCACATTCATCTTTTATTTGTGTTTAAAAAAACATCACTTAACTAATCAGATCTTTAAATAACCCCCCCCCCCCCCCGAACTAACCCTATCCCTAACCCTAACTAATCCAGTGAAATTCTTTTAAACTTTGTGTCCTTTTTTTAAACAAAAAAATCTTAGTGTCCTTTTTTTAAACTGACCCAAAATTTCGTGTGCTTTTTTATATTTAGCCAGATTTTTTTCTCAAATCTCCAAATCTCCATTTATCTCAAATCTCCAAATCTCCATTTATTTCTTTATATATATATATATATATATATATATATATATATATATCGGGTTTTAATAATTGTCAAAAAAAATTTATGTATGCGAGCCTCATTTCGGGAGTTCACCTCAGGCTCCCATAAACTCAGGGCCGGACCTGCATCCTCTTCATACCAACTTACACCCCTACTAGAAAAAATATACAAGAATATATACTTAACATGATGAACTGGTACAATATTTTTTCCCCTTTCTTGAAACAAGCGATTATTTTTATCTATCCAAATTTATAAAAATCACACTTTCAAAAGGTTAAATGCACTATTTTATGTGTATTGAGAAAAAATATAACAACAATAGTTTTAGAAAAGTACTCTTGATTAAACGCACTTTTAAATAAGTTTTCAAACATTCTCGTGATGAACCACCAGCAGCTATTGTGGTGGCTCATCGTCGGCTTAGTGAAATTTGTTGGATATATAGGTATATTCTCAATATAATAAAATATTATTGTGTATAATGTTCTATGGGGCACACGTGCTTTGCACATATTATCTGTTTAATTGTTGGACCGGGTCGAGTGGGCATAAAGCCCAGTACCCTAAACCCAGTTCATCTCATATAAAAGTTGGTCTAGAGATAGTGCTCTGTGATATTCCAATACTGATAAGCAGGGTATAATATCTTAAGCGGCTATGAGATATAAACCCTAACCCTAATTACTTATCTTGATCTTTAACAATCTTAAGATATTACTCTAATTGAGATTAAGGAAGAGATCGTGGTCGAAATCACTTAATTACCGTCTTGACCGAAGACGTCGCCACCACCGTCGTCGGCGTCGCCGGTGTCATCGCTGCCGTCACGGACTGAAGGGGCACCTCGTCGCCGATGTCGTCGATGTGGTCGAGATCGCCAGATCGCCAGATCCACTTTGCTGGTTGGGGATCTTGAATTCAGGTGGCGATTACGGTCGATAGAGGGACCTCAGCGCTGACGTCGATGGGCGCAAGCCGCCGCCACCGCCGATGCCCCTGTCATCGTTGGGCGTGAGGCTTTTGGTCACCGGAGGTCGCCGAACCGCCCTCTAGTAGATGCTGCCTCTTCCTCCACCCTCTTCTACATTGTTCTTCTTGTGAGATAAAAGGAGAAGAAGGAGACAACTCAGATCCAAAAATTGATTTTTTTGATTGGTGGATTATGGTGTTCTGTGTTTGGGTTGGAGAGGGGATCCTAGCAGCTGAGTTTGACTCAAATCTGACCAAACAATAATTTTCATTAGTTGAGAATTTGGTGTTTGATGTTTGGACTGTTGGATCAGATTCAGATTCAGATCCAGTCCGACAGCTGCTCTATTGGTTGGAGATTGTTGTTTGGTGTTTGGATTGTTGAATCAGATCCAGATCTAGTCAAAATGAATCAGATCTGGATTTAACCAGTGGAGACAATCCATCGGGGATTGTTTTGTATTCCATGTTTGGGGAGAAGACTGGATCTACTACAATGTACTTCCAATTCAGATCTAAATTAAAGATAAGTTGTCCACCAAATTTAAATTGTTATTTAATTATTTGTCTGAATTTTGTTGCTAAGTGCTAAAGTTCAAAACCGTATTATGTATTGTTTAATTAAATACAAATCTAAATAACTGCTTTGGCTACGTGCTATAGATCAAATATTTATTTTGATAAATTATAGGCTTTGACTGCAAAATTGAATCTCCAATTAAATTGTTGTGAATTAGATAGTGCTAATAATTTGTTTAATTGGCTAATCTTTAACAATTTGATGAATGTAAGAACTCCAAAGTTACTTACAAATTGTGTGTGTTGGAGATGATGGATATGCATCACGGTTGAATAAGTTTGCACTGCGCAGGCTTCTCCATCGAAATTGGAAAACTCTTCTAACTTGAAGTGTCGGTATGATCTGCTCTAATTTTATTATACTTTCATGTAATGAATGTGTTAACGTTTTGGGCGTTTGATCACATGATTGGGAGTTTTAGATCATAGTTATTCTTGCTTTGAAAACTAACATGTTTAGGATTGTTAAGTGCTTTATCATTCTATGTGTATAGATTTTTTGACAAATCCATTGTTTAAAGTTTGTATGAGATTATATAGTTGCTTAGAGCATCTGTAGTCGTTGAAGGTAAAAATATGAATATATGGATAAATGGAAATAAGAATCAAACTTTTGCTGCAGTCGTTAAAAGCTATTTTTTAGCTTTCTAACGTAAAATAATAAGCGACGGCACATGAAGTGCCGTCGGATAGGGAAAAAACAATTAATTTTGTGGGACGGCACTCGAAGTGTCGTCCGATCGTAAAAAAATAAATAAATAAAATAAAACATGGAGCGACGGCACATGAAGTGCCGTCGGAGACAAAGGAAAAAAATTTTGACGCGGAAAGGAGAGACGGCACATGAAGTGCCGTCCAACAGGGAAGTGATTTTTTTGGCATTGCAAAATCATGCAAAATCATGGAAGTGATAAAGAGAATGCCATTGCAAAAATCTCCTTTCTGGATGTGATAAAGAGATTTATGCCATTGCAAAATCTCCTTTCTATTTTTTTATATTTAAATATACCAAAGGACGGCACATGAAGTGCCGTCCGGGAACTAGGGAAAGAGTGGGACGACACTCGAAGTGCCGTCCAAGGATATTTCGTTTTGGGTTTTTTTAATTCTTTTTTGGGTTTTTTAATTGCAAAAAATTAATTTTACTTTCAACGAACTGCACTTGAAGTGCCGTCCAATGGAGAAAATTTTACTTTTTGGGTGGGACGGCACTCGAAGTGCCGTCGCTCAAATATGAATAATTCTCAAAACGATTCTCATTTATAGCACACGACTGTAGCAATTTATCGATAAAATGGATATTTGGCAAACGAGTGCAGCACGTTTATCAGCCAAATATTCATTTTATCGATATTTGGCAAACGACTACAGATGCTCTTATCTAATAAATAATTTAAAAGATAAAAATAAAAATTTGATTGATGTATAAGATCTATAACAAATGTCCGTAACTTAGACAGGAGCATTTTGTAATGCAGAATATGACTCCATTATTTACGTTTTGTTCTCTATTGTTCATTGTACCGTGTGTGCAAAATTTAATTATAAAATATGAGTCATTATCTCGTTTAGTGTTTAGAAGATGATGAAGAACGAATAGAGAAAAATATAGCTCAATTTGTTTGAGCAAGTGGACATTGTTAGAATCATTAGAGAAAGCAAACAATTGTATAAAATGTAAGAGTAATTTTGTATTAACTCTTATAATGTGCATATATTGTCAATCGCATGTATAAGCTGAGCTTAACAAATGAGACAATTAATAATAATAGTTCTAATTGTATTCTTGAACATAGCATATTTGGCTAAAATTTGAGAACTATATATTCAATTGCTTGTGAGAAAATGTGATCTAATTATCAAAACTGTGGGAAAAATGGAGTTAAAAGCTATTGAGTCAAAAGCTTTAACATCCAAGTTGTTTTGAAATTTAGAATCATTATGAACTATATATTAAATTGTTTGTTCTTGTTAAAACTTATAGCTCTACTGAATGACACTTCATTAAATATGACAAATGTGAAGTTTGAATTCAGATTTTGATCACTAGGAAATCATTTTGTATGGTTTCTACGAGTTCACAACCTTTTGAATCATTACATCCTGATAATTGTAATATCAGTAGCTTTGTGACTATGTGAGATAATTGTTGGTCAGAAGTATTTAATCCCTTTTGTAGATGACTAATATAAGTTTGTCATATATATGAAGAATGGTGCACTTGTTATTCTTAATGAATTTAAAAAATATTATAGTTAAATGCTAAAAATCAAGGGTTCAGATTTGATACAAGTGGTGAATATATTTTAACAATTTTAAGAGAAGTTTGCATTTGGCATAATCTCTAGTGCACCCTACAACAGTCAAAACGGCATTGATTAAAGTTAGGATCAAGCACTTAGTGAAATGTTGAATTCTATATTATTGACTATTGTTCGAGTTTGTGTAACCGTGGATGATATTGTGTTATTAATCATATTTCCAATATGTTACCACACTATAAATTATTTACACCTTGTGAACTATGGGATATAAGAAACACAAATAATTTTGTCAAAGTGAAAATTTGTGTTGTGATATATTTGTTAGAGCACATAACCCTAGAAGGCTTAAAGTATGACCTACAACAAATATTTGTGTATACTTAAAAAGTGCAGAATGTGGTTCTATGGACAGTTTTGGATCTATCTAATTTGGGTTAGTAGAATCTGGACTTGCAAAGTTCTTTGAGGATGTGTTCATCAAAGATAAATCTATGAAATTATCAATCCTACTGTCACGGTCAATGATTCACAGTTGGAATCAAGAACCAGTCCTACTGACACTTATACTTCAATGGCAAATGAGCCAAGAAGAGTCTTTAGTAGACAATGAGATAAATTTGTGTTATACAATTAGTTGATTTGCCGAAATGGGCTAAAACTATAGTAAGTGGGGTTTTGTAGAAGAAACTTAGTTTTGATTGATTAGCAACAATTTTAATGCACTTCTAGTAGCTTAAGAATTGACTGAGATAAATGGGGTAGACTGATTTGTTGTCTACTCACATGTTTGTCATATCGCTACAATAAGGATTCTTCTTGCCCTTACATCTTTTGAAAATTTTGTTATTCGTAAAAGTTTTTAAACAGTTTTGTACCGAAAAGTTCTGTACTGAATATTTTATATTGAAAAGTTTTGTACTGATTAGTTTTGTACTAAGTATTTTGTATTAATGTGTTTAGTGAACAAGATTTACAACTTTGTAAAATCATCGTATGTTTTAAAACATGTTGTATAGTTAACGTATAAATAATTTGACAAATTTCTCAAAGAGCCTAGTATATGAATCAAGTAATTCAGATTAGTGTCTTTAACTTTGTGATGTGTCAAATATAACGGCTATTGTTTACTTGGTTTTATTGACATACTTGTTGATTGGAAGTGACATCTCTATTATAAATGGAATTAAATTGTGCTATCCAAATTAATTTAGCATGAAACACCTAACTGGCGTGGACACCATATTATGTATAAGGGTGAGTTTTGGTTGGCAAGGGATAACCCTTAGTCAAACTCGATAAATCAATAATGTATTTCAAAAGTGAATATATAGTGATTGCAAGTGTGTTTTGAAAACACCTTATGATTATGATAAAAGGTTGAAACCTAATGATGGTGGAACTGTGAGACAGGTAGATCATTCTAAAAGAATTGAAAGTCTCGTGTATACAAAGATCTGCACTAGAATAGACATAGCCTTTGAAGTAGGTATGATCTGTAGATTCACTAATAATCTCATACACATTTGAGTGCCCTTAAAAGGCTAATGATACTCAAGAGTTTGCTTTGTGCTACTCAAAGTTTAGTGAAAGTCGACAACTAGTGAACATGTGTTCACACTAGGAGGAGCAGAAAAAAATTATGGAGATTAAAAGGCAAACAAGTATTGCATTCTCATCCAAGAAATCAGACCTCTATATGTTATCCTCTGTAGGGGAAGAGGCCGAGTGGATTGAATGACTTATTGCTAATCATCCATTGAGAAGTGTAAAGTAAATTCTCTAATTCTGTTATGCGACTATCAAGCTACAATGCACTGTACCTCATAACTCACTCAATAATAGTAAGAGGAGTATATTAAGGTTGAAAGAAGCCTAGTTGAACTTTCTCATAGATAAAGTACAGTTGCGACAAGTATGGTTAATGCTCTTGCTAAGAGACTTGAAAGTGATCTAATTATCAAAACTGAGGGGGAAATGAAGTTAAAAGCTATTGAGTCAAAAGCTTTAACATCCAAGTTGTTTTGAGATTTAGAATCCAATTGGAGCCATGGAGAAGTTCAAACTGAAGCATCAATTTTAGGCAGTTGGTATGCTTTAGATAATTTGAAAAGTTCTATGTAAATTATGTTAATATATAATTTCATTCCAATTTTGATGATGGTATATATTCTTATAATTTACTTATAATCATCTCATTATTCCAAAAGAAAGCATGAAAACTTGTCGATGTGTTTCCGATGTTTAGAATAGTTGTTATATAATTCCAATTTTGATGATATAACTCTTTTATGGATTCATGTTTTATTCCAATTTTGATGATTCAGAATTAACCATAATTGATTTGACTGTTCTATCATTCCAATATGAAACATAGTATAGTTCTTGTTCAGAAACTATAATATATAGTTCTTGTTCTTTATTTTGTTAGAGAAACTTAATTGTGATGCTTGCGTTACATTTTGCTAAGCTATCGTTGAATTATACTAAGTTCTTTGGTAGAACTATATACTTTATAAAATTTGCTAGAATTCTTAGAGACGTGTCTCTTAATATTCTTGCTTTCAATAAGCTAGCAAAGATGGAAGAGTTGAATCTGTCAACATAGATTTCAGAATAATGATTTGCTCAAAATGGAAGAGTAAACATAATGCAGTTTGCAAGGATATAGTTTTGTTTAATTTATCTAAAGTATAAATTTGTCGCTTGCTTGATAAAACTTCTGTTGAGTTTAAGACTCTTGTGTTCATGAGCTTAAAACTCATATTTTGTTCTTGAAGTTTATTTGCTTTGGTTGATTTTGAAACTATGACAGGTGTCTCTAGTTGGTTTAGTCATTGTGAACTATTCTGTTTTGATATGGTCTTTGAACTATTTGATTATTTTTGTTTAGTCTCAACTGAACTATTCGAGTTATAATCGATTTAGTCTATGAACTATATTATTTTTGTGAACCAATGATTTAACGGGGGATTGCCTAATATATTGAGAATATATGAGGAGATTGTTAGATATATAGGTATATTCTCAATATAATAGAATATTATTGTGTATAATGTTCTATGGGGCAACACGTGCTTTGCACGTGTTATCTGTTTAATTGTTGGACCGGGTCGAGTGGGCATAAAGCACAGTACCCTAAACCCAGTTCATCTCATATAAAGCTGGTCTAGAGGTAGTGCTCTGTAATATTCCAATACTGATAAGCAGAGTATAATATCTTAAGTGGCTATGAGATATAAACCCTAATCCTAATTACTCCTCTTGATCTTTAACAAAATTTACCCTTTTTTACTTTTATATTGGTGAAAATTGGTTGTGCACCAAGTTGATCTCTAATATTATAATGGGAGAAGACCTTAGTATCATTTGTAAATGTTTTGTCATTCTACCAACCCGTACAATGCACGTGCATAACTATTATAAAGGAGGTCCTAGGTTCAAATCAATACTATGTCTAAATTTTTATTTTTAAAAACTATATTTATTAAAACGTGCATCGCACGTGTAAACTACTAGTACGACTTAGTGGCATGTGGCTATTGTCGAAAAACATTCTAATGTAATATAAGGACCAAGGCATAAAAAATATATTTGGAAATAAGGAATCGATACTTTCCACTATTAAAAGTTTTCTATGACTAACAGACATATGTGGCTGTCAAAGAAGTTTAGTAATTAGTGAAAAGATCAAGTTTAGTTTTATCCAAGTTCATATATGATACAGTTCAATAGTAATAGCTGACAAATTTAAAACTAAATAGCTTGAACATTTAAAAAAAAAAGGATCAGAAGTTAGACCTTTAATTTTTAAAAAAATCATTTTTTCTATACTTCTATTTAGTTTAATTCAAATGGAATCTCCTTTTTTACATAGAACATCAATAAGTTAAATGGTTTGGGAGCATAAATTTAATTTAAAAGACATAGCATTACATTGTACATTATTTCAAATTCATCACAACAAATTATTTGACATGATTATATATATATATAAATTCTTTCATGTATTTACCGTAACCTAATAGGTTTAGACCCCTAAGAGCATTCACAGTCGTGAATGTCAAAAAATGGCAAAATGCATATTTATGTATAGCATTTCTAGTATTTGTTGCAGTCGTCCAATGCTATTTTATAGCAATTTAAAATAAAAAATACTAGTCAGACTTTGAAGTTGCGTCGGAAGGGCGAAACAAATTATTTAATTAAATTTTTAATGTTAGGCGGAAAGTGAAGTTGCGTCGGAAGAAGGGAAAAAATCAGAAGAGCGATAGACGGAGAGCGAAGTCCCGCCCCACGGTTTTTCAATTTTTTTAATATTTAAAATCAATTTTTAGTTGAAAAAAAAATTTAATGGCCCCCCACTGGACGAAAAGTGATGGAAAGTGAAGTTGCGTCGGATAATTGAAAAATATTTTTTTTTTCGTGGGACGAAAAGTGAAGTTGCGTTCTGTAATATGCATTTCTCTCAAATCCGCTCTCATTTATAGCAATCTACTGTCGCTATTTATGCATAAAATGCATAAATAGCAAACGACTGCAGCTGATCGTTTGCTATAAAATACATTTTGCATAAATAGCACACGACTGTGGATGCTCTAAGTGGACACAGGCTTATAAGTTGACTACTCACTGAAACTATAGTGGATATGATAGACTATGAAATATAGTAGTTAGATGCATTAAATTTTGTATTTCATTCTTCTCGAACTTTTGCCAAATGTTTTTTTTGAATTTGCCAGATTTTTGTTGATTTATGAATATTAAATATTGTCGAATCATTTATAAACGACAAATTTGTGACTATGGGTAATACATAAGTTACCGTTAAACCTATTGTGAATGAAGATAATGGAATGATGATGCACATTTTATACACACAATCTGTTGTAATAGATGATGGTACACAAGTTAGTATGATGCACAACAATCTGTTGTAATAGATAATGATTTTCGTAATTGTTAGGGTCAAAATCTAACGCAGAACTTATTTTTTCATTACATTGTTATCATCAGTGCAGGAAGAAAGTTGTTCAGACTGACTAACAATATATAACACTCACATTTTTCACAACACCTAACATCGAATTAGTGGGGATATATGCTAGTTTTTGTATTTTGAATGTGGGCATTTGCTAAAATATCTCATATATTTTAAAAAAAAATAATGGTGCAAGTTTTCACATTCTGATTGGGGCATTTGCTAAAATACATTTTATTGTAGGTATTGAGGTCATTTACATCTAATATGTGACGCACGTGAGTTCACTTAACGGGTATTTTAATGGTTCCACCCAAAATGAAGTATTTCTTAATTTTTTTAAATAGTGAGGTATATGTTAATTTTCACATTTTAAATGAGAACATTTGCTAAAATTTCCCAATTAAAAAACCTTATCTTCAACACTATTACATCTAATATGTGACGCACGTGAGTTCACTTAACGGGTATTTTAATGGTTCCACCCAAAATGAAGTATTTCTTAATTTTTTTAAATAGTGAGGTATATGTTAATTTTCACATTTTAAATGAGAACATTTGCTAAAATTTCCCAATTAAAAAACCTTATCTTCAACACTATTACATCTAATATGTGACGCACGTGAGTTCACTTAACGGGTATTTTAATGGTTCCACCCAAAATGAAGTATTTCTTAATTTTTTTAAATAGTGAGGTATATGTTAATTTTCACATTTTAAATGAGAACATTTGCTAAAATTTCCCAATTAAAAAACCTTATCTTCAACACTAGTGGCTAAACATTCCACGGCATGCACAACCGTCAGTTGACCTAAGTGGACCCCACACTCAAAATCCCCATGGCAATTATCGTAAATAAGCCGAACCCACAGTGGCAAATTTAAGTGCTCAAACCTTGTATTCATCATCGCACCCAGTTCCCTCGCTCCTCCTCAATTTTCGGTCATCGCCGGCGTTACAATTCCCGCCACTTTTCGCTCCCTAGGATTTCGCCTCTTTCTCTCTCTCTCCACAAACCCTAATTTGACGATTCGATCCGAATCTGGGAACCCGAGATGTCGTGTAGATGCGTTGTCGTCGAAGAATTGGAAGACGGCCAAGAATCGAAGGCAGAATCTAGGGTTTCGTGCTCCTTCTCGTCATCCTCGTCTTCTTCGTCGTCGATTCCGGGGTTGGGTTCGGACCCGATTTGGGATGCGATGAAAGTTGAAGCGAAATCCGAGGTGATAGTACCAGAAAGCTCGAATCTTTATTCTAAATATCTTTATTTTGGGCATGGCTAATTGTGGTGATTGAAATTTGGTATATGAGATTGTTTAGGCCGAGAAAGAGCCGATTTTGAGCAGTTTCTTGTATGCAAGTATTCTGTATCATGATTGTTTGGAGCGAGCATTGGGGTTTGTACTTGCTAATAGGCTGCAGAATCCGACGTTGCTCGCAACGCAATTGATGGATATATTTGATAATGTTATATTGAATGATAAAGGTATTCAGCGCTCGATTCGTCTAGATATTCAGGTGACCCATTTCGCATATAACATTCCATTTTGAAGAAAAATGTTATAGTACTTCTACGTTGCTGAGGGTATACTGGAAAAAGTAGTGATATTCGTTCTGTGTAGGCATTTAAGGATAGGGATCCCGCTTGTGGCTCGTATAGCTGGGCATTTCTCTACCTTAAGGTACGGTTCTCTTTTCGGCGCTATACTTGCAAGTTTGCATTTTATAGTACTTGTAGATTATAAGCACTTGAGATCTTTTACTTATTGTTTAGAAATTTATGTAGATTTTGTCGCTATAGGCTATAGTACTTGTATTTGTGATCTTTTAAATTTTCTTTTTCTACTGTAAGAACCAACTAAGTAGAGCATTGTATGCTCATTCTTTTTTGTTTTGTGTTGTTCTGTATGTAGGGTTATCACTCTTTGCAATCGTATCGTGTAGCACATGCATTGTGGAACCAAGGACGCAAAGTTCTGGCCTTGGCTTTGCAAAGTCGGATTAGTGAGGTAAATTCTTCACCAGTATGACCACTATTTATTTTTGGGAGTGAAAATGGTGTGTCACTTACTTCTTTTCTCAAGAGTTAATAATGAAACTTGAGGATGTTTTGATGGTGGTCTTAGTTAAGCAAGGATTGTGAGCTCCTTTGATAGTCTGATGTAGCCCTTTGTGGATTTATTGTTTTTTATTTTGTTTAAGTTTCTAATTGATGACTTTGTTGCAGGTTTTTGCTGTGGACATACACCCAGGTTTCATTCTCTTCCCTACAACTACTGTCACATATTATACTTTCACTTGAGTATACATTTTTTAATTAC
Organism: Hemerocallis citrina; assembly: GCA_017893485.1. NCBI lineage: Eukaryota > Viridiplantae > Streptophyta > Magnoliopsida > Asparagales > Asphodelaceae > Hemerocallis > Hemerocallis citrina. The sequence continues at coordinate 46,973 of JACEHZ010000706.1, forward strand.
CATACTTTCACCATTTAATCTAACCTATATTAGGTATCAAATCAGACCAAATCTGCATGATTATCCCCACTTAATGTCTAACCTGAAGTTCAGTCTGGTTAATGACAACAATTACCCTTCTGAAAGTCTAAGAACTAAGTATTAGGGCTGTTCACACTTTGGTCAAAACCGATTACCGAACCGAACCGAACCGAAATTTGACAATTTGGTTCGGTTTTTCGGTTTTTCAGTTCGGTTTTGACCCGAACCGGAGTTTTTATCAAGAGTTCGGTTCGGTTTTTGGTTTGCTTTTGAATAAACCGAACCGAAACAAAAACCGAAATTTTTTTGGACCCATGATTTTTTTGAACTGAAACTTATCTTGGTTGCTGCATTGATTGTTTTGCCTACTACTTGGTTACGAAGCTTGAAAGTTCTTGCCTACTTCTTTGCTGTACAAGTAATCTATACATTCCATTGACGTGTTCCTAACAAGTTTGATCATAGCTCCAAGCGGTAAGGTGAGGAAACTAAATAGAAAGTCGACCATATCTTCCCCCCCCCCCCCCCCCCCTCCATGAACCACCTCATTTCACTTTTTGTTACGAACAGCTTTACAACAGAAATTTACCATTCTGCTTTGCTCTATCGTTTGTGGCAGACTCAGGGAAGCACGAATTAGTCAGAGGTCTCTTTGAAGTCAATGATTTCTCAAGCAAATTCAGAAACTGAAACCAATACAAATATTCAGTTAATTTTGTATGCATCAATTTTGTATGCATCTTTCTTCTAGATAAAAATGTAAACAGTGAAGCATTTATGTTTTAAACAGTTCAAAGAAACATTTATTTGATGTGCTCAGTTTGTCATGCAGTTACCTCTTTACGGCCAAAAATTTATATGGGTTAGTTCTTGATTCTGGGAGACTGCAGTCATACATATTTCAAGTTCGGTTAGTTCGGTTATCAACCGAACCGAACCGATAAAATTCGGTTCGGTTTAAACCGAACTTGTAGAGTTTCGGTTCGGATTTCGGTTCCAATTTTACCAAACCGGAAAGTTCGGTTCGGTTCGGTTTTTTTCGGTTCGGTTCGGTTTTGAACCGATGAACACCCCTACTAAGTATGTCTTGTACCTTTCCATCTAGTTTTGAATAGTTTCATTTTCCTCTTCCTTGGTTGAAGACTATGTCGGTACCTCGAGGTCGGGAAGCTTTGGATTTGGCCATGGCGATGTAAATCTAGGGTTTGAGACGAGATGGAGATTTGGGGAAGAACAAACTAGCAATTAATTGATTTTATTCAGTATCAATCAGGCGTATATATAGGTAGTTACAGATGAGAATCAGGCAGTTAGGAAACACGTGACAGTCACGTGGTTTCTTCCCGCTACAACTACTGTTCAAAACAAAACAGGAATTAGTGCGATATGCACGTAAAAAATAGAAACATGCACAAGTTACAAGATTTAACAGTAACTGAGAACCTATGGAACACTCGATTGAAGATCTCAGCATCTCAACAGCTATACCAGCTCCCCACATCCCTGACAACTCCCTCCTCCCCCCCCCCCCCCCCCCCCCCCCCAAAATGAACTTGTCCCAAGTTCAAAATCAGGAAACTTCAGACGAAAATCATCAATATTAACCCAACTAGCATGAGAAACATCCATACTTTTCCACTACACAAGCAATTGAATGCCCATTCTATTACCCTTCTTAAAATACTTATGCTCCAGTATCAACTTTGGAAGCAACTCAGTATCCTCTTCAATCCACCACTGAGGTAGACTCTCAGTGACTGCAGGTAAATGACTGCCATGACATTTCTTCAGCTTCGAAATGTGGAAAGCATGATGAATTGCTACCGAATGAGGAAGTTCAAGACGATAAGCCACTGAACCAATCTTCTTGAGGACTCAATAAAGCCCAAAGTATCTAATAGACAACATATGAGGCATGGTACCCTTAATGGAAAGACTGCTTGTAAGGCTGTAAGCGAAGTAGGACCAAATCCCCCATTGCGAACTCTCTTTCAGTTCGATGCTTATCTGCAAAATGTTTCATGCGCCCTTGTGCAGCCTTGATATTGTCTCGAAGCAACTTTAGCACACATCTCTACTAAGTAACACATCTCCCACTACTGGACAAGAAGCAATACCCTACACATAGTGTTGTGGTGTCGGTGGAAACCTACTATACAAGGCTTGGAAGGGCGTGATACCAGTGCTTGAGTGCCAATTGGTGTTGTACCAAAATTCAGCCCCACTCAACCATTGAACTCAATCTTTTTGCTTCAACCCAGACATACATCATAAATACATTTCCACTGCCTTGTTAACAATCCGGTTTGGCCGTCGGTTTGAGGGTGGTATGCAGTAGAATGCAGTAGCTTACTCCCTTGGAGCTTGAAAAATTCATTCCAAAAATTACTCATAAATTAGGATCCCGATCACTCACTATATTCCTAGGCATGCCATGTAATTTACTGATATGATCAACAAACACCTCTGCAATGGATTGAGCTGAATATGGATGAGCCAAGCTGATGAAATGTGCATGCTTTGTCAAGCGATCAACCACAGCCATGGTGGCTGATTTACCCAAACTCTTTAGCAAGCCTTCGATAAAATCCAGAGAGATGTCTTCCCAAACCTTATCAGGAATAAGGAGAGGTTGGAGAAGACCTGCAGGAGCCACCATCTCTGATTTGTTTTTTTGACAGGTTAAACACTCCCGAACCATCTGCTTGATGTCTTTGCTAATACCATGCCAAATGAAGGATCTCTTGATACGGTGTAAGGTCTTGTGAAACCCAGAATGGCCACCCATAGCTGAAGCATGATTCTCTAAGAAGACCAAGTACCTGATAGAAGATGTAGGACTCAGTAATATCTTTCCTCTATAATACCAAATGCCCAAAACCCTGTATAGATCACCCGATAATTCATGATTATCCAATTGCAGCTGCAATTTAGTGAAATACTCATCTTGTTGTACCATGGCTTTCACATCATCCAACCACTGAGGAATGATAAAAGTGATCTCCTTCAATTCAATATAAATAGGCATTCTTCGGGACAAAGCATCGGCTCCTATATTATCTTTTCCCTTCTTATATTTCGCAGTGAAATTAAACTTAAGCAACTTCCTTAACCATTTTTCTTGCATCTCAATATTGATGCGCTGCGCAAGAATAAATTTGATACTCTTTTGGATAACAAAAGTTCCCAAGAAGATATTGCCGCCACTGTTTCACTACAGCTAAAATGGCCCATACTTCCTTCTCATAGGTAGATAAACTCAAAGCTTTCCCTTTAAGCCCTCATATAAGCCAATGGATAAAGATTGCCATGGCGATGCGAATCTAGGGTTTGAGACGAGATGGAGATTTGGGGAAGAACAAGCTAGCAATTACTTGATTTTATTTGGTATCAATTAGGCCTTTATATAGGCAATTACAACTGAGAATTAGGCGGTTAGGAAACACGTGACAGTCACGTGGTTTCTTCGCGCTACAACTACGGTTCAAAACAAAATAGGAATTAGTGCGCTATGCACGTAAAAAACAGAAACATGCACAGTTACAGGATTTAATAGTGACTAAGAACCAATGCAACACTCGATTGAAGATCTTAGCATCTCAGCAGCTATACTAGCTCCCCACATCTCTGATAATTCCCCCGCCCTCTTCAAAATGAACTTGTCGCAAGTTCAAAATCAAGAAACTTCAGACGAAAATCATCGATATTAACCCAGCTAGCCTGAGAAACATCCATAACTTTCCACTGCACAAGCAATTGAATGCCCATTCTATTACCCTTCTTAAAATACTTATGCTCCGATATCAGCTTTGGAAGCAACTCAGTATCCTCTTCAATTCACCACTGAGGTAGACTCTTGTGACTGCAGGTAAATGACTGCCTGACATTTCTTCAGCTTCGAAATGTGAAAAACTGGATGGATTGCTGCTGAATGAGGAAGTTCAAGATGATAAGCCATTGAACCAATATTCTCGAGGATTTGATAAGGCCTAAAGTATCTAATAGACGACTTATGAGCAATGCGCACCAAGAACGACCCAATGATCTTGGCCAATGCGCACCCAGAACCATTTGAGCATGACCAAGTGGAAGTAATAATAAATCAGCTCTTAATCCAACCCCTTTACAGTGAATTTCACCAAATTCACTTTTCCTTCACTGTACATATTATGCCCATTCGCCACTGCGATTCCAAATTTTGGTTCATTTTGGATTAACTGACCAGCTTTGATTGCTGTTTGAGGATCAAAATAATTGTGAGTAAAATCCGTGTCAATTAAAATATATACTTTCCTTCCATTAATTATACCTTTTACTCTCATAGTTCGCGGGTAAACTTGCAATCCTGTTAATGCATGAAAGAAAATTTCCAGCTGTGTAGATGATTTCTCCATAGGTGTAGCAGGTCTATCCACTAGCATAGCAGGTTCTTCTACTTCCTCCACACTCTCCTCATCAGAATCATCCTCAAACATTTCTAAAAAAATAAAATTTCAGAGCCTTACACCTATACTATTTTGTGTACTTTTCATCGCAGTTGAAACAGAGATCCTTCTTGTTCCTTACTCTCAATTCATGAGGATGCAGGGCCTTGGCACTAACAACATTTGGTACCTGAGTTCTGATTGTATAGGCAGATCTAAAAACCTTTCGGGTGCATGCTATCTTCTCCTCATATCCTCTTGCTAAACCAATAGCTTCATTCACTTTTTTTGGCCTTTGAGATTTTACATCCCATCTTATTTCGTCTCTTAATCCACTCACAAAGGTACTCAAAAAATAATTTTTTGTCCAATCCTCAACAAAATTGGATAATCTATCGAATTCTTGCACATAAGTTTCCAGTGTAATTTTGATAGAACCCCTCCATAGTCTTGAAAAATAGTTGGCCCAAATCTAGTCATCAACTATTCTACAAACTCAATCCAAGTAATTGATGTAATCCAAGGTTTGATATGTCTCATATACGATTGTGCAGCTTTCCCCTTCATATTTAATGCAGAAATTTCAATTTTTGTGAATCCTCTATCTCATAGCAATCAAGAAAGTGCGCCACTTCACACACCCATTCCGTACACATAGGAGACTCCATCTTAAACAGAGTTCTTTGAAAACTCATTGAATGTGGACGAACCCTAGAATTTGAAGGAGAAGGATTAGGATTTACTACCTCTCAGTTAGGCCTAATAGGAATTGAAGATGGAGTAATCGGAGTTTGGATAGTAGAGCGATTCTTGGCCATTTCTTGCAGTTGCTCCACCACGTAATTCAGTTGAGTCTGGACCACTGCCATCTGCCATCTGCCCTTGGAGAACCTCCACCTTGGAATCCACCGCCGTCGGGCTTCCTATACCCCGTTCATCTTTGTCGGCGGCTGGCTTTGATACCACTATGTCAGGACGTGGAGGTCAGGAAGCTTTGGATTTGGCCATGGCGATGCGAATCTAGGGTTTGAGACGAGATGGAGATTTGGGGAAGAAGAAGCTAGCAATTGCTTGATTTTATTCAATATCAATCAGGCCTTTATATAGGCTGTTACAGCTCAGAATTAGGCAGTTAGGAAACACGTGACAGTCACGTGGTTTCTTTCCGCTTCAACTACGGTTCAAAACAAAACAGGAATTAGTGCACTATGCACGTAAAAAATAGAAACATGCACAAGTTACGGGATTTAACACTAACTGAGAACCAATGTAGCACTCGATTGAAGATCTCAGCTATACCAGTTCCCCACACCACATCCCTGACAGACTAGGCTTGAATATATCTTATGCGAGCATGAAGCGTTCCTCTTAAAAAAAAAAAATTACTTTTTTCTAACCATTTTTTTATTCAATAAGCAGCTTACAAGTACTCAGAGTAGTTAATCTGTTAATAAATCTTCATAGTCAGCTTGATGGACTCTCAACTTGCCTGAAAAAACCTAGCATATTGTTCCTTTAGTTGTACTTCTATCTTATGATCATTGGTTCTTTGTGTACTCGGGTACAGAATTCCGTGATAGGTTTAGGTTGGTTGAGTGGATGACAATGCTAGCTTAAGAGGGCGTATTTTAAGATTCAAAGGAGGAATGCAAAACTGAAACTGAAAGTTGAAGCGAGACTTATTACCAGTTGGATCCTGTCAGTTCATTTCCTTCTTTATTGATAATAACCCTCTCAATGCTGGAAGACAAATTTGTAACTTCTTTTATAGTTTTTGATCGGTCAGTGAAATTCAAGTCAGGTTGTATTGGGATTTCAATAGGGGAAATTTTATTGAATAAAAGCAGCACTTGATTTAGATGAAGTTCATAATAGGAGCACAATATCTCAACCTCAGTGTCAATATACACCGTAAAAGATAGAATATTAATTTTAAATCTTCAGTCGATAAAAAAGAAAAAGCTCAACAATCGTGTGGGCCATTCATAAGAGACAAACTTGGATGTGTCCATGGATCTCATTTGCTTGATCTCCCTTTCACACACGTATGCGAAGGTGAAGGAGAGGGTGGGTTGGTGGCAGGGAGGGGTGTTAGTTTCTAACAGGTAGTTTTATGTAATCTATTAGCAACAATTAAGAATTTAGTGTAAAGTATATTTTTATCGGGGGATAAATTAAAAATGGTTCACTAGTATTCGACCACTTACACACATGGATATTCTAATTTTTTGCTTATTGGTTCTGCCTTTGGATACCTAGATATGAGTGAATATCCCTATGTGCTTATATTTCACCTATATTATGTAGTCGCATTTGTTCTCTTTTCTTACCTTCAACCTCGTCAATTCATTCACTTTTTAGATTAAGCCGCCTGAACCGAAGGAAGTCTCAAAACGAAAAAATGTTTAGTTACCTTTCTTTAAGAAGTGAGTTATTCCATTCTAGCCTGTTATGATTAGAGGGAGCTTACACCAGTTTTATTGTTGAAATCACGAATTTGACCTTTTGCAAAGGAGACTGAGGAACTAAGCATTTCTGCTCTTAGTGGCATAAAATGGCTTGTAAATGGTGTATTATAAGTTGCTGTTTGACTTATACAATGCAGATATATAATTGATCCCAAATGGCTAGAAATGTATATGTGAAATTTAGGTTCCTGTTACAAAAAAATAGGACATGATTATGCATCTGGACTTCACTTCAAACATTTTTCCATGCAGGGTTGTCTGTCATTCTATCATTTTTTGGCTCCTATAGGACCCATTTTTTGTATTTTTTTTGTTATAGTTGTATCTACGAAGTTTGGTCTCACCCCTTTATTATCATACAATACAGCTGCAAAAATTGGAGAAGGAATATTGTTGGACCATGGGACAGGTTTAGTTATTGGTGAAACTGCAGTTGTAGGAAACAAGGTATCTTTGATGCAGGTAAGCATATACTTCCTCGTCCTTCTTGATGCATTACTATTGGTATGATATTCAAGCGTAGTTAATTTTTAACTAAATCGTGTTTGTCAAGATGCTTCTCATGTGCTACTGGCTATTTCACAGTGGATGCTTGCAAAACTAATTTAACACTTTCTGCGTCCATCAGTAGTTTGTGCACTCATGCCATCCTTTAATTGAGAAGCTAGGCTTCTTCCAATATAGCTATTTATCTAAGACACAAGCTTAGCTCTCAATATGACTATATTGAAGGAATGAAAGCTTTAAGCATTGTTAAGATTTTGGACTAATGCACTGCAGAAGAAAAACTACAACATTGCTTTTTAGTCAATTTGAAATATTTATTTATTAATGGAGGCTTAGTCAATTTGAAATATTTATTTATTAATGGAGGCCTGTTCATGCACTTCTATAATTTTGAATTCATTTAAAATTTCGAAATGTTAAATCTTGTTTTAGAGAGAGATGAATATTTAGTATGCAAATCTTAAATCAAAATTTGCTTAATGCTGAGTTTAGCTGAAATAAATAGGACTTCTTTAATAGATTTCATCTATAAAATTGTTAATTTTGGGGCATAAGTGAACAACTGGAGTGGGCAAATCATTATTGTTTTAGATATGGCCGCCTTTCCTTTTTGACATTCATTCTTCAATATTCAAATCTTCAAGAATTCAATCCATGAAGCCAGGAAAATATTTTTAGTGCCTTCAGTGACCAATATGATATACCCCACTGCTCGCTTTGTCATGCACTTATGCAAGTAAGGTGATGGTGATTATGGCTCGAGAAGCATGAACAAGGGAGGAGAGTTCAGCAGTTATAATGCTGAGGATGAAGTGGTGGCAGCCATTAAGGAGGAAGTGGTGCTCCTTCCTTCTGGACTAGTACAACATCCTTGACCTCATTGGCATGACTGCCACCATCTCATTGCGTTATCCCGGGTAAACTAGAGTTAGGGTTAAGGAGATGATTTATACAAATGACTAATGAATATTTGGTCGGATCTGGCTCAGATCTGACCCAACCAACTGACCCACTGAATTTATTCTTCAGTGGGAGCTGAGTTCCCTTTTCCCTAACCACTCACCGACTCCACCCATGCACGCACTCACTAAAATCAAAACTAAGATTAAAACATTTAGAATCCTACCTTGCTTGGAGGGTCCAAAACTGAAGCAGTGACCAAATACGAAAGGACCGCACACAATGGGCGATTACCTGCCATCCATACACACTAAAAAATATGGTAATGACTAACCTTTGTGGTACGGAAACAATGGAGATGTTCATCAGCGTTCCAATACCATATTCGTTTCATTATCAGATGTCCTAATACTCCCCCAAAAGGTGGAGATATCAGCAATGGACATAATCTATTATTCTCTTATCTGACATGTGCTAATAGGCCCCTTCTTAGTATGTAGTGCACTCAGCAGCTGAACCTATTTTTGATCGGGAAAGGCTTGTCTGGTCATGATTATTATGTGTCTACTTGCTTAAAGTGATGTACTTTATGAATGGTGGATGCTTCTTCAGAACATTACATGTTTTTATCATTAAAAAATTGTGAGATTTGGATGTTTAATTTCGGGCACCATGTAAGGATGACATGTTATGTGTGGATTTATGATAAAGGGAGTTACATTAGGAGGAAGTGGCAAAGAAGTTGGAGATCGACATCCAAAAATTGGTCAAGGTGCGCTTATCGGAGCTGGTGCAACCATCCTTGGGAACATAATTGTAGGAGAAGGTGCTATGATTGCAGCTGGTTCCCTTGTGTTGAAGCATGTGCCTCCTCACAGGTGGGGAACATGTTATTTGATTGGGATGCATATTGTCTCGTCCTATTTTGTATTATCATCTTATTCCATTAGTCTGATGTGACTCATTATGGATAGTAACTTCTTAGACTTTCTCGCTTGCATACTTTTGCTAAACAAATATTAACTAATGGCTTAGTTCCAGAATATGGTCCATACTCGGTGGATTTTATCTCGCACCCAAGGCATCTTCTCTTTTTTTGAACTAATGGTTTGGTTCCAGACTATGGTCCATACTCACACGTTTACCCGAACTAATGGCTTAGTTCCATAATATGGTCCCATATCTCACATTTCATCCAGGATAAGTCAGTAAGAACTTTCACGCTACAGTTCATTCTTGGTGGAACCTAATGGATTGTTCCAGAACATGGTCACATACAGTTTCACCCAGTATGTGTGGTCTTGCTAATGCATGCCTTTCCGTATGTGTTATAAGTCACAGACCAAGTATGCAAGACTTAGATCTGAATATTAGCTGGTTGAATTTGAGACTGTACCAGCCCACCCTCTGAAAAATTATGATACAATAGTCTGATGGGCATTGATAAATTTGTTAAAAGATCGAGCTGGACTTCTCTCAAACCAAAAAACACACATAGCAATTATCAGAAATTATAAAGAGATTGTTTTCCTTCCATTATTGCAGCATGTTCTTATAATCATCAAGATATGTCTCTCTCTAGAAGCACTATTGTATGATTAATCTTTGAACCTGATCCTTGCTCTGGAAATTGCACTATGTTCAATGCACGATAATTTATATTTACACAACATTTTTTACAGGAAGTAATACTGAAATTTTACCTTGTTTTTGTGAAAAAAAGCATGTCTGCTGGAAATCCTGCAAAAGTTGTTGGATGGGTAGATGAGGATGATCCATCTTTAACCATGAAACATGGTTAGTATCTCTTTGCAATTAATTAATTTTTTTTCTTTAAAGTTTGTTATCTCCAGCAATATACTTATATTTTTCTCTCATGATGAGAGCTTCGCTTATTCTCATAGTGAATAATAGCTATCATCGAAAAAAACTTGCAATATATGTGTTGGATTCTTATTTGTTCCACCCAAAGAGTGCAATCAAACATACTTATCTCTCATTATATATTATTATATATCTTACTTCATGTTTCTTCTCTTATATTATTGCAGATGCGACAAAGGATTACTTCGAACATCTGTCCATCAGCTCTGCTGAGGGGAAAGTCAACGGTGAGTCTACCTTTCACTGTAAAAGATTGCTAATAAAAACTTTCTCACGCTCTATTGCTTTTTCACAATCTTGGGCTTGCCTTTATGATTTACTTGAAGCGAGAACAATCGTTGGATGAGCAGTGGACAACAGTCAAAAGGTTTTAAAATGGCTTTAATATTGAGGAACTGATAGAGTAGGGTAACTCCTGGACAAGATATATAATCAAATTGGATGATTATTTTTGTGGAATAAATTTTCTGTGATTTTCTCATGGGTGTGCATCATTTATGTCCTTTTCTCATCAAAATGGGGTCTAGCTATTTACGAGTTGCTCCAAATTTTACTTTGGACATGGTGTTGGGGAGAGGCAGCATGCTAAATTACTTTTAAACACTTCCATTATATATCTAGAAAGTGAGTGTACCACTGCAAATAATCTTTGACATTTTCATTGATCATCTTGGTAAATAAACTTGAACAAGTGTCCGTTAAACTCGATAAGCATGTATGCACCATGCAATTGCCAATGCAATAATCTTTTTGACATCATCACATCTGTTGTGACTATTATGTGTGTGTGCAGGAGGGGAATTTGGAGCTTATTTAAATATAATTATTCTTTTTCAACATTCGGGCTTTCCAAATTGCTTCAGTTAGATGCTCAATTCTATGTCTAGAAAAATGTATAAAAGTCTAAAAACTTAATAGGGATTAGATCCGTAGAAGCTTGGAGATCGCACTATGTTAACTGTATCCTTGTAGTTGTGATGGATCTTTCTATTTAACTTTGATCATATACCTTCACTCAGGTAGCACAAGTTTTACCATTCTTTCACAGATGATTAAGATATATGAACTTCTTGATACTATTTTGTGATTCTATTCAAGTTCACATATATGCTCGGTCTCCTATGTCATAGAGAGGTTACTAGTGCTGATTACATTTCTAACAGTAGAGAGTAGTGGATGCCAGAATGGATACGTTAGGAAACTTCTAGCACAAATTAAGTTGAGTTATCTAAAAACATAACATCTTGATCAACCTGTTCTCATTTCTTTTGTGCAGGAAAATTACCCAAAAAATGAAGCAGTGAATGGTAAAGACATCATGCATTTACAACAGGGAGCTTTGTTTTGTGTAAAGGTATATTCATGAAGTTTCTTTTCGCAAACTGTTATGTGATCTCAGAAGTTCAATTGAAGTTCTCCTTTGCAAAGATTGTAGAAACATGTACATGAAATGATTGTAGAAATCTTTGACTTGGTTGACCTCATATATAAATTAAGTGGGGATTAATGGTGCAAGCGGGGACTTGACCTCCGACCTCTTGCTTACTAGCAAAGAGTTGCTTACTAGCAAAGAGGCTTACCACTAGAGAGATTGGGACTCACAAGTCGAAAACTAATTTAGATGTTTGGTTATATGCAAGAAGATACTATTAAATGCTAAATTATGACTGGCGAAAGGACAACAGTTAATGAAGGAGAACTTGTGAGTAGTACTAAGTAAAATAATAATACAGTAGCTGTTGTTTTGACAAGGAGATGGTTAGAGCTGAATGAAGGAAGAAGATTCATATCTTCGTTGTTGTTCTTCTTCTTTTTTTCTTGAGCAGAAGTGTGCTATTCTTGTTAGTTAGATAAGATGGAGTATTAAACCGAAACTTGGATAAATTTAGAGTTCTTTTAGATAAAATGAAGTATTGTTGCTGTGTATTTGATATGTATTTCTTTTTAACTTGCAGATAAAGCAGCAGTATTTTTTGTTCGTTCATGCATCATTCAACATTACCATTGCAATATCAAAGGGACCTATTGTTAGGGATATAGTGGACGTGGTGATTGTAAGCTATGGTTCCGTGGATCATAATTATTATATATATACTAGATTTGCCCGTGGGTACGTGCCTACAGCACGTCTTCAGAACGATACAGCATATGATAAGCCTTGTAAACAGTAAATCAACAATTATATAGCTCAAGTTTGAATAATATGACAATAATTAGTTATAAATAAAAGTCCATGTTTCCTTTAGTATACGTTGAAAAATAATTATAAATTGGGATATAAAAGTCCATTTTCCATATATATATATATATAGAGAGAGAGAGAGAGAGAGAGAATTAAATAAATAAAGGAGTTCTTTTGGGAGGGATTTGAATTTGAGTTTTGGGGAGGAACTTTTTTTTGGGGGGGGGGGGGGGGGGGGGGGGGGGGGGTGGAATGTGTTTTGTGAGGTTAGATCTGCGCCTTCAATTTGGGGAGATTGAAGGAGAGCCACTTGATAGCTTTCTTTGTGTTATATATATATATATATATATATTATGTATCCAGAGTTTCCTTCTCTCACTTGTAAGCTAAACGTATATGTTTTGTGAGAATCAATTTGAGCCATTGGTTTTAGGGGAGATTGAATGAGAGCCACTTGATTGAATGAGAGCCACTTGATAGCTTTCTTTGTAATTTATTATATAGATTATGTATGCAGAGTTTACTTCTCTCACTTGTAAGCTAAACGTATTTGTTTATTAGAATTCATATCGTGTTGTTGACCTCACCATTTTGTTGGAAAGATCACTATTGAATGACCTTCCTTCTCTCAAGTTGGAAGGCCTCTTTATCCTTTTGATTATGAAGATTTTAGATCCATCTGCTATGATATATTTGCTTTGGGAGATATTTCAATTGTCATGCTCCTGTTTTTTTAATGGAACATGTTTACTATGTTTACTGAAGAGAGAATAATTCTAATGTTGGCTTTGTTCACTACACTGTTTCAAATTGCATGTCATTTATCAACATGCCCACCAATGGCTTATTTTAATTTGTCTGTTCCACTCTATTGTGGTTTATCTAAACTGGAATGAGATGCTGGTCACATGCATTTGTGACCATCCTTTTTATGCGTGAATCATGGCATTATGATCTACATGTGACATGTCTGATACCCTTTGGTATTGGGCTTGCACCAATAAAACTTGAGCCAAGGTTTATTTGGCATTGCCTCAAAGGTGATGGCAATGTTGGATGACAGTGGATGCGAAGTAATCCGATGCATTATGCACATATTGTAGGCAGCTCGAAGTACAGCGGGATCATGGTTTGAGAAGCACATTCATCAGAACTACATTTACATGTGCAGTGTCTACAGGCTATACTTTTATTATCATGTAATGTAATGCGTACACAAAAGGAGATCCTAAATTATTTTTGGAATTGATATACAAGTGCAGTTAGTGATCTACAGAGCCTATACTCAGCACATTAAACCTTCGATTTTTGACAGCTCAAAGCCCCAAAGCAACCAAACATCCAGAAAATCTCAGAAAGTATTAACCAAATTAGACCCCAAGCCCGTTAACAAGAATTATTAATTCAATAACTTGTAGAATCTTCATTGATTAATTAAAAGAGAATACTCTCCAGGTTCAAATACTTGTTCCATTGCTTTTCAAGAATGCACATGACATGATTGGCTTCTACTAGACATTTAAGTCAATATTTCTTCGGAATCTAATCAGTTGTAAAATGATTTCCCAACAAAACGTGAGCAATGAAATAAAAACAAACATAATTTTATAATTACATCTCTACAATCTAATTGGTTATCCTTGACGGAGCTAAATGATATCGATATTACAGGCTCAGTAACTGAAATTATTAAGGCTCGAGAAGTTCATTCAATTATCAATCTGCCAGTAATAAGATACAAAATTTTGGGACTCAGGAACCTCAGGTAGAACATGAACACACAATTTCAATCGGCCTTCTTTGCCCTCTTTCTGTTATTTCTTTCGGCAGGTTCTCTGTTTCTATCTGATCTTTTCTTCTTTTTCTGCAAAACATCAACCAAACAACTAATCAATTCTCCACTGATACTTTTTGAGTATTTAGAGACTAACTGTGAACATCAGATTATCCACTGAGGCTGCGGAGGTTCCAACATATTACGCAATCATGGCCAGTACAATACATGCGAGGTACAGTGCACGCAGCAATTGCAATGATAAGTTCCACACCACTAAATATGCATGATATATGAACTCCCCTTTTCTTTTCTATCTTTTTTTCCTTTTATCATATTTCCTTTTAATTTTTCTAATTTTTATTTTTTTAAAAATTCTTACTTTATTCACCAATTATTCTTTCTAGCGTGTTCATGCGAGTTTGTCTTTTTCTTCATTTTCGCGTATATTTTTGGGTTTTTGGGAAGAGGGGAAGAAAGCAGTACCTAGCCATCATTAATCACACGATCAGATTATGTGAGCAATGAGAATAAATACTATAAATTTACTGTTTTCAGCAAGCGAATATCAACCCAACAGAATAAGACTCGTTTGATATGAGAACAAATGCAGAATCCAAGATTGTTGAACAGAGGTGAACATGTACTACCTCGAAGGAGAAAACCTTGCGGGGATCTGTCCTCTTTCCAAGTTCCCTCTTGAACCCAAAGCGCTGTCTTGTCTTGTTCATGCCCATTGCAGCTCTGGAGAGCTTAACAATCTTGCTGGCTTCTTGTGTTGTGGGATCAACCAGATATTCAGGTACCTCCCGCAAATGTGCAGGGGGAGCCTTTTTGCTTAGTGGTTTGTCGTGCTTCAACAGAGCTATGCAGAGTGACGCAAAAATTAAATATTAGTATTCTTAAATGTCCAAGTGCATGCTTGTTTATAGAGGGAAAATACTGGAAAAGAAATTATACCAAAGTCATCGGGATTATCTTCAAAATGTTTCTTCAGTCTAATGAAAAAAGTTGATGAGTTAGTGCGTCAGTTAAAATGAAGTTAAGCAAGTTGCACCATTAATGTATCCTCAATATCAAAACATTAAAAAATCAGAACCAGTTATATTCTGTGGACACAGCCTTTCCTCTCTCACGCAGTGAACATGCTGAGATCCCGATAAATTATTTCAACCACAATTAACTAAGAAGCAACTCCCTAACAATGAATATTTTGATAGGAGAATTTCCTCTCCTCTGCTATTTCATTCAACAAAACAGTAAAAAATCACCCATGCCAAAAGTAAACTTACATTTCAGAATTAAGTATCTCGTTCTTTAGATCCTGGGCACGTGATTCTCTTATGGCAATTCTCGTTACACTTTTGGCAACATCCTGCAAATATGCAAATTATAAGTGTTATTAATATAGTAAAAAAAAGAGTTTAAAAGCTAGGTTTCTCGCAAATTAAAGATTAAGCACTATTTACATGTACTACATACATACATGTACTACATACATGTATATATACAATATGGTAGGCTTCACTAAAAGTCTGAAAAACATTGACGGTATAAATTGTATGGCCAGTGGAACAATTTATCTCAAATGGGGCCAGCCATCATCTAGTAACTGAGATGAGAATAAAAATATTGAAGATAAGTTTTTGTACTAAATACTCCCTAAGAATACATGCATACTACTACAACATCATTTCCAAGCCTTTATACACATGAACCTCTTTCAAGGGAATGGACCCTGTCAATATTTACTACTATAGTATCCTTCAATACAAAATGCATAATTCTTTAGGACTGCCCATAACTACAACCGGACCACTCTTCCCAATCAGTGTCATTATTGGTGTCCATAAAGATAGGTGCAGCTGTCAAGCCCCAAAACCGATGGCAACATGGGATAGCAGAAAAATGGTCTTGCTACTCATAAAAATAATACGCAACAGTAAGATAACAAGCACACTTCACGAACCATTATAGATTACCAATAAAGCAGCAGTAAATTGAAGATAATCAATTAACTTAAAAAATTCACCTCAGCTCTATATCTCAAAGACTCCACGGCATTTTTAGTCAGTAAAGGGAATGGAGCAATGTATTTAGAGGAATCATGGTCCTCATCATCTCCAAGTAAGAGCTTAATTTCTTCAAAAACTTCTTCCTCATCAGGGGAAACCTGTAAAATGATAGTAATTTTTAATTCATGTAAGAATGGGGAACAACAATATACAGACATTATTGTATGAATGACATTGTCTGATGTCAGTGTACAAATAAAACTTAGGGCCAGTGGAACTCAGTAAAATTCCATTTTTGTTTTCTTGCCGATAAAGCTTATAGGTATTACTATTTCAGTATGAGTCCGTAATTTCCCAGTTCGAACAGGACTGATTCCTTATTTAAGCTACAATCTCACTGGATGGATGCACCAGGGAATTGACTATCTCATTTCCAAATTCTAATTCCTGGCTTACACAACCATTACTCCAGTCCCAAAATGTACATCACTCTAGGCTTTATTTGTCCAAAATTATTTGTCATTTTAGGTTTCCAAGGTTTAAACTTTACAGAAGTTCATTACTAATTTTCATATTGGATTACCAATAATGCCCTTGAGTAACTACTCATTTTTTCACCTAAACAAATTTGCAATTAACAAAACTAATAAAGTAGAAGTGCAACTTTGAATTCACTATGAATAACTAGCTCATTTAAGAGCTTTAATTAAGAAGAATGTTTTTTAAAACATTAATTTTAGGGGTTTTCTTAATAAGAGTGAGATAACTCAGAATTAGATACATTTTGGGACGGAGGGATTATAACGGAAAGGATGTTAGATAAAATTCAGGTCATCATTTCATTTCCAACTATTAGTAGACACTTTCCATCTGCCAATATGTTCTAAAAATGAGAAGAAAACTCCAAACACATTCCCTAATATGGATTAAAAGCTGGAGTCTGCTACTGTCACTTTCATCTCCAATATTTGGTTCCTAAACAAGCGCTAACGTAAACACGCACACACACACACACACACACATATAAAAATACCAAAGATACTCTTTTAAAGAATCCTATGAGACTCGGGATAGCTTGGGAGTTCCTCAACTAATGACTAATCAAACTTCAAAGAATATATCTTCTCTATAACTAAAAGAACAGGGCATTAAACACCAACAATTTTTATGTGTTTATGATGTAGTGTTCAAAATAAGTCATTACATTTCAATTAGTATGTACTTACAAGAGAGATTGATGCACCAGTGTTCTGAGCCCTGCCTGTACGTCCAATCCTATGTATATATCCAGCAGGATCTTTTGGCATTTCAAGATTAATAACCTGCCAAATTGTAGAATAAGGTGTTATATAAAGATATCAACACTTAAGTGGCAAGATCTAGAGCAATATAAAAGAAATATTATCTTTGTGTTGGTGATCCGAAAGTAGGAAAACAAAAACAAAAACACTAGCACATGATAAAGAGATCGAAGGAAGAAAGTAATAAATTTTGTGAAATGATCCCATACGTGAACCTTCAATAAAACACGATTTATTAAAATAAATTACTAAGTACAATAGGGAAACTGAATCAGGTACGTTGGGAAATTTGACTATGACTATCTCAAATTTACATATAGACAAAAGCAATATTTTCAGCAGAAACAACCTGTTCTACAGAAAACCATCAACTTACTGTGAAAACATTCTTGAAATCAATTCCTCTAACCACCCCAAACTCAGAGTCCAATTTTTGTTTTAAATGCTTTTTTGAACTTCTAGATTGATTATCATCTTGTTCCTTCTCCTTGATCTGGTTGTCATCTGTTGCTATCAGATAGTCAAACAGACCTGCATTAAACACCTAGCAAATGCAACTTTCAGTTAGGAATCATAAATAATTGTAATTGTATACCAATTTAGTTACTAATATTATAAATTACATCAAAATTACATATCAACATGACTGCTATAATGCTAAGACTGCATATCGATATAATGCTATTTGAAAGTGCATATTCTTATAATGCTAAGACTGCATTTCATATTTATTTGTAAGTGCTTCCTTTCATAATCATACTACGATATTTATAAGTGCTTCCTTTCATAGTGATACTATGATATTTCTAAGACACATGACTGCTATAATATGATATTTATAGGTGCTTCCTTTCATATTCATAGTTATTCTAAGACTGCTATAATGCGCTTTGAAAGGGGTTCCCCCCCCCCCCCCCCCTCCCTTAAATTGCCTTCTTTCAAAAACAAATAGATGAAACCTAGATAAGAAAGAACATGTAATTGATGAAACCATACATGAACCATCTGACCATCAAACACAACTATGTATGTCAATGCCACACAGGTAAATATCACAAGTTTAAGTGCAATGTTCAAGGTGAATCTTCCACAAACATTTCTTTAGTGTTACAGTAACACTACAAAATATAAGAGTATAAATGAAAAAGAAATACCTGAAGTATATGAAGACGAGAATTTTGTGGCAATTCAGCATTTAAAACAGCAGATCTTATTCCGAACTGTCACAAGTGAAGGGGTATTATATTATGATAATAAACAATATCAGCTTCGAGACAGGTCATATAAAGCAGTATATTATTAAATGTATAACATAGATGATACATGGGAAATGAGGGTAGTAAAGGCAAAAAATGAAGTAATTTTGTCATAAATGAAGTGTGCATAAATGAAGTAATTTTGTCATAAATACATATTTTTGAACTAGGCATAGTACAGGCAAATTTTTAAAATAAAAAAAAACATTAAGAGTGGCTCTATAGATGTGTCTCCTTGTAATGACATGTATAGTAAGAAAGATATTGGAAAGTTGCTGATCAAAATGGTACTGTGCATGAAAATAGAGTGGCTTGAGGGGATTCAAATATCATCTATTAAATCCAAAAGGCTAAGAGCACACAAAAAAAACGTTAAAGGGGATGAGTTAAGCAGAAAGATCCCACCCACAGGCAATGGAAAGAGAATAGTAGGATGTAAGTCCCACAGTTTAGGATATCCCAATTTCAAATTTTTAAATAAGTATTAGTTTACTTGGGACTTTTTAGATGGAAATTAAATTTTTGGATTTGGATATAAATTTAAATTAGGATTTAAATTTTTATCTTTCTTATAATGCCTATAAAGTATATACGGGCAGTCTTGGGCCTCTGTACTAATATCCATCTCTTTTCTCCTCTCTTCCATATCCATCTTCTCTAAACCTGGTTTAATGCCAGATAGTAAATTCTTTATCTTTAAGGCTTGTGTTGACCAATATACCCAAACTATAATTACATGAGGATGAAACCCATCAAAATAAACTTGAATTATCGAGGAGCAAATTATACCAATAATAAAGTTTCTAGGACAAGACATAGGAATCTAGCATACTAAATAATACAAAGTAAGACTGTGTATCAATGAGCAAACCTGTTCAAGAAAAAGCTTCAATCTAATTCCCATGTCAATGGAATTGACAAATATAAGCACTTTCCTCTGAACAAGCTCCAGTTTCAAAAGAGAAAGAATGTAAAGTAGCTTATCATGAGCACTGCATGGAATCTGTTAAGAACATTGGGAAAAGGAAGTCCATGATATCAGAAAATACAATAGCTAATTAGAGTTGCTCCCAAATCATAGATCTGCACTACAATAGAAACCTTCCAGGTTTTTAGTTTGGCAACAACTCATATGATGGGACAAAAGTAAAATGAAAATCACTTTCATGCGAGTCGGTGTTTTTCAACGTACAGATTTGTTATTTTTGTTCTTCTTTATCGCTTGTTTGTGGCAAAAATCTAATAGTAGATACAAAGAGAATTAAAGAAATATCTGCAATTGTAAACGATATCTTTTGTTCAAAGGCATAGAATACACTAGATCTGATTTAAACTCCCGATGCCCCCAAGGAAGTAGTATCATCATTAGTTACACAAACTTAACAGATGAGTTAATCTAGTTGGTTTTGTGCAATCCACTTATGGGCGAGCTGCGTCGAAGGAGACTCAAAACATGGAAATTTTGTCAAAACATCAGTTTTGAGGTCAGCCTACATGACCAAATCTGATCTATTAGCAACCTCTAAAAGGAAGTGCTGAAATTCAAATTTTGATCTTTGTTTGGACATATCTAGCAATCTGGGCAACATACTTATTTAAACTAATAGAAAGTGAACTTCCAACCACAAGGTGAAGTTACCAGTTCACACACTTCTACAAAGTGCAATCATATCAGACACAGTAATGCCATGGTATATGGACACCCACATTCCACAACTAAACGCATCTCGCTGGTTATAAAATAAAAAATAATCAAAGAGATACAGGACATGATACAGGACATGATTTTAAAAATTAAATCAACCAACAAACAAACTGAAAATCATTGATAATTGATAAGTAAATCCAAACACGGTCCTTCAATTAGTAGACAAAATCATGCTTTTTTTACCATGTAATATTATTTAATCAACAGTTTTTAAAGATCCAGTACTCCAAATATGGGAAGTTGGGAACAAGTACGTACATACCTATCCAACATTTAGAAGCTGTGCGTCAAAATTCTATGACACTTGGACACTTAGACATGTATGTGCTGTGCATCCTAGCAAGTTATCGCTCATTTTAAGAAAAGATTCAAAAAACAGCCACTTCAAAAACGAATAATTGAATTTCAATTCACATGACTCCATATGGACGAAACAATGGATTTAATGGATATCGAAAAAATCCATCATCAATAATTTCATGGAGATGGGCACAATCTGGCTAAGAAATCAATGACATGGATGGAGATATACAATATAGGTAACAATGTTATGAATAGTCATTTCCCAGCACAAGTGATATTATATAAATAAGGCATTTAGTGATCAGTTCATTTATGATTTAGTGAGGCAAGCTCATGATTCACTAATGCTCTATCATTTTTTCAGGATCATCTTCCGTGATGTTGATGTAGTACTTTCCAAACTTGCCGGTAATAGAGAAACAGTGGAAAGAGGAAATTCCATAGCGTTAACTATATAACCACAATACCTCAATTAACAAAATAAATAAAACTAGAGAAGACCACTTACATCATACATGCAATTGAAATTTAGAATGAAGATAACATTTATATAATTTGTATGTATAGGGCAGATAATAGTTGTACATGTATATACCCAAAACTGTTGCACATTTTTTGGAACAAGTTCTTCTTTGGAGTTCCCTACTTCTGCCAGGGTTAAGATTACCGGATTGTGCAGCACGAGCTTCTTCAATTTCTCCACATCAGAACTGCAGTAGATCACAATAACTAACGTAAGAGGATGAGTGATATTCATTAATTTAAATAAACTCCAAAAGCGTGACAAACTGCTACATCTTAGTATAATTTAATCAGCTCACCCACAAGAGCACACAAACACACACACACACCCTGAAAAATACTAACAGATAAAATAAAGATGAAGAAACCTCAAACAGAAAAGAAAGAAGGGGTGGAAGAAAATCCCCAGCACAACATATAGGCTCTCAGTCCTTTCCATCAAGTCATCCATGGTCTCACCAGCAAACATTCACATAACCGATTGCCTACTCTTATTTTAGTATGAACTTCATCTTATTAGACTCTTATTTCCATCCGTAGTTTGCAAAACATGAAGCTTTTCAACATTATTTTATTTGGTTAGCAAACTTCACAAGTTAGTTGAATAAGAAGAACATTGACATATATTTGGTTAGCAAACTTCACTAGTTAGTTAAATAAGCAGAATATAGACATAACTGGCCCTACCATTCACAAAAGAAGTGCTTCCAGGTTCCTAATTCTCTTAGTCAAAAAAGACAACTGACTGAAATCAGACAAGAATTAAAAAAGAATCCAAGAAAAATAAGCACTTATGGATTTTTCAGCTTTTCAGAAAAAAATCTGTCCTCTGGCTCTAAAATAACAATTTTTTGTTCACACAAAACAATTAATGAAAATCATAATATATGCTCGTTACATTGGAGAAAAGAAAATGTGTAAGGCGCCCATATTAATTTGGCTCATTTACATTGGCATGATTAATTTGGTCATCCCCACCTACACAAAGGAAATGTTGCATCAAGATGGATAACCCGCGCTCTGACAAACATGCCATAGAAGACCAATAGAGAAAATATCATGTATTTTGAAGTGTTTTACCCATGCATCAGTGCATCGATGTATCAAAAAATAAGCAGTTTGTCAATAAAATAAACAAAGAAACTTCACGTGTGCTACAAGTTCTCAAAACACTTGAATTTTCATTCGCAGATGCTTGAAGGTTAGATAGTGATAAATGTAATGACCTTGAAGTAGCAGACATTAGAAGGCACTGACACCGTCGAGGTACGTGGGGGATGAGAGCTTTTAAGTCATCCTCATAGCCATACGAGAGAAGGAGATCTGCCTGCAGATTGATGATAGATTAGTTGAAAAGTGCAAATGAGCTATAAAATGAACATGTAAAACCTCGGACAATACAGACACAGACATACACACATCTATGTGAGCTCAATAATTTTGTACTTCCATTAAAAATTATACATCTGTGCATACCAAAAAATGCACAAATGCATTCTTCAGCCAAATAGAAACAACATACAACAACAACAACAACAACAACCATTTTCCCAACTAGTTGGGGTCGGCTACATGAATCTTGGTTTTCCATTCTGCTCGGTTTAGAGCAATATGTTCTATAAGGTCACAAGCTATTATATCTTTTCTCACCGTTTCCACCCAAGTAAGTTTATATCTTTCCTTACCCCTAACTCTACCCTCAATACTTATCAAATCACTCTTTCTAACGGGAGCACTACTAGGTCTACGTGTGACATGTCCAAACCACACCACCTGATGCGCTTCTCTCTTAACTTATCTTGAATAGGAGCTACCTTCTCGTTTTTAATTCTATCATTTCTGGTTTTACCACACATCCATCTTAGCATCCTCATCTCCGCTACACTCATTTTTTGAACATATTGTTTCTTTGTTGCCCAACACTCTGCTTCATACATCATTGATGGTCTAACAGCCATCCTATAAAAAAATTTCTTCAACTTCAAATGTATATGTTTGTCACACAAAACACCATTGACACTTCTTCACTTAAGCCACCTTGCTTGCATCTTATGTGTTACCGCTGATTCTGGTGTGAGGGTAAACAGAGGAGATTTGTGAGTTCGCGGAAAAACCTGAATAGCGGATCCAAACCTTCTGATTCCTGCCGCTACCTGCAAGGAAGTGCGATACACCGGGGTTGATTCCGGCGACGCACCCTCCGACGCTCTTGTCAGTAACCTTAAGGTGGAAAAAGAGTGATTACCTGGTCACAGTGGTAGGTGGGAGTTATTTATAGTCGCCATGGGAGTGATTAGGGGCCTGATTCCCTGTGTAACTGTCAGGAGTAAAATCCTCCCAGTCTGTTTAGGAAACTGACCCTTGATTCTCGGTGAGAGCAAATCAGACCCGTTGATTCGGTCAAATCAGTGACCCTAATTTTCCTCTTGCTGATCTGGATTTGTCTTGGGTCGGGACCCGTACCCAGTTGGAGCAGATCCGTTCGCGGGTTATTGGATCTGTGAGAAGGAGACCCAGTACCCGTTTCGGACCCATTTGTATGTGAAATTACCGTTTTACCCCTGAGCTTCAAGATTCGTGCCCAATCTGGACGGTTCCGATTTAACCCCATTTTTAGCCATATCACGAGCCCCCCACTCCTAAAGACTGAGTGTGATCAGCCTTTGAGGAGTAGTTTAACTGTTTCAGTGGCTAGTGGAGTTGTATCGGAGTCTGAATGGAGGATTTTGAATCTCGAAGGGGGTAGTGAGGTAACTTTTGAAGCCATATGCTGTTCTGAAGCCTTGTTTGAATATTCGACGGTTTTTATCTATTTTTTGGATTATTTATTTAATTTTGCGAGGTGTTAACCAATCGTTCGGGGGCCTTAACAGTACATTCTAGGCAATAATCGTTCGTTCAGGGGCTCAAACATATCCTCCCGAATTTTTAATTATTTTCTAGAATTTTTGGTTAATTTTCCCGAATTTTTAACAACTTTTTCGCAATTTTTAAATAAATAACACGATTTAAATAAATAAAAATTGATTTTTAGATACCGATTTATGGCGTGGCGCAATCTGGACCCTTGATCAGCTCCGAGCGCGATTCTCTGGGTGATCAGACGATCCCTATTCCTCGGCAGGTAATTTCTTCATTAACGAGGGTCGGCTCCTCGGTTCTTCGACTCGGCAGCTCGGCTCGGAGGTTCGGAGGCTCGGAGCCAGCCGAGGTACGTGGCGTCATCTGGGCCGTCCATCTCAGCGCAGATCCCCAAAAAATACTATCTTGTCGTTTAGTGGACGTGGCAAAATCTGAACCGTCCATCATGACGAGCGCGCTTTTCGACAAGATCCAACGGCTGATATGGGTCGGCGGGTTTTTTTGCCATATACGAGGGTCGGTTCCTCGTCCCCTCGGCCCGGCGGGCTTTTTTGCCGTATACGAGGGTCGGTTCCTCGTCCCCTCGGCTCGGCAGGCTTTTCCGCCGCATAAGAGGGTCGGTTCCTCGTCCACTCGGCTCGGCAGGTGGCACAGGTAGTTCGGAGTCTGCCGAGGTACGTGGCGAGATCTGGGCCGTCCTTCATGACGAGCGCGCTCTTTGACAAGATCTGACGGCTGAGGATGGTCGGCAGGTTTTTTCGCCATATACGAGGGTCGGTTCCTCGTCCACTCGGCTCGGAAGCTCGGTGCCGTTAGTCGAGGCACTGAGTTGGACATTTTGAAGGATGTGGCTTTGATGGGTCGCTACCTTCCGAGCCCAGTAGCTCGGCTGCTTGGCCAAGCTGTTCGGTAGCTCGGTTAAGCAGGCCGGTGGCAGGCAGTTCGGAAGGTACACGTGGTCGGATCTGGTGCGTCCATCATGGTGCGAATCACGAGGATGGAGTTCAGATCACGAGAAAATGTTATCTTGTCGTTTTGTGGGCGTGGCGCGATCTGAACCGTCCATCGAATTCTGACACGAATTTTGGAGAGATCCGACGGTAATTTCGTCTCGGAGGGATTTTTCTCCATATACGAGGGTCGGTTCCTCGTCCTCTCGGCTCGGAAGCTCGGTGCCGTTGGCCGAGGTGTGGAGACTTAGTAGCTTGGAGCTGTTTTGAAGAGGCTCAGTGGCTCGGTTGCCCAGTCAAGCTGTTTGATAGCTCGGTTAGGCACACCGGTGGCCGAGTCGTGAACTTTGGTGATTTGAAGATTCTCTGTTGTTGAAACTGAAACGTCGTACCGCTCCGCTTTGGCATTTTGGCTTCTTAATGGGCTTTTTAGATTCCCAAGGCGGCCCAAACTCGCTTTTGGGGTTATAAAAGATCATTCTCCCACCCCCAAGCTCATTTCTCACTTTTACTCAAAAGATTTCACTTTTACTCTCTGCTCTCTGCTAGTGACGATCTTTGCTCCAAGGCGGTTGCGCTAGCTGTCGCGTGGGCCAGGCGATTTCCGGCGAGCTCATTCCGACCGTGAATGTCACTTCAAAGGTCAGTCTACTAGCCTTAGCTTTTTTTAGAGATGTCAAGAGTGAACTCGGGGAGTGAGGCCTCGTCCTCGGGCAATGATGGCGCCGAGGAGAGGAGGAAAGCGGAGATCCGAAGGAAGGGGAAACAGGTCGCCGAGCCGGCTGCGGCCGAAGCGAGGAAGGAGAAGAAGAAGAGGACGGTGGTCACTCAATCTCCCGTGGTCGAGGTGATCGTGGAGAACCCGAAGCAGGCCCCCGAGATGGGACGATACCCTTCTGTACTGTCTGGGCATTCGGGGGTTAGGCAGTACGAAGGCGATCTTTTGAAGAAGGCGATCTTCGGCCAGTCGGAAGTTTACGAGGAACCCAATCCGGCACTTCCCACCGAGGCAGACGAGATCGGGTCGGTGCTATCCGAGAGGGATCTCCTTCGGATCAGAAAGGGGTTCGTCATCCCTCCAGAGTACAAGTTAATTGTCCCCGGCGCTGGGATGCGGGCGAATTCCAAACTATCGTCGTCGGATATGTGCATGTTCGACTTTGACTCCTTGAATGCCGGACTGCGTTTTCCGCTGCATCCCTTCATTCTCCAAGTCCTCGGATGGTTCTGCCTCGCGCCGACCCAATTTATGCCGAACACATGGCGTCATGTGAACGCCTTCCTGCTCCAGTGCCACAACGCTAAAGTCGAGCCGGACCTGACGGTCTTCCGAGGCCTGTATCGAATAAACCGGATGCACAAGACCGAGCATCGGTACTACTTGGGACGGAGGAAGGGCGTTAGGATCATAGAAAACCCGGACTCAATTAAAGGCTGGAAAGAAAAGTTCTTCATATTGAGGGGGGAACCGATGCTGCAAATTCCGAGCCGGTGGAAGCCTGAGGTGCCCAAGTTTGCGAGAGTCGACCCCGTACTGACTGAGGCCGAGGAGGAGGCGGCGAGGAAGATCATGGCCCTCCCCATGTTGAGTTGGAGGGAGTTGACGGAGGAGGTGCTGTTCGGGTCTGGCCTTAGCCCCATTGACCCGAGTATGCTCCTGACATCTCGTTTATTTTTGTTTCTTTCAAGTCTTTAGCTCGTCTTACTGACTCAGTTTGTGTTTCGTTTGATGCAGAAGCGATGAAGATTGATTTCAACGCCATGATGGCCGATGGGTCCAAAGTGGCCGGCGGCAAGAAGAGGAAAAGGCCGACCGTGGCTGCCTCGTCAGCTCCACAGCCCAAGGTCGCTCCGACTACCACTCCGCTTCCTCCGACCACCGAGGCGCCTTCGGCGGTGGTTGTTGCCGAGGAGCCCTCGGCGCCTGTGGCATCTGCCCCGGTTGGTGGGGCCTTCGATGTTAATGCGGCGTTGTCGCTCGAGGCTCCGCCGTTGACCGATGCGGCCGAGGAGATCCTGACCGAGCAGCACAAACAGTTGTTCGTACCGAACTGGCGAGTGAAGAATCACGACGGATTCCTCGGAAACTCGCAGATGTCGGTGCAGGTCGTCAAGCACCTGGCGACCCCGAAGGATAGAGCCGCGCTGAAGGCGGGGACGGTCGGCGACGATACCTACGAAGTGGCTCGATTGCTCGTATCGGTAAGTTTTTCATTGTGGATTTCTTCAAGTCTACTGCTCGGCCTGTATCTTGCGTTTATCGTTGTCTTCACAGGCCACCTGTCACTTCGGCCATCTCCTTGAGACGTTCGCCGCGCAGGAAAAAGAGCTGAAGGCCGCCAGCGACAAAGACAGGGCAGAGAAGGTCAAGGCGGTTCGGCAACTCGAGGCCGAGCAGAGGCGAGTCGAGGCCTTGGAAGTCCGGGTTGCCGATCTTGTGGCCGACCTGGAAAGAGCCAAGGGGCGACTTGATGCGGAGTCTGCCAAAGCCGCGAAGGCTGCCGAGGAGCTGGCTGCGTCGGCGAAATCTTTGGCCGATGTGAAGGCGGAGAAAGAGGCCTTGGCCACGCAGATTAGGGCCGAGGTCGAGGCCGAGGCGAAGGAGCACATGGCCACGAACATGGAGATGTCCTATCAGAGGGCGCTCGACCATGTTCAGGACCGTGCCCCCGGCTTCGAGCGGGTCGGCTACAGGCTGTGGCCGGGTTCACCCTCAGGCGGCGAGGAGGAGGGAGGCGAAGGTGACGAGGGGGAAGGTGACGACGACGAGGAGGTGGAGGCCGACTCTTCGGTGGCAGACCCCCAGGTCGAGGGGAGAAACGAGGGGCCATCTGGCGACGCGCCTGTGGTCGAAGCGGCGACGCAGGTGGACCCCTGATCTCGTAATTTTTGTAGTTTTTGTTCTTTTTCAAAAACAGTGTAATGCCTTTTGCGGACTGACCACCGCTTTGATGATGAATGAAAAAGATTGTTTTGGTTTTGGGTTTGTCTAAGTGTTTGGTTCGGTCATGTAGTTCTTCAATGTTGTCCTTCTTTATTTCAGATCGCCGAGCAAACTCGTGTCACCGCGGCAGCTCGGCGCCGTGCGGAGTTGTTTCGGCAGTCCCGGGAGGATCGCCTCGAGGGCGAGGTTCATCTGACGAGGAGAATACTGTACAACGTAGAAAAGAGGAACAACGAGTTGTTGACCGAGTTGCACCATCTGCGGATAGTCGAGGCCGAACTATCTGCGAAGGATGAAGAGTTGGCCCGCGCTTTGGCCGAGCGAGATGATTTCGCAAGGAGGGTAGAACAGCTGCAAAGGGTAACGGTCGACAAGAGTATCGAGGTGACCCACTTGCGCCGTGTCATATCTGATAGCGCCGAGTATCCTGGTTCGGCGAAGCTTCCTCGGTTCAAGGTAATTGTGAGGGACGACACACTGAAGGACAGGAACGTAGAACTGGAGGAAGAGGTTGCTCGGCTTAAACCTCAGCCGGTGAGGGCTAATGTTCGGAGTACTTCGTGTACTCGCGAAGAGATTGACCGAAGGATTACGTTCTATCAACTCGCGAGCCGAACCCCCATCATAGGTCGGACAGCAGCCGACGCCCAAAGTGGAGTAGCGGTATCTTCAAGTGGTGCTTCGGTTGGAGCGACTGTCAGGGTCAGCGGCGAGGGGGCATCTCGATTCGTGGGCTTAGAGACGAGCTCGGAGGCCAAGAAGCGCCGACCCCGGGTATCCCTAAACCGGAGCGTCCCCCTACCGCGGAGGCACTAATCGGGTCGTATTGTGTTTTTGGGTTTCCGAACTGTCCTTTGTTGTAACCTTTTTTTGTAAATTTATCCAAGTCATATTAATGAAATTTGAGTTGGCTTGCTTGTTGTAGTGCTGTAATTGCTTTAGCTAGAGTTGGCTTGAAATGAACCGCTAGAAGCGAGTGTTTGCTTCGTCGAGCACCTTGGCTACGAAACTCACGCTTTAGCTGTGGTCCTGACCCTTGCTCGGTACATACCGGTGCGGCTCGGTGCATCGGCAGAGGTGTAACTGTTTCGAGGCTGGGGCCACGTGGCCCGATCTGGACGGTGAATCATGATCAGGGCGCGGATCACGAGAAGGGAGGCGCAAGTTCCAAGAAAATACTATCTTGTCGTTTTGCGGACATGTGGCATGGTCAGGTCCGTTCATCACACTCTAGCACGCATTTTGAGATGATCTAACGGTGACTTCGCCTCGGAAGGATTTTTTGCCATATACGAGGGTCGGTCCCTCGTCCGCTCGGCTCGAGGATTTGAGTGGGTGCAGTCGATCCGAACGATGTAATCCGAACCAGCGTTAGCGTTGCTCGAAGGTTGTGGGAGCAGTTCCGAACGGCGATCTACTTCTGGCTCGCCTAAGGGCGAGCCGGGAAAGTAAAGTCGAACCGAGTGTTGGACTCCGAACCATCTGTAGATTTGTTCAACGGTTGTGGGAGCATTTCCGAATGGCGATCTACTTCTGGCTCGCCTAAGGGCGAACTGGGAAAGTAAAGTCGAGCCGAGTGTTGGACTCCGAACCATCGGTGTAGTTCAACGGTTGTGGGAGCAATTCCGAACGGCGATCTACTTCTGGCTCGCCTAAGGGCGAGCCGGAAAAGTAAAGTCGAACCGAGTGTTGGACTCCGAACCATCGATGTAGTTCAACGGTTGTGGGAGCTATTCCGAACGGCGATCTACTTCTGGCTCGCCTAAGGGCGAGCCGGGGAAGTAAAGTCGAGCCGAGTGTTGGACTCCGAACCATTGGTGTAGTTCAACGGTTGTGGGAGCAGTTCCGAACGGCGATCTACTTCTGGCTCGCCTAAGGGCGAGCCGGGGAAGTAAAGTCGAGCCGGACATTGGACTCCGAACCATTGGTTGAAATTAAAAAAAAAGATAAAGGCGGAGAGATGCAAGCAAATTTATAAGTATAAAAGAGCATTCTTCATTGATAACTGTTGGCGAGCCGTTTTTACATATAACAACTTAAGAAATGAATTACAAGTTAGAGGAGAGGAATGGTTCGACACCTCGTGATACTCAGAGAGGCGCCGAGGCGCTTTCTTGGTATTTTAGGAGGTGGTCGGCATTCCAGGTCCTCGGAATCTCTTTGCCCTCTATATCTTCCAGACGATAGGCTCCGGGCCGAACTACCTTTGTGATCTTGTAGGGTCCTTCCCAGTTTGGGGCCAGTTTGGGGCCAGTTTGCTCCTCTGATTGGGGAAGGAGATGGCTAGCTTTCTGAGGACCAAGTCCCCTTCCTTGAGATCGGTGGGTCGGACTTTCTTGTTGTACGCCAGTTCGACCCTCCTCCGGTAGCTCTGTTGGCGTATCGATGCTTTTTCCCTCAGCTCGTCTACCAGGTCCAAGTTCGCCCGTAGGTCTCTGGCATTTTGTTCCTCGTTATAGGCTGCGAGACGAGGAGAGGGTATTCCGACTTCGAGTGGTATTACCGCCTCGGACCCATAGGTGAGGTTGAACGGGGACTCGCCTGTGGGGGTCCGCTTGTTGGTGCGGTAGTTCCACAACACATTGGGGAGTTGGTCGACCCATAAGCCTCTAGAACACCTGTCGAGTCTCTTCTAAATACCAGAGAGGATCTGCCGGTTAGCATTCTCCGCCTGTCCATTCGACTGAGGATGGGAGACGGAAGAGAAGTGCTGTTGGATGGAGAGGTCTTCACACAGAGCTCAGAATGCGGTACCAGTGAACTGAGTCCCGTTGTCCGTCACGTGGACACGGGGGACACCGAATCTGCAGATGATGCTCTTCCAGAAGAATTGAAGCACCTTGTTCTCGGTGATAGTGGCGAGGGGCTCCACTTCGAGAAGTAGTCGATGGCTACGACCAAAAACTTGAACTGGCCTGGAGCTGGAGGGAAGGGCCCTAGTAAATCCATCCCCCACATTGCGAAGGGGATAGGACTTGATAGGGAGGCGAGGTTGGCTTGGGGGAGGCGACGAATGTTGGAATGTCTCTGGCAAGAGCCACATTGCCGAACGTGTCGCTCGGCGTCTTGGAGGAGAGTCGGCCAGAAGTATCCGTAATTCAGGACTTTCCGAGCCAAAGACCTAGACCCTGAATGCGCTCCGCCGATGCCTTCGTGGAGCCCCTGTAAGGCATAGTTGGCCGGTTCCGGGGAAAGGCACCTCAGGTACGGTCAGCCGTCAATCTGCGAGAAGGAGCGCTTGTATAGGATTCCCTCGATCAGGACGTACCGCTCGGCCCTGGTTCTTACTCAGCGCGCTTCCTTCGGGTCCTCAGAGAGGAGTTCGTCCCTTAAGAATTCCACCAATGATTTCATCCAATTATCTTGCAGTAGGACCGGCAACGACTCCACTGAGTCGAGGGCCTCGTCTTCTATGCTGGTTTCATGAGGACCTCGATCAAGATGGTCTGCTCGAGACCTTGGAGGGAGGATGAGGCCAACTTGGAGAGGGCGTCAGCTTGCGAATTCTCCTCTCGATGGACTCGTTGGATGAGTGCCTCTTCAAAGCGGCTCATGAGGGTTCGGACCTTGGCGAGGTATTCGCCATTCGTTCGTCTCGCGCCTCGTACTCGCCCAAAACTTGGCTCACGACCAGCTGAGAGTCACTATGGATTCGGAGGCGCTGCGCCCCGGCACTTCGGGCAAGTCCGAGGCCCGCGATTAGTGCCTCATACTCCGCCTCGTTGTTTGAGGCCTTGAAATTCATGCGGAGGGCATACTGGAGGACGAAGTCATCAGGGCCGTTCAGGATGATGTCGGCGCCGCTACCCTCGTTGCAGGAGGATCCGTCCACGAAAACCGTCCAAATGGGGGGTCCGTTCGGGATATGGCTGACCTCGGAAATGGTGGACTCGACGATGAAGTCGGCGAGGGCCTGAGCTTTGATTGCAGTCCGAGGTTGGTAGGAGATGTCGTGTTGGCTCAGCTATATGGACCACTTCATAAGCCGGCCCGAGGTTTCGGACTTGTGGAGGATCTGCTTCAGCGGTTGGTCGGTGAGGACCACAACCGAGTGGGACTGAAAGTATGGACGGAGCTTCCTTGCCGCCATGATCAGGGCGTAGGCCATCTTTTCTATCTTCGGATAGCGGAGCTCGGCATCCCGAAGCACCTTGCTCACATAGTAGATGGGCCTCTGAGCCCGGTCTTCTTCCCTCACCAAAACCGCACTTAAGGTCTGCTCGGAAGCAGCTAAGTAAATGAAAAGGGTTTCCCCTGGAACGGGTTTGCTGAGCAGAAGAGGGTTCACCAAGTAGGCCTTCAGTTGGTCGAACGACTCCTGTTGCGGTTGGCCCCATTCGAAACCCTTAGCCCCCCTGAGAGCCTTGAAGAAGGGGAGGCACTTTTCCCCAGACTTCGAAAGGAACCGGCCAATAGCGGCGAGGCAACCCGTAAGCTTCTGCACCTCCTTGACGTTCCGGGGCGGGGCCATATCCAGTATGGCCTTGATTTTCGCAGGATTTGCTTCGATCCCTCGCTGGCTCACCATGAAGCCGATGAACTTTCCTGAGGAGACTCCGAACGCACATTTGTTCGGATTTAGTCTCATGTTGTGCCTTCTCAATACGTCGAATGCCTCCTGGAGGTCGGCCACATGGTTGGTACCTCTGATGCTCTTCACGAGCATGTCGTCAACGTATACCTCCATGTTGCGGCCGATCTGGTTTTGGATGACTTTGTTGACGAGGCGCTGGTAGGTGGCTCCGGCGTTCTTCAATCCGAACGGCATAACTCTATAACAGTAGAGGCCCTGGTCGGTAATGAAGGAAGTCTTCGGAATGTCCGGGGGGAACATTCGGATTTGATTATAGTCGGAGAAGGCGTCCATGAAGCTGAGGAGCTCATGGCCCGAGGTGGCGTCGATGAGGGTGTCGATATTTGGGAGAGGGAATGGATCCTTCGGACACGCCTTATTCAGGTCGGTGAAGTCGATGCATATCCTCCAAGAACCGTTGGACTTCTTAACCATGACCACATTGGAGAGCCACTCGGGATAGTTCACCTCCTGTATGAACCGAGCTCTTAA
Organism: Hemerocallis citrina; assembly: GCA_017893485.1. NCBI lineage: Eukaryota > Viridiplantae > Streptophyta > Magnoliopsida > Asparagales > Asphodelaceae > Hemerocallis > Hemerocallis citrina. The sequence continues at coordinate 80,059 of JACEHZ010000706.1, forward strand.
GAGCTTGTCCACCTCCTCCTTGATGGCCTGTTGTCGCTCGGGGGCGAACTTACGCCTCTTATGCTGAACCGGTCTGCACCCCGGTTCGACGCTGAGGCGGTGCACTAGAAGGTCCTCGAAAATTCCGGGCATATCCGCGGCAGACCAAGCAAATAGGTCGCGGTTCTCCCGGATGCACTGCACCAAGTCGGAGCATAGGGCAGTCGGCAAGGACTTGCTGATGAGGAACTTTCGACTCGGGTCCTCGTCCGAGAAGAGTACTTCTTCCAATTTGTCCGCCGGCTCGGACGTGGGTCGGACATTCGGCTCGGAAATTTCTAGAGTCTCGAGGGAGAGCACCGGACCCTCAGTGGAAGTCATATAGCACTTCCGAGCCGTCTCTTGGCTGCCCCTGACTTCTCCCACTCCCGACCGGGTGGGGAACTTCATTTTAAGGTGGTACGCTGAAGGAACAGCTTCCAGGGCAGCTAGGCCGGGTCGGCCTAAGATGACATTATACGCGGCCGGGACGTCGACGACCATAAAGTCCATCGGCTCGGTCCGGGTAGTAGGGATCTTCCCTGCAGTTACGTCCAGGGTAATAACCCCTTCGACAGTTACTGGTACCCCTGTGAACCCGTGGAGCGTGTAGCCGGCCGGTTTGAGGCGATCCCGGGACAGCTGCAGCCCTCGGAAGGCCGAGAGGAAAAGGATGTTCACCGAGCTCCCGTTGTCCACCAAGACCCTCTGCACTTTGAAGTTCGCCATGCGAAGGTCGATGACAAGTGCGTCGCAGTGGGGAGTTCGGACCCCCTCGAGGTCTTCATCAGAGAAAGTGACTGGGACGCCGAGGTCTTTGGGAGGAGGGGCGCTGTGAACTGAGTTGACCTCTCGGACGAAGGCCTTCCGAGAGGAGTTGGAAGAGCCCCCCATTGGGCCCCCGTGAATAAGGTGCAGGACCCGTTCTTCCTCGAACTCGGGGCTTTGATCGCGTTGCTCGGAACGCATGTTAGCCCCCCGAGGAGTGGTGCGATCCGCCCGATCGTTTGCCTTCACAAATTTGGCCAACTGCCCCCTCTGGATGAGGGCTTCTATCTCATTTTTCAATGCCCGGCAGTCGTTGGTGTCGTGGCCGTGGTCCCGGTGGTAACGACACCATTTCTCTTTGTTCCACCTCTTGGCCGGGGTGTTCATCCTCGGAGCGGGCGGTATCACCCCTTCCTTCTCCACTTCCATCAGGATGGTGGAGACATTGGTGGTGAGAGGAGTGAACTTCTCGAACCTGGGGGGAGGACGGCGCTGACCGCTGTTGTCCTTCTGCAGCTTTTTGGACCCCTCCTCCTCTGTCGTCTTCCTCTTCGATCCGGAGGCGGACCCTCCGAAATTCGGGAGGCACTCGGCCTCCTCCGCCCGAATGTACTTCTCGCACCTTAGGAGAAGATCGGCGAAGTTGTGCGGGAGCTTCTTGGCGAGGGACGACTGGAGGTTGGAGTTGAGGACGTTCGACTGGAACGCGACGGTCGCCACTGACTGGTCGAGGGAGGCGATCAACCTGACCTCCGCGGTAAATCTCCTCACGTAGTCCCTCAACTTTTCTCCCCTCTCCTGTCGGAGGTGGAGTAGGGAGAGGCTAGTCTTCTCCGTTCGCCTGCTACTCACAAAGTGAGTTATGAAGAGCATTTCGAACTGCTCGAACGAGAAGATGGAAGAGGGGGCGAGCCGGGAGTACCATTCCCATGCCGACCCTTTGAGAGTGGCGGGGAAGGTCTTGCAGAGCATGGTGTCGGAAGCTTGATGGATCAGCATTAAGGTTTTGAAGCTTTCGACATGATCAACAGGGTCTGACTCCCCTGAGTACGTTTCAAACTGCGGAGGTTTGAAACCCCTCGGGATGGGAGCCTCCATGATTGTCCGAGAGAAGGGGGTCTGCTGGGGCGGACGGTCCCTGCTCTCGACTCCTCTTTGTCCATGCGATCGATGCGCCTCTCCATCTCGTGGAGACGACGGTAGAGGACATCGTCCCTCCGTTGGTAATCAAACAATCCCCTGGACTCTTCTTCAAAGGAAGGGGAGCGGGGACTGCGACGTCGATAGTCCTGGGATCGGCGAGGACTATGATGGTGTTGCTGGCGACTGGGAGCCGGGAGAGGACTTCTGGATCGGTGGCGAGGACTTGGAACCCGTGGGGGTGTTGGAACCCTCTGGGCATTATGGTTGTTGGGGCGAAGGTTGAGGGCCTGCAGCACAGTCTCCTAGAATTGTAGGAACTCGGCACGAGTGATAGGTGCCTCATCGTTCCTCGGATGATGTCGATCCGCGGGGGAATGTGGCCTCCTCCTACGACGCTCGGGAGATTCTCCCCGGCCCCTTCTGTCCGGAGACCTCCTACCGTTTCGGCGATGAGGAGATCGCTCAACTTGATGCTGGCGGGATGTTCCCTCTCGGGCCCGCCTCTCATCTAGATGGTTGCGAAGGTCCTCTTCCTTTTGGCGATTCAGAACGGTGTTGCGGAGATCGAAGGCTCGGGGATTATGGGAAGCCATAGAGTCCGGAAAGGCATTGTGAATTGAGACATGGTCCGGGTGGAGAGGTTGCTTCTGCCTCCGCTGGTTCTGACCAGCAGGACCATTTGAGGGTTGTTGGTTCGGAAGAGGAGGCTGGCCCTGTTGGACCGGGGGAGGAAGGTGTTCGGGCTGCGGAGCAGGATGGACTGGGACTTCCTCTGGCTGATCGGCGGGATTGGATCTGCGGTTGGACCCCCTAGACCTGACCTTCTTGGGAGGCATGGTTGGAGAAGGGCTAGTCGACGAGGAAGAGGCGGAGGCTATTCGTGTGGTTGTTCCCACAGACGGCGTCAATCTGTTACCGCTGATTCTGGTGTGGGGGTAAACAGAGGAGATTTGTGAGTTCGCGGAAAAACCTGAATAGCGGATCCAAACCTTCTGATTCCTGCCGCTACCTGCAAGAAAGTGGGATACACCGGGGTTGATTCCGGCGACGCACCCTCCGACGCTCTTGTCAGTAACCAGTGGTGATTAAGAAAGAGCTTAAGGTGGAAAAAGAGTGATTACCTGGTCACAGTGGGAGGTGGGAGGTATTTATAGTCGCCATGGGAGTGATTAGGGACCTGATTCCCTGTGTAACTGTCAGGAGTAAAATCCTCCCAGTCTGTTTAGGAAACTGACCCTTGATTCCCGGTGAGAGCAAATCAGGCCCGTTGATTCGGTCAAATCAGTGACCCTGATTTTCCTCTTGCTGATCTGGGTTTGTCTTGGGTCGGGACCCGTACCCAGTTGGAGCGGATCCGTTCGCGGATTATTGGATCTGTGAGAAGGAAACCCAGTACCCGTTTCGGACCCATTTGTATGTGAAATTACCGTTTTACCCCTGAGCTTCAAGATTCGTGCCCAATCTGGACAGTTCCAATTTAACCCCATTTTTAGCCATATCATTATGTATAATACATTCACAAATCTCCCCATCCCTTTGTATAATTGAGCCTAAATATCGAAAACGGACTCTTAGGGTATCTCTTGACCATCAAATTTCACTACTTCCTCAGTTGTGTTCCGAATAAATTACACTTCATATACTATGTTTTAGTTCTGCTTATTCTAAAGCCTCTAGTTTACAAAGTTTCTCTCTAAAATTTTAATTTAGCATTGACTCATGTTCTAGTCTCGTCCACTAAGACAACGTCATAGCAACTCTAAAGCATCGGATCCCATTAGAACTCCGAAGTTAAGCGAGCTTGGACGAGAGTAGTACTAGGATGGGTGACCTTTTGGAAAGTCTTCGTGTTGTTACCCCTATCTTTTAACTCTGTCATTGCCTGTCTCAAGCCAATAATCCGGCCACAAACCAGGTAAGGAGGAATATTGTGTTAGGCAATTGACAGCCAGCACAAAATTTTGTCCAATTCTATGAAACAGAAACAAAATAAGAAACTAAAACGAACAAAAACGTGTCCACTACTAATAAGAAGGTCAGCTCACGAATTCGTGTGAGAGATTGGTATTTTTCATCTATTTGGTGAGGTTGTCTGTAAGTATACAAAAAATGTTTATGGACCAAGTCAAAGTGCTTCGGCCAAAGAGCTTTGAGGGGAGGGGCAGTACACCAATTTTGAGACCAATAGTCTCTCTGAACCAGCCAAAAGCATTGCCAAATAGAAGCCTAGCCTAATTATTTTGAAAAAGAAGTATCCTTATCTATAATTTGCTAACTTCTTAAAGTAGAACAAATAAAAACTGTTTTCACCTATCTTTCTTCTATTAGGAATGCATTAATTTGAATTTTGCTTTGTCTGTCTCAGAACTAGAATGCAATTCCCTATAGAAAGCATAATATATTTTTTTTGTAGTTCTATATATTCAATTACTGTGAGAATTTAAGCAAGCCAACTAGTAGTCTAGGATTATGGAAAATCTATCCTCTCTTTCAGGGAGACTCCTGCAGCCGTGCTCCTTAGCCAACCGCCATGTTTTTCATCCTCAACATGAATTTGATTTCAGACACTAACCAAGACACCTATATTGTAATAATCTTTGTAGGAGACAAAAGGGGGCAATCAACATGGTCATCTTAGGTGAATATTCCTGTAGCTATTTCTTCAATATCTGGATCCTAAGAACACCCCTCTAATGTAGATTAGCATTTTCGATCTGCATGAAATATCTTGCCATAAATTTGGAAGACAAAATGTCAGATAGGTTGATCATTTTAGTAGACTTGGTTGCATAACAGAAAATTGTAACAGATAAGGTAAAATCTCCTTCGGTTATAAATGCATGTTTCAGTTAAATACCCTAAACCTGTTACAGTTTTTACAAAGTAATAGCTTGCCATGTGTTACTTCGCAGATAATACTCTAAAGTTTTTAAATATATTTTAAATAATCGCTGAAAAGTAGCAATTTATAAAATTCTGATGCCACTTCAAAGCCCTTAACTACAAAGTGAGATAGTGAGTTATCTTAATATAGCAATGAATTTTAGCAGAAAATCTTAAGAAAATAACTTCTCTCTCAACACAAGTTTAAAGTATAAAGTCTAGGCTAGCATAAAAGTAAAAGAAATCCAACATGAGGCAGTATATAAGCACCATACCTCGTCAAGAACCAACATTGAGAGGGAGTCCCTGATGGCCGATGGCTGAATGATACCTTTTGACAGGCATGTTGAGATGCAAGCAGGGGTCGACACTACAATATCAGGTGGACCTGCTAATGCAGCACTCTACAATTACAACAAACAATTAACAAAACAACCAAAAGTCAATAATTGGCCATATGAACAAATTATTATGAAAAATAAATAAATTAATAAATAAACTCACCATATCTGCTGCTGTCATGCTACTGGTCAACTGCACGACCTGCAACTGAACTCTACAAAACTCGAGAAGCGACTGGGCTTCTGAATGAACCTAAAACAGAAAGACAACAATCAATTATCAAATGTTGATGTGGTCTCAATACATCTAAACCAGCTCAATAAAGACCTGGCGGATACTAAACTGAACAAGGCAGCTCCATCATGATTTCAACTTGAATTCATAATCAAAATTAGAAACAATTTCCAGCCAGCAGGATTCTCTGAATTCTTAGTACCAGTCATATTTGATTTCTTCATTGTTTTCCGACAACAAAAGCATTTCTCTCAATCGAATACTTCATGAAAAGCCCGTCAGGGTATTCTTAAATTTGCCTAACAACCAAAATATGTCAGCTAAACCTACACAAACTATTCTCTATTTACCCTTTTTAGTTGATTCCTATGTCTATCTCCCTGTAAACGATGAACAATACCAACATATGGAATAACATGTATCGCATATGCATAAGCATTTCTAATCTCGACCAACTTGATCACACATCAAAACAAAAAAAGATAAACTTTGTAACAGCTAAACATTCCCTAGAATTGACAGTACAATTGTTTCGAACTAGATACAAAGAACAAAAACACGCGCATTGCGCACCTGCTGGCAGAGCTCCCTTGTCGGAACTAGAACAAACCCCTTCGGAGCCGCATTTCTCGTTCCCATATCACCAAACAGCTTCTGAAGCATAGGAAGCAAATAAGCAAACGTCTTTCCCGACCCCGTTTTCGCACGCGCCACCACATCTTTCCCTTCCTACATTGCAAACAAATCAAATAACCAAAATCAAACCAGAAAATTTGCAAATTTAACACGTCTCTCCTTTCCTAAACCACAAACAAATAAAAAATTACGAAACTGAACCAACAAATTTACAAATTGAACTGCTTAAAGAGAAAAGGATTCTTACGAGGATTAAGGGGATGCCCTCCCGTTGGATGGGAGTCGGGACGGTGATGGACTGCTTGGATAGGGCGCGGATGAGGCGAGGATCGAGGCCGAGATCGTCGAATGTTGCTTCTTCTTCTTCTTCTTCTTCTCCGTTGACTTTGTCGTCTTCTTTGAGGTTTTGGGGTTTCGCCATGGATGCAAATTTGGGGGTTAGGGTTTAAGAGGAAGAAAGAGGAATGGGATTTTATAGTGAACTGTGTAATGGGATCCGACCCGAGTTCCTTTTATTTATTATTATTTTTTCCCTGCCAGTCACACTGAAAACAAAATGAAACCTACTCACTAGCACTGGTATCGGGTCGGGTGGGGTCGGATCGGGTTGGGTCCTTTATTATCCAGATCCGGACCTAATACCCTATGGGTTCAAAATTTGGACCTATATCCGATCCACGAGAACCATGTTCGGATCCGGGTCCTACTAAAAAAAATTAGTCATCGTGTAACCTCTGTTTCCGATTATACGGATTTCCATTTCTTTTCTTTTCTCCATGTATTCTTGTATTTCATTTTCCTTATAGATTCTTTCCAATGCATTAAAATTCTTTTAAATCTCCTATTGAAACCCAAATTTATATTCCAAACTAGAATCTTATCTCTCTTCTTTTTACTAATTTACTTTGAATCCCAAGTTAATCCATACTATCATTTTATTGATTATTTTGAGTTCATGAGAAGCCCAACAATTATTATTAAATTTATTATGTTTAATTGAAGCCCAATCCCAAGCCCATCTCCTATTGGACTCTAACCTTAAACCCAAACCCAGTACCCATCTATATTGTACAGATTAAACCCATACACTCACCCGTGTACAAATTTGTTCACATTATCTTTTTTTTGAGGTAAAAGGTGGAATAAGGCCACCCTGTTTTATTAATAAGAAGTTAATAAAACAACCCCGGCATACTGGGAAAAAAACAACAGAACAAAACAAAAGTACAATGCTGGAATTTGTTCGCATTATCCTCAACTGCACAATCCCCCACTATCTCCAACTACCCACTACTTTAATTATTATTTTATTAAACTCCCCATTCCCCCACTCTCTCTCTCTCTCTCTCTCTCTCTCTTCCCGTCTCCCACTCTCCTCCTCTTTTTCTTCTATTCCCCAACAGAGTGCAACCCCCCCCCCCCCCTCGTCTTCCTCGGCGAGCTTGAACCCATCAACCATCTCGAGTCGACCACCCAACGTCGCTCTGCACCTCGACGTCTCCACTTCCACTCTTGTACCCCATCTCAACCATCTAAAGCACCCCCTCATCGAGCTGCTCCCGTTTGTCTTCCTCCATCGACCCCACCGTCCTCCACCTCAGTCGAAGTCCTCCGTCTCCTTCATGTGGGTTCTCGTCGAACCCATTGCCTCGTGATGCCCTTCCATGTCGACTGCCCCCCGTCGCCGCTCGAGCCACCCTCTCCCCTGCCCTGCTCACGAAACCACCGAAGCTCATTCTCCTTCGCTGCCCCTGCCTTCACCCCGAGCTCCACTTCCACAGCAACCACCATCGTTGAAGTTCAACATTGCCATTGCCGCCTGCAACCTCTGCTCTCGTCGACCCAACAACTCGACCGCCACAGTTGATCTTCTCCACCTCCAAAGCCCCGTTGAGCCTCCACCTCCCGATCATCTTCTTCCTTTGTTCTGAAACAGAGCATCCCCTGTCTCCACATGCCATTACTCCACCGTCATCCTCTCCATCACCCCTCGACCGCCGCTTGTCGCCTCCGCTGCACTTTGCCACCTCCTCGCACTCTCGATTCCCCCTGGTCGCTGCCGCTCACCATCGCCACCGACCGTCGAACCCTTTCCCTCCCTACTGCACTCCGTCGCCTCCTTGAAGCTTCTCCCCTATTATGACCAACTCCGACAACACCTCACGTTACTGCCCCAACCACCGTCAGCAGCACTACCATGGCCGGCAACTCGCAGAACGAACTCCATCCACCTCAGAAACTCCTAGTTGTTCATTGCCCTCACTGTTGCTGGTGGTTCGGGTTGCTGTGCTGCTCTCACTGTTGTTGTTCTTGCTGTTTGCACGTGTTGATGTGTGCACATGCTGTTGGTGTTTGTGAAGTGGATCAGGAGTTTGTGTTTCGGTGTTGCTGTGTGTGCTGTTCGGGAAGAGGAGGAAGGGTTGGTTTGTTGTAGGGTTTTGGTTTGGATGTGTGGTGTTTTGTGTGAAGGAGAGGAAGCACAATGAGCCCTTTTGTGTGTTTGCTGTTCAGAAAGTAGGGGATCAGATTCGATGTTTGTGATTGGATGGACCCGTGTTTGCTGTTGTGTGGGGAGGGATTGGGTATTCGGTTTTGCTGTCGTTGTTGGAGTTCTTGTTGTGTGTCGCTTGCACGTATTTTTGGGATCGCTCCCCGGGATTCTGATCTCGTTATTCCTTGTTACTTATATTGAATCGTCTGCAAAAAGACAAGTCCACTTGAACTCATTTAATTTTTCTAGTTCAACTTCATTGACCTCCTGTAAGTAGTTCCTTTTAATTATCTTATATTTTTCTTATATTTTTTCCGTTGAGAGCATCGAGGGTTTACACGAGCTAACCCGACGTACTCTTGACATTGTATCATTATCCATTGACTCAAACTCAAGCCTATGTACACACATGACATGAATAAAATGACTAGAACATGCATATGAAGAAAATACATTGTGATCAAATACATGTTGGTTGATTCATCGAGATCTTGTGACTTGAACTATGATATTATTGATATGGCTAAAATTGGGGTTAAATCGGGACCGTCCAGATCGAGCACGAATCTTGAAGCACGGGGGTAAAAAGGTAATTTCACATACAGATGGATCCAAAACGGGTATTGGGTCTCCGCCTCACGAAACCAACCGCCCGCGAATAGATCCACTCCAACTGGGCGCGGGCTCCGACCCGATACAAGCCCGGTCCACCAAGGGAGAATCAGGCCACTGATTTGATTAGATCAAATCAATAAGCTTGATTTGCTCTCACCAGGGAATCAAGGCCTACTTTCCTAAAACAGAATAGGAGGATTTTGCTCCTAACTGTTAGGCAGGAAATCAGGCCCCAAATCATTCCAAAGGCGACTATAAATACAGCCCCTCTACCACCAAGACCAGGTTAATCACTTTTTCACCACTTGAGCTCTTTCTTAATCTTTTACTGATTACTGACAAGAGCGTCGGAGGGTGCGTCGCCGGAATCAACCCCGGTGTCTCGCACTTCCCTGCAGGTTGCGGCGGGAGCAAGAAGGCCGAGTCAGCTGTTCAGGTTTTCCTCGGATCCACAAATTCTATCTGTTTACCCCTACACCAAAATCAGCGGTAACAGATTGGCGCCGTCTGTGGGAAAACCACACGAACAGTCTCAGCCCATTCTCCGTTGACATCAGCAGCCATGCCGCCGAAGAAGAACAGATCCAGAGGGTCGAACCGTGGGGGCAACCCCACCGACCCGGCGAATGAAGCTCCGGTCAATCCTACCCTTCAGTCCAACCTCCCTCCGCTGACCCAGCAGGTCCCACCTCCTCCTCCTCAGCAGCAGCCCAACAACGGTCTGTCCGGTCACAACGGTCGGAAGGAGAAGCAGCCTGTCAATCCGGGCCACGTCTCGGTCCACAATGGGTCATCGGATTCGATGGCCTCTCATCACCCCGACCTCCGCATCACACTCCAAAACCGCCACAAGGACGACGACCTCCGAACCCATCTTGACGAGAGGCGGGCCCGAGAGGGAGCCTCCCGCCAGCGTCAGGGTGAGCGGTCGCCACGTCGTCGGGACGGCAGAAGGTCCCCGGAACGCAGAGGCCGAGCGACGTCCCCTGAGCGCCGAAGGAGGAGGTCCCGGTCCCCCAGGGATCGGCGCCATCCGAGGGACCGAGATATGCCCATCAGCCGAGCCGAGTTCCTCCAGTTTCAAGACACCGTTCTGCATGCCCTCAATCTCCAACAGAACGGCCAGAACGCTCAGAGGGTTCCGACGCCGCCCAGGGATCCCAGTCCCCGGCGCCGAACCGGGAGTCCTTCCCCGGCTCCCAGCCGACAGCAACGGCAACAGAGTCCTCGGCGCTCCCAGGAGTACCGGCGCCGCAGTCCACACTCCCCTTCCTACGAAGAGGAGTCCGGAGGGTCGTACGACTACCAGCGGAGGGACGACGCCCTCATCCGCCGTATCCATGAGGTGGAGAGGCGCATCGGCCGCATGGACAGGGAGGAAGAGTCCCGAGCCGGAACCTTCCGTCCCAGCCGACCCCCCTTCTCTCGGTCGATCATGGAGGCCCATATACCGAGGAATTTCAAACCGCCACAGTTTGAAACATACTCCGGGGAGTCCGACCCAGTCGACCACGTCGAGAGCTTCAAGACCCTGATGCTGATCCATCAAGCTTCCGACGCAGTGCTCTGCAGGACCTTCCCTGCCACCCTCCGGGGGTCGGCTCGGGAATGGTATTCTAGGCTCGCTCCCTCGTCCATCTTCTCATTCGAACAGTTTGAGACACTGTTCATTACTCACTTCGTGAGTAGCCGACGAGCCGAGAAGACGAGTCTTTCCTTGCTGAACCTGCGGCAGGAGAAGCAAGAAAAGTTACGGGACTATGTGAAAAGATTTACCGCGGATGTCAGGTCAATTGCTTCCTTAGACCAGTCCGTGGCTACCGTGGCGTTCCAGTCGAACGTCCTTAACGCCAACCTCCGGTCATCCCTGGCCAAGAAGCCCCTGCATGACTTCGCCGACCTCCTCCTGAGGTGCGAGAAGTACATCCGGGCGGAGGAGGCCGAAGCCCTTCCGAGCTTCGGAGGCACCGCCGCGGGGACAAAGAGGAAGGCGACGGGAGAAGAAGGGTCCAAGAAAGCTCAGAAGGACACGGGCGGTCAGCGCCGCCCTCCCCCCAGGTTCGAGAAGTTCACTCCCCTCACCACTAATGTCTCTACTATCCTCATGGAGGTAGAGAAGGAGGGAATCATCCCTCTGACCCCAAGGATGCACACTCAGGCGAAGAGGAGGAACAAAGATAAATGGTGTCGGTACCACCGAGACCATGGGCACGACACAAATGACTGCCGAGCTCTGAGAGACGAGATCGAAGCACTCATTCGGAAGGGGCAGTTGGCCAAGTTCGTGAAAGGTAACGATCGAACAGATCGGAGCTCACCTCCCCCTCGGGGGGCTAACAAGCGCTCCGAGCGGCGCGAGGAGACACCCGAGTTCGAAGAAGAACGAGTTTTGCACCTGATCCACGGAGGCCCGATGGGGGGCTCCTCTAATTCCTCCCGAAAAGCCTTCGTCCGGGAAGTCAACTCAGTCCACAGTGCCCCTCCACCGAAGGGTCTCGGCGTCCCTGTGTCTTTCTCCGATGTCGACCTTGAAGGAGTCCGAACCCCCCATTGCGATGCCCTCGTCATCGACCTCCGCATGGCCAATTTCAAGGTCCAGAGGATTTTGGTGGACAATGGGAGTTCGGTGAACATCCTATTCCTCTCGGCCTTTCAAGGCCTGCAGCTGTCCCGGGACCGTCTTAAGCCGGCCGGCTATACTCTCCACGGGTTCACGGGGGTCCCGGTAACCGTCGAAGGGGTGATAACCCTAGACGTTACTGCGGGAAGCACCCCTACTACCCGGACCGAGCCGATGGACTTCATGGTCGTCGACGTCCCGGCAGCATACAATGTCATCCTAGGCCGTCCCGGCCTAGCCGCTCTTGAGGCTGTCCCCTCGGCATACCACTTGAAGATGAAGTTCCCCACCCGTTCGGGGGTAGGGGAAGTCAGGGGAAGCCAGGAAACAGCTCGGAAGTGCTACATGACTTCCACCGGGGGACCAGTGCTCTCGCTCGAGACACTCGAGATCCCCGAGCCGAAGGCTCGCCCAACGTCCGAGCCAGCGGACGAGTTAGAAGAAGTACTCTTCTCCGACGAGGATCCGAGCCGAAAATTCCTCGTCAGCAAGTCCTTGCCAACCGTGCTGTTCTCCGACTTGGTGAGGTGCATCCGGGATAACCGCGACCTGTTTGCCTGGTCGGCCGCGGATATGCCCGGCATCTCCGAAGACTTGCTCGTCCACCGCCTAAGCGTCGAACCGGGGTGCAAACCGGTTCAGCAGAAGAGGCGAAAGTTCGCTCCCGAGCGACAGCAGGCAATCAAGGAGGAAGTGGATAAGCTGCTGAAGGCCAAGTTCATCCAGGAAGTGAATTATCCCGAGTGGCTGTCGAATGTTGTAATGGTCAAGAAGTCCAATGGCTCATGGAGGATATGCATCGACTTCACCGACCTCAACAAAGCGTGTCCGAAGGATCCCTTCCCTCTTCCGAACATCGACACACTCATCGACGCCACCTCGGGCCATGAGCTCCTCAGCTTCATGGATGCCTTCTCGGGGTATAATCAAATCCGGATGTTTCCTCCGGACATCCCGAAGACCTCCTTCGTCACCGACCAAGGCCTCTACTGCTACCGAGTAATGCCGTTCGGGTTGAAGAACGCAGGCGCCACCTACCAGCGCCTCGTCAACAAGGTCTTTCAGCATCAGATCGGCCGAAACATGGAGGTGTACGTTGATGACATGCTCGTCAAGAGCATCCGCGGCACCGACCATGTAGCCGACCTCCAGGAGGCTTTCGGTGTGTTGAAGAAGTACAACATGCGGCTAAACCCGAACAAGTGTGCGTTCGGAGTCTCCTCTGGCAAGTTCCTCGGTTTCATGGTGAGCCAGCGGGGAATTGAAGCCAACCCCGAAAAGATTAAAGCCATATTAGACATGGCCCCGCCTCGGAACGTCAAAGAGGTGCAAAAGCTCGCCGGTCGGCTCGCAGCCATCGGTCGGTTCCTCTCCAAGTCAGGGGAGAAGTGCCTCCCCTTCTTCAAAGCACTCCGGGGCGCTAAAGGATTTGAATGGGGCCCGGCACAGCAAGAATCGTTCGACCAGCTGAAAGCCTATCTGGTGAACCCCCCTCTGCTCAGTAAGCCAATCCCGAGCGAGCCTCTCTTCATCTACTTGGCCACTTCCGAGCAGACCCTGAGCGCTGTCTTGGTAAGAGAAGAAGACCGGACCCAAAGGCCCATTTACTACGTGAGCAAGGTGCTTCGGGACGCCGAGCTCCGCTATCCGAGGATAGAGAAGATAGCCTACGCCCTGGTCATGGCAGCAAGAAAACTTCGGCCCTACTTCCAGTCTCACTCGGTCGTCGTCCTCACCGATCAACCCCTCAAGCAAGTCCTCCACAAGCCCGAAACCTCGGGCCGGCTGATGAAGTGGTCCATAGAGCTGAGTCAGCACGACATCTCCTATCAGCCTCGGACGGCAATTAAGGCACAGGCTCTCGCCGACTTCATTGTAGAGTCAACCATCCCTGAGGTCGGCCACGTTCCGAATGGGCCCCCCATTTGGACAGTCTTTGTAGACGGATCCTCTTGCAGTGAAGGAAGTGGCGTCGGCATTATCCTGAACGGCCCTGACAGCTTCGTCCTGTAGTACGCGATCCGCATGAACTTCAAGGCCTCGAACAACGAGGCGGAGTATGAGGCTCTCATAGCTGGCCTCGGACTCGCACGAAGTGCTGGGGCGCAGCGCCTTCGGATTCACAGTGACTCCCAACTAGTCGTGAACCAGGTCTTGGGCGAATATGAGGCCAGGGACGAGCGAATGGCGAAGTACCTCGCCAAGGTCCGGGACCTCATGGGCCGGTTCGTCATCCAACGGGTCCCCCGGGAGGAGAACTCACAAGCTGACGCCCTCTCCAAGTTGGCCTCGTCTTCTCTGCAAGGTCTCGAACAGACCGTACTGATTGAAGTCCTCTCTAAACCGAGCATCGAAGACGAGACACCTCGCTCGGTGGAGTCATTGCCGGTCATGCTGCAGGACAATTGGATGAAGCCACTGGTAGAATTCTTAAGGGATGGAGTTCTGCCCTCAGATCCCAAAGAAGCACGCCGAGTCAGAACCCGGGCCGAGCGATATGTCTTGATCGAGGGCATTTTATACAAGCGCTCCTTCTCTCAAATAGATGGCCGACCTTACCTAAGGTGCCTCTCCCCGGATCAGGCCGAATATGCCCTACAGGAGCTTCATGAAGGCATCGGAGGGGCACACTCCGGATTCAGGTCTTTGGCCCGGAAAGCTTTGAACTATGGGTACTTCTGGCCGACCCTTCTTCGGGATGCCGAGCGACATGTTCGGCAGTGCAGCTCCTGCCAGAGACACTCCAGCATCCGACGTCTCCCTCAGGCCAACCTCACCTCCCTATCGAGCCCTATCCCCTTCGCGATGTGGGGAATGGACTTACTAGGACCTTTCCCACCGGCTCCGGGCCAGCTCAAGTATTTAGTCGTAGCCATCGACTACTTCTCGAAGTGGGTCGAGGCCGAGCCCCTCGCCACTATAACTGAGAACAAAGTGGTGCAGTTCTTCTGGAAGAGCATCATATGCAGATTCGGCGTCCCCCGCGTCCTCGTGACGGACAACGGGACTCAGTTCACTGGCACAGCATTCCGAGCCCTATGCGACGACCTCGTCATTCAACAGCGCTTCTCGTCCGTCTCACACCCTCAGTCGAACGGGCAGGCCGAGAACGCTAATAAGCAGATCCTCGCAGGAATCAAGAAGAGGTTGGACAAGTGCTCCAAAGGATTGTGGGTCGACCAACTCCCTAATGTGTTGTGGAACTACAGCACAAGCAAGCGGACGCCCACCGGAGAGTCCCCTTTCAGCCTTACCTATGGGGCCGAGGCCGTGATACCCCTCGAGGTCGGAATTCCTTCCCCTCGGCTCATAGCCTATGACGAAGCGCAGAATGCCAGGGATCTCAGAGGAAACTTGGACCTAATAGATGAGCTCAGGGAAAGGACATCGATTCGGCAACAGAATTACAGAAGGAGGATCGAGCTAGCATACAACAAGAAGGTCCGACCCGCCAACCTTGAGCAAGGAGATTTGGTGTTGAGAAAGCTAGCTATATCCCTCCCCAGTCAGAGGAGCAAGCTAGCTCCGAATTGGGAAGGACCGTACCGGGTCACAAAAGTTGTTCGGCCTGGAGCGTACCGACTTGAAGACATGAATGGGAAAGAGCTTCCGAGGACCTGGAATGCCGACCACCTCCTGAAATACCAAGAGAGCGCTCCGGCGCCTCTCTAAGTAATCCGAGGTGTCGAACCATTCCTCTCCTCTAACTTGTAACCTGTCCCATGAATTGTACTATGTAAAACGGTTCGCCGTCAAATATCAATAAAGAAAAGTTCTATTATATTTGTGAATTTGCATGTTTATCTCCCCTCTTGTTTAACCAATGGTTCGGAGTCCAACACTCGGCTCGACTTTACCTCCTCGGCTCGTCTCCGGACGAACCAGGGGTAGATCGCCGTTTGGAATTGCTCCTACAGCCGTTGAACTATACCGATGGTTCGGAGTCCAACACTCGGCTCGACTTTACCTCCTCGGCTCGTCTCCGGACGAACCAGGGGTAGATCACCGTTCGGAATTGCTCCTACAGCCGTTGAACTATACCGATGGTTCGGAGTCCAACACTCGGCTCGACTTTACCTTCTCGGTTCGTCTCCGGACGAACCAGGGGTAGATCGCCGTTCGGAATTGCTCCTACAGCCGTTGAACTATACCGATGGTTCGGAGTCCAACACTCAGCTCGACTTTACCTCCTCGGCTCGTCTCCGGACGAACCAGGGGTAGATCGCCGTTCGGAATTGCTCCTACAGCCGTTGAACTATACCGATGGTTCGGAGTCCAACACTCGGCTCGACTTTACCTTCTCGGTTCGTCTCCGGACGAACCGGGGGTAGATCGCCGTTCGGAATTGCTCCTACAGCCGTTGAACTATACCGATGGTTCGGAGTCCAACACTCGGCTCGACTTTACCTCCTCGGTTCGTCTCCGGACGAACCACGGGTAGATCGCCGTTCGGAATTGCTCCTACAGCCGTTGAACTATACCGATGGTTCGGAGTCCAACACTCGGCTCGACTTTACCTCCTCGGTTCGTCCCCGGACGAACCAAGGGTAGATCGCCGTTCGGAATTGCTCCTACACCCGTCGAACTCCAGCGATGGTCCCGGGGTCCAACACTTGGTCCCTAACCCATCCAAAACTACTCCGGTAGGTCAATGTCGGACCTTCGTCCGGACACAAAAGACCGAAGACTCACAAACTCGGTCGGCTTCCGAGCAAGTGGCTTCCCGAGCGTGTAAATGGGGAAAACGCACTTTCCTCTCAACTTTCGTACGTGATCTCGATCAGACGGCTCAGATCAAGCCACCAGCACAAAACGACAAGATAACGTTTTCTTGGGAACTGAGCCGCCTCGAGATTCGCACCTACGTTCGACGGCTCAGATCTCGCCACCTACTCTAAGCGACAAAATAACACTTTTTTGGGTACAGAGCCTTGCCGTACCGTGTCAGATCCACTAAATGACAAAGAGCCGCACCCCTGGAGGTCCATTCGACTAAACAGACGCGCTCGGCCCAAAGAACTCGGCACGACCGATACGATTACAAGCAAGAACAAACATACAAAGCCACGAAAGGGAATTTTATTAATTGTCGGTGCATAATACAAAACATTCCATTACAAAGTGTCGGCGAACAAAACACACAATGCCCGACCCACTACACTTGTCTCTCATACAAAAACATCCTCACTAAACTGTTCGTCCTCCTCGGCTGACTCCTCCTCCTTCTCCCCCCGGAGCCTCGCCATCACGCCACGCAGATGCCCCATCTCTGAGAGCAGGTCATCCCGCTCGGAGACGATCCTCGACTGAATGTGCCGAATGCTTTTGACCCGAAGAGCGTTGCTGAACGCGGTCTGCGAGTCTTCATCCTCCCCTGCGAGGCTCAGCTCGACTATCTTGTTCTCCAAGCGTTGGATCTCGGATTCCCGGAGACTGAGGACCAACGAAAGGTGGTCCCACTCACTCTCGGCTCGGCGTAACTTCATATCGGCGCTCCTAGGGCTCAGAACCACTGTTCCAGAGGTGGCCTCGGATTCAGAGCCATCATTCGAACGCTCGGAGTCCGAGCCATGGATCGTCACAACGAGCTGAAAAGAAGAGAAAACGAATAACACAGTTTCAATACACTGTCGGAGTCTAACACTTGGGAATTTTTTAGAACTATTTGCATTCAGACATGATAGTGTTACAGACGGTCGGTCGACCCTACAGCTAAGTTGTTACAACAATCAGCAAAAATAGAAAGAACGACAGAATCAGAGCCTCTTCGGAAGGGGAATGCTTCGGTTTAGGGAAACACGAGGACGGCGAGGCCTACCCTCCGAACCCGTCCCTAAACCAACGAAGCGCGAACCCCCTTCACTGCTAGCTCTAACGGCGACCCCGGCCGAAGCCCCGCTCGACGAGGCGGCCGCACTGCTCTGAGCGTCGGCTGGACTCCGCCTGGTCAACGGCGAGCGCATCGCAAGTTCATGAAATGTAATCCCCCTCTCGCTTTCTTCGCGAGTGCACGAAGTGCTGCGAACGTTAGCCCTGACCGGTGCCAGCTTGAGCGATGCGATCTCTTCCTCCAGTTCGATAATCCTATCCCTCAAGACGTCGTCCTTCGCCAACTTCTTCGGTCGCGGAGCCGACAACGAGCCCGAGGCATTGGCGTTATCAGTCGCGAGCCGTCGGTAATGGGTGACTTCAATCCCCCTATCTATTGTGATCCTTCTGAGCCTGTCGACTTCGGCCGATAGCCTCTTCCGCTCGGTCGACACTTTCTCCAGTTCGGAAGCCAACTTCTCCCTCTCCGCCGAACGTTCTTTTTCCGCTAGCTCCAAGTATTGAACCTCGGCCAAAAGGTCGTCATTCTTCTGCTCGGCGGCGGTAAGCTCTCTACGGAGGTTCTCAACCTCGCCTTCGGGATGGGGGGCTGAAGGGCGCTTCCGGTACTGGTACAGCTCACGACCATACCTCCGCAGAGCCGCCTTCGTATCCTCCAGCCTGCCGAGCAGGAGATATCGCTTATACCGGCTCTGAGAGAGCTCGTCCTTCGTTTTCACCAGCTCCTGCCGAAGGTAGTCGGCCTCCGTGATCGGACCGAATCTCACCTGAAATGCAGAGATAAATCCTAGGCCCAACACTTGGAGAAAGTTACGCCAAAACAAACACTAGGTCCGAGACTCAACACTTGGGCAAATTTTGGCCAAACAAAACATTTTTTTCATTCAAAAATCGAGGAGTTCTACAACAGCGGTGGCCAGTCCGCAGTTAGGCTTACAAAAACAAAAAAAAGGGGGAGAAAAGAAGACAACCGAGTCAGGGGTCGACCTTTTTGTCGTTCGGGTTCGTCGACCCCTCGGCCTTGTCCTTGCCCTCGCCTCCGCCACCTCCTTCGCTCCAGCTCTCCTCCTCCTCGGAGTCGTCCTCCTTCTCCTCCTCGGACGCGGCCTTCCACGGGTCCTCGACGGGTTCTGTCTCCCCCTCGGGGCCGATCAACTCCTCGGGGACAACCTCCTCCCCTTCTACGAGGTCATAGAAGTTGTAGGTGGACGTGTCGAAGCCCGGGTTCTTGGCGACCACATGTTGCAAGGCACGGCCGTAGGCGTCCAGCATGTTCTGGGTCATGTGCATCGCGGCCTCCTCCTGCACGGCTTTCTTCACCCTCTTCACCTTCCTGAGGTGTTTGGTCTTGATCTTCTCGGCCCTCTTCCGAGCATCCTCCGCCTCCGACCGAGCCTTGGCCAACTCCTCCCTCAGGTCGGCAGCCTCCTTCACCGACGCCTCAAGCTTGGCCGCCGAATCCTTCAGCCTGAAGACCTCCTTCTCCGAGGCCTCGAGCTTGGCCGCCGCATCCTTTGACAGCTGAACAGCATCGGCCAGCTGCTTCTCCAGCCCCTCCACTTCGGCGGCCCTCTTCGTCGAAAGAAGCAACTCGGAATCGAGCCGCTTCGCGACCTTGACGCGCTCCGTCCTCTCCTTCTCCTTCTCCTGATCCTTCCTCGCCATCTCCTCGAGCAGGGAATTGAAGTGGCAAATGATCTGAAAGAGAGCGACAGAGTTACAATCCGGATCCAAATACTTAGAAAATTTTCTAAGGAAGAAATTCAGACGAAGAAGAAATCAGCCTACTTACCGACATGGAATCCCAGGCGATCTGCATCACGGCGTCCCCTGCCATCCCGGCCTTCAGGGTCGCTCGATCCTTCGGGGTCGGCAGATGCTTTATCGCCTCCATGCAGATGTTCCCGTCGCCTAGGAAACCATCGGCGTTCATCACCTGCCAGTCGGGGACGAAGATCTGCTTGTGACGCTCGGTTAAGATCTTCTCCGCCTCGGCAGTGAGGGGCGGAACCGGCATGGACAGCGCATCCTTCACCCCGAACACGCCGCTCGACGAGCCCGGAGCGTCCTTCCCCGGGGTCGGCACAGGTGCATCCGAGGCAGGGGGATCGGAGATATTGACCTCCCCCTGCTCGGGGACCACGACCTTCGTCGGAGAGACGAGGACCTCGATCTCCCCCTCCTTGAGGACCGCGACCTTCGGCTGCTCGGCGGTCTTCGCGACCGAAGGCTTCTTCGCTGGCCGGCTCTCCTGAGTCTCCGCCGCCGACCACTTCTTCTTCTCCTGCTCTGCCCGGCCCTTCGCCACCAGAGCCTTGTAATCAAGCTTCATTGTCTCTGCAAAAGCCGGAGGAAAAAACTTAGAAAATTTTTCATGAACTTTAAACAAGGAGTATAAATACCAGAAACATACGAGGGTCGATCGGACTGAGACCCCCACGGAACAGATGCTCCTCCGTAATATCCTTCCAGCTTAGCGCTGGCAGGGCGAGAAGCTTCCTCTGGACCTCAGCCTCCTCAGCATTCAGCGGGACGTCCTTCTTTGTACGCTTAGGCAGGCCGTCCGTCGCCCAAGCTGTCGGTATCACCCACGGCGTCAGATTTCGGACGAGGAAGTATTTATCCTTCCAATGTTTGATCGAGTCCGGGTTCTCGATCAACTTAACTCCCGTCCGAGGAGAAAGGAAAAACCTCTGTTCATGACGCCTCGGCTGGCAGGGTTTGAAAAGACTCCGAAAGAGGAACATAGTCTGCTTGGCGTCGACCTCTTGACATCAGAGGAGAAACGCCACGACATGCCTCCAAGTGTTCGGCATCAGTTGGGCAGGACTCAGACCGTACCAGACCAAGACTTCGACCACGAACGGGTGTAGGGGAAACCGGAGCCCGGCGATGAGGGAATCGACCGGGAAGACGCATATGTCCGGCGAGGACTTTGTGTTGGCTCGGAACCCCGGCCCAGGAAGAAGCAGCGCATACTCGAGCGGGATCCGGAAACCCTCTCGGATCGTGCGGAGATCGGCCTCGGTGAGAGTCGAGATCCTGTGGTCGACCTCGGACAGCTCCCTAGGCTCATTCTCCTCCACCAGTTTTGCCGTACCTTGAGTGACCCTCTCCAAGTCATCCTCGGCGTAATCCCGGACACCTCCCACGGTCGATACGGCGATGAGTTGCCGACCGAACGCCCCCGCTCTCTTCGGCGTTTCCACTATTGTGATCACGGCTTTACCCTTTCGGGACTCCGCCGCGACCTCCTCGGGCACTTCGGCCACTTCACCCTCTTTATCCGGACGAACAACCTCCTGCTCGCTCGGCTCCATTACTCCCTTCCCTTTATCCCCTCGGCCAACGGCTTGCTCCGAGGCGGGGGTCTCAGCCGAAATCTTAACCATGTTTTCTTAAAAAGAGAAGGGAAAGAAACTGACCTCGAAGTGACAGGTACGGTCGGAAAGTTCACCGGAGCTAAGAACGCTGCCGCGACAGCTAGCAAGGCCACCCAGGGAGGTAAAAACTGCGAAGCAAAGTAAAAACGGAAGAAAGAGAGTAAAAGTGAAAAGTGAAGACTTGGTCTTGGGGGGGTGAAGATTTATAGTAAAATTGGAACGTCCCTTGGACTTCCAATGAAACTTCGCGACTTTTGGGCTACTCTCGAAACGTCACGAAGGCCCATCACCGCTACTCCTCTCACCAAGTCAACCGCTCGGCCCCGAAGGATCCAAATCCGACCTACGAGCAATCCGAACAGGCCGACAGCAGGGTCCGGTCGGAATCCGAGCAAGTGCCTTCCCGAGCTGGTAAATGGGAAAAACTCACTTTCCCCTCAACTTTCGCGTCCGATCTCGATCAGACGGCTCAGATCTCGCCGAGAGCACTCGACGACAAGATAGTGTTTTCTTGGGAGCTGCGCCCGTCTCGAGATGCGCGCCATCATCCAGCGGCTCAAGATGCACCACGTCGCTCGGACGGTTGGACCCTCGGACGCCTCACCTATGCTTAGAGGAACCTGGAAAAATTTTGATTCAGTTTTGAGGCGCCGCCTTCGGCGAACACCCCCCAGGTCCCATGCATCAGTCGGTATCCCGCCGACCACGAAACCCGGTCGGGAACAGATAGGCACTCCTCCCATCTCTAACTTCCCCGGGCTGACATCCATCAGAAGCCATCAGCCCGGAAGGAAGACAGAGATGAGAGGGGACCCATCAACACTCAGAAACCAGGAGAAACACACCGTACCGAGCTTGTTGTTTGCAGCTGGAAGGCGCGGCCCGTCAGAGGACACCGACCGCAGCGCCTTCACAGTTGCAAACAACGGGCTCGGACGGTCCAGAAGCCCGAGCTGCATCCCATGATAGAGAAGCGCGCCATCCCGAGCTAGTTGGTTGCAACTGGAAGGATCCGTTTGTCAGAGGGCTCTGACGGCGGCGCCTTCACAGTTGCAACAAACGGACTCGGATGGCCCGGAGGTCGGCATCGGACATGGATCATCCTTCTCCCACCAAGACCTCCGCCTGCTTTGGCACTCACTTCGGAGCAACCAAAGAAGGCAGAAGATCTTGGTGAGAGAACGACCACCCGTCCTTCCGAGAAGGCCCCATCCCTCGGATCCAGACTACGGTCGTCACCACTCTTGCCTTATTCTCCCCCGCTCCTGACATCCACTTAGGGACCGTCCGGAACGGGAGAAGATAAAGGTAAGAGAGCGACCACCCGTCCTTCGGAGATAACTCATCCCCCGGCTTCGGACTACGGTCGTCACCACTACTACCTCGTTCCCCCTCGCTCCTGACATCCACTTGCGGGCCGTCAGGAACAAAGGGAAAACCAGGCAGAAGAGCGACCACCTCTCCGAACCTCAAGAGAGAAGCTACCCAAGGCAGATGCCCCCGAGGTCTGGAACTCAATTTGGCTATGACGAAAATGACAAAGGGAGTGGAGTACTTATAGCCTGCCTCCTAGAACCAGCCATTATGACCCTCGGAAATCGAAGCGCCGCGTCTTAATTGAGAGAGTTACTGATCCTCGGAAGCTGAAACGCCACGCATTAATTACGTCGGGAAGGCGAAACGCCACACAAATCACGAAGCGTCATTAACACCATGGGGAACGGAGCCATCTCAGATTGCCAAAAACCACAGGCCCTCGGTCGACTGCCGAGCAAGGGCCTTCCCGAGCTGGTAAATGGGGAAAACTCACTTTCCCCTCAACTTTCGTGCCTGATCCCAATCAGACGGCCCAGATCTCGCCGAGAGCACTAAAAGACAAGATAGTGTTTTCTTGGGAACTGCGCCCGTCTCGAGATGCGCGCCCACATCCAACGGCTCAGATAACGCCATGTCCCCCGGCCTGCCGAACACCAATGCCTTCGGTCGGCATCCGAGCAAGTGCCTTCCCGAGCTGGTAAATGGAGAAAAAATGACACCGAGCTACGTGGACCACTGGATCTCTCAAAAATTCGCGCTCCCAATGATGAAGAGCCCAGATTGCGCCACGTGCGCTAAAAGACAAGATAGTGTTTTTTGGGAACTGCGCCCGTCTCGAGAGGCGTGCCACCATCCGACGGCTCAGATTGCGCCACGTCGCTCGGAATGCCGAACCCCCTAGTCTCCGGTCGGCAGCCGAGCAAGTGCCTTTCCGAGCTCGTAAACGGAGAAAAACGCTGCCGAGCGGTAACGACCACCAGATCTTCCCGAAGTTCGCGCCTGTCCACGATCGATGGCTCAGATCGAGCCACGCCATTAATCGGTATTTAAATCGTTTTTTAATTTATTTTAATCGTTTTATTTGTTTAAAATTGCGAGAAAATTGCTAAAAATTCGGGAAAATTAGCTAAAAATTCTGGGAGATAATTGAAAATTCGGGGACACACTTTCGAACCCCGGAGCGAACAATTATTACCCAGAATGCACCGCTAAAGCCCCCGAACGATTAGCAAACACATCGCAGAGTTAAACAAGTACTTCGAAAAAAGTAGATAAAAGACTATCAGATACCCGACTCAGCTCAAGAGCAGGCTCACCGCATCAAAAATTACCTCGTCACCCCCTTTCTAGATTCGAAATCCCACATCTGGACTCCGATACAACTCCACCAGCCATTGAAGCTGCTGAACTACTCCTCAAAGCCTGATCACGCTCAGCCTTTAGGAGTGGGAGGCTCGTGATATGGCTAAAATTGGGGTTAAATTGGGACCGTCCAGATCGAGCACGAATCTTGAAGCACGGGGGTAAAAAGGTAATTTCACATACAGATGGATCCAAAACGGGTATTGGGTCTCCGCCTCACGAAACCAACCGCCCGCGAATAGATCCACTCCAACTGGGCGCGGGCTCCGACCCGATACAAGCCCGGTCCACCAAGGGAGAATCAGGCCACTGATTTGATTAGATCAAATCAATAAGCTTGATTTGCTCTCACCAGGGAATCAAGGCCTACTTTCCTAAAACAGAATAGGAGGATTTTGCTCCTAACTGTTAGGCAGGAAATCAGGCCCCAAATCATTCCAAAGGCGACTATAAATACAGCCCCTCTACCACCAAGACCAGGTTAATCACTTTTTCACCACTTGAGCTCTTTCTTAATCTTTTACTGATTACTGACAAGAGCGTCGGAGGGTGCGTCGCCGGAATCAACCCCGGTGTCTCGCACTTCCCTGCAGGTTGTGGCGGGAACAAGAAGGCCGAGTCAGCTGTTCAGGTTTTCCTCGGATCCACAAATTCTATCTGTTTACCCCCACACCAAAATCAGCGGTAACAATTATAAATTGACTTGTACACTGAAAAATCTATTCTACTTGCTATACATTATTGTTAATACGTTCATGATACAATAGCATGTTAATTACCCACTTTGATGAACATATATGTGATGACATTGTATAAACTCTTGCTGGCTATACTATTTTGCACAGAGGTTTCGAGCTTGTTACCATAAACATTAGCACAAACAATACAAAAGAGAGTTTTAGCTTACTGAATCTAGTTTCCAATCCAATTGACGGATCCTGATTCCGAGGAGTGAGCTGTGAGATATCACATTTTTAGTCTCTACTGGTATGCACTTTTCAAATCGCAGAATTAATGTAACATCAACACAATTATTAGCGAAACACCATGTTAACAGTATTAGAATGCCATGAAAATATCCAAGAACTTTATAGACATGCTTAGGGTTCATCTCTATTTTTTGTAGATTTTTATAGTGATTTTATATCATGTTGCCACCGATTAAATGTTGACACTAAGTTGCTGCCAGAACAGCTAAACTGCAAAGAATATGATGTTTGACCTAGCTTCAGTCAGAATTAACCAAACCTTACTGAATATAAATTGTTGCCCTAAGTGTCTGGTTGTTGATAACATCCTGGAACTTCGAATTCTGAACTGTAGTCTATGAGTTATCACTGTTTTAGTGTAACTGTGTCGGCTGTTTCAGATTCACTACTTTATGTTTATTATTGTGCAATGCATCATGTTGCTGCATTCTTATCATTCCCTTGACATCCTTACACATACCTGCATGAACATGAATGACTTAATAAAATACTAAACAAGTCGGAGTTAATAAGGGTTGACTTAGTAGTGGATAGTCTCAGAAAATGTACTCGGTAGGGCCCTTCTTGTTACATGGAAACTTGACATGGAAGGTGGATAATTACTTATGAAGTCGTGACTTGATATCTTGTTATCTTGTTATCGTGATACACCGAGTACACGCTCTGTAGATCCGACTACGAAGTCTAAAACGTACACTGTTTTGCGTGCACTGAACCTGTGGTATGGGACGCAGTAGTACGTGCACTAGATAAGAGAATCAACATGCTAATAGACCTAAGTTGACATGTAAATACTTGATCATGACCATTGTTTATTAATACCGTTATTGCTTTTGTAAATTGATCTTGATTCATATTCCTTCATGTACCTTGTTCCTTACTCTCTGCTTTTCATTACTTGCTGTCCGTACTTACTCTAAGGACAAATTATTCTTTCTTTTTAGATGATCAACTATAGGTGCATAAGGAGAATTACCAGAAGGCATTGGTGAGCAGTTCTTCTACGATTGGAGCAGGAGCTTGCCAGAAGGTATTTGTTGTTTATTTCTAGTTGTTGGTTATTAAATTGGACTATTGCATGTTTATTCTAAGTATTTGTTTATGTGATTATGTATTTATGCGTGGTTGTGATTATTTCCTTGTCATGTTGTCGAGTTAAGACTGGTACAGCTTATGGATGATATGAGTTGGTGTACTTATATCATTCGATGTGCCTCAGTTACGTGCATGTGTTCCCATATTCTGGGAAGCGGGGGCGTAACAGGTTTTTTGTGGTATCAGAGCCAAGGTTAAACTCTAATAATGTTAGAGTTTAGCCCAGGTTAGACTCTAATTATGTTTTTAGCCCAGGTTAGACTCTAACTATGTTGGAGTTTAGCTAGATTTTGGCTAATGTGTTAGTCATGTTTGGCTCATACGTTAGTCAAATTTGGCTCTAGCCATTCTAACTCAATAATGTGCACACCACGTCAATCACATGAACATGTAATAACCAACATATAATCTGGATACTCCTCTCATTTGATTCCTCTTTTGATCCCTTCATATTCAGTTCATTCATTTCTTAGTTGTTCCGTCCCTTGCAGTCCTCATCTCCCTTGATTCCTTATCTGGGTATAATTTTATTCTTTTGTGCCCATATTCATTAATTCTGGAGCTGTCCATTCTTTTCTTCCCGCTTAGTTCGTCGATCGACATCGGTAGATCTTCAACGACATGTTAGAGACTCGTTTAATTCCTACGATACTGTATATTTTTATGATGTATTTATTGTGTAAATTTGCTATACTGCATATTTATTTTCTCATTCATATTTGCATTGTGCTTATACATGTATTTCATTCCCTTTTTCTCCCTACTTTTTCACGACTACTATTTGTATTATTGTGTTTGATATTTATAATATATACATATATTTTGATATTCCATTGTGTGACTTTCAACTCCATTTCTTACCTTTCTACTATTTTTATATCACGAAATTTCAAAACATAACATCATACTTAAATTAAATGTCCCATACCCATGTGCATATAGAATGTTACATCTTCCATTTCACCGTTTCGGTGTAACCTAATGTCAAGATGGCAAATATGCAACCCGATGTCAATGGAAGCAAATTGCAACTGGATGTCGGGGAGGCAAAAATGTGCAACCGAATATCCAGACAGCAACTTGCAACCTGATATCGTGAAGGCAAACATGCAACTTGATGTTAAGGAGGCAAGATTTTCTACCTATTTGCTAATTGGTATTTTAAGACTTTTTACTTATACTAATGGTAAAGAAATATTTTCTTTATGACATTTTTGTTTATATAATTACACCTTATGTTTCCATACAATTTGAACTAGTATAGGTTATTTTACTCTATTTTGTGTTTACAAAATTTTTCATTTATGTTAAGATTGAGTACATCAACTATGGTCTAAGTTTTCGTTCTTTTGTGAATTACCATTTATTGCCACCGTTTTCCCAAATTCTTTAACATTTTAGATTTCTCACTTACTTTTGTTTCCACGTCCTAATTAATGATTTGACGCTTACTTTTGTAATATTTAATAAACTCCTTTTAAGTCTTCTTGCATATATATATTTTGGATTATTTTGCTCGTTACCCTTTAATGTGTTTTCGAGTATTGATTATAATGTCAACTGTGGTTGCTCCGATGGGGATGAGTTTATTTTAAATCCGAGACTATGCGTAGTCGGGCGGATAGTTTTCGTTCCCCAATGTATATACGTATACCGGGGCTAGAGTGGCACTTGCGGGGGATTCGCACGACGAGGAGTCTGTATAACAGTCGAACAGTGTACTCTGGGACTGGGATCCATACTCGTGGAATGCCTGAACCTTGTTCTTGCTACTGGGTAGTTTCATGGCGAGGGATCGAGCCCTTTATTGTGAAGAACGTAGGTGCTTGCCCTCGGACCTATGTAGTATGGGATGCATAGAATCCGAACAAGTGTGCATTAGTGTCATCCTAGTATAAAATTGTGTGCATTAGGCATTAAGGCATGGCATACACTTACATGTTTAGCGTAGTCACATTTCTACACTTTACTGTTCATTCAACTGTTGTGATTTTTATTAAAGTAATGAGATCGTTATATGTACGGCATAAAGAGGATAGCCGAGTATAACATTTCGTCAGTTGTAAGTAACTGACGTGCCTACAGATTAATATGCAGGTAATGGACTATTCTTGAAGGAGTAAAG
Organism: Hemerocallis citrina; assembly: GCA_017893485.1. Taxonomy (NCBI): domain Eukaryota; kingdom Viridiplantae; phylum Streptophyta; class Magnoliopsida; order Asparagales; family Asphodelaceae; genus Hemerocallis; species Hemerocallis citrina. Next base: position 107,909 of record JACEHZ010000706.1, read on the forward strand.
ATACTATGATGCAATCGATGACTCATTTTATGAAGTTGTACAAGTTATATTTTAATGTTGTAATCTTTTATTTCTTTCCGCTGTGTAAACAAAGTGTAAATGAACTCTGATGTACTATTGAAAAAGTTTTAAATTTCCTTGTAAAATTGTATGAAGTGAAGTAAAGATCCTGTGAAATCTCGAATTCAATCTTATTTGAAATTCGGGGTGTTACAGATGGTATCAGAGCATGCTTCATAAGTAGTACAAATTTACGAGGAACGACACCCTATAGTGGACACTAGCGTGTGAGTTTCAACTCGTAGAGATTTAAACTTATGTTTGCATTGCTCTATGAGATGACATTTTTTTTCCTCTTTTCCACTATAAGATGGCCAATCAGCATGATCACCAGAATGAAGTGCCTTGGTTTGTCTACCCCGAGGATGAGGAGGAAGAACCAATGGAAGAAGAAGAAGAGGACCCAGAAGAAGAACCCGAGGAGGAGGAAGAAGAAGAACCATTTGAGATAGAAGAAGAAGAATTTCCCGAGTCCAGAAAGATTACTCCACCTCCGCCTGATCTTCCCGAAGACTCCCCAGGCGAAGAACTCGTCCCAAATAACCAAAATGACCTTGTTATTTCTCTTTGACGGGAATTGAAGCACAAAAGCAGAGAGTTAACCACTTAGAGTTACAACAGGCACAGGACAAAGAGCGCTTCCGGGAGCTGAACTTTCAAGTATGCGAGCTTGAGAAGGTCCAACTCGTGAATAATCGACATTTTGCCAAGTTGGACCACATCACTCGCTGGGACAAGGAAGAGCGACAACAGAAATTTGAAGATATGCAGAAGGAAATCCGAGAACTACGGGAAGAGCTCAGAGAAGCCAAGAGAAACCGTACAATCTATGATGTCTTTTATTCAAGGAATGTAATGGGTGTATTTGAACAAAAGTTTTTTTTCTTTCTGAATAAAGAGTTTAAATTTTGGAATGAATAAAATCTTGTTTTTTGTGTTATTTGTGATGAATAATGATGAATCTTATGACTCAGAAATGGCACGAAGAATCGGAAACGCCGAAGGGTATAGCGGGAAAAATGAGCTAGACTTGGAAACAGAACTAGCTCGGGTGTACCAGACCCTAAATGCTCTCGCTGCCAATATTCTCTAGAACAGAGGACCAGGGCCAGTCATGCACGTACCCGAAGCCATCAAGCTGGTCGAGTCATTCAAAAGAATGAAGCCACCGGTATTTGAGGGTCAGACTAATCCTGATGTTGCTGATGACTGGGTTAGACAAATCGAGACAGTCTTTGAGGTACTAGAAACCCCGAAAGCAAGCAAGGTGAAGTTGGCCACTATTCAACTGGAAAAGGATGCAACTGTGTGGTGGCAATCTTTGAAGAGGAACTTGGGCAACGTACAACTCACATGGGAAGAATTCCTTGAAGAATTCAAAAGCCATTACTTTCCATTGGATGTTCAGGAAAAGAAGGCCATGGAATTCTTGAGCTTGCAGCAGGGCGGAATGTCGGTAAGGGAATATGAAACCAAGTTCAACCAGCTATCCAGGTACGCGCCTGAGATAATACAAGATGAGGCCAAGAAGGCACGCAAATTTGAGTAGAGACTCAGACCCAGTCTGAGATCAAGGATGATACCTTTGGACATTCGGAGGTTCGAGAAGCTAGTCAGAAGGGCCGCTGCAACAAAATCTGGCATGAACCAGTTCCAAGCTGTGCAAGTCAAGCGGAGGAATTGGAACATGGGTAAGAGGCCTGCAGGACCAAGCAACAACAGAATTCAGCCCCCAGCACAGTGCTTCAGGCCAACATGCGCAAATGCTATTGCGGTGATAGGAAAGGTACCCACGTGCTTCATATGTGGTGAATCAGGCCATTTAGCTCCGGAGTGTACCAAGCCGCAGCTGATCAGGACTTGTTTCCTTTGTGCCAAGGAAGGCCACATCAAGCCCTTTTGCCTTCAACTTCAACGGGGAGGACCAAGTCAGCAACGGTCCAAACCTGGGCAGAAGCAAATGCAGATGATGTGGATCATGTGATCAATGGTATGGAAGATGAAGCTTAGTTGTCTTGTTGCTTATTTCCACTTATGTAATAAAAATGTTATGTAATGAGAGCACTCATATGCAACAGGAGACATTTTAATAAATGGAATAAAAGCTTCGGTGTTATTTGATACGGGAACCTCACACACTTTTGTGTCACCTTCATTTCAAAAAGATTGGGAGTTGAACCAAAAATATTTGTTGGCTAGGTTTTATCTATGGCTACTTCGTCAGGAGAGAACTTGACAACCGATCGATACTATGAAGGGTGTGATCTCGAAATTGGAGGCATGCTCTTGGACATCGACCTCATTAAATTGGCAGTTCTTGGAGTCGACATCATCATTGGCATAGACTGGATGTTAGTGTACGATGCCACCATCGAATGTAAGAGCAAGAAAGTTGTGGTGAAGGCTCCAGGGGGACCAGCTGTTACATTCCAAGGTAAAAGGAAGTGTAAATAGGTGGTAGCAACTTTGACAGAGCAGAAAGTCCCAGATGAAGTGAAGAAGATCCCAGTTGTCTGAGACTTCCCAGCAGTATTTCTTGATGATCTACCAGGGCTTCCCCCTCATCGAGATGTACAGTTCAACCAGGAAGTGCTCCCATTTCCAAGACACCATACAGAATGGCTCCAGTTGAACAAGATGAGATCAAGAAGCAGATCGAAGAATTGTTAAGCAAAGGATACATCAGGCCAAGTGCATCACCGTGGGGAGCCCCAGTTCTTTTAGTGAAGAAGAAGGATGAATCAATGAGGATGTGTATCGACTATAGAGAGTTGAACAAAGTTACTGTACAGAACAAGTACCTCATTCCTCGAATCGATGACTTGTTCGACCGTCTACAGGGAGCAGCAGTCTTTTCCAAGATAGATCTACGGTCAGGATATCATCAAGTCCGAGTGAAAGAAGAAGACGTGCACAAGACGACTTTCCGAACCAGGCATGGTCACTATGAATTCCTAGTCATGCCATTTGGAGTCACCAACGCACCGGTTATTTTCATGGACATGATGAACAGAGTTTTGCGGCCTTTCATCGATTCTTTTGTCGTCGTATTCATTGATGACATATTGGTCTATTCCAAGTCAGAGAAGGAGCATACCGAGCACTTGACAGAGGTTCTAAAGAAGCTTTAGGAGCATCAGCTATATGCAAAGTTATCCAAATGTGACTTCTGGAAAACCAAAATCACCTTCCTATGTCACATCCTTTCTAAGGAGGGAGTAGCTACTGACCTGCAGAAAGTTGAAGCTGTGAAAGACTGGCCAAGACCGACCACAGTGAAGGAGATCAGGAGCTTTCTGGGCCTAACTGGATATTACAGAAGGTTCATTCAGGATTACGCCCAACATGATGTGCCACTCACAGGGCTCACCAGGAAGAATGTGAGTTTCAAATGGTTGTAGCAATGTGAAGCAAGTTTCCAAGAGTTAAAGGAAAGGTTAACTACCGCTCCCATTTTGGCATTGCCAAGAGCAGGAGTTGACTATGATATCTACAGTGATACTTCCCATCGCGGATTGGGTTGTGTGCTGATGCAGGAAGGGAAGGTAATTGCTTATGGGTCTAGGTAGCTGAGACCACATGAAAAGAATTATCCAACCCATGATTTGGAGCTGGCAGCAATCATCTTTGCCTTGAAGCAATGGAGGTATTACGTATATGGAGAGAAAATCAACATGTACACGTCACAAGAGCCTGAAATATATCTACCAGCAGAGGGATCTAAATCTGAGGCAAAGGAGATGGTTAGAAGTGTTGGAAGATATCCGACCAAAAATTAAATATCATCCAGGTAAAGCAAATGTTATGGCAGTTGCGCTCAGCAGGAAGTGCAGTTTATCTCAGCTGATCACAACTCAGAAAGAACTGGCAGAGGAGTTTGACCGAGCAGGGATTGAAGTGGTCTTACAAGGTGTGGAAGCTTCCTTAGCTCAATTGAGGATTCAACACACTTTAAAAGACAAGGTTATTGACGGTCAAAAGGCAGATCCAGAGATCCAGAAGAAGATAGAGCAAGTTGGTATTGGCAGATTGTCAGAGTTCCAGGTGAAGGATGCAGTGCTGTGGTATGGCGAGCGGTTGTGAGTAGAACTGAAAGAAAGCATTCTTTAGGAGGCACATGCTACTTTGTTATCAGTACATCCAGGGAGTACCAAAAGCTGTACTTCTGGTGGCCAGGGATGAAGCGAGATGTAGCCGAATTTGTTGCCAAGTGTGCAATTTGTTAGCAGGATAAGGCAGAAAATCAGAAGCTCGGTGGTTTTTTGCAGCCTTTATCCATCCTGGAGTGGAAATGAGACTGTATTAGCATGGATTTCATCACGAGTTTACCCAAGAGTTCCAAAGGCAATGATACAATTTGGGTAATAGTGGATCGACTCACCAAGTCAGCTCACTTCTTAGCAATAAAGCTTACTTGGTCAATGGAGAAGCTGGCAGAGTTGTATGTGGGTGAAATTGTGAAGTTGCATGGAGTTCCACTGTCAATCGTATCCGATCGAGATGCACGTTTCACTTCACGTTTCTAGAGAAGTCTTCAAGCAGCTTTGGGGACAAAGACTGATTTCAGTACCGCTTTTCACCCTCAAACTGATGGGCAGACTGAGAGAGTCAACAGGGTGCTGGAAGATATGTTGAGGTACTGTGTGTTGGATTTTGATGGCAGCTGGGAGAGGCACTTAGCTCATGTGCAGTTTGCCTACAACAACAACTTTCAGGCAAGCATTGGAATGGCGCCATATGAAGCTCTTTATGGAAGGAAATGCAGGACTCTGGTTTGTTGGTATGAAGTGGGAGTGAGACAGCTTTATGGACCAGAGATTGTGCAGCAAACCTCAGAAAAGATCGAGCTGATCAGAAAGAGGTTAGCCGACGCACAGAGCAGGCAAAAAAGTTATGCCGACAACAAAAGGAGAGACCTGGAGTTTGACGAAGGCGACTATGTCTTTGTGAAGGTGTCTCCGACAAAATGGGTGATTCGGTTCGGAAGGGGAGGAAAACTAGCCCCGGGATATATTGGACCCTACAAGATATTGAAGAGAATTTGGAAGATAGCTTATCGGTTAGAACTACCAGAAGAGTTGGCCTAAGTACATAATGTTTTTCATGTGTCCATACTATGAAGTTATGTTCCTGACTCGAGTCATCATCTGCCAGAAGTGCCAGAAGGTCTGCAACTGGATTTGAGCTATGCTGAGCGTCCCATTGAGATCGTGCTTCGTCGAGAAAAAGTCTTGAGAAACAAGACAATATCCATGGTAAAGGTCATTTGGAGGAACCAGTTTGTTGAGGAGGCCACTTGGGAATCAGAGGAAAAGATGATGAAAAATCACCCTGAACTCTTCCACTGAAATTTTTTGTAAACTTTTCTTTTTTTAATTTTCTCGCTCTGAAGTGTAGTTCCCGAGACGGAACTATTCTAAGGAGGGAGTGTTGTAACACCCCATATTTTATTTTAAATTTAAAATGTTTTTTTTGGGATTTTGCACGTATGATGCACGTGCAAATTTTTATGCTCATTTTATTACTCTCATTATCTATTTTTAGCATGCATAACTTATTTAGCCTTTTTAATTAATCCATAGACCAAAACATTAGAATTTAGCCCGTTAGGAGAAGAGCCCACTAGATAATTAAACTAATTAATTAATTGATGAGCCCATTAAGCTAGCCCACTATTAAAATCACAAATAAAGTTAAGTATGCACAAATACATTATAAGTTACAAATGTTAGTACACATTTAAAGTTATAGGATTGGGTTTAATTTGTATATGCGCATGTGCATGTGTGCATGCACACACACCATAGCTGGCCGGTTTTCACCCCTTGTTGACCGGATTTTGATGAATGAGAGGAGGGTAAAGGTTGTAGGTTATGGGAGTTGCAAATATGAAGAGTTGGACAGGTCAAGGGTTGTAGGGTTTAGGAGTTTAGGAGGTGAAAGGTTGTAAGAGTTAATTAGGAGAGTTATTAGGGGTGGATTTATGTATAAAAGATCCTCCCAAAACCCTATAAATAGAGCCCCAAATTCCTACAATTCTCTTGCACCAAAAACAAAATCAAAAGAGAAAGAAAGAAAGAAAGAAAAGAGAGAAAGAAAAGAAAGAGAGTGAGAGTTCTCTTGCTTGGAGCCATTGCTAGAAGGAAGAGTCATAGCTAGGATAGGAAGCTTTGCTAGGAGCAAAGGAGTGCTTGTGAAGCTAGGAGCAGGAAGGAGCCCACTCTTTGTAGTTTTCAATCTCCAAATCAAGGTGGGTGTTCTTATGCTTTCTAAGTAGGATTTGCATGCTAATAGTTAATGAGTAGTGAAAAATGGAATGAGATATTGTAGATAAGAATCAATGTTAGCATCTCATGTAATGAGTTTGTTGTTACCATGCTAATAGTTTAATGAATAGTATAAGAATTGAATGTAATATGTGTAGATAAAATGCTAGCATAACATGCAATGATTTTTGTTGAAAATTAGTAATTGATTGTTATCATGCAAATTTAAAAGTAAAGAAATAATCACATAAACCATGGTAGAATATTTGTAAATTCTTGTTTGCCAAATGTGTGATGAGCATGAGTAATTGTTAAAGAATATTTTATTGTGACATGCTTAGAAACATAATGCTTAAAAGAAGAAAAGGTAAAGATAACTTTTATTATTTTAGACTTGTCGACATATGTAGAAGATACTAGTTTTCGCATGAAGAAACACTTGTGATGTCCAAGGTTGATTTAGAGACATAATTGGTTTTTAGCAACAAGAATTTTATTTTTATGATGATGGATTTTAAATTAAACATGATTTCTATAATTTCGAGTTTTGTTGAGAAATGAAATCTTTTTTTAAAATAAGGAGAAACTAATAGAAAAGACATATCTAAATAATAAGTTGAACTTGTCTTTTGTATTTTTGATTCATTTCAATTCCATAAGAAAAATTTATCTATTACTCCTAAATGATTGGATCGTTAGATAAATGAATTTTTCGAAAAAAGAATGAGATTTCAGAATAATGTGAACAAAAGTGCACTAAAGAAGTTTCTAAACAGAACAATGTTACCCTCCCCCAGTTTGCTTTTGCCCTATCTGATGTACTGCTTAAGCAAATTTCGATGACGAAATTTTGTGTAAGGTAGGTAGGATTTTTTCGTAAATAAATATTTTCTGAATATTTTATGTTATTTAATTAATTATAATTTACCTTGTGTGAAATTCGTTTTGGATTCTCTATTTTAAAATATTTTCTAATCGGAAATTTTATTTATTTCGAATAATTGTATATTTCAACTTTAATTTCTATTTCTATTTGATCGTCTATTTATATTATATATTGTTTGGATTATTTTAAGAATCTGTTTAACTCAATCTGCATTTTGATATACATATGTTATTATTATTACTATTATCAGTATTATTTTCGTAAATGTTTTTAGTTGTAGTATCATTATTTTTATTGCTATTATTATAATTATTATTGTTTTATTTTAAGCCGAACATACTTTATTTTATAAGTATTCATTATTTGACTTAATGTATATAAGTGTGTATGTTTTATAAACCCTATAATCCTAATTGTTTCAAATTGGATATTTTTAATAAACCCATTAACCCTATAACCCCAAAACCCTACTCAATCCCTTATTGGATCCATTTTAAACCCAATTTCCTATTGGATTTTCTACCCAAATACCCAAACCCTATACTATAAATACCCTACCCTAAACCTAAACCTAACCCTAACCCCTACTGTTTATACACCAACCGCCACTGTTCCATCTCCTTCCCCATCTCCCCGTCTTCAACCCATCAGCCTCCCTCTCATCCCCTCACCCGGTCACCCTGCCCTCCTCCCTAACATCGTCCCATCCGACGACAGCAACGCCTCCTTGCTCGTCGACAGCCCGCCGTCTTCAGCCTCACCAGCCCCTGCACTGCCTCCCCTCCGACTGCAGCAGCATCGCACAGACCCCCCTCCCCCCGCAGTGCCCTGCCTCCTCTTCCCCGTCGCAGCAGACTACAGCAACCGCAGCTAGTGCCAGCACCGTCGTCTCCCCCTGCTCTCCTTCCTGTCGCGATGCCACAACGCCGCTCAACCAGGCAGCAGCCAGTGCTGCCTCCCCCTCTGACATCAGCCAGCGCAGCTACCCTAAGTTGTGCCTCCCGTCGACATCGCACCCCTACATTGCTCCTCCCGAGTGCCAGTCAGACCGCAGCAACAGCGACAACCACTTCCTGGTCGTCGTCGCCCCTTGGCCGCCGCTGGTCATCGCCAGTAGCCGCTGTCCATGTCACTGTCTGATCCCAAGCCAATGGATTTGCTGTCTGTTGTGGTTCATGATCAAGTGAACATGGGCCGTCTGTTTGATCTTGATCATCATCGCGATCATGATCATCTTGATTGATCTTCCTGACCGTCGGATCTTCATCAAGTGATCCTGGACCGTTGATCTCATCTTGATCATCTTGATCACCTTGATCTAGGCCATCCGATCTCTTCTTGATCGTTGCGATCAAGATGATCGTCAATATCCTTTGGTCGCAGTCGCTCGATCGATCGATCTTGATCATCATCATCATCTTCATCATCAAGAGATCTGGACCGTCTGACCTTGTTGATCTTGATCTTCCCCTTGATCATCTAGATGCATGCCTTGGTGTTCGTGGTTGCGATTATGATCGTGTGTTCGTGATTGGTTCGTGTGTTTGTTGAGTCTGTGTCGGGATCTGTTCCCATTATTCCTCCGTTAGATTCATCGTCTACACCCAAAGGCAAGTATCTCTTGTACATTTCGTTTTCTAGTACAAGTTTTTTCTTGAAAATACTGCAAATAGATTGTAAATTGTGACTCCTCTTTGTTTATCATTGATGATCTCATGTTTTGCCTTATCTATCACATGATCTAAGAGTCACAACCCTTCGTTGATACACTTTTTCACAATTAGTAAGATTTTGATTCATTTCATACGAAAAGTGTTTTAATTGGTTTCTGTTTCTGTCTTGCCTTGCTGTTTCGACCCCAATAAAACCAGAATCTGAACTTGAGTCCTGAATATGAAATGTAGCCCTAAGTGTCTAGTTATCAATAACATCCATAATTTTCGAATTCCAAGTTACGGTCTAGGAGATATCACAGTTTTATTGCTGCTATGTCGGTAGTCGCAGATTCAAAAAAACTGCTGCACCTCTTTATTTTACAATTATTTTGACTATGCTACCAGTAAATAAATGACTTGAAATTTTGCATGCTGTTACTGGAAACCCTAGAGAACATTCCCTACGTTTCTCAGAATTAATTAATGATGTTTCAACCCTGTTTCACATGTATAAACTTAGTTTACAAATTCTGGCTGAACACAAATGTTGTATAGTTTGCTGTTTTGACACATGTTACCGCAACTTTTATGTACCTTAATTATATGCGTTGGAACCGGAAAGGAGTCTAGTTTCTAGACCTTCTGACGGATCCACATTTGCTATCTTGTACCAACAGGAATCGCAGTTTTGGTGCAGCAACATCATGCTGTCCAAATTTGAGATTCTCGTTGTTCTTGATACTTTGATTTGTTTTGACCCTCGAACATGTATCCTACTTAGCCTAGTCTTGTTCCATGTTCTTGATTATGTTTACTTGACTTGTTTCGCACACTTTCATGCTTGCTTGATGATAATAATAAATAACAAGCTGGGGTTTAAGGGAAAGACTATAGTAGTGGACAATATAGGTAAGTGTACTCGGAAGGGGGCTCGTGTTTCCCATGATTACAAGTTATATGAACTAAGTGCCACGTCAGGGGTTGACGGGCACCACCTCTAGAATCTACGAGGGCCACCTCTAGAATCCATTACATGATTACGACTTTACTTGTTTCACGCTACAAGTTTACACTTTACATGTTTCACGTTACAATTTTACACGTATCTCGAACAAGATATAATTGACATGTTTTTCCTGAGTACACTGCCCTATAAAATTCACCACTAGGCATAAACGAAATTGCATTGACCGTAGCAATCATGTGATAAAAGGATGGCACATAAAGTGCTACATAGATAGTAATAACTATAAGACTTGACACATGATAATTGAACATGACACATGCATACTTGATACTTGATGACATGATACATGAGACTTGATACTTGAGCATAATACTTGACATTTGTTACTTGATACTTGTACTTGACAACTTGACACATTAGACTTGTTACTTGTTACTCGACACTTGTACGTGATACTTATTACTTGATGTTTGATACCATTACATGTTCACTGGCCACTTGTTTTACTACTAGTACTTGTTACCCAATCTTGTCACTTGAGTTGTCCTTCTTGCTAGCTAGTTCTTGAATCCCCACTACTTGTTGCATTACATTCTTGATTCTAAATCTTGTTCCGTATTCTTGTACTTGTTTTACTATTTGCGGCCCTAACTTGCACTAAGGGCGTTTGTCTTGTTTTCTCTATTCTTTTTCTTTTTATATTTATATATACAGATTTTGGAGACGAGTTGCTTGCTGGAATTGGTGAGCAAACATTCTAGGTTTCGCTTGGAGAAAGGACTTGCTTAAAATATTTGTTTTCTTTGAGTCATTTATTTCTTTTGCTACTTGAACCTTGTAACGGGCTATAATTCCGAGTTTTATCTTTAGTTCCAGATATGAAAACCATTGGGATATTATTATTTGGTTTCAATTATTTTATGTTGTTTAATAAATTATTCATGCATGCATGGATGTGTACATTTTGTTATATTCTTGTTATGATGCTGAGTCGATCCTACAGTTCATGAATGATGAAAATCATTCGCTGGGCTTTGTCGTGTGCACGTATTCCGTATTTTCGGGAAGCAGAGCGTGCCAAGATTAGTTGGCAGAAATTCGTGGAATGATTCGAGGTGATCGAACGTTGATTTTGTTGAAGGTTGTATTATATATTTGGACATATTTGTAATTTATGAAATTTATTATATATTTGGACATATTTGTAATTTATGAAATTTATTATTGTAATTGATTCGGGTATGCAAATATTCGATGAGAACACTAAATTGGATTTAGTTGCTTTTACTTTTGACGTGTTATGTAATATGTAATGATCACTCAATAGTTTGTAAATGTATTCGGAGTAAGTAACCAAGCCACTTCTATCAACTTAGAGAGAGAGGGTGAGAGAGAAAGAGAAAGGTGATATAGTAATGGTGGCATTCGGGTCGACCGGGCCAGGTCGGGTCGGACCTAAGCAGGTCGAACCCGAGTCTATGCGGGTTCGGGTCGGGTCTAGGGCTTAACCGGGCCGGGTTCAAATTCGGTAATGTCGACGTGGTGGACCTGCGAACCCGAAGGGGTCGATCCGGGTCGCGGGTAGCAATGGTATCGGGTCGGGTCGGGTCCTTCACTACCCGGACTCGAACCCGGTCCTCTATGGGTCCAAAAATTGGACCCGGACCCGGACCCGTGAGGACCGGGTCCGGGTCCTATTAAAAGTTTCCTACCTGTCCGGGTCCAAAACTAGTTACTTCCATCTTAGACGAGTTCAATTTCTTCTTGTAGACAAAAATTTTTCTCATAAACTTTACGTACATCTACATATAGAAATACAGATACAATAGATTTGTATGCATAAACCGCTAAATATCAAACACTCGGTCATCATTATCATGATTCGAGAAACTTAGTATCATATTTGTAGTGCCCCGAATTTCCAATATGATATCTTAGAAATACGTGGCACAATTCCCAGCATCAACTTCAATTGCAATAGTAAACATAGCCAAAACACACAGATAATTTTTATTTCAAACTTTTATTATAATACTTATTTACAAAACACAGGGGAATACAAAACACCTTGAATTACAAACTTTCTCTTACGACACTTTCTTTTACAATTTTTACACAAGCTCTATTATCATTCTAGCACAAGCATCCAAATCCCAAGCTATAAGCACCTACCTGTAAAACATGAGGCTAGAGATAACCCTAACACCCAAAACTACAGGGGTCAGCCATAACGGTGTGAGTGACATAAAAACAAAAGCAACATGAATAAACATGAAGAATAAAATCATAAACAATATGTATCAATAGCAAGAATAAATGAAATGAGAAATAACAATAAGTGAAGTATGAAAACATCAAGGAATATAAGATAGTAAATAGTAATACATGAAAATATCAAGTGAATCTAGACTAAGCGTCAAGTGTGGAAAAACATAAAACACAAGCATAAAACCAAGTCAAGAAACATCAATACTATATGCTGACTCTCTAATATATACTTGTCGGATTATATGCATTTCATAGTACATAGTTTTGGCACAAGCCCTTAACGATCTCCACTTTATAGGGTTAAACTTCTCGTTATGCAACTAATCCTACTACGGTGATGTGAAACGAGATCCAGAATACTCTGCGAATAGGCACCACAGCCCTCGACGCGCAAGCATCATGTAAGATAGCTCAAAAACCGGAGAATCACCTCCCAACCGTGTACCCCACGAATTGGCTTGCAAGGCCCTCAACGTGCAGATACACCAGGTACATTCCGTGAATAGGCCTGCCGACCCTCGACACGCGAATGCACCCTGCATGCTCCGTGAATAGGCCTGTAGACCCTCGACACGAGAACATACAAATGTCCTCTCGAGACAGAACAACAAACAGTCCTGGAACGCATCCGTTGGTCTAACAAAACCATGAGCCTATACTTACGTTTTCCAAGTTCCATCACATCCCCACTAGTGCCTGTCCTTAAGTTGATTATTATTGAAAACACAAAACATCCCCTCTCTAGAGTTAATGTATCATGCCGGACTTAAATACTCAACAACAACCCCAAGACCCAACTGGTCTGAATCAACAAATCTCAAATACCGGTTCACAGGACTCCCACTCAACTCCTAGAGACATCATCAAGACCAAAACTCACAAATCCATCGTCAAAACGATCATATGAAGAAACTTCTCCAATCAACAAAACCCAAATCTTTTATAAAATTCCAGAATCCAAACCCAATAAAAAAACATCTTGAAAACATATGATCTGTAGAAAGGATAATATTTAGAATAGTAAGTTATAGATCCAAAAACTTTTAAAGAATCAATCGCTTAAAGAATACCAGGATAACCGAAGAAACATCAGTAACAGTCAACTATAAAAAGTCATCTGTCGACTGTCCAGAGTGAAAATCCAAAACTTCGAGAAAACGTCAAAGCAGAGCAGAGTCAGTCGACTGTAAAAATTGGTCATCAACTGTTCCGCGCGAAAATTTCAAGACTTTAAGAAAACATAAATCAGAGCATAACAGTCGACTGTGTAAAGTGGCCAATCGGTTATCCCGCATGAAAATCCAATACATCAAGAAAACACAAATCTGAGCAGTGACAGTCGACTATCCCGCAGGAAAATCTAACACTTAAAGAAAACATTAATTTAGAGCAGAGACAATCGAATGTCCCGTAGGAAATTTCGAGACTTCAAGAAAATACTTCGGCCAAAACCCCGACAGTCGACTGTCGACATTGGTCGATCGACTGTCAGTCCTCCAGACTGCAGTTTTAGTTGTGCACATTTCAACCGATATGGGGTTCTACTTTATAAAAACGAAATCTATAAAAAGTATATTTCTGATATGATCAAATACGACTTGTAGAGTATATAAGAGTCCATAAAAACCAATCAAAACCACTTTGAATTGATAAAAATAGCTTTTGGATGAATTCCTTCAAATTGAAACATGAATATGTGCATATATCAAAAGTAAAGTTTTTAAGAATCAATCATACATCAAAATAACTTTGTTTTATATTCCAAACAATATCAATACCAAAATAAGTTGAGATATAGTCAAATCCTTCGAAAACACATAAAGACTCAAGTTCTTCAAAAACAATGAAATACAATATTCATGTAAATTGTTTGTGTATTTTCGTGCACCAAAGAAAACTTCACAAATCCATCAATTAAAAATAACAAATATTCAGATTAAAACTTAGTATTTGAGCAAATCCAAATTCAAGTAAAATCTTTCACAAAATCACAAAATCCCCCAATTTAGTCAAAATGTATCAAACCCAAATCTAGTTATCACAACTTAAATCCTCAAGACATGGTCTTTTAATCCATTACTCCTCTCAAAATTCCTCAAACGCAATCTCAACTATTCTCAATAGTTAATTCATGAACAAAAACAAATTTATCATTAACATGGTCAAGTTGCATTCATCCAACTCACCAATAGTCAAAAATCTCATCTTTAACCGATTTATGTATAATATTCACCATACTCAATCAAATCAACAATAATCCAAAATAAACAGCCTACTCACAGTTTATATTGGGTCCTCTATCAATTTTGAATTATTCACATGCATTCTACTAACAAATAACTAGGGTTTTCACAAAAGATCCAAATTTTAACTTATCAATTAATCCAATCCATCATATAAATTTATACCAAACCCTAGCATTCTTTCTAGTATATAAAACACCACAAACAATATTCAATGAACAAAGCAAAACAAATTATATCACTCACCTTGTTGAAGAGATCAAACGAAGATAATAAAGCAATACGAAAAATCCCTCCTTCGCAAGAAATCCAAGATCCCCTCTTTAAAACTTCAAGAAATAATAATAATAAAACCTTTGTGTTGTGCAGCGAAAGACGGCTTCACTCCACCTTTTAAATAGGCCGGAAATCAAGAGAATTAGGGTTTTGAATATATTTGCAAAAATACTCCTTTTAAATACAACTTTACATATATAGATCCATATACTTGGAAACTTGATAAAACCAACTTATTTGAGATTTAAAAACAAAAAAAACCATCATAAAGTCAGCCGGCACTGTTTGAAAAACCCAAAAAATAAATTTGCACTTTTACCCCTCAAAATAACAATTTTGCAAAAGAGTCATCTTTTATCAAAACTTGTAAAATAAACCAAATTCATTAAAATAAAAAGTAGACCTTTTAACCCTGAGTTGACTAGGCATTATACCCAGCCCAAAAATCCGAAAATCTGGAATTTTCACCCCCATTTGGTAATTTTGCACAAAAGTCATTCTTTTTGAAATATTTGCAAATAGGTCCAATAATTATCAAAAAAATCCAGAAAATTCACAAATAATACTTAATAATAAATAATGATTTTACACAAAATAAATTTTGACTTTGAACTTTCCAAGAAAATATTTGCACGTGTTTTACACGTTTAAAAGATAATCTTTCAGAAAAATATTTATTAAATCATCAAAAATCATTTTAATCTATTTATAAAGATTAAAAATAATATTCAAAAATACGGGGTACTACAATATTAGTAAGAGGAAAGAGATTTGAACGGGTTTGTGTCCATATCATATTAGTATCAAAGTCCATATCTTTCCCGTTTTTATGTATAATTATTTTTTATAACGGGTCCGGGTCCGGATCCGGATCGGGTCTATTATAAGCGGACCCAGACCCCGATCAGGAAATACAACCGGTCCAATTTTAGGACCCGAACCCGTATAGACCGGGTCGATTCCGGTCCAATGTCGGGTCCGGGTCGGGTCCGGGTATCGGGTATTTATACCAGTGCTAGTCGCGGGTTGGCCCGGTTGAGAGTGCAAATGTGAAAAAAAATTCAATATATTATTCATTTGAACTTTTATGAATTTTTTACAATTTTTTTACATACAATTTGCTAGCTAAATGTTGTTGGTCTTCAATTTGCTATCGTTGTTATTCTTCGAGCAAGTTGCTTTCACTTGTTAACGTGTCGACCCCGATTTCTTGACTTCTATCTTCAGCCTTCATCCAATCTTCTGTGCACACGAGCATCTCTAACGATTGGGGCTTCAAGCGATTCCTATAACCTTTTTAGAACTCTGCCACTTGTAAAAAAATGCACTTTCCGAAGCAACTGTTGAGCCAAGAAGAGTTAGTAGATTTTTAGCCATATGTTTAAGAATATTATAAACATGTTCATGTTATTTTCACCATTGTAGCACATTAATCTTAGCATTAAAACTCTCACTATCTTGTTGATTATACCAATTTAATTCATTCAGTTGATTAGTCCTATGTTTTTTTTTTTTATTGAATTCGAACAAGTAAATTAAAAGTAGCATCATCTAATTTACTCTTACTCTTACCTCTAGAAGTATAAGAAGAATAAGTAACTATACTAGTTTGACTACTAGATGCAAAATTTATATCATAATAATCATACCAGTTATTCAATATCGATTCAAATCTAGCTAAAAATTTATCGCAATCAATAGTAGATTCATCTCCAAGTAAAGTAAAACACATTTCAATCAAACTCTTCGTACCCGCTAATTTGATATGAGGATCCATAACTCTAGCAATACAATACAACACAGGAGGAGGACCCGTGGCGCCCCGAATTTCCAAAAAATAAAATTAGAAATAAGTGACACAAAATCCAGAATCCAACTTCAATCGCAATCATAAACACAGTATCAATACAGGGAAAATTTTGAATTTTTTATTACATATTCTCTTCTTACAAAACACAACGGAATTAATTACATTAATTACAAATATTTACAACACATAGAATCTTTAATTTGTATTTATACTCCAAACTTTATTTGTATCAATGTTATCCATAATTGAAAACCCGCAAAAGTCTATTGAAAAGTGGGCATGTTAGTTAAATGTAACTGACGTCAACTATAACAATAGTGATACTTCTAAATCTCACAATCACAAACTTGATGTATATTGATAAAATTTAAAAAAATGATGCATAAACAATAATAAATAGAACATGGAACAGCCAGTGAAGCTAGGCTAAGTGTCAAATGTATGTGATGAAGACATAAAGCAAGCATGCATAAAACAAATCAAGAAACAAAAATGTGTATGAAGATTTCCTAATGCATACTTGTCAGATTCTATGCATCCCATTCTACATAGGTCATGTGCAAGCCCTTATCGTTCTTCGCTTTATTGTGTTCAATCCCTCGTTATGCAACTAACCTAATACAGTGATTAGTTTCAGATTTAAATTATTTCGTGTGTATCTACTGCCATGTCCCGATAATTCTTGAGAATCAACTTCCCACTGCAAGTGATTTTGGGTACACTCCCTCACACCCCGATAATTCTGGAAAATTGAAACCCACACCACAAGCCAAATGGTACCTCATCACATGAATAGCCCATGAGTGTCACCTCGATTCCGATAATTCTGAAGACACATCCTACACGACAAGTGATTACACCCCAATAATTCTTGAGATCATCTCCCACAGCGAATCATATGAGGCATCTCTACCCATGTTTGCTCTTATTTCATCACAACTCTAACTAGTGTATGTCCTTATGTTTATTATTATTAAATAAATCACAATCTCCCCTAAAGTTGATGTACCCAATCAGACTTAGCTCTACAAAACCAGGAACGAAGGCCCCATTGGCCCACTTTCTCAAATTCTCAATTTGCCGGCACACTAGGGTCCCACTCAACCTCTAGAGTCATAACTCAAGATACCATCTCAATCTCTTATTTCAATCACATAAATTCAAAATTGACTAACTCACAATAAGGATTTCCCTCAAACCAATAGTCAAACCAAAATACCTCCATGTACATACCATGTCCACATAATTAGTTAAGAAACTGAAACTAAATAGCAATTAAACTGAGATTTTACATCATTGAAATAGTAGAAAAATCTGAAATGTGATATTCTTGGAATTCGATAATATTTACTTTCTAAAACCACGAAATCCTGAGCTAAATTCTATTAAAAGTTGAAAATACACTCTCTGAAAGTAGTAAAGTATGAATCTAATTACTTTGGAAAACTGAGAATCCTCGTTTGTAAATTCGGAGAAACATTCGTTCAAAGAAAAGAAAAATGCAGTAAAACAAAGAGCGAAAAGTTCAGTCATGTCACTCGACCGACTGCAGCAGTACAAAAGGCTTCGGTCAACCGACTGCAGCAGTACAAAAGGCTTTGGTCGACCGACTGCAGTCGAATGGCAGACAGCCAGTCGCTGCAGTCGACTGATATGCCAGTAGTGTAATGCTGCATTCGACCGACTGCAGTCGACTGCGGGTTCGACTGACATGCAGTCTGCAACAGCCCATCTGATAAATTTGAAATTCTCTCATACTATATATATATATATATACACACACACACACACATACGCAAATATTGTGGAAAACGTGAAAACAAGCCTAGGCCGTTGATGGAAACAACAGCCTAGGTTATAATGCATTATAACCTATGCCGTTGTTTCCAACAACGGCCTAAGTGGTTTTCCATGTTTTCACAGACATTTGCGTTTTCAATTGAGCATTTTCCTATATATATAAGGCCTAAGTGGTTTTCCATGTTTTCACAGACATTTGCGTTTTCAATTGAGCATTTTCCTATATATATATATATATATATATATATGTATATATATGTATATATATGTATATATACATATATATATATATATGTATATATATATATATATATGTATATATAGATATATATATATATATGTATATATACATATATATATATATATATATATATATATATATATATATAGGGTAAAAGGGGTATGAGCAACTTGCTCATTTAGTAAATAAGCAATTGATGATGTGGCATACATGTGATTGGAATATCTTTATATATATATATATATATATATATATATATATATAGGGATTTGCTCAATTGAAAACGGGTCCATTTTCAACGGGTTGGAAAACAACAATCGTGGCCGTCCGATCTTGCTTGATCATGATCAGCGGATCTGATCTAAACCCATTAAAACATCCCACTAACGCTCCAAAAAGCAGAGGGGTAATTTCGTCAATTCACGCCAAAAAACGTTTCACACTTAGCGTTATTTTGGCGTGAAGTTTTTTTTGTCGAAAAAATCACTTCGGCCTAAGTTATTTGAAGTTTTTTTTTGGAAAAAATTGTACGTAGGCCGTTGTTTGGAACAACGGCCTAGGTTGTTTTTTTTAACAAAAATTTCAACATAGATGGTTGTTCCCAACAACGGCCTAAGTATGTACAAGTGTGTTTCCAAACACTTGTACATACTCCGATCGCCATCTCGCTCACAACTCTCTCTCTCGCTAGTGGAGCTCGATAAACCCATTTTCCCAAACCCTAGCTCTCTCTCTATCGATCTAAAAACCCTACCTCTCACTTGATCGTTGCTTTTTACCGAATCTCTCCCTATTCTCAATCTCTAGCCCTCTTCCTTTGAAGATCCCAATTACAAAAAAATTCTAACCCATACGAAATCTACCCAACCCTAAAACCCTAATCCTGAATAAATTAGTCAAACCCTACTCCCCTTCCTTTCTCTACAGCAGCGCGCAGCGGCCTCCCGAACACCCTCATTGTTAAAGGTACTAATTTGTTCCTACTTGAGTAGATCTAACTAGGCTAATTGATTGGAAATTTTTCTCCAATGTTTGAGTGTACAATTGCTATATTATGCGTAGGTATTTATAGAGTAGGTAATTCTAGTTTTATTGGGGATGTAGATGTAGTATTAGTTGTTATTGGTTGTTGTTCGATGTTAGTAATAGCGCACAAAGCGAATTTTTTTTATATGCAACTTTGCGAGTACGTCGGGCTCACCATACACAAGCCAACGCAATTCGTAGAAGTGTGTTTGCATTCACGGTTTGAAGTGTATGGCCGTGTATCGCTTTCGATTCATTCCCATGAGTGAAAGCGATATATCGGCGTATTTTTGCAAACCGTGAGTCGAAACTCACCTCTACAAATTTTTTTGGTTCATGTGTTTTGCCGCCGTCCCACTCCCAAAGTTTAGGAATTTTTTGATCTCGTTTGTGTGGATTTGTACCGTATATCAAACAACAACCTCAGTTCAAGTTTTTTGATTTTTGTCGATGGTACTTTTCAGTACGAAACGACATCTAAAAAAAAAATTTAAAAGCATATTGGGCTTACCACTCCCTACCAAACGGTACTTGTAGTTGATAGTTCGGACCCCCAATTTGGGGCCTACGTCAATGTATCACATTGTTGGCATTTTTCATGAATGAATGCGATACACGGCCGAATCTTGCAAACCGTTGGTTGGAACTCACTTGTACAAGTTGCGTTGCCTTGTTTGCGGGGAGTCTGACCCAATCAAAAAGTTTAATTAATTTTTTTGCCGTCAATTGTGGGATTTTCTCATGATTTTTGTTATGTTTTGAGGGAATTTTCAACATAGAACCCACTTGAGAAAAACCGTAATTTTGCGAGTAGGTTGGTCACGCCATTCAGAAGTCATACCAACTTGTAGTTTCGAGTTGTAACCCACGGTTTGGTATATGCGTCTGTGTATCGCATTCCCCCTCATTTTCAAGAGTGAGGGGAATGCGAGCGAGACACGGCCTTATCTTGCAAACCGTGGAGGATTTTGATGATGAGGAGGTAGAGTTTGGGCCGACACTGGACTGAGGGGCGACGCCATCCATACTCATTAGAGTCTTAATAGCTGCAGTCTCTGCTAGTTTGTTTTTGGCCTACTGTACTTTTGATTGTTTGATGCATAGAGGATTGACCCACCCCCCAAGGTTTTGTTGGAGATTTATGTTTTATTTCCTGTACTGTACTTTATTTCCTGCACTGTACTTTTGTATTTCTCCTGGTACACCGTGGTTGTTTTATTAATTTCTTATTAATGAAACAAGGTGGCATTATCCCACCTTTTACCTCAAAAAAAAAAACTTGCTTGTACAAGTTTCGTTACCTTGTGTGCGGCAAGCCAGACCCAATAGAAGAGTTTTCTATTTTTATGATGTCGTTTTTGACGTTTTGTCCCTTATTTTGTTTCGTACGTATATATATTGCAATCGTTTGTTAATAAGCTGTTTTATATATGATGTGTATATTAATTGACCAATAATATATTTTTACTCCAGATGAACAACGATACGGAGAGTTCTGCTGCCGACGATAATTTTGTACGGTAGAACGAATCATTGATTCCATGCCGTTAGTCGAAGGCCATCTAAAACCAAAGTTAGGTATGACGTTCCCCACTTTAGTTGAGGCCGAGAACTTTTATTCTTCATATGCCCGTTGTGGGGATTTTGCAATGCGTAAGGGTGGGAATAAATTAAAGGGAGCAATGGAAGTAGATAAGTCATATCTTTGTAATAAAGCTGAGTTGTCGCCGAGTTAACATAGTGATGGTAGACGGGGAACAACCTGTAGAACGGGTTGCAAGGCTTGCGTTTGTGTAAAATTGAATGAAGCAAGTAATACGTAGGTGGTGTATTCATTTCACGAAGAACACAATCACGAATTCACCTCACCTGGTAGAAGGCATTTTTTGCCCCGGAACAGGTCCGTGTCAAATACGGATAAAAGGATAATAGATCAAATGAACCAAGCTAATATCCAAACATGTCGACACATGCTCTTCTTTGAAAGTGCTAGTGGTGGTCACGATCAAGTAGGAATCACAGAAAAAGATGTTAGAAATTTACTTAGAAATTCGCAAGAAGCATTGAAAGGACATGATTCTACAATGCTAATTGATTTTTTTGAATCTAAGAAACAGACGGATCCTTCATTTTTTTATGACATTCAAGTAGATCCCGAAGGACGGTTGTCACATTGTATGTGGGTACATGGTATTTGTAGGATGAATTATGAAGAATTTGGCGATGTAATTTGCTTTGATGCCACGTGCAATACGAACCGTTACATAATGTTATTTGTTCCCTTTGTTGGAGTGAATCAACATTGGCAATCGACTTTCTTAGGAGGTGGGTTCATTCCAAATGAGACGACCTCTTCGTTTGAATGGTTCTTTGAAAAGTGGTTAGGGGTTATGAATCGTGCTCCATCCGATATCGTCACTGATCAAGACCGTGGGATCGCCGCCCCAGTTAAGAAAGTTTTCCCCAGGCTCGGCACCATTTTTGTATTTGGCACATTCTTGATAAGTTACCCCAGGAGGTGTGTATTTCGAACGATGTCGACAAGTTTAGGGAGTCCTTGAAGAATGTCATCTACAATTCCGAATATGTGCATGAGTTTATAGGAAAATGGAATTTGTTGATTTCGCAATACGGATTAGAGAGTAACAAATAGTTGAACGATCTATTTGATATCCGTGAAAGTTGGGCACCCATCTACGCTAAAGATTCTTTTTGGGCTGGCATTTGAGTAGCCAACGGGTTGAGTCAGCACATTCTGTCCTGAAGCATCATACAGAAAAGAAATATTCCTTGCATGAATTTGCCATCATCTTCGACCTTTTTTAGAAAGGCAAAGACACGTGAACTCAAAGAAAATCATCGTAACCATGAGAAGAGATCAAAGTTGAAGAGCGAATGGGCTTTAGAGGCACAAATGGCAAAAACATATACTTTGAAAAAATCTTTTACAAATTCCAAGATGAAGTTACAAAAAGTTTCATGTACAATGTGACATTCGTTGCCGATCTTGAGACACCGAATAGTTCAACCTTCCATGTGATACTCCGTGGAGAATCAGAACCGCCTCGCTTTCTTCAATTATGCAAAATCAATGGAATTATTACATGTGCATGTCACTTCTTCGAATTCGTTGGCATTCCTTGTAAGCATATTTTAGCTGCTCTTCGTTTCTGTCATCATACTTCCCTCCCGGATGTATATATTAAAAGAAGATGGGCCAGGGATGTGATGAGAAGAAGTTATACATTCATTCCAACCAAACCCAATACCGAGAATTTTGCTTCTCGATATTGTGAGTTGAGCTACCATGCAAAACAGATTATCGATCTCGGTTTTTCCTTCAATGAAAGTTACAAATACACGTTGGAGAATTTGCAGAAGATCATTGACGGGGTTTCTCGGCTACAATCCGGATTAGGTGAACAACCTCAACAAGCTTCACAACCACATGACAGTGTCGAAGCAGAAGGTAGTTCACAACGACATGGTAGTGCACAACCTCATGATCAAGGGAGTGGGCACATACCTACACGCATTAGTGACCCACAGCAATGCACGACAAAGGGAAGGTCTCGCGCCAAAAGATTGAGGCCGATAAGAGAGCAACTCCGCATTAAAAAATCGAGACGGTGCCGAAGATGCGGCATTGTGAAAATGAATCATGATTTAAGAAATTGTCCAACTTTATTTGAGGGGTAAGACTCGTACTTTATTTGTTTGTCCCTCGTTTAAATTCATTATACTTTATTTGTGGTAAATGAGTTTCTTACTAACTAAACCTAATCTTTCAATGAAGGCAAGAAGTAATTCCCTCCGATGAAGACAGTTCTGAGTCGAAATATGACGATCCACTGTGAATTGGAATTTATAAAATGTAATGTTTCAGTATAAATTTAACTCTTTGTGCAACTTGGTTAATTACCTTTGATTGGTAACTGTAAATGTTCTTGATACCTAATTGTCGTTTGTTAATATTGTTGTTGTACATAAATGTTGGTTTGTAACTCAACTATATCAGTTGTAGCTGCACTTACAGATGTGAATATTTTTTTTTCTTTTAAACCTAGGCCGTTGTTGGAGACAATGGTCTAGGCTATTTGTTGAATTTTGTTTGGTATTCAATAACAAGTTAAAAAGAGCAACAAGTCACAGAGCAAAACAATATTTTTTTGATAACTTAGACCGTTATCTCCAACAACGGTCTAGGTTGTAGTCAAAAAAATTTAATTTTCGGGGTGCTCTCTGACTTGGAGAAGACAAAAGGAGCAACAAGTCAGAGAGCAACACCCTTTTTTATAAACATCTTAGGCCCTCCAACAACGGCCTAGGTTATAGTCAAAAAGTTGTAATTTTGGGGGTGCTCTCTGACTTGGAGAAGACAAAAGGAGCAACAAGTCAGAGAGCAACACCCTTTTTTATAAACACCTTAGGCCGTTGTCTCCAACAACGGCATAGGTTATAGTTTAAAAGTTGTAATTTTGGGGGTGCTCTCTGACTTGGAGAAGACAATTTGTGCAACAAGTCAGAGAGCAATACCCTTTTTTATAAATACCTTAGGCCGTTGTCTCCAACAATGGCCTAGGTTATAGTCAAAAAGTTGTACTTTTGAGGGTGCTCTCTGACTTGGAGAAGACAAAAGGAGCAACAAGTCAGAGAGCAACACCCTTTTTATAAACACCTTAGGCCGTTGTCTCCAACAACGGCCTAGGTTATAGTTTAAAAGCTGTAATTTTGGGGGTGCTCTTTGACTTGGAGAAGACAATTTGTGCAACAAGTCAGAGAACAACACCATTTTTTATAAATACCTTAGGCCGTTGTCTCCAACAACGGCCTAGTTTATAGTCAAAAAATTGTAATTTTGGGGGTGCTCTTTGACTTGGAGAAGATAAAAGGAGCAACAAGTCAGAGAGCAACACCCCTTTTTATAAACACCTTAGGCCGTTGTGTCCAACTACGACCTAGGTTGTAGTTTAAAAGTTGTAATTTTGGGGGTGCTCTCTGACTTGGAGAAGACAATTTGTGCAACAAGTCATAGAGCAACACCGTTTTTTATAAATACCTTAGGCTTATAAATACCTTAGGCCATTGTCTCCAACAATGGCCTAAGTTATAGTCTAAAAGTTGTAATTTTGGGGGTGCTCTCTGACACCGAGAAAACAAAAGGAACAAGTCAGAGAGCAACACCCCTTTATTTTATAAATACCTTAAGTCGTTGTCCACAACAACGACCTAGGTTGTAGATTAAAACTTTAAAATAGCAAGAAGTCATGGAGCACCCCTTTAAATGAATACCTTAAGCCGTTGTCCACAACAACGGCCTAAGTATGAAGTTTTTGGGTTTTTTACAATTTTCTCTTCACTCTTTACGTACAGTCTCTGTGGAAATTTATACCAAAGTCAGATGATCTATACTTACATATTGTTTAGCTATATTTTTCTATTTGCCCATTTTTTCCACCTTTCAAACCAACTATATACCAAAGACGGATGATATATGCATATATATCGTTTATATTTTTTTTATTACGTTCCAATGTTTTCCCTCTATCTAACCAATATAAAATTAAAAGGTTATATGCTCAAAAAAATTCCAAAAAATCTAAAGGAGTAAGTTTACATGTATAAGGTTAAGGTTAGTGTTAAGAGGGGGTTAGGGGTAACACCTCGGTTAGGGTTAGGGGTTTTTTGAGTATTGGGTTTCCTGTTAGCGAACTATGTTATTACATGAAGCAATAGGGATATCATCATAATCACAGCTGCTCGAAGAACTGGACACAATTACTTCACGACGAGATTCCACATCCAAAATTTCCACAGAATCAACAGTTGCAATAAGTGTTTTAGAGTAATCTTTGAACTTTTTTGGGATACTCTGTAGTAATAGCAATGAAAAAAATTCACCAGTTTATGTACATTCTCTTCAAATTTAAAAGAACCATACTGCTTCTCCTTATGAGTCTTGGGAAATCATGTCCCCGATGGGTTTTGCACCAACCCCTTCTTTCTCGTGTCAAATAAAGAAGACTTAATCTCTTCTCTTATTGGGTTATACATGTGGAAATGTACATGTGGGTTTCTACATGTGGTTTTTTCCATATTGGACTTGTTTTACATGTGGTGCATTAACCTTGTTGGGTTATACATGTGTTTTTTCCATATATGATCTACTTGTGGGGATATACATGTGGTTTTTCCCTATATGATCTACATGTGGGGATTTAAATGTGGTTTTCCCCATATATGATCGACATGTGGGGATCTACATACTGGTTTTCCCATATATGATCTACACGTGGGGATCTACATGTGGTTATGTACTTTAGGTTTTTCCCATATTGAATTTGTTCTACTACATGTGATGCCCAATTTAAAGAGTCTGCAATAATAGTAGGCAAAGTTCCAAAAATTTAAAAAATTAGTGTTAGGATTAAGGTTCCAAAAATTCCAAAAATTTAAAAAAATACCCAAAATTAAAAGGATTACTGTTACAAGTATAAGATTAGGGTTAGTGTTAACAGGGTGTTAGGGTTAACACCTAGGTTAGGGTTAGGATTAGGTTAGGGTTATGAGTTTTTTGTTAGATAGGTTTTCTGTTAGGGTTTCAACCCAAGTGGTAACATCCCTATTTAGATGGGTTTTTTTTTTCTTTTCGTTTTTTACAATTTTCCGAAAGTAATCAGATCCAGTTCTTGATGGCCAAGTAATTGGATCTGATCGCTCTCCGCTCTAAAGCGAACTGAATCTTTTCTATTTTTGGTTTCTTCTTGTCCATCATTATTATTGAATATTTTTGATATTTGGAGGTGGGTTTGTAATTTTGGAAGGGTGTTTACGGAAGAGTGCATTAGATGAGTTTCACACCTCTTCGTATTTCGTCGTGAAAAGTGGAGTGGCGTGACGTGGCGTGAAAACCTACCTACCTTATTCAAAAATAATAAATTTGTCAATCTTTTTTACAATTATAAACTCACCAGTATACTTACATCCTCTTCCAATTCAAAAGAACCATACTGGTTCTCCTTTTGAGTATTGGGAAATAATGTCCCCGATGGGTTTTGCACCTTCCCCGTCTTTCTCATGTCAGATATAGAAGAATTAATCTCTTATCTTATTGGGTTATACAATTGGGGATGTACATGTGGGTTTCTACATGTGGTTTTTTTTCCCCATATTGGACTTGTTGTACTTGTGGGGATGTACATATGGTTTTTTCCATATATAGGCTATATATGGGGATCTACATGTTGTTTTCCCCATATATGATCTACATGTGGGGATGTA
Organism: Hemerocallis citrina; assembly: GCA_017893485.1. Taxonomy (NCBI): domain Eukaryota; kingdom Viridiplantae; phylum Streptophyta; class Magnoliopsida; order Asparagales; family Asphodelaceae; genus Hemerocallis; species Hemerocallis citrina. The sequence continues at coordinate 134,688 of JACEHZ010000706.1, forward strand.
CATGTGGTTTTCCCCATATATAGATCTAAATGTGGGGATCTACATGTTGGTTATGTACTTTAGGTTTTTCCCATATTGAACTTGTTCTACTACATGTGATGCCCAATTTGAAGGTTCTCCAATAACAGTAGGCCAAGTTATCATAAACAAAATGAACACTCCATTCCTCGACATGTGGAGAAACTGTGAAGAGAAAAAGAGAAAGGACCGATGATAGCAGGCCGTTGTCTCCGAATGAAGGGGAAACTATGAAGAGAAAAAGATCAAGGACCCTAACACTAACCCTAACCCTTTATCCTAAACAAAATGAACACTCTATTCCTCGACCTACTCTTCTAACCCTACACTAACGCTAACCCTAACTCATAGCCCTACTCTCCTAACCCTACAATAACCCTAACCTTACCCTATATATCATATTTTATTGATTTTTATGAATCAAAATACCAATTATTTTTTGTTAATTTTTTTATTCGTTTGACGGTAACGATTTTATATTGGTTAGTTAGGTGGCTATGAATGAAAATAAATAAAAAATATAAACAAAAAAACATATATATGATTGTCTATTTTGTAGAGTTCAGAAGACAATGTACGTAAAGAGTGGAAAGACACATGTGACTATTCTGTTTTTTCCTCTAATTTTAAGTAATTTTGAATATTCTGAGTGGTACTAACTGAAAAGAGTTTAATGCTCCATTCATAACACAAACAAGTGTTTATATATTGGCCATAAAGAGAATTGATATAAGTTAAATATCTATAAACTCTTTACTGGAAACTTATTACCTATCAACTCCCAACTACAAATATTAACGTAATTAATGATAAACCAAAACAAGCTCTTACCGCAAATGTGTACCTTGCAATAACCCTAACCCTAACGAATAACCGTAACCAAACCCCTAACTCCCGCTTACCCTTGTCCTACCCTTACCCCCCATTAACCTTAACCCCAACTTAATACACTAACCTTAACCCTAACCCTAACGAATGATAAGATTTTGTTATAATTTCTGGTATTTTCTGTAAATATTAAAACATCGAGATTATATATTGGTTAGTTAGGTGTAGTCAAATCAAAAAATAATAAAACATATAAAGAACATACAAGCACATATCATCTATCTTTTGTATAAAGTTCCACATAGATTGTTCGTAAAGAGTAAAGAGAAAATTGAAAAAAAAACAAAAATTGTGTAACATTTGGCCTACTACCTAGGCCGGGTATACACAATATAGAAGTGTTGCTCTCTGACTTGTTGCTAATTTGAACTCCAAAAGTTAGAGAGGAAGATCGGATTGTCTTCTTTTTGGCCTACTACGTAGGCCATTGTTAGACAACGACCTAGGGTATACACAATATAGGGGTCTTGCTTTCTGACTTGTTGCTATTTTTAACTCCAACAAGTCAGAGAGCACCCCAAATTGTCTTCTTTTTGGCATACTACTTAGGCCGTTATTGGAGACAACGGCCAAGGGTATACACAATATAGGGGTGTTGCGCTCTGACTTGTTGGAGCACAAGTCAGAGAGCACCCCAAATTTTCTAACATTTGGCATACTACAACGGCCTAGGGGATACACAATATAGGGGTGCTGCTCTATGACTTGTTGCTATTTTTAACTCCAACAAGTCAGAAAGCACCCCAAATTTTTTAACATTTTGCATACTAACGGCCTAGGGTATACACAATATAGGGGTGTTGCTCTCTGAATTGTTGCTATTTTTAACTCCAACAAGTCAAAGAGCACCCTAAATTTTCTAACATTTGGCATACTACCTAGGCCGTTGTCAGAGACAACGGCCTAGGGTATACACAATATAGGGGTGTTGCTCTTGGGTTTGTTGCTATTTTTAACTCCAACAAGTCAGAGAGCACCCCAAATTTTCTAACATTTGGCATACTACCTAGGCCGTTGTTGGAGACAACGACCTAGGGTATACACAATATAGGGGTGTTGCTCTCTGACTTGTTGCTATTTTTAACTCCAACAAGTCAGAGAGCACCCCAAATTTTCTAACATTTGGCATACTACCTAGACCGTTGTTGGAGACAACGGCCTAGGGTACACACAATATAGAGGTGTTGCTCTCTGACTTGTTGCTATTTTTAACTCCAACAAGTCAGAGAGCACCCCAAATTTTCTAACACTTGGCATACTACCTAGGCCGTTGTTGGAGACAACGCCCTAGGGTATACATAATATAGGGGTGTTGCTCTCTGACTTGTTGCTATTTTTAACTCCAACAAGTCAGAAAGCACCCGAAATTGTACAACCTTTGTCCTATTTCCTAGGCCGTTATCCAGGTTAAAAAAAAAAATTATCTACAATTCGATACAGCAGCTGCAGCTGCTACACATGAAAATTTTCCCAAATTCCAAACACTTTCTCATCACCTACACTCTCCAAATAAATTTATACGTACAACCGCCAAAATCACCAACCATAATTGACTATTTGCAATTAATAACAACAACATCAACTACACTTAAATTTACGAACAACAATTTCCATATTTTAAGTTACAACAGGGATAAAACCCTAAAAAAACAAAAACACATAATTACAACAAAGAAATTGTTTACGGTAAGAACCGGGCATGTATGGCTGTGGTGCTCGCCTCTTCCGAGGAGGATTTCGACGCCGGAATGGGTTTGACGACTCGGGGATTTCTTCTTCTCCTCCCTCCTCTTGTACGTCTCCGACCACCCTCTCCTTACTCTCTTCTTCTTGCTCTTGTTCTTGAGACGGATGTGAAGTTGAAGCTTGTTGTTCTCTCAGCTCACGCTCCTATTGTTGCCCCATCAATGCAGCTAGCCTACCCCTCACGCTTTTACATCGATTCCTAGGTAACCTTATAGCTCGATCCATACGTTCAGCCTTTCCCAAAACATCTAAATTGGTACGGCATGAAGCGAGCATCCGCGAAGCGAACCTCTTCATAGCCGTGCCCACATTACTTTTTACTACATACGCGCATTCTTTTGCTATGTCCATCGTATTATCAATCTAAAACAAAAAACACCAAAAAATACAATTATACAGATTCGGAAAAGTAAACAATTCAATAACTTTAAATATAACGAACATTCAAAGAAATTTGAAGATTATACTTACCACTGTACGTATAGCTGAGACTTCGGCTGGAACATGGGTTGTAAACTAGAATAGGCGGGTGGTGTTTCAATCTTCCTCTCCTTAATTAATCGTTGAACACCAGCAGATAGTTCTGTATCGGGAGAGATGTACAAACGTGTAATTGATCTGAACCATTGCATGTACTTCCCTTGCGCTCTGCCATCGTACTCTTCTACATCGGTAATTATAAGTTTAAACCGTCGCTCGTTCCATTCTGCAATGTGAACACGATGGAAATCTGCCCAATCATGAGTAGGCATGCGACCGGTACCCCTCACGACATGTAACTCATGATCGTATAAGTTTGTGCAGCTTGGGGGACTATCTTGTTGAAGACCGAACTGACGAAGGACTCTCTCCGATCGCGGATGCTCTACTATACCGAAGTTGATGAGTGGAGCCGTCGTCAGCCACAACTGCAACATGGTGGTGCACATCAGTGGTAGTCTTCCCACCCGCTCGGGTGTATACGGCACTCAAATCACGAACTCTTCTCGTAGTTGGTCGAGCTTGTCTCTGTAGTACGTTAGTACACCTTTGGGGTTGTTTGTAACTCTGACTACCAGCCCAATATACCCCCAAGGATGCTAACATATCAGGATTTTCTGGTTGGGCCATCCAACCGTCCGTCGGTCTCCTAATCCGGGGACGACCCAAGTGCAGTCGCTCCCATGACCAAATCTGTAACAAAACCATCGGTCCGGTCATCTCCGTCCCATCTAGCGCTACAGAACACAACGACCTGTATAGCATTGCCAATGCGCAACTTTCCCAGCTGTACCGGCCAGCTAAGCCTAGATCGACGAGCAATCGTAGATACATGAGGTGCACCGTATCCCCGGATGAGTTAGGTAAGAGAACCCCTCTGATCACCATTAGAATGTAAGCTCTAGTGTAGGACTGTACATAGTGGTCGGGCGATGTATTGGTCAACGTCCCATCAAAACGTCCCTTCAACCAAGATAGTCGGATTGATTGTCCATGAAAAATATCCTTATTTTCTGCGGCCGCCTCATCAAACTCTGTACCGAGCAGATCATTACACAGCTCTATTTTATCAAAGTTTATATTACCCGTCACGGCCAACCCATCTATTGGAAGATTGGATATCATCGCTATATCCTGTAGCGACACCGTCATCTCTCCGACCGGTAGATGGAACGTGTGCGACTTTGGCCTCCAGCGCTCCATGAGTGCTAAGAGAAGTGCTCAGTCGAGTTTAACCTGACCCATCATGCTGATTCCGTAGAAACCGGCCGCTACTAGGTACTCGACAATATGTGGGTGCACCTTCATGGTCTCGTGGGTGTGGAAATTATACCTCTGCGTCGTTCCACCCCACACTGCCGTGGATCTATGGCGGTCTTGCAAGGTCAGTTCACCGCATATATTGGTCCTGGACCATGACGTGGTGCCATCAAAGAGGATGCACCAACCTATACGAACCAAAAAACATAATTATTATTAGTTTAATAACAATATCACTAAATACAAAATTAGGGGCAATACAAATTAATAGTTCTCACATTCTCTGTGGAATGTTCCCCTCGAGCTTCCCGAGATGTCCTTCCGGTTCTCCTCGTTCTAGCCATTTTTCTGTAACAAAGTTCGCATATATAAAACTAATTATTCGTCGGAAAATAGCAAATACAAATCAACGAGATGCAAAAATTTCAAAAGTTCGCTTATACGCATCAAAACAACACAAACGAGATGCAAAAATTCCTAAATTTTGCAGTCAACTATGACACACCAAACATAAGCCAACGCAACTTGTAGAAGTGAGTTCCGACCCACTGTTTGAAAAATACGGCCGTGTAAAACTTTCACTCTTAAAAAATGAGCGGGAAGCGATACATTGACGTATCTCGCAAATCGTGGGTCGGAACTTGCAAATACAAGTTGTGTTGCGTTGTGAATGGTTAACCCAACCTACTCACTCCGTTTCGTATTTTTTGGACTTCATTTAAGCATTTTTGTATTGAGACCGTACTAAAAAAGTTTCGAGGTAGATTGAAGTTTTTTCATATACGCGTCAAATGACACAAACGAGATGCAAAAATTCCTAAATTTCGCCATCAACTATGGCACACCAAACACTAGCCAACGCAACTTGTAGAAGTGAGTTCCGACCCACGGTTTGAAAAATACGGCCGTGTATCACTTTCACTCTTTAAAAAGAGCGAGAAGCGATACATTGACGTATCTCGCAAACTGTGGGTCGGAACTCGCAAATACAAGTTGCGTTGCATTGTGAATGGTTAGCCCAACATACTCGCACCGCTTCTTATTTTTTGGACTTCGTTTAAGCATTTTTGTATTGATACCATACTAAAAAAGTTTCGAGGTAGATTGAAATTTTTTCATATACGCGTCAAAACAACACAAACGAGATTCAAAAATTCCTAAATTTGGTCGTTGGGTCGGGTTACCCGCACACAAACCAATGCAACTTGTACATGCGAGTTCCGACCCACGGTTTGAAAGATACAGCCTTGTATAGTTTTCACTCTTGAAAAATGAGCAGAAAGCGATACATTGACGTATCTCGCAAACCGTAGGTCGGAACTCGCATGTGCAAGTTGGTATGACTTGAGAGTGGCAAGACCAACATACTCGCACAGTTTCGTATTATTTGGACTTCGTTTACGCATTTTTCTATTCATAACGTATTCCACAAATTCCGAGGTGGATTAAAGGTTTTTCATATACGCGTCAAAACAACAAAAATGAGATGGAAATTTCCTAAATTTGGCCGTCAAGTTTGGCACACCAAACACAAGCCAGCGAAACTTGCAGAGGTGAATTCCGACTCTCGGTTTAAAAGATACGGTCGTGTATCGCTTTATATCCGATGTATTGAATAAAACTGATAAACGGACGTATCTCACAAATTGTGAGACGGAAATCACCTTTACAAGTTCCGTTACCTTCTACGCAGCCGGCGAGTCCGACCTACTCGTACAAATTGAATTTTTGAATCTCGTTTATTTTCTTCTCCTATATTCCACCACTACAACTAACACTACATCGACAAAAATGTCAACAAAATATATACAACATACATAATCAGAGCTAATTGTATACTCTATAAATTATAGACCACTATGCGTAATACAAAAAAAACCCAACTCCAAAATTGACAAATAATTCAACAAATTAACATAGTTCATTATAGTAAATTGAGATTAAGTAAATACCTGGTTCAAAGAGAGAGATAGAGAGTTGGCGAAGATGTGAGAAGCCGCTGCGCGCTGTTGTAGAGAAAGGAAGGGAATTTGTGCTAGGGTTCAAGTGATTTGGGAGTTTGGGGCCTAAGTTAGGGTTTGCTGTATTCGGGAGAAGGAGAGAGAGATAGAGAGCTTTCCACAAGAGGGGGAGATCGAGAAGGCAAACAAATCAATGCCAAGGAGTTCGGAGAGAGAACTAGGGTTTGGGGATGGGTTTCGGGAGCTCAAGAGAAAGAGAGAGAGAGTTTGTGACGAAGAAAGAGTGAGGGAGATCTGGATATGTACAAGTGTTTGGAATGTACATACCTAGGCCGTTGTTGGAAACAACAGCCAAGGTATTTTTTTTGTCGAGAAAACAACCTAGGCCGTTGTTGCCAACAACGGCCTAAGTAATTTTTTCGACAAAAAAAAACTCTACGCTAATAAAACGCTAAGTCTTAAACATTTTTTGCGTGAAGTTACGAAATTACCCCTCCGCCTTTTGGCTACGTTAATGGGAGCCTAAGCGGATCTTCATCTGATCCGCTGATCATCATCAAAGTCGATCGGACGGCTGAGAGGCTTGTTTTCCAACTCATTGAAAACGGACCTGTTTTCAATTGAGCAGATCTCATATATATATATATATATATATATATATATATATATATATATATATATGGGTAAGAGGGATATGAGCAACTTGCTCATTTAGTAAATGAGCAAGTGAATATGTGGCATGCATGTGATACATTGGACAACTAACTCTTTTAAGGATTTTCCAATCACATGCATGCCACATCATCAATTGTTTATTTACTAAATGAGCAAGTTGCTCATACCCCCTTTCCCATATATATATATATATATATATATATATATATATATAGGAAAAGGCTCCGTTGCACACTACCTTGGTGCTCACGGCGTGAACACTACTAGTTCGGGCGTTCAAATCGAAAATCCGAACCGTTCACATTGATGTACACATCTAAATTAGTCTAAATATGTAAAATCAAATCATTTGAAATTCATTTGCCCATCCATCACGCGACTATAAAAACAATGAATTTCAGCCATACAATTTTGTAATACTTCAATGAATGGGCAAATGAATTTCAAATGATTTGATTTTACATATTTAGACTAATTTAGATGTGTAGATCAATGTGAACGGTTCGGATTTTCGATTTGAACGCCCGAACTAGTAGTGTTCACGCCGTGAGCACCAATAGTAGTGTGCAACGGAGCCTTTCCCTATATATATATATATATATATATATATATGGGAAATGCTCAGTTGAAAACGCAAATGTTGTAAAAATCCGTGAAAACAACCTAGGCCGTTGTTGGAAACAACGGCCTATTATAACCTAGGCCGTTGTTTCCAACAATGACCTAGGTGGTTTTCCACATTTTCACAAACATTTGCATTTTCAATGGAGCATTTCCCTATATATATATATATGGGAAATGCTCAGTTGAAAACGCAAATGTCTGTAAAAATGTGAAAACGACCCTAGGCCGTATATAATGCATTATAACCAAGGCCGTTGTTTGGTTTTCCACGTTTTCACAGACATTTGCGTTTTCAATGGAGCATTTCCCTATATATATATATATATATATATATATATATATATATATATATATATATATATATATATATATGCCTATGATGAAATCTATAATATAACATGTGCATCCTGTCCAACCTATCTCAGTTCATACATCAATCAAAACCATTAAAAAAAACTTCACAAAAATCTCAACTCCGAAGTCTTCGACCAGCAACTGCAGACACGAAGCTTCAACCCCATTTTTAACATATAAGACTTGATTTCCCCCCCAAAATCCACTTTATATGATCAATATACACAAACACGTTCATTGTTAAATCAAGTTGCTCATACTTATTTGTTTCTAATTCAATTAATTCTCAAGTTTTCTCCTTCGAAGGTTCAAAACAGAGCATAATAGGGAAAATCAGTAAATACCACATCCTCATCTATACATACGCATATTATTTCATACCAATCTCAATGACAACCTATCTTTCCATGATCAAACAAGTATAATGTAGATGAGAGCGAATTTTTGGAGTACTACCAAATCTCTATCATTCTTAAACAGTCTATACATGAAAATCACTCATCAATTTATGTTCTTATTTCATGAAAGATATTATTTTGACTACTCATTCTTTAATAGATATACATCAAGTTTTATAATCATACAAAATTCTAACATATATCCTACTTGATCAATCACCATATTCTACAAGTATATAACAAATCAAAAGATAAAGAGTACGACCCACCTCAAAGAAGACCAGCTGAAGAATAATAAGAAGAAGAAAGAAAATCTCCCCCTCCCCATTGCGAAAATCGAAAGATTCAAGCCTCCAAAATTCCAAGACTTAATAAAGAAGATAATATTGGTTGTGGACAGAGGAGTAAAACGACTGCTCCAAAACTCCAAGACTTAATAAAGAAGATAATATTGGTTGTGAACAGAGGAGTAAAACGACTGCTGCTGTTCTATTATAGGCCGGGGGTCTAGCTTTTAGGGTTTTACGAAGTTTTTACAAAAATATATCTTAAGAAAATAAATATTTACATATATAGATCTTTTCAAATCAAATAGAGTAAAAATATAATCCCCTAACTCCTCTAATCTGGTCGATCCTCACATGCAGCCCAAAAAATTAAATTTACATATATAGATCTTTCCAAATCAATTTGAGTAAAAATATAATCCCCCAACTCCTCTAATCTGGCCGATCCTCATGTGTAGCCCAGAAAATTTAAATTTTCAAAAATTTGCCTCCAAGTGACAATTTTACACACAAGTCCTTTACTTTGAAATATTTGCAAACATGCCATAAATTATTCACAAAAAATTTTAAAAATTTAGAATTATTATCTACTAATAAAAATTATATTTTTCAAATGAGTTTTCTAACTTTTTATTTCACAAGAAAAGTATTTGCACGTGCAAAAATGATAAATTTCAGAAAAATGCTTAATAAATCACAAAAATTCATCCCAAATTATTTATTAATTCCAAAACATATTTAATATTTTCTAAGATGTCTCAACTAAAATACTTCAAAAAATTAGTTATGCGGGTTTAACAATATGACCAATGTAAATGTCATCGATCATTCATTGAAAAGTTTGCATCATAGAAATTAGTTAAATAAAAATACTACTAGAAGTAAAATCATAAAATTTTGAACATTTCAAAGTTGCAGTTTTAAAAGGTTTTAAATATCGTAACAAAGATTTGACATTATACCATGATTGTTCATTAATTTGAAAATTTTTCATATTTTTTTTAAGACAAAAAATATTTATACAAGCTTTATATTGAGTGACAACATTTAATAAATCAAAAATAGAGTTCCATCGGTGTTTAACATCGTTCGGAAATTTTCTAAATGTACACCCTTAAGCTTACACCATTATTTAAATCGTTGAAGTATAGAGACACTTAAAGCGATAAAATGTACAAAAGTTCTAATGTTATGCCCAAATGTTTCGACTATTTTCAATGCATCTTAAACAAATAAATTTAAAATAGGATATGCACATCTAACATGAAGAATTTCTAAACATGGAGGAGCTAATTGTATTTTTAATGTACTAATCGAAGCATTTTTGTTAGATGCATTATCAAAACTAATACAAATTTTTTTATCATGAATATGAAAGATGTCACAAACTTCTAAAATATTTGAGCCGACTTATTTTAGTTGAGTTTTGGTTTGTGAATAATTTTTTTTCTCAAATTCCTAAATCTTTATATATTTCTCTATATATATTGGTTTTTAAGAATGGTTAAAAAACTTCTACAATTTTTAAAAAATAAAATTTGTATAGGAGCCCCATTTGAGAGTTCGCCTTGGGCCCTCGTAAACTCAGGGCCAGCCCTGTTTCTCGTTATTTATATCTGTTTCTTTTATACTGCTTAGTTTTCTTCTTATTCTTCTTTAAATTTCTAAAAGGATATATCCTCTTCAACTTAGGGAGCAAAGAGGGAACAATTGAGTTCTTTAAAGAGAATGAAGGCAACTTCAACATCGTATCTCTTTGTTGTCTTCACCTTGTTGGTATTTTCGAGATTGTTTCCACCCAACCTCCTTGTCCACACTTTGAAAGAGGATGCAGTTGTTGGTAAGTGGCAAAGGGCAACAACAAAGCAGGGGAGAGGGGGAGAGAGACGACGAGGAAGAATTTGGTGATGGTGAATGGAATGAGATATAGAATAAGATGTTGTTTTTTGTTTTTCTACATCATTTTTTTCAATAATTTCCTTACTGTGCTCACCTAATTTTTTTGCCCACTATGTTTTGCAGGGTGGATGGCTGTGAAAATCTCGTTCATATATGGAAAACTGGTGTGGCAGGGATAACATCACCAACGATGACCTTACCGACTTTTGCTCATCATTAACGACCATTGTAACTTATCGTCTTCTATTTGCAACTATAATTGCTATAACTGAACAAAAATAAAACAATAATTGAATTGCATTAGTGACAACCAATGAAACAAATACCAATACAAGGACCGTTTACAATGTGTTCATTATTGAGGTTGTGTCTCAAATAATAGTTCTCATTCCCAATACACATGCAATAAAAGGAAGACTAATTGAAAAAGAAAAGATATATATATATATATATATATATATATATATATATATATATATATATATATATATATATATTGTGGTAGGATAAAAATGGCCTGCGGGCCCAACCAGGGCCCAATACAACTCTCACCCAAGAAAGGTAAAAATAGCAATCTAGCTCGGCTTCGAACCATTACAGGGTCGGCGCCGAACCTCAAGTGCACCCCCCCAGAGCCGGCCTCCTCGTATCCGACGAGCCTCAGTTGTCCTCGGTCTCCGACCCGTGACAGCCCCATAAGCCGTCCCCCCCCCCCTCTGGCAAAGCAGGGGGTTGACCTGGCGCAGCCTAGGCCCTCCGATTCTCCCAGAAGCACAAAAGACCCACGATCAGCCATGTCAGCTCTATACCGCTCAGGGTTTTGCCACGTCAGCCCTATACCACTCCTGGTATTGCCACGTCAGCCCTAAACCCCCTGGGCCTTCTGCCACGACAGGCCCATGGGCTTTCGGGTTCAGACTCGGCCCCCAAGCGGATCCAAACCCGGTTGGGATTCTCTATAAATACTAGACCCTCACCCATCTTTTTGAGGTAATCAATCTTTTGCCACTTAAATTCACCTAGTTATTGCTACTCTCTCACAGAGACTGACTAGATCGTCGGAGGGTCCGCCACCGGGACAAACCCCGGTGTTTCAGGACCGTCTGCAGGTACACAAGACCTCGGATCCGAATCCTCTGATCCGAGCCCAGATCTCCGAACCGCCCCGAGGTCGCCACGAATTCCACCCGGTCAGTCAAGGGTCGGCAGACGAGCAGCATTCTCCTTCAAATATAAATCGAGTCCGAACTCACACCTGGTGCATCCACACATCTCCCAGAAATAAACCGCATCAGGTTGGCGCCGTCTGTGGGAATACTGCTTCAGAAGCCGACCCGAGCACGACTATCAAGGCACCTCGACAGTCGAATTCTCATGGCCTCGAAGGGCAAGGGGGCTGCTTTCTCCGTCAACCGACGGGACTCGCCCCCACCAATCGCTAACGCCGGTCCACACACTTCAAAACACAGGGCTTCCCATCAGGGATCCCAAAGGAGCGTCGCCCGCCAAGACCAGCCCGACCTCCAAGGAGTCATCATCAACCGACAGGTTAACCGCAACAGGGGAAGGGCCGCTTCCAACCCGGCCCCGAACCATCCAAGACCACCGCCCGAGGGACGGAGGTCAGCACTCAGCCGCGTCGGAAGGCAGCCCTCGGACCGACCGAACAGGGTCGAGGGAGCCCCCGTCACTCACAAGGAGTTCCGAGAATTCTGGAGAGAAATTCTCGGGGCCCTCCGACGGGCCCCCAGGGAGGAGACCTCCCACTCCCAAACTAGGTCGGATGCCGAGGCCAGCATGTCGCACACGTCAACTATCCAGCCAGAAGACGGCGGTGTACTCCTGAGGCGCCTCCAAGAAATGGAGGACCGCCTCGATCACATAGGGGACGGCGACCGACGAGTGGCTCAGGGGTACAGACCCATCCGTCCTCCCTTCTCCGCCCCCATCCTTCAAGCAGAGATACCCAGGAATTTCCGACCACCTCAATTCGAGACCTACAACGGCGAGGGAGATCCCGCTGATCACATGGAGGGTTTCAAAACCCTCATGATGATTCACAGCGCCTCGGATCCCCTGCTATGCCGAGCCTTCCCCGCCACACTCCGAGGTCCGACTCGTGAATGGTACTCCAAGCTCACCCCCGGCTCCATTTACTCCTTCGACCAACTAGAAGGCAATTTTCTCGCTCACTTCGTCACCAGTCGGAAGGCAGAAAGGACCAGCACCTCATTACTTGGGCTCAGGCAGATAGATGGAGAATCCCTCAGAGTGTTCGTCCGAAGGTTTACCACGGAAGCCAGGGCGGTCTCCTCCCTTGATCCAGGTGTCGCCTCCGCGGCCTTTCGGCACAACGTCCGTCACGAACAGCTGAAAGCTTCTCTAGCAAAGAGACCCCCCATCGACTTTCCCGACCTCCTCAATAGGGTCGAAAAATACATTAGAGCAGAAGAGGCCCTTAGCCCCGAAGATGCCAGAGAGGCCAACTCGAAGGGAAAGCGGAAAGCCGAAGAAGTCGAGCCATCAAAGAAAGCTCCGAGGGACGCAGGGGCCGTAAAAAAGATCCCGCCGATCCCCCGCTTCGAGAAGTACACTCCCTTGACGCATAACGTATCCGCCATCCTCTTAGAGATCGAAGACAAAGGCATTGTTCGACTACCTCCCCGACCCAACAACGGCAAGAACCGAGATCAGCGCTTCTACTGCCGCTTCCACAAAGACCATGGGCACGACACCGACCAATGCCGGGCCCTGAAAGACGAGATTGAGGAACTCATCTCCAGGGGGTACCTCCGAGAATTCACCCGAGAAGTTCCACGGGATCGACGAGATACTAGGAACCGGAGACACTCGCCCCCGAACCCTACTCCGAACCGCATCCAGAGTCGGGATCCCGAGTCCGAGGGAGCCGCAGACCCGCCATTTATCTTACACTGTGTCCATGGTGGGCCAATGGGAGGGGAATCGAATACTTCCCGAAAGGCCTTCATCCGAGAAGTGAATGCTGTCCAAGACAACCCCTCCCCTAAGCTACAACCCATGCCAGTCTCATTCTCAGGGGAGGACCTCGAAGGCGTTCGCCTCCCCCACTGCGATGCCCTCGTCATTAGCCTCTACATGGCTAATTGTGAGGTTCGCCGAATCCTCGTCGACAACGGCAGCTCGGCGAACATTCTTTTCCTCGAAGCCTTCGAGAATCTGAAGTTACCTAGGGGCAAGCTCAAGCCGGCCAGATACACCTTGCATGGGTTCTCCGGCGTCCCTGTCGCGATAGAGGGGATTGTCACCCTCGACGTTACCGCAGGATCGGCTCCCATCAAGAGGACCGAGTCTATGGACTTCATGGTGGTCAACGTCAAGGCAGCCTACAATGCCATACTCGGCCGACCCGGGTTATGCTCCCTCCAAGCAGTGCCTTCGGCCTACCATCTGAAGCTAAAATTTCCCACCCCACAAGGAGTCGGCATCGTCCGAGGCAGCCAAGAAGCAGCGCGATCGTGCTACATGACCACCGTCGGGGGAGGAGTGTTCCCCCACGACGCCGTCGAAATCGAACCAGAGAAGGACGGCCCTACCCCCGGACCTGCCGTCGAGCAAGAGAGGTTCCCCCTTGACACCAAGCACCCAGTGGATTCTTGCGAAGAACGAGCATAGGTTTTAACTTAGCTAAGAAATGAACCTTTTGTAAAGCTTTCCTTTGTAAAGGGCCGTTTTTTAGCGGCCCCCCCTATCTTATACGAAGGAAATCTCGTTGTATCATACTCAGAACGCCTCGGCAGATCCGACCTAATACCAGGTTAGGAGATCGACACCGAAGACTTCACCTCACCCCACTCCGATTCCTCACAAAACGATAAGGCCGAACCACATCCCCTTCATCATCTCGTATGCTATCAACCGAAGCAAAGAGTGTAATGAGGTCCCTATTCATGTTCCTTTATTAGGTTCAGAGGAAACCTACAAAGAGAACCAACTCGAAACACATAAGCAAGGAGATTCGGAAATGTCCGGTGCCAAAACACTTGACAAGTCGTAGATACTTTTTTATAAATTTTGCTGCTTCTTACAAAAAGGCGGTGGCCAGTCCGCGGGAGGCAAGCACAATAAGAATAAGGGAAAAAGAAAGAAAGGCAAAACTATACAACTCGATTTCCCTCCTCGTCATCGATCGGGTTCGCCGGAGGGTCGACGGCCAGGTCGACAACGGGCCCCTCTTCGGCAGGAGTCTTCGGGGTCCCATCGATCTCCATGTCATACTCAAAGTTGGACAGGTCGACGGTCGGATAGAAGTGCCTCACATGACTGAGGGCCTTCGCGTAGCACTCATCCTGGGCGGCGATCACCATCCGCTGACCCGCATCCGTCAGCTCTTTCCTCTCCTTGGCGAACGCGGCTGTCAACTCCCCCTTCTCCTTGGCGAACTTCCCCTTCAAAGAGGCCACCCTCTTCCCCCACTCGGTGTCCTTGGCCTCGAGCTCCAGCTTCATCTGCTGCTCCCTCTTATGCGAACCCTCGAGCTCGATCCGCATCTCCTTCATCTCTCGCTCGCTCTTGTCCGCCCGAGCACGTTCTTGTGACAGGGACGCTTCGTAGAGATTCTTTACATTAGCTCCCTGCATACAAGCCTGCGACCGAAAGGCACCCATAAGAAGAAAACTCCTGAAGCAAGACTAACAGGAAGAAGGAGGTCGACAAACTTACCAACACGGTGGCCTGCGCTAGGCGCGTAAAGGCCACCTCTACGGGCTCGCTCTCCATCATCTGGCGATCGCCAGGCGTCGCCAGCTTCTCCACCACCTCTACGGCCTGGGCTTCCCCGGTCAGACAGTCTCCCATCCGAATCGACCAGTCCGGTGCCCACCGTTGCCGCAACATCTCCACCACCGGGTCCTCCTCCTCAAACTCTACCAAGGGACCTTTTCCCTTGTCAAGACCGGATGCCCCCACGGGGCCCTTACCCCTCGAAGGGGCAGCCCCCTTGCTCGTCTCCGAACGAGTCTTCTTAACCCTCGGCTCGAGCGGTACTTCCGAGATAACGAGGGGCAGCTCCCTCGGCCTCTTCGCCGCCTCCCCCTTCTTCTTCTCGGCATTCTCCTTCTTCATGGCGAGCCTCCTGGCTTTGATCGATGCCTCATCCATATCTACAGAAAAAACCATTAAGAGCAATAAGCAAGAAGGTACGAAAGGATCGAAAGAAAAGAAACAAACTACATACGCAAGACGGCTGGGCTCAGTCCGACGCTCGCCAGGTGGACCTCCGTCACCTTCGTCCAATCAATACTAGGGGACAAACGAAGGTGCTCGACAAACCCCCACTCCTCGGCCGTTAGATCCCCCGGCCCCGGCGCGGGATGGCTCGGCTTGGAGTAGTTCCATCGGGTCGGAATGTCCCAGGGCTCCTCACTCCGGATCACCAGATATTTTTTCTTCCAATCCTTGATGGAGTCCGGGTGGCTGTGAACGACCTTCCTCCTACTCCGAGGGGAGATATAGTAAATACCCTCGGCCGCCGAACTAATCATCAGCATCGCTCGGAACACGTTCAACCGCAGGGGTACCTGTTGTTCCTCGCACATCAGCACAAAACAGATTATCTGATTCCAAGAGTTCGGCCCATACTGCATCGGAGCCAGGGAAGCCCAGTTCAGTACTTCCCGAACAAAAGGGTGGACTGGCAGCCTCAGTCCAGAAATGAACGCGTCCACTGGGAAGACACAATACCAAGCAGACAGGGGATCGGTTGGGCGCAAAGTAGAGCTCGGCAGCATCAATTCGTAGCTGGGGCCTATGTGGTACGCCAGCTGCAAAACCTCCAAGCCCCCGCCATCCAAGACGGTCAGAATCGCGTCCATCAACACCCTCTTCCGACTCGGTGAAGAGGCCTGCACACCAAAGAGCTCCTTGTCGGACAGGTCGTCAGGATATTGACGGAAATGCTTTGGCTGCACGGGCGAACCTGTCCACAAGTTGCGGTAGACAGACCCCTGGCTCGAACCACCAGTCCTCGATCCTGCCTTCCTCGGAGCCTTCTTCCTCTTCTTGGTTCACTCCGGCGAGGGAATGAATAAGGGCCCCCGACCAGTCAGCATGGAACTCGGACCTGCACCCTGAACGGTGGATCTCCGTACGGTGCCACCCTCGCCTCCCTCTCCCTCGGAAGTCAACTCCAAAACACGGACGCCCTCCAAACCATCGTCCGCTTCCTCCGACTCGCTGCTCTCCACCACGAAGGGACGACGAGAACGCAACAACCTCGCGCCATATACCTCCTCCTCACCTACTGGTTCCTCCCACGAAACCGTATCAGAAGACTCATCGACATGTACTGACTCCCCCTCGAGTATGGGCTCCTCCCAGGACGTCGATTCGGAGACAGGCTTCATTCCCCCCCCCAAACGTCGACGCTGATGAGCCAGACTGAGCCCTATCCATCTACGCCTAAACTAAGCAGACTTACCAACTCACCTGGGGTTACTTTGGAAGGGCTATCCTAGTACAGCAAGCTGCAAAGATGAGCGCTGAAGGGTTGAGAAATTTTTTTGAAAAGAAAAGAAAGCAGCAAGAAAGGAGTGGACTGGTGGGGGAGAGGGGGGAATATTTATAGGAGATAAAGGCGACTCCTCGATTTCCGCGAGTACTGTTCATCTATTTGACATGCAACTGCCGCCTGGGAATTCGCGCCACGTCCTCGAAACGTGCGCTGCTGACATCATCAATGACAGACTGACAGCCAGGCAAGGAGGTTAGCTCGGAAGAAATATTCGGAGGAGGGAACATTTTTTGTCACGCCCCGCTTCCCGGGATACGGAAACACAGGCACGTAACTGAGGCCCAGCGAATGATATAAGTACGCCAACTCATATCATCCATAAGCTGTGTTAGTCTTAGCTCAACAATATAAGAAAAATTAATCACAACCACGCAGGAAACATGATAATCACATAAACGAGAATGAAATCCAATAACTATATCTGGAATATAAAGACTTACCAATTAACTCGAGAGACTCCTGCTCCAATGTAGAGGAACTGCTCATCAATGCCTCCTAGAAATTCTCTTTATGCATCTGTGCTTGATTATCTAAAAAGAAGGAAAATTTGTCCTTAGAGCAAGTACGGACAGCAAGTAGTGACAAGCAGAGAGTAAAGGAAACAGGTTTCATGAAAGAGTATGAATCAAGATCAAGTTTGCAAGGCAATAATGGGTACTAGTAACAAATGGTCTTAATCAAGTTTATATACATGTCAACTAGTTCTATTATCAAGTTGTTTCTCCTATCTAGTGCACGTACTACTGCATCCCATACTACAGGTTCCATGCACGCACAACAGTGTTCGTTTTAGACTTTGTGGTGGGGCCTACAGAGCGTGTACTCGGCATATCACGACAACAAGATTACAGGATAACAAGTTCACGTCTCCACACGTATTCTCCACCTTCTATATAACAAGTCCATGTAACAAGAGGGCCCTACCGAGTACATTTTCTGAGACTATCCACTACTAGGTCAACCCTTAAAACCCCGGCTTGTTTTAGTATTTTATTAAGTCATTCATGTACATGCAAGTGGTTATAATAATGTCAAGTGAATGGTGATAATGCAGCAACATGATATATTACACAATAATAAATAAGAACTAGTAAATCTAAAACAATAATTCTCTTTATATTACTTTAACTGGTTCCTAATATAACTGGGTCGAAACCTCAGTACAAGACAGACAAGGCAGCATCACATAAATGTTCATCAAGTGGGTAATTATCAAGTTATTGTATCATGCATGTATCATGACTAATGTAAAGCAAGTAATGTGAATTTTCCAAGTAAACAAGTCAAGTTAATAATCGAGTTCCAGTCTCAAGTTCTCATGTAAACAGCAAGTATTTAATCATGGTATGTTTTTCTCATGTATGATTTAATTATTTATATCATATGCATGTCCAGGTTTGGGTTTGAGTCAAAGGATAATAAAGGAAGTCAAGAGTACGTCGGGTTAGCTCGTGTAAACCCTTGATACTCCCAACAGACGGGACACAAGGCAAATTAAGATAGTTAAAATGGAACTACTTGCAGGAGATCAATAAGCTTGAACTAGAATAAATAAAACAGTTCAAGTGGACTTGCCTGTTAGTTGACGACGATGAAATTAAATATAGAATAACGGGATCAGTATCCCGGGCAGTAGATCACGTGCAAGATGTTTGGCAGCCATGCCAAGTCAGCAACTGCAGATAACGACTCCTTCAATAACTCCAAACAGCAACACAACTACAACAATTCCCAATAACAACTCCAAGGCAGTAACTCACCAACTCCACATAAACTAGCACACCAATCAGAAAAGCCAAATCCCCTACTTCACAAAACACCATACATCCAGCTCCACAACAAACAACAACAATTCCCCCATACAGCCAACAAACTCTAATATAATCCGATCTCCAACAACAGTAACAAAATACCCAGTTCTTCCTTCTTCTTCGCCTTATTCAATCCACACAGAGAGAGGGGGAGAGCGAGCGGGAGACAGCGGCGTCTTCGGCAGCGTGCTCAGGGAGGCGACGAGACTGAGTCGAAGGTTGAAGACGACGGGGTTAGGGGCCTCTGAGGTGGAGTGCGGCGGCGCTCAGGGGTGAAGCTCGATGGGTTCGGAGGGGGGGTCGAGCGCGGTTGAATCTTGCGGTGAAGAAGACGAGCGGTGGGAGCAACGGTGCGAGCGGGAAGCACTCGCGAGGCGGAGACGAGGGGCGGAAGTCGACTGGATGCGACTGCGGAGAAGAAGAGGCTGACGGGGCTTCGACTGGTTCTAGCGCAGGAAAGGGGAGAGCGGCGAGATGGCGGGCGTCTGGCGAAGTCGACGGGGAAGCGAGAGTGGAGGTGAGCGGGATGCGCTCGGAGAAGAGATGGCAAAGTCGAAGAGCTCGGGTGAGTTGGCAATGGCGGGCGGCGGCGAGCGCAGGGGAAGCCTGCGGAGACGGCGGTGGAGTACGATGGACGAGGATGAGGTTCGAGTGCGGAGGACGGTGGAAGGCGGAGCGGCGGGGGTTTGAAGGCTCAGGTGGCTCTGGTTCTTCGACGGAGGAGGTTGCGGTGCCTCTGCGGAGACGAGGGCGAGTTTCGATGGCGACGGAGTGGAGTCGAGCGCGGAGGAGATGAAGGGAGGAGGAGACGGATTCGTTTGGGTTCGGGTTGATTGATCTGTTTCTCTGTTTGCTAGAGAAACGGAGAGAGAGAGAGAGATGGAGAGATTGAACGGGAGAGAGAGTAAACGGGGAGTGTTAATAACGGGAAAGAGAGATAGTGGGGGAGTGGTTACGGGATTGTGGGAAGAGTGGGGAAAAGTGAAGAAATTGTATAGGGCTGTGTGTACAGATTTGATTCTGTACAATATAGGGGTAATGAGTTCTGGGTTAGTGTGTTTGGTTCTTGGGCTCAAAAATTTATTAAAACAATTAGGACATTGGGCTAAAATATTTTGGGCTCAAATTAATTAATTAAATAGTGCAACATGTATCAAAACCAATGGGCTAAAATCCAACAAGAGATGGACTATCCTTTGGGCTTCAATTGAATTCAAAAATGATTAATAAATGATAGTATGGATTAATTTAGGCTTCAAAATAGATAACTAAAAAGAAGTGGGACAAGATTCAAGTTTGAATATAAATTTGGGTTCACATTCAAGAAGATTTAAATGCATCCAAAAGAATTTATACGGAAATTAAAATATAAAAATACATGGAGAGAAAGAAGGAACTGGAAATCCGTATAATCGGAAACAGGGGTTACATTTTTACTTAAGATTTAAGGCGCCGTCCTTAGACAGACGCCCCGGGCTCCGAGGCGAGGTCGGTTCCCCTTTGACCCGTGAACAGCTCGAGGCTTACAGACTCGTCGGCCGAAGACCCGAACTGTTCAAGGGTGAGACAGAAACCACCATCACCTGGATCCCTATCGGAATGCAGAGTAGTCAACCTCCAATCGGAGAACAACTCATCCATCCGAGGCTCAAAGCCTTAAGACGCCGCCCTCGGCGAGCATCCTGGTTGAAAGCAGATCAACACTCAGAGATCGAGAGAAGTGCAACATTCCGAGCCAGTTGATGCAACTGCAAAGGTTCGGCCTACAAAGGCAACGGAACCTTCACAGTTGCAAACAACTGGCCCAGAATACCCTTCATCTCTTCCGGAAGGACAGACCCTTCACGGTTGCAAACAGCTCACCCCTCGGAGTTCGGTCGTTACCCCTCTCGCCCTGATCCTCCCTGGATCTGGCCGCCGTATCAGGGCCATCAGATCCAAGAGAAGATCCGGGCGGCAGAGA
The DNA here is from genome assembly GCA_017893485.1 of Hemerocallis citrina. Classification (NCBI taxonomy): domain Eukaryota; kingdom Viridiplantae; phylum Streptophyta; class Magnoliopsida; order Asparagales; family Asphodelaceae; genus Hemerocallis; species Hemerocallis citrina. The sequence goes on from JACEHZ010000706.1 coordinate 155,602, forward strand.
AACCACCTCTCCGACACAACCGGGGGTAAAAATTGGCAAGAGACAGGCGTTCTGTAACACCTCGAATTTTTAAAATATCGAAAATGTCTGTTTTTATATATTTTGAGTGGTGAAAATTATTTTTGACATATTTTATTTAAATATTGATATCGGTATGGATATTTATGGTAGATTGGTATTATTGCTATATATTGAAGCCATGAGTTGAGATTTTATGTGAATAAATATTGTTTATTTTATTTTATAATTTTGAAGGATTATTGCGAGATAATTGCAATGTATTTTGTATTGTTGGTGCTATTAAAGAAAAGAGTTGGGGTTTACTTGAAATATTTTGGAGGTCTAGGGGTCTATTTGTAAATGTCCATTTATAAAAATATTATTATTATTATAATTTTATCTCTACTACTATAATGGGAGAACACCTTAGTGTAATTTGTCCTCAACCCAAATATTTTCGAAAGTGGACCAGTTATGGACTAACTTTGGTAAATATTTTCGAAAGTGGACCAGTTTGGTAAATATTTCCACAGTGGATCAGTTCGGAAATTATTTTCTTATAAACACCCCCCATTCTTCTTCTTCTTCTCGGTTCTTTTCTTTCCCGATCGAATCCTCCCAGCCGAACCCATTCGGCGGCTACCTTCCCCACCCAAATCTCCACCATTTCTCCACGATTCTTAAATTAAACTGAGGGGAATACTAATTGAAGGGTTCTCTACAACGTGGTAGCATCGGATTTTTGAAAGGATTCCGAAAAGGTAAATCCTAAACCATTTTATTGTACAAAATTGAGTTGGGTTAATTTCTATTGAGTAGGGATATTATGGTAGAGAGATTTTGAGATGTTGGAAGTGGTAGATGTGAGGAATTAGTAGATTATTAGAGAGATTGCAAGTTATTAGTAAATTAGGATTTTGGGTTTAAAAATAGAGAATTATATATGTGAGAATTATTTCCCTTATAGTGGTAGAATTTTAGCAGAACCATTACAATAATTTGGGGGTGATTTTAGTAATTTCATGGGGATAAAATTCTGTAGTAATTCGAATGTTACGTGCAATGCACGTGTGCATCCCAGGCGTTCAATAAATGCTTGTGTGATGGTTGGAATAGGGCTATTAGCTTTTGTGATTGATTTGGAGGGTTTGAGCCTTAATTGTGTTGAAATTTGATAATAGGAAACATTGGCGACTTTGGATGCGGGATGGCGAGATGGTGCTTCGAGTTTTCACGGACTATTATGTGAGTATGTTGTATTTATGTATATTTTATGTTGTGGCCAAATTTCGTGGCTTTTTGATGTATTTTGTAGAAGTTATGCTAAAAGTCGATTTTGAAAGAAAATACGAATTTTTAGGGGCCCGAAAATGAGTTTTTGAGAAATTTAGTAATATTAATTATTTTAAGTATATAAAACCTATATTATGAGTTGGTGGGATGTGTTGATGTATAAAAACTGAATATATTAAATTGTTTATGCATATTTTTACCCCGTGCATGTTTCGTGCATGTTTTTGGGTATATAAGTCGATATAGGTGATTTGGTATAAGTTGAGCCTTGTGTATGGGCTAGTATGTTATGGGGGGATATTATGAGGTGTAATTAGACGAAATTAGGGATTGTGATCATGTTTTGGAAACCTGTGCATCTATAGTGCATGTTTTATGTTTATTTTGGGGCATATAGATCCCTATAGGTGATTTTACTCACATAGAGTATTGGATATGAGTTAGTATGCTATGATGAGATATCATGAGGTTTAATTAGAGGAAATAAGTGATTTTGGCCCCTTTTCTTGGAAACCCGCATGTGTGGTGTATGTTTGTGATATATATATATCTTGATATTGACTCGTGATGTGATAATGGATGAAATTAGTAAGTGGGTATAGTTTTACATTATAATTATGTTCGAAGTGAATTAATGAGCAATAGTATGATATTGTAATGTGATGAATTACACGTTTTGATACTCTTACGATATGGAATAACATAATGTAGTTCTTTTATTAATATTATAACTGGGCGTATGCCTATATATGGTATAAGGAGGTAATGAATAATAATATGGTGTCCTTAATATGGGATGTTATAACAAAATAAATATCTTGGTGCATTAATATTATGCAATAAAATGATATAATGAGTTATGTGTGGAATAACAGGGTGTGTGTATAACCTGGTATATTGATATGAAAATAAAAGTTCAGCTGGTACGTGCTAATAAACTGTGGTATTAATTTTGTGATTAAAGTCAAGGTGTGGCAATTATTGAAGTCAAAAAGTGAAATGCGTGTGTTGATAAGTAAGCTGAAAAGATGAAATGATTAATGCTAATAACAGATGGCTTTGTTGACCAGTACCTACAGCAATCCTGGGGGTTTGGGCTAGACCTCCTAACGCCCAAGGACCGGCTTGGGAATAGTGGACCCAAACTATGTTTGGGGTAAGTGATTTTTATCGCCCAAGCTATCGGCTTGAGGCCCGGTTTCCCTCGATGACAGCCGTCGCGAGGAAGAACCCAGTTTACCTGGGGCGATGTTTTTCCCTCCTGGCTATCGGCTGGGAGGAAGTACCCAGTTTACCTGGGGCGATGTGTTTTTCCCTCGATGACAGACGTCGCGAGGAAGTACCCAGTTTACCTGGGGCGATGTTTTTCCCTCCTGGCTTCGGCTGGGAGGAAGTACCCAGTTTACCTGGGGCGATGTGGTTCCCTCGCTAGTTCGGCTAGGAGGAAGACGTAGCCTCGGACGAGTAAGACTCTGTGTGAGCATCGGGCCGCGTGTTTACTGGGCTGTCGGCTTTCAGTATGTTGGGATACTGTGGCTCACTGGTCGACAAACTAATAAAATAATTAAGTGTTAATAATAAATGTGAATTGTGCGTGGAAAAGAAAGTGGATAGTAAGATGTGAATTGCGTGTGGAAGAGAAAGTGGAAAGTGAATTGTGAATGAGAAAGAAAGTAGTTGTGAATGAAATAAATGTGAAAGAAAAAGAGTTATGAGTTAGTATATGAAAAGAAGTGATAAATGCAGTGCGTGGTTAATTTAAAATGATAATAATAGAAGAGACATGTGTTCTTATGAATAATACGAAGTAATGGTATTATGTGTGTGATCATTAAAGTAAAATACAGTTGATGTGAGTTATACCTTGGAATTGTGTCAAGGAACTACCTGCCCGCTATTTCTGTGGAAATAGTGGGAACTACCTGCCTTGGCATAATTCGCGGGGTGAGTGGATATAATAGTGGTAATGATTGATAGAAATGAGAAATAAAGTGAAGTGAAGATGATAAGTGATTGAAGTGAATTAATAATCAAGTTATCGGCTTGAGATGTGATGTGATATTACCCAAACTGTGTGTTTGAGGTACAGTGATTATTACCCAAGCCATCGGCTGTGGGATGTGATATGTGGTGGCCCCAGAGTGTGTTTGGGGATTAAGTGAAAATGATAATAAGATTTATTGTTATAAGAAAAAGTAATTATTAAAGTGATATAACGGGATAAGAATGAATTATAAAACATGCTTTTGATACGATGAGGATGAGTATTCTGTAAGGTGATATGATATTGATATGATGAAATGTGGGTTAATTGCGATGTGTAATGAGACTTTATATTTGTATCCCAAGACATGAATAAATGTGGCATTATGAGCATAGTAACTTATATGTAAGAACTGATACTTGTGTTATTTCAATAAAATACTTGTGCTATGAAAGTGGTTATGAAAAGGATTAATACAGAAAGTATGTGGTGATAGAAGTTTGTATCCTTATAAATGGTTACTAAAGAGAGATATAATAGCATCTTGTTAGTGATATTTATATAAGTAGCGAAATACTAATATGATGATAATTGTGAAGAAACAAATATTTGGGTTAGGGGATTCCAATGGAAAAGTAATGGATTGAATGGAAATTCGTAGTGTGCGAATATAAAGGATAGATATGAGGTTGATGTGAAATATAGAGTGGAATGTGTGAGTGTGGGTAATTTTATAATTTGACACAGATTTGAAGAGTATTTGATTTTAAAGCCGTATTGATGATGTTTTTAAGTTCAGAGGTTCCGGATGTATCTTCTTTCTTGATGTTGTAAGTTTGAATTATTTTCGTTATACAATTTCATTTATTTGTTAGATTTTTAAATTTATACTCACACCAGAAATGGCTAACCCCTTAGTGTTTGGGGGGGTAGGGGAGTCTGAGGACTACCCTAGGTCCCCCACTGTTACAGGTTCTCATCAGTGCAGAGGTGAGGCGTAGATTGGTAGGATAAACTTTTATTTTAAAAATCTGTATTATTTAGTTATAGGAATAGTAAAATTTATGATTTAAATTGTATTATGAGTGTATAAGCATGTATATGACGATGATGAGGATAGTGTGAGGTGGTGTGGTATGTTTGTGATCCGTACTCATCTCGTCGTGGAGTACCGGGCTCTGTGGTAAGTTTTACAATAATTTTTCTAAGATTTTACCTCGTTTTTCAAAGAAATTCATAGTTTTTAATTGATATTTGATAATCCGTTATGAGTTTGGCCCCCAGAGCATTATATTATATTGCCTGTGTATATCTGCTCATTTTGGCCTGGGGAGCCCATGAAAATATTATGTGGTTTGTGAGCTACGGAATTTTGAGCAGAATTCCGTAAGCTTTTTGTGTTTCGGGGCAAAATTTACAGGGGAGACTCTGCCAAAATTTTTCCTGAAATATAACTTTCTTAGTTTATGTTTAAAGTGATATAGAAATTGAAAGAATTGAATTTGGAGACTTAGTTTTCAAAAAAAAAAAAAAAATAATTGGGGTGTTACAGTTTGGTATCAGAGCTTAGGTTAACTAGGAATTTGTTAATCCTAGTGATCTTGCCATGTGAGTATGGGTTCATTATCGCTTAGTTGGAGATAGAGAGTGTATTTTATGTGGATGTTTTGTTGAAGAATGGATTCTATCGTGGAATGGTGTGATCCCCATTAGACCCTGGTCTGATTTTGAGTCAGCATTACTTTTCATGACCCTGCATATGGGTTGACCTCAGTAGAAATTTCGGTATGACCTTGTGTACTATTGGAGTATTTTATTATATCGATTGCTGTGTGCTGTAAGGGGTATCCCTTGGAGATTTTGTGTGAATCCTATGGGCATATGCCCTATAGGTGTATTTTATAGACTGTGGAGTGATGCGTGGTTATGGGTTTATCCTATATTTGGGAAGGTTGATTGGTTGTAGAAGGTTATGTAGGTCATCTGCGTAGTTGGGGTATGGTGCAGGGAGGATTCGGGTGAGACAGCCCGATGAAACCCAGTTTTGATTATTTATAATGCCTTGGACGATGAAGATTATGCCCGTTGGGTTTGGTGGAAACATTTAAGGCAAAGCTTGAGATTGTTGATGGGGTTTGCAAAGTTTTTGATGTATTTGAAGAGGTTCTTGGTCCCCCACCTTAGCGAACTCTGGAATTCAAGATCGATTAGATATTTGGTACGACTCCAATTTTTAAATCAGCTTGTGTTATAGCACTTAAGGAATGGGAAAAGATGAAAGAGAATTTGAGGTGATGCTTTTGGAAAGGATTATCGGTTGAAGTGATATGCCATAGGGCGCTCGGCAGTTTTGTAACAAGGAAGATAGTTCACCGAGAAGGTGTGCTAAGTAAGGTGATTATTAAGTATTTATTGTTGAGAATAGATAATTGGTTGGATTAGTTGCGGGAAATGTCATTAATCTCCCGATGAGAGTTGCACACCGAATACTATCAGATAATCCCTAGAGAGGGAAAACATCTCAGGAATTGTTTTTCGTACTCGGTATGAATTGTATGAGTTCTTAGTGATATCTTGGGATTGGCGAACATCCCTGCAGTTTTTATAAATTTGACGAATTGGGCCTTTCACCCTTATATTAACAGGGTATGATTGTATATGTGAATGATATTTGGTGTATAATTGCTGTATGGTGGAGCACTGATCGATAGATTGGGGCCGAAAGTGGTATGCTATGTCTGTAAATTGCCAATTATGGGGGTGAGAAGCATGACTTTTGGGACACATTGTGTTTATTGAAAGCATATTTGTGGATCCGAAGAAAATTTCAGAAGGTGACAAGATGGGAAATAACCCTCGGATGTGTTGGAAATTCAGAGTTTCTTAGTTTTCACTGGCTATTATCGGAGGTTCATCCCTCGATTTTATATTATTGCTATACTGATGACTCATTTTCTTATAAAGAATGAGTCGTTGGTATGATCCGAACAGCGTGGAAAGATATTTTCAAGAGTTAAAGGAAGATTAATGACAGCTCATGTTTTTATCATCCTGAGAAGGGAGTGCATGTAGTATAGGACCAGGTGGGGTATGATGCCTGAAAGCACGCTCGTGGCCTACATAGGAGGCAGTTGTGGTTATATGAGGTGCGTGAATTACGCAAATTTGAAATTAGTAATAGTAAGGCATGTATTGAAGGTGTTGAGAAATTAGTTTTTCAGAAAATAGATTTAGCTTTTTCTGTAATTGTAAGAGTTTGAACACTCGTTCCTGTAAATGATTTTAGCCGGAGGCAATCAACATGGCTTGAGTTCCTTGGTAGCTTGGTATGGAAATAAAATACCACTCGGGAAAGCAATAGGGTGAGGAATGTCGTAAATAGAAAGAAGATTGTGGCTTTTAATGATGTCCCAGGAGTGGACAGTGTTAAATTCATTAGATCAATTTGATTTTATTTCAGTAGTAGAGATTGACCCGACCTTATATATCGGTAGTTTAGCAATATCCTACAGTTGACTAATCAAACTTGAATTCAAAATTTCTGTTTGTGACAGAGGATGCATGGTTAAATTCTGGATGAAATTAATGAATGTGATGCAGATTGGTCAGAAGGCAGTAGGAAATTCTTGTTATTATTGTAGATTTGGTGTTCTTGATGTGGATGGTTTGTGGTAGCAGGTGATAGAGATTTCTCATTATATTTAGTATATTGTCTATCACGGTGGCATGAAGATGTATCAAAATTCTAGGAGAATATTTTATTGGTCCGGAGCGAGGAAAAACATTAATTAACCGGTGAGTATGGATAAACCTCTTTGAGGTGTGTAGTTGACAAAAGAAATGGTGACGCCCATCAGCGGCGAAAGCCTCTTGAAGTTAGAAATTGAAGATTTGGGTATTTTTGAAAGTATCCTTTACTCATGGAGTACGTCGTATTAGAAACCGGGAAAAGTTAGACTCGAGGTATGATGGCCCCTCAGAGTTATAAAAGGAATTGGAACTGTGGTATATTGTTTGAGGCTTATTTTGGAGATATCGGGTATTCTTGATGAATTTCTTATTTCTATGTCGGGAAAGGTGTGAAAGACCTATCAAGTGGTGGAGCCGTGGTAGATTAAAGTCTAGTTGAGGTGGCATTGGATGTGATATATCCTATGAAACCAGTGGTTATTATAGATCGATAGTGTAATCGACCAAACGACAAGTTGTGCAGTTGTTAAAGGGGTAATGAAGTTCTGATGTAGATAAGGTACCTGGAAATGCTAGGTAATAGTTTGGAGGAGGTATCTTGAAATCGCTTGGGGAGTTTTCTTAACCCCTATAGCTCGAGGACGAGCTTCTTTTGAGGTGTGTAGAATGTAACACCTCGAATTTTTAAAATATCGAAAATGTCTGTTTTTATATATTTTGAGTGGTGAAAATTATTTTTGACATATTTTATTTAAATATTGATATCGGTATGGATATTTATGGTAGATTGGTATTATTGCTATATATTGAAGCCATGAGTTGAGATTTTATGTGAATAAATATTGTTTATTTTATTTTATAATTTTGAAGGATTATTGCGAGATAATTGCAATGTATTTTGTATTGTTGGTGCTATTAAAGAAAAGAGTTGGGGTTTACTTGAAATATTTTGGAGGTCTAGGGGTCTATTTGTAAATGTCCATTTATAAAAATATTATTATTATTATAATTTTATCTCTATTACTATAATGGGAGAACACCTTAGTGTAATTTGTCCTCAACCCAAATATTTTTGAAAGTGGACCAGTTATGGACTAACTTTGGTAAATATTTTCGAAAGTGGACCAGTTTGGTAAATATTTCCACAGTGGATCAGTTCGGAAATTATTTTCTTATAAACACCCCCCATTCTTCTTCTTCTTCTCGGTTCTTTTCTTTCCCGATCGAATCCTCCCAGCCGAACCCATTCGGCGGCTACCTTCCCCACCCAAATCTCCACCATTTCTCCACGATTCTTAAATTAAACTGAGGGGAATACTAATTGAAGGGTTCTCTACAACGTGGTAGCATCGGATTTTTGAAAGGATTCCGAAAAGGTAAACCCTAAACCATTTTATTGTACAAAATTGAGTTGGGTTAATTTCTATTGAGTAGGGATATTATGGTAGAGAGATTTTGAGATGTTGGAAGTGGTAGATGTGAGGAATTAGTAGATTATTAGAGAGATTGCAAGTTATTAGTAAATTAGGATTTTGGGTTTAAAAATAGAGAATTATATATGTGAGAATTATTTCCCTTATAGTGGTAGAATTTTAGCAGAACCATTACAATAATTTGGGGGTGATTTTAGTAATTTCATGGGGATAAAATTCTGTAGTAATTCGAATGTTACGTGCAATGCACGTGTGCATCCCAGGCGTTCAATAAACGCTTGTGTGATGGTTGGAATAGGGCTATTAGCTTTTGTGATTGATTTGGAGGGTTTGAGCCTTAATTGTGTTGAAATTTGATAATAGGAAACATTGGCGACTTTGGATGCGGGATGGCGAGATGGTGCTTCGAGTTTTCACGGACTATTATGTGAGTATGTTGTATTTATGTATATTTTATGTTGTGGCCAAATTTCGTGGCTTTTTGATGTATTTTGTAGAAGTTATGCTAAAAGTCGATTTTGAAAGAAAATACGGATTTTTAGGGGCCCGAAAATGAGTTTTTGAGAAATTTAGTGATATTAATTATTTTAAGTATATAAAACCTATATTATGAGTTGGTGGGATGTGTTGATGTATAAAAACTGAATATATTAAATTGTTTATGCATATTTTTACCCCGTGCATGTTTCGTGCATGTTTTTGGGTATATAAGTCGATATAGGTGATTTGGTATAAGTTGAGCCTTGTGTATGGGCTAGTATGTTATGGGGGGATATTATGAGGTGTAATTAGACGAAATTAGGGATTGTGATCATGTTTTGGAAACCTGTGCATCTATAGTGCATGTTTTATGTTTATTTTGGGGCATATAGATCCTTATAGGTGATTTTACTCACATAGAGTATTGGATATGAGTTAGTATGCTATGATGAGATATCATGAGGTTTAATTAGAGGAAATAAGTGATTTTGGCCCCTTTTCTTGGAAACCCGCATGTGTGGTGTATGTTTGTGATATATATATATATCTTGATATTGACTCGTGATGTGATAATGGATAAAATTAGTAAGTGGGTATAGTTTTACATTATAATTATGTTCGAAGCGAATTAATGAGCAATAGTATGATATTGTAATGTGATGAATTACACGTTTTGATACTCTTACGATATGGAATAACATAATGTAGTTCTTTTATTAATATTATAACTGGGCGTATGCCTATATATGGTATAAGGAGGTAATGAATAATAATATGGTGTCCTTAATATGGGATGTTATAACAAAATAAATATCTTGGTGCATTAATATTATGCAATAAAATGATATAATGAGTTATGTGTGGAATAACAGGGTGTGTGTATAACCTGGTATATTGATATGAAAATAAAAGTTCAGCTGGTACGTGCTAATAAACTGTGGTGTTAATTTTGTGATTAAAGTCAAGGTGTGGCAATTATTGAAGTCAAAAAGTGAAATGCGTGTGTTGATAAGTAAGCTGAAAAGATGAAATGATTAATGCTAATAACAGATGGCTTTGTTGACCAGTACCTACAGCAATCCTGGGGGTTTGGGCTAGACCTCCTAACGCCCAAGGACCGGCTTGGGAATAGTGGACCCAAACTATGTTTGGGGTAAGTGATTTTTATCGCCCAAGCTATCGGCTTGAGGCCCGGTTTCCCTCGATGACAGCCGTCGCGAGGAAGAACCCAGTTTACCTGGGGCGATGTTTTTCCCTCCTGGCTATCGGCTGGGAGGAAGTACCCAGTTTACCTGGGGCGATGTGTTTTTCCCTCGATGACAGACGTCGCGAGGAAGTACCCAGTTTACCTGGGGCGATGTTTTTCCCTCCTGGCTTCGGCTGGGAGGAAGTACCCAGTTTACCTGGGGCGATGTGTTTCCCTCGCTAGTTCGGCTAGGAGGAAGACGTAGCCTCGGACGAGTAAGACTCTGTGTGAGCATCGGGCCGCGTGTTTACTGGGCTGTCGGCTTTCAGTATGTTGGGATACTGTGGCTCACTGGTCGACAAACTAATAAAATAATTAAGTGTTAATAATAAATGTGAATTGTGCGTGGAAAAGAAAGTGGATAGTAAGATGTGAATTGCGTGTGGAAGAGAAAGTGGAAAGTGAATTGTGAATGAGAAAGAAAGTAGTTGTGAATGAAATAAATGTGAAAGAAAAAGAGTTATGAGTTAGTATATGAAAAGAAGTGATAAATGCAGTGCGTGGTTAATTTAAAATGATAATAATAGAAGAGACATGTGTTCTTATGAATAATACGAAGTAATGGTATTATGTGTGTGATCATTAAAGTAAAATACAGTTGATGTGAGTTGTACCTTGGAATTGTGTCAAGGAACTACCTGCCCGCTATTTCTGTGGAAATAGTGGGAACTACCTGCCTTGGCATAATTCGCGGGGTGAGTGGATATAATAGTGGTAATGATTGATAGAAATGAGAAATAAAGTGAAGTGAAGATGATAAGTGATTGAAGTGAATTAATAATCAAGTTATCGGCTTGAGATGTGATGTGATATTACCCAAACTGTGTGTTTGAGGTACGGTGATTATTACCCAAGCCATCGGCTGTGGGATGTGATATGTGGTGGCCCCAGAGTGTGTTTGGGGATTAAGTGAAAATGATAATAAGATTTATTGTTATAAGAAAAAGTAATTATTAAAGTGATATAACGGGATAAGAATGAATTATAAAACATGCTTTTGATACGATGAGGATGAGTATTCTGTAAGGTGATATGATATTGATATGATGAAATGTGGGTTAATTGCGATGTGTAATGAGACTTTATATTTGTATCCCAAGACATGAATAAATGTGGCATTATGAGGATAGTAACTTATATGTAAGAACTGATACTTGTGTTATTTCAATAAAATACTTGTGCTATGAAAGTGGTTATGAAAAGGATTAATACAGAAAGTATGTGGTGATAGAAGTTTGTATCCTTATAAATGGTTACTAAAGAGAGATATAATAGCATCTTGTTAGTGATATTTATATAAGTAGCGAAATACTAATATGATGATAATTGTGAAGAAACAAATATTTGGGTTAGGGGATTCCAATGGAAAAGTAATGGATTGAATGGAAATTCGTCGTGTGCGAATATAAAGGATAGATATGAGGTTGATGTGAAATATAGAGTGGAATGTGTGAGTGTGGGTAATTTTATAATTTGCATAGATTTGAAGAGTATTTGATTTTAAAGCCGTATTGATGATGTTTTTAAGTTCAGAGGTTCCGGATGTATCTTCTTTCTTGATGTTGTAAGTTTGAATTATTTTCGTTATACAATTTCATTTATTTGTTAGATTTTTAAATTTATACTCACACCAGAAATGGCTAACCCCTTAGTGTTTGGGGGGTTAGGGGAGTCTGAGGACTACCCTAGGTCCCCCACTGTTACAGGTTCTCATCAGTGCAGAGGTGAGGCGTAGATTGGTAGGATAAACTTTTATTTTAAAAATCTGTATTATTTAGTTATAGGAATAGTAAAATTTATGATTTAAATTGTATTATGAGTGTATAAGCATGTATATGACGATGATGAGGATAGTGTGAGGTGGTGTGGTATGTTTGTGATCCGTACTCATCTCGTCGTGGAGTACCGGGCTCTGTGGTAAGTTTTACAATAATTTTTCTAAGATTTTACCTCGTTTTTCAAAGAAATTCATAGTTTTTAATTGATATTTGATAATCCGTTATGAGTTTGGCCCCCAGAGCATTATATTATATTGCCTGTGTATATCTGCTCATTTTGGTCTGGGGAGCCCATGAAAATATTATGTGGTTTGTGAGCTACGGAATTTTGAGCAGAATTCCGTAAGCTTTTTGTGTTTCGGGGCAAAATTTACAGGGGAGACTCTGCCAAAATTTTTCCTGAAATATAACTTTCTTAGTTTATGTTTAAAGTGATATAGAAATTGAAAGAATTGAATTTGGAGACTTAGTTTTCAAAAAAAAAATAATAATAATTGGGGTGTTACACGTTTGCCAGAGCAGACACCTTTAAGGGCCAATAGGCCACCCTTGCTTTGATCTGACCCACTACGAAAAGGGGGGGGGGGGGGGTACTTATAGCCTCCCCCAGGGGCCAGCTTTTATGGCATAGGGGAAACCAAACGACGGAAGACCATGCGCCCTACATTTATTAGGCGGCGCCATTTAAGCACCTGGGGAATTGGAACCTCACACAGATCCCAAGGCGCCCCCAATGCTCCGCAAAGACAGCAGACCACCCTGCTCAACATTCCCAAGACACAACGGTTCGCCCACGATCTGACCGACCCCTAAACCCCTCGCCAGCTCGAGACCAGTTCCTAGTACCAGAATAGTCTTCTCAGGAAGGCTCCACGGCTCGCCATCACCCTTACCGACCCGTAATCCCTCCTCAAACTTGAGGTTCGGTCTGGCACCAGGGTACTCTTCTCAGGAAGAAACAACGGCTCGCCATCACCCTTACCGACCCATAATCCCTCGCCAGCACGAGGTCCGGTCTGGCACCTGGGTACTCTTCTTCGGAAGATCCACCGGCTCGCCATCACCCCTACCGACCCATAATCTCTCCTCATCTCGAGGTTCGGTCTGGCACCAGGGTACTCTTCTCAGGAAGAAACAACGGCTCGCCATCACCCTTACCGACTCATAATCCCTCGCCAGCACGAGGTCCGGTCTGGCACCTGGGTACTCTTCTTCGGAAGATCCACCGGCTCGCCATCACCCCTACCGACCCATAATCTCTCCTCATCTCGAGGTTCGGTCTGGCACCAGGGTACTCTTCTCAGGAAGAAGCAACGGCTCGCCATCACCCCTACCGACCCATAATCTCTCCTCATCTCGAGGTTCGGTCTGGCACCAGGGTAATCTTCTCAGGAAGAAACAACGACTCGCCATCACCCCTACCGGCCCATAATCTCTCCTCATCTCGAGGTTCGGTCTGGCACCGGGTACTCTCCTCCGGAAGATTCAACGATTTGCCATCCCATTTCCATGACCATGAACACTCCTCCCAGGCTAGCTCCCGCACCCCCGCAGGAGTGGGGGGCTTGTGTGGTAGGATAAAAATGGCCTGCGGGCCCAACCAGGGCCCAATACAACTCTCACTCAAGAAAGGTAAAAATAGCAATCTAGCTCGGCTTCGAACCATTACAGGGTCGGCGCCGAACCTCAAGTGCACCCCCCCAGAGCCGGCCTCCTCGTATCCGACGAGCCTCAGTTGTCCTCGGTCTCCGACCCGTGACAGCCCCATAAGCCGTCCCCCCCTCTCTGGCAAAGCAGGGGGTTGACCTGGCGCAGCCTAGGCCCTCCGATTCTCCCAAAAGCACAAAAGACCCACGATCAGCCATGTCAGCTCTATACCGCTCAGGATTTTGCCACGTCAGCCCTATACCACTCCTGGTATTGCCACGTCAGCCCTAAACCCCCTGGGCCTTCTGCCACGACAGGCCCATGGGCTTTCGGGTTCAGACCCGGCCCCCAAGCGAATCCAAACCCGGTTGGGATTCTCTATAAATACTAGACCCTCACCCACCTTTTTGAGGTAATCAATCTTTTGCCACTTAAATTTACCTAGTTATTGCTACTCTCTCACAGAGACTGACTAGATCGTCGGAGGGTCCGCCACCGGGACAAACCCCGGTGTTTCAGGACCGTCTGCAGGTACACAAGACCTCGGATCCGAATCCTCTGATCCGAGCCCAGATCTCCGAACCGCCCCGAGGTCGCCACGAATTCCACCTGGTCAGTCAAGGGTCGGCAGACGAGCAGCATTCTCCTTCAAATATAAATCGAGTCCGAACTCACACCTGGTGCATCCACACGTCTCCCAGAAATAAACCGCATCATATATACTAGTATTAGACACGTGCATACGTGCACGTGGTAAAAACTGTAGGGATAATGAGTAAGGTAAAAAAAATAATAATTTCCAAACTGATCCACTTTTGAAATATATTTACCAATCTGGTATATATTCGAAAATATTTACCAAAGTTAGGCCATAACCCAAAAGAAAATAATTTTCAATCCGATCCACTGCCAAAATATTTACCAAACTGGCCCACTACCGAAAATATTTACCAAAGTGGGTCATTTTGTCAACACGTGCGCTGCACGTGCTGTCTTCAAAATGACAGTCGCTGACACTAAGGCCCTTTCCCATTATAGAAGTAGAGATATATATATATATATATATATTAAAAATTACAGGAATCATTTAATGCAAAACACAACTTAGCAAATGGGGTTTTCGACAATTTACCCTGGTGGGCCATTTTATGAATTCATTTATAACTTATTTTTTTAAAAAAATAAAAAATAAAATCATTATAGCTTCTTCTTCAGTTCCTCCTCCAAATCGCATAATCCGTTTCGAAGATTCCAGATTCCGTATCCCACGTCCCATTCGTCTTCCCCAAATCGTCATTCTTAATAATGCAGATTCCGAATCCCACGCCCCCTTCGTCTTCCCCAAATCGACATTCGAAATAATTGAAACCCTAATCTCGCACCAAATCCCCAACTATAAGGTTTGACCGAATCGATCGAACAAGTCAGCAACAATCCGATCGCCGATCATGTCGTCTGATCTCTCTCCGATCCTCGATTTAGTTTGCTGGAGATTCTTATCGCGCTGCGATCTCAAGTGACTAAAGCTGATTCTTCTTTGATACTCGATGAGGATTGCGGGGTTTCTACTCGGCACGAATCTTGATGCGTACTCGCCGCCGTTATGGGCGACGTTGATTGCCGGTGTGTTTGTATCCGTCAGTCTCTCGCTGTCGATGTACCTCTTGTTGCAGCATCTCTCGGCGTACAAAGACCCCGAGGTTTGGTGGTTACTTTTGAGTGGAATTTGGTTTAAAAGGTTAAATTTTGGGGTTAAATGGATTTTTGTTGTTGTTCTTGTATGGGCTTGTGTAAATTGCAGGAGCAGAAGTTTTTGATTGGTGTCATATTGATGGTCCCGTGCTACGCCATTGAGTCGGTATGGTATCTTACCGTTTCTCTCGAAGTGATTTCAATTTCAAGTAGAGCGTTGTATGTGAACAGTATGATTGTATTTATTTCATTTGAATAGCAAATGCTTAGTGATAATATAAATTGAATTCAGTGAGAACTCATAAAGACGTGCATTAACAACACTTATATTATTGGACAATGAATTACATTTTTATCACTCACATTTTGAAATGATCATCCTCTATATACTTGTGCGAATTAGTTTTTTAGAACAACCCTTGATTTAAACTGAATATTTACCCTAAATATCCTAATTAATGACTCGGTAAACTTCCCAATTTTTTTTTCAATGCGTTTATTGTTTTTTGCTTCATCTCGTTTGTCAAGAAGAGTTCTATTTGAATATCCATCCATCAAATTACTCTTTACCTAAAGGATATCTGTCGCTGCATTATCTCTCACTTTCGTGCTTTTCATGGTAGTTATTTGCCTTGGGGGTTCAAGTATAGGTGTCATCCTTGAAGGACTTCATTGCATATTTGCATGTTTTCCAGATTCAAGTCCTACTCTTACTTGTCAAAAGTACGTTTCCTACCAAGATGCAAAAAGGAATCATCATTGATTATTTTTATCTGATTTCAATCATAGCCATGTGTTTTTGATATCAATGATGCAATGAACAATCATTGCAGAGGATTCTAGTATATTAACCGACGACTTCTCATATATCCATATTTCCATAATTGCATGTTCTAGGTTCTTAAAGCTGTGATAACAGAATTAAGGACTTAACGACCTTAAATCCGTTTTTGATATTTGTGTCAGAAATATAATTTTCTGAAAGTTTATTTGAAATAAATCCTTTTTTGATATTTCTGAAATTTTGTTTGATGAAGCAGGGTTAATTACTGAAGTGCACCTAAATTCTTTTTTTAACTAATTTTTTTATCCAGTGATTTTTATCTGCTTTCACATGGAAAATTTCATAACAAATCTGATGTGTCGTTTGTTCAATTCTCCATGTAGGCATTTGTCTGTCCATCCTTGATTTTTTTTTCAATTGTGATGCTGACATTGTTTCTGCAAATTATCCCATTATCAAATGGAATACTTACTTTTTTTGTCTTTTCTTTGTAGTATGCATCATTGGTGAATCCATCGATAAGTGCTACTTGTGGTATTCTTCGTGATTGCTATGAGTCTTTTGCTATGTATTCTTTTGGAAGATATCTTGTAGCTTGCTTGGGTATGCCTCTTTTGATATTTTATATTATTGTTTTGCCCTTTGTTATTTGAACAATTATTGTTTTTTAATTGCATGCTAGGTTAGCCTTATTCCCATCCTTACTCCAATAGAATATTAGCATGATTACTACATTAACTGCATTTTTCCTTTGGAATAAACTTTATTACATAGTTTAGCTCATGGTGTTCTCCATATTCTCCATAGTCGCTTCTTATGGTATAGCACAATTTTCACTTACGCGGAAAAGGTCAACTCGAACTTTCGCTTGAACGAGTTGTGAACTTTCTTTCTGTATAGTATCTTTTTCATTTAAAAGAACAACACATGTATGTAACAGCTAAGCGATATTATTGCGTTCGTAGTGGTCACTAATTGAAAAGTTCTAACTGCATTTAAGTGCATGATAAAACTAGACATGAAACCTAATCTTTACATGTCTGTGTTTTCAACTGGAACAAAAACTAATTTTTTATTTTTTCAATGTGTATATATAAATACATAAATATTAAGTCATATTTAGGCCCTCTGGGCCTAGATACTTGGGGCTGAGTCTGTCCCATGTTATTCCCGGTTGTCAAGACTTAAGGCCAAGCACATTGTAATTGGTAGATAATTTGCTCAAACCCACTATCAGTCGGGGTAGGCATTGTTGGATTTGAGTGGAGTTTCGCCCAATTGCAGCCCTATTTAAAGGCCAGGAGTACGTCCCGATCATCTGAGGTTAGGGATAGGGGAATATTGGAAGAGCTGTTTTATTAGCATCAGTTCCGTGTTGAATCTCAATGTTATAAATTTCATGTAAATGTTTGAAACTTGAATCTCATGTTTTTCTTGTTATGGACAATTGTTGGCCAACTTTTAATGTCTCGAGATGCTTATGATTGTTCGTCTCTTATTTGTTTTCATTAGGCTGATCCGTACAGCTTTCTTGCGAGTGATATGTTTGTTCTTCTAGAATCTTGAAATTTTTATTTTAGGATGCACTATTTAGAAGTTCAAAGTCAAGTCTGTGCAACACCTGCTCAGTCATACTCGTATACTTTATTGCCGTATTTGTTATCGTATTTGTTAGTTTTTGCTTTTTATCTATATTTGTTTATTTTATCCTGCCTATTCGTATTGGTTATGCGTTTTTGCACTTCATCTATATTTGTTTCTTTATCCTGCTTAGTTTTGTTTTTTCCCCTTATTCTTCTTCTTCTTCTTCTTTTTCTCTCCACTAATTTGTAAAAGAATATATTTTCTCCATCTTAGGGGGTGAAGAGAGAACAATTGAGTTCATGAAGAGGGAGGGTTGTTCAAGTTCTAGCGTACCTCTATTGCTACATTCTGAAAAGGGTATTATAAAACATCCATTTCCATTGAAGTATTTCTTAAAGCCTTGGAGAATGGGTGAATGGTTTTACCTGGTTATAAAGTTTGGAATTGTTCAATATGTATGTCTGATCTTTGTGATTGACCATGTTCTTTCGCATTTAATATAATATTGGCCTATTCAATATACTGGTGGTTTATTTTTTGTAGATGATAATAAAGATTTTTACTGCTGTCTTAGCTGTGATTCTTGAAGTTTTGGGGGTATATTGCGAAGGAGAATTCAAGTGGAACTGTGGGTAAGATAAAAACCGAAAGCTATGTGTGACATATTTGTGTTCACCAGTTTATTTGGACAACTTAATGAATTATCATTCTTAAAGGTTTAACCTTATTGGATTGTTTCTTGCCATGATTCCCCTAGGATTTTCTCTTCATAAGTTGCATTGCGATTGGCTTAAATGCTCTATTTTATCTTTGAACATATCTAGATTGCATTGTAAGTCTACATCCTATAGATTTTGTGTTTATTAAGCCAAAGTAGCTTAGGTATAGACTAACATCCAATAATTGAAAACTATCAATTATCATTGCTGTTTTTATAAGCTGGTGTCGTTAAATTATAGCATTTCAGAAGTTTGGATGACTTTTCGTCATTCAAGGCTAATTATTTCAGTTTGTGGGCAATCAACTATAAACTTCACTTAGCCACACACGAGCAAGTGACTGTGTCAGGTCTAGATGGCAAAACCTCTAGAATCATCCTATAGCATATGTTGAAGATTACTCTTTTTTCTTAATAATAAAACCTAGAAAATTGCATGTGCAATTCAGATGTTAAAGTTGTTCTATATAAGCTATGATAATACCTTAGTTGGTTGGAAAGAGAGCTACCTTCCTGGCCATGCAAATTAAACTCATTTGAGTCAACCAATTTCCCTAAAATTGAAATAAGTCCAGCCTAAGAGGTGAGATGACAGCTTCTTTTATAGGAAATCTCATTCGCCCCCTACGGCAGTATATAAGTCGATAAGTCTTGTAGTATTCAAATTAATTTTGGTCATTGTTTTCCTTATTTGTAGGTATCCATACTTGGCTGTGGTGCTCAATTTCAGTCAGTCGTGGGCATTGTACTGTCTAGTTCAGTTTTATACTGCTACCAAGGATGAATTGGCGCATATAAAACCATTGGCTAAGTTTTTGGTCTTCAAATCTATTGTATTTCTGACTTGGTGGCAGGGTGTTGCAATTGCACTACTTTATACCTTTGGTTTGGTCAAAAGCCCTATAGCTCAAGGCTTACAATTCAAAACAGGTGTTCAAGACTTCATCATTTGTATTGAGGTATGCAGTTATTTCTAGGTTGGCCTCCTTTATTCATATTCCACATACATTGCCAATTTATACTACTTTATTCAGTTTTTGATATGTATTACTATAGCTATAGCATTTCCTCATTTTTGCTGGCAATTTATCTGCAAGTTTGGGAATGAAGTATTCTTTTATAGGAAGCATGGATACAGGTGGGACCCAGCTATATTATTATCTATTTTAGTAATACACCACAATTATGGTTAATTCTAATCCAGAATATCAAAAAATAAATTTTTTTAGCTATACAGTCAAAACAATTTATCTCTGGTTCATATTAAAGTAATAAAAATGTCCATTATTAATCCATATTAAATCAGAACTTGAAAGTACAGAATTTACTGAATGCTAGTGTAATGTTGACTATTGTTTAAAATTGTCTAACAAGTGTAAAATTAATTATTTTATATAATAAAATTGAGGACATGTGCAAGAAGTGTAGGACAAGTATCCATGAAGCAACAATGTCCAACATGTCTTAACAGGTATGGCTCCGTGACCGAAGCATCCACTCTACTCAAATTCTGTCTGGTCTGGATCCAATTTGATGCCTGAGTACATAGCTAATAGAAAACTGCATAAAAGATTGTATTTATTTGTGCTTATTAACAATTGTAGACAACCATTTCTAAGTAACATTGAGGCACGTAGTTATTTCCATGTACAAATTAACTTGGAAGGTGCAGATCATTCACACTATTGGAAGAGAGGTCAATTTTGATTGTCATAGGAGTATAGGATATACCCAATATTCTTGTATAGAGAATACAGGTATCTATCTTCATGAGGGACCCTATGATGGTTCAAAGTTCAACTCACCTCTCTGGTGAATTAGATCGCTTCTGTTGATTTTCTAAGATGAACATAAAACATAAATTTTGCAGCGTACTATTTGCCCCTGTACTTAGTGGTTATACTAAAGTATTCGGTGGGACACCCCATGGATGATCCACACCATTTACTTTAATCTATGTGTCATAATATGCATGATTACAAAATGTAAAGGTGTTTGGAGTTCTTTCACCCATGTTTTAAGTGGTTGCAAAATGAGTGGCTTTTCAATATTATAACAAATTGGCACCAAGCGATGCATGGGTAAAAAACGTCCAAATGAATTGATTTTGTGTACATGTCGATGACATAGGAACATGATGAACGGTGCAGATCGCCCATACAGAGTCCTACCGTGTGAGTACAACTACTCTATATGAGGATATTTTACTCGTATAAATGTGAGGTTCCTTTCCTCTTAATATTATACGATCTACCGATACATTCTATTCATAACCTGAATTTATGGATGTCTGTAGAATCACATGCAATGATGCAATATATAAAGAAACATATGAAGGCACTAAACTGAAAGAATGCAAATTCATGAAACCAAACTAAATTGCAGAATATGCATTCACTAGCTCTACCACAAATAACTAAGATTTAATCATCACAGTTACTTTATATTTCTCTGTGATTTTCTCAGATAAAATAAACCTCTTAGTTTATTTCCTTCTCCCTGTCCCCGTCTTTCAAATCTTAGTTACAAGAAAGGGACAGAGCAAGTTTGAAGTATATTAAGTGATCTTGGAAACGAAATGGATAAAAGATGAAGTTAAACATATGGTAAATGCTATGAGGTTAATCATTGTTGAGAATGAGCAGTGAGAAGATAAAGTCGTTAATGGGATGTCCATATGTGGAAGAGCTGGAGTAACTAACAAAATGGCCATAGAACGTTGTATCCTGATAAAATTTAAAACCTAAAACTCATCTTTCTAAAACATGAAATAGCTAGGAGTTAGCTCTCATATACCGAAGCCAACATGATCGCTCTCGAGTCTTAGCCTACCTTCCTGGGGGTCAAGTTGGTTGCAAACTATCGTAAAACTACTTTGTCAGAGGGCCTTCTCGTATGAGAATTAAAACACCTATCTTAGAAACTACATTTATTTGCACCTGTATTGAACACATTTTTCTTGTAATTCCAATAAATATTGGGAATTGGTTATTACTATGAAGCACATGCACACAAATCTTAGGACTTCAGGAAATGAAGAAAGAACAAAAAAATGGGGTAGGAGGCCAATAATAATAAAAATAATAATAATAATAATAATAATATTAATGATACAAGACTTACCTTTTTCTGAAATAGTCAATATTGAAAAGGCTTTAATATGAGTAAAGCTGCATTTGCCTGCTACCATGTTGTATCAGTCATACAGATCCAATTCAAGCTAGGTGGGATTTTGATGTGATTTTTGATTTGCTTGGAGTGCTTGAATTTTGAGGTTATTTATGAGCAGTTGACATGAGATGTTCCGCTATATTACTAAATTAATTTATTAGGATCGTTTTTCTTTATTAAATTCTATTTTCCTAAACATAGTAGACCCTCACAACTCCTAAATTTGTTGTTCAGTTTATTTGGATCATATCTTAACAATTTCACTTTTAGTTCAGTTTTGAAACTCTAACAGCCTCAATTTCTTCCAGGACAGATGGGTATTGCATCTGTAGTTCACCTCTTTGTCTTCCCTGCGAAGCCATATGAACTAATGGGTGATCGCTTTCCTGGAAGTGTGGCCGTCCTTGGAGACTACGTGTCTGTGGACCCTTTAGACCCCGATGAGATTAGGGACAGTGAACGGCCAACAAAGCTGAGACTTCCACAGCCTGATTTTGATGGTAACAGTGGAATGACGATAAGAGAAAGTGTTCGTGATGTGGTTCTTGGTGGTGGCGAATTTGTAAGCTCTCTCTCTCTCTCATACATGTCAAGCACACACCTACATAGAGTACCGTAGAAGATAGTCACTTCAAACTTCTTGTTTTTTTCAGTCCATGTAAAATGTAGATTAGGCTATGCATCTGCAAGATGTCTTAGATAGTGCCATGTCAGGCATAACATTTGATAAGAAAAAGGATGCATAGATCAAATAGAAGTTACATTCTATAGAAGATCTTACAATGAACTCACTAGTTTGGCATTCTCAAATTTCATCATTTGCTCTATTTTGTTAGATATGCTTGTAAGCTTTTCTACTTTGACATCCTTTATTTTTCAGGCAAATGAGCTCAGTATGGAATGCTATCTGTCTGTATTTTGAAATGGGTTGTTCTATGAACATAGAGGGAAAAGGCTAGAAAAAGTTCCCCGGGTTGGCCAACCATCAAACAACTTGACAAAAAAAACACAGCTAATTTAAAGTAAATATATAACTTTTGACGTAGAGATATAGTTTTCCGTAAGATAGATAATTTTGTGAAAAAGCCTATACTTTATGTGTTATATAGATTATAAGGGCGGCGGGTGGGCCAAACGTCAAAGGGTTAAATTTTGTCTAGTAGGGACTTTTTAAAATAACCTCGGTAGACCTGGACCATCCAGGCCTACCAGAGCTTTGTCCATGTGAACTGAAACATTCTCATGTTTATGTCTATTCTAATTACCTCTTATGATGAATATATGATTTGGTCAACACCAGTGTTCTTCTGTTCGTATCTGAAAATTTATCTGACATATGAGTGGATCATACATGACACGGAAGAAATGTGGAGTTGAGAAGAACGGGATGAGAAAGGGCATTTGGAGGGTTAGAAATATTAGTGAGAGGAGAAGAAGTTGGGGAAGGAAGACAATGAATTGAGAAGAACGGGATGAGAAAGGGGATTTGGAGGGTTAGAAATATTAGGGAGAGGAGAAGAAGATGGGGAAGGAAGACAATACACACATTAACATTTCTCAAATAAGCTAGTCCTTTTTATTCAATAATGGTCTTTAACTCTACTTACAAAGCAATGTCAGATAAAATCAAATAAAATCATCATTGTTCCTGCCTAATCAAACTAAATTAAAATAACTACCAAATAATGAAGTTCTGAACAAAAGAACACGATGTAAACTCAAAATTTAACTATGTCCGCTTCTGAATCTGTCTTCAGCACTTGTTCAATATCTTATTCATTACTAATGTAAGATATTAACTCAACTTATTTATATTTTATATATGGTATAAGCCAATTATTTTTATGCATATCTACATTTTAAAATGTATTTTGCATTATATTAAATAGAACAATAAAATTATATCGTTACTGGATCCTTTATGGATTTTTTATATATATGTACCCACTTCCCATCTGGTTCAGCAAATTGGTCAGAAATTTGTATTCGATTGCTTTCCTAGGGAAACACATTTATGGTACACCTCATCAGAGATTTGCTGTAACTATTATTTCTATGTTATGGAGGATGCATCGAGTGAGGAAATTTGTCAACTCTTATAATAAATATGATAAGCCGTGCACATTGCACAAGCAATCCAATATAGAATTTCATATAAATATAGTATTATGCATCCAATACAGTGTCAACCTTCGACAATGTACAAGTTCTGATGGCTAGAATTCATTCTTCTGCTTGCCAATGCCAATTCTTTTGTCTTGCTAATGCAGTTAAGTGTAGATGGTGTCCAATGTGAGTTTTGAGTTAACAGTCATAAATAAAATTTCAAACTTCAGTTAAATGGTCATCTCTGGATCTACTTCCGCTCTTTCTGGCTATTAGCTGAAATGATACATCATGGTTTTCTACCATCTGAAACTTTAAGGTCAAAGGAAGTAATATAACCTTATGATGATACCAACATTATCAACTTTTAATGAAGAAACTTTTTTCAACAAAAAAAATCCTTTTAATGAAAAAGCTTCGGGTTGACATGCAGTGCTTGATGTTTCTGTAACTTCTGATATTAAGTTAATTATTTTTCGAGACAGGTTAACCTCTAGGTACTTCTAATTTTTAACCCATTTTGTGTAATTGCCTGTAGATTGTTAATGATTTGAAGTTCACTGTCAACCATGCCGTAGAGCCCATGGAGAAGGGTATCACTCGATTTAACGAGAAGCTCCACAAGATCTCCCAAAATATAAAGAAGAAGGAGAAGGAGAAGAAGAGAGCCAAGGATGATAGTTACATCAGTTCATCATCATCACCTGGTAGGAAAATAATTCGTGGTATTGATGACCCGCTCCTTAACGGAAGCTTTAGCGATAGCAGCGCCATGAGAGGAAGAAGGCAAAAGAAGAAATCGGGGGAGACGGGTGCAGAAAGTGGAGGAGAGAGCAGTAGCGACCAATGCCATGGTGGCTATGAAATCAGGGGCCGGAGATGGATTACCAAGGATTGAACAATTCAAGATTATTAATCCAGTTTTCCTTGAGGAGGGTTTGTTATTTATTTTTCTTTTTTCAGGCAAAATCTCCTGCGAAGCTGAAGTGTTTATTGTTGGAGTTTGTGTATATATATAAAAAAAGGCTAAGCAGACCCCATTACATCCTAAAGCTTGTGACAAAAGAATATATTGCAAGAGTTAGTCGTCATCATTTGATCGGAATTGGTATAGAGAAAAAGGGGAAAAAATTGTTTGATATGGACACACATATAGAAGAAAGAGGAAGTTTTCTGTACATCAATTGCTGAAATGTAATTTACTAAAAGGGTCAACTATGTATGTAATTCAATCAACTGCTATGGAAATTGATTTGGCAGATGTTTAGCTTCATTTGTATGTAGCTAATACACTGAAGAGCTTTTGGCCTACACTAATAATTTCAATCTATTTAACCAGTTTGTTTGTTGCACCATGTTGCTGTTAAACACTAGTGATTGCAGGAACAAGAAGAAGAAAAAAAATATTTTCTGCAAGCAGTCATAATGTGTTACTGCGGTTGTTGTGCAACTTGAAGCAGGACAAAACCAAGAGTGGCGTACTTTGAGTTTAGCCTTGTCTTCGGGTTCTTTATCAAGTGGTTCCAGTCTCCTATTTGGTAGTGTCATCATACTACGCTCCATCTCATGAAATCAGCTATATCATCGCTTCTCTAAGCTTTTATTTTGTCAAATCTTATACTATCCTGAGCATTTGTGCATCTCGATATGAACAAGAACTTCTTTCGAATTGGCTTTTTGTTCTTCTAATGCTTCTTTAAGCTTTTGTTATATTGAATCTTATACTAACTTGGGAATCAGTGCATCAAGATATGAAAAAACATGTTCCGAACTCACGAAACTTCATGTATAAACTATCCATAGTAAGTTTTCGCTCTTGCAATGTTTAAGTTCTTATTATATCGAATCTTAGACTGACTTGCACATCGGAGCATCACCATATGAAAAACATCTTCCTCATTGGCGAAGGGAACGAAAGGGCTATTCTTATAGGAAAGATTTAAACCGGAAATCTCATTGTAGGTGCGTTACACATATTGGTAGAATGACAAATGACACTAAGGCCTTCTCCCATTATAATATATAACTAGTATTATACACGTGCATTGCACGTGGGGAAAATGGGGAGGATGGAATGAAAAGGACAAAAAAAATCTAGTATTATACACGTGCGTTGCACGTGGAAAAAATGGGGAGGAGGAATGAAAAGGACAAAAAAAAATCTACCAACACGTGCGCTGCACGTGTTGACAAAATGACAAATATTTACAAATGACACTAAGCCCTTCTCCCATTATAATATTAGAGATAATATTAGAGATTAGAGATTATAAATTTATAATATTAGAGATTAGAGATTATAAGATTAGAGATTATAACCACTTACCCTAGTAATTTACACGTGCGATGCACGTCTTAATAAATATAGTTTTTTTAAAAGTAAAAATTTAGACTTAGTCGGGATTTGATCTAAAATCTCATTTACAATAGTTATGCACGTGCATTGCACGGATTGGTAGATGGACAAATTACACTCAGGCCTTCTCCCATTATAGTAGTAGAGATATAGGAGCCACTGGTTCTCCTCAAGATCCGTGCTGCGCCCCTATTTCTATTTTTTTTTTTTTTTTTTTTTTTTGATAAGAAGATGACCCCCTATTTCATATGATCCGCGTATGGTCCTGCAATTATTATCTCGATACAAAATCTCAAAAAAAAAAAAAAAAAAAACGCTCCTCTTTGTCGTTCTCCGTGTAGAAATGGCGATGGTTCCTCAGTATCTAAAACTGCTGAACTAAGAAGAGAAGTGAGAAGAAACTTTGAAAGAAAATGTCATGGTCTTCTCCTTTCTCTCTCTCTCTCTCTCCCTTGCCCTCAACAACGAGCAGTAGAAAGGTACAACAATCACGACCCAATTTCCCTTAATATTCACGCTCTTCTGTAACAGTTTCGTTCAGGAATTATATCAAACACTTTGTTGGCACCTTTTGTATGTATGTTTGTTTGATCAAATTTCATGTTGGTTCATTTTCCAAACCTGGGTTTCCCTAATATGTTTAAACTGACGATGACATTCTAAATTGCATGGAGAAAAACTTGAGAAATTCACTCGATGTATATGACTACTCTGTTCTGTAAATCTGTTGTTTCTCAAGCATTAAAGGACCGGATCTATCCTCATCTCAGTTTCCATTTCCTACAGTGCACAAGTTATCTGACAATTTTGAATGTATTGGTTTTCGAATAAAAGTACTATCATTATAAGAAACATATTTTAACAGCTCTGTCTGACATGTTTCCCTCGACAAGCCTGAGCATGATATTGTAGTTACTGCTACCAATGCAACATAACTCAGCTATGACAATCAAGTGGAGAAGATTCAGAACATCTTGGTATTCTCAATGTGGATCCTTCTTTAGTACAATCTAAGGACCTTCTCATATATATAGATGGAAGAGATTCAGAGAGCAGAATGCATTGATTGATAAGTACGGGGGAAGTCTGGAGGAATTTGCTCAAGGTTAACTAGTTGTGTTATCTTTGCCTTTTTTTTAAAATTATTATTATCATTTGTAGTTGTCCCTTTAGTGCCGAATGTATCTTTTGCTTAAACTAAGTGTCCTGTTGGTTACATGTTCCTTGTCTGTAGGCTATTTGAAATTTGGATTCAACCACGAACAAGATGGAATAGTATACCACGAGTGGGCACCTGCTCCTCAGTGAGTTTTAGGCTAAATTCCCATATTTTGCGTCTTTCTTATTAACATGTGGATACTTGAACTGGAATCATGTTAGTGGTTGTAAACTGCACTTGCATTGAATTTGCAATATTTCATTCAGGATTTAGATTGCAGCTATTTCTCTGATAACGACTCTGACTTCATAACTAATAATTATCCCTATGCTGATGTTGTTTAGTCTCAATTTTGCTAAAAAAAAAGCATGCTCTATTTACTGCTCTAGTGTTCTTGTAATCATGTCCCTTAAGTATACACATCGATGTGTGCGCCGTGATTTTAGGATTTATTTTCATAGTCCATATCTCTACTAATTGTAAAGATTTGGCTTACATGCTACCCCCAAACAGATGTTCTACTACGGGAAAAGAAAAAGAAAAGAAAATGTTGAAAACAGTTAAACCAATTTGAATGTGTCATCACGATATGAGGAATTTCAATCTCCTTATTTCGAGCTTAAGGTTGATGGAGATCCCTATTAACGACCGACGGTTTATGTGGTCAAACCGTCGTAGGGAGCCGACGCTGGCTAAGTTTGACAGGATTCTTGTGTCCACGGAGTGGGAAACGAAATTCCCATTGGGTATGGTTAAATCTTGTATGCGTAATACGTCAGATCACGTTCCAATCATGATTGGCACGGGTAAGGAGGGAAGCAGAAGACGGAGAATCTTCCGGTTCGAAAAAATGTGGCTGAACAACCAGGAATGCCATGAATTGGTCAAGACATGCTGGGAAGAAGGGCACGGAATAGTTGAACCGGCCGCCAGATTAAACAAAAAACTGTCTTCTCTTAGAAGAAGGCTTAGAACATGGAAAAAGGTTGCGTTCGGGAATATCTTAACTAGAAAAGCTGATATCCCGAACGAGATTGAGGCGCTTGAAAGACAGGAGGAAATGGGCCAACTGGAAGACAGCCAATTTCAAAGACTGCCGGCTTGCAGACAAGATATTCAAGAGACCTACGTCAACGAGGAGATTATGTGGCGGCAGCACTCCAGGGTGAAGTGGCTGAAAGAAGGGAATGCGAATACCAAATACTTCCACAAGATAGCCAGTATGAGATGAAGAAATAACTTCATCCACTCACTGGATATCGATGATATAGCAGTTTCAGACGTGAAGCAGATAGTGAACCATGTTGATAGTAAGTTCAAGGAATTATTAAGCCAACACAGAGATGGTCAGACTGAGTCAACTGAGAATATTTGGGAGGAATTGCAAGGAGATACACGTCTGAAAGTTGAGGCGCTACAAGACCCATTCTCTATGGAGGAGGTCAAGGCAGCAGTGTGGGCTTTGGGACAGGATAAGGCTCCCGGGCCAGATGGGTTTCCTATCTTTTTCTACAAACAATTTTGGGATATTGTCAAACTTGACATCATAGACGTCATGAATGCGTTCTTTGAAGGTAGCTTGAATCTGGAGAGACTAAACTATGCTCATGTTTGCCTTATCCCTAAGAAACAAGCGGTGAGGGAGGTCAATGATTTTAGGCCGATCGGATTGATTAATTGCTCTGTGAAAATCATCACGAAGGTGTTAGCCAATAGACTGGGACAGATCATCGGAGACATCATTGAAGATTATCAAACTGGTTTTATTGCCGGGAGGAATATCTTTGAAGGAGTGGCTTTAGTCCAGGAGGTTATACAAGACACGAAGAGGCGTAAGAAGTCGGGCTTCATGCTTAAATTAGACTTTGAGAAAGCATACGATAAGGTAGAATGGAAATGCTTATTGGAGATCCTTTAGAGAAAAGGGTTTGGGAGCAGGTGGATTGGATGGATTAATACGTGGCTGACAACGTCCAAGGTCAATGTGCTAGTTAACGGGGTGTCGGGCAAGGAAATCAGATGTCGGCGGGGTCTAAGACAGGGAGACCCTCTTTCACCATTGTTGTTTACTTTGGTAGGAGACAGGCTTCATAGAATGCTTCACGCATACAGAACACAGGGCCTGATTAATGGTCTGGGTTTGAGGAGGGGGATTCTGCGATCTTGAACGTCGATGATACTTTGATTTTCAGTGAGTGCGACATAACACAGGCTACTTTTCTGAAGTGGGGTCTGTATTTATTTGAAGAATGGTCAGGACTTAAGGTCAACTTCCACAAAAGTTCCATCACCTTCTTAGGGGACGCTGGGGAGGGTGGGTCCACCATAGCCAACATCCTTAACTGTCCGATCCATCAACTGTGTATTAAGTACCTCGGATTGCCTATCGGAACCGGGAAGATCAGAAGCCTGGATTGGCATGAACTCATTCAGAAAATTGCCAACAGATTAGAGAGGTGGAAAGGTCAAATGTTGTCCTTAGGGGGACGCCTAACCTTACTTAACTCGGTGGTGAGTTCGATTCCGCTCTATTTTATGTCTTTTTATGAAATTCCGGTCTGGATCTTTAAAAAAATTGACAGACTTAGAAGACAATTTTTATGGCACGGGTCGGCGGAAGGGAGAGGCTACAACTTAATCAAATGGGACATTGTCTGCAGGCGAAAAGAGTTGGGTGGACTGGGGGTGATCAATATTCGCCAGATGAACCAAGCATTACTATGCAAATGGTGGTGGAAACTAAAAGTGAAGACTAAGATAAAATGGGGTCAACTTATAAAGGCGTCTTATTTGAAGAATGGTTGCATGCACCAAAAACAGAAAAACCAGGATCCAGTGTCCGGGTTCTGGCGGGGGGTCTCTCACTCGAGAGACTTTTTCATCTCGGGGGCTACGTTCACCATTGGTAATGGGGCTACTACGTGTTTTTGGAAGGACAAATGGTGCGGAGCGCTTAACCTTAAGAGAAGATTCCCAGAAATATACAAATTCGCTTCTAACAAATATGACAAGGTGGCTAGAAATTGGAGGAATGGGGAATGGAAACCAAGACTCACAGGGAGATTAACCAGCGAAGCAAGAAGACAAAAACACGAGCTTATTGAATACCTTAACGATTGGAAACCAACTGGGACTGATCATTTGGACAAAATTCGGTGGGAGGCAGAAAAAAGTGGTGTCTTCTCGGTGAAATCGGCTTATAAAAGGTTAAATGATGGGGGTGTTAGAGTCTACAACCCGGTCTGGAAGGCAAAAGTGTCACTTAAGGTGAGGACTTTTAACTGGCTGGCATGCAGAAAAGCAATCCTAACATGGGATAACTTGGCTAGGAGAAAGTGGCAGGGCCCGACAAATTGCGTTATGTGCAATCAGGAGGATGAAACGGTGGACCATCTCTTAGTGACGTGCAGCTTCGCAAGGCCAATTTGGGGGGATCTACTGAACATATTCGGTAGCCTAGGACTAGGGCCGCAAACGATTAATGATGCATGGGGGGAGTGGAAAGAGGGTAACATTCACAGCAGTTATTTTGATATTTGGGACATTGGGGTGGCGGCTATATGCTGAGGCTTATGGTTAGGACGGAACAATCGAATTTTTAGATTAGCTCACAAACACATCATGCATCCACAACTGCTTTCCAAGATTATTGCTGTTATCTTATTCCGGTCTAATACGGCAGATGAAGAACAATCAAAGAAGATCAGGGGCATGTTCACGGACAATGCCGCCCAGCAGGATGTATCACAGGAAAGGGAGGGTACACCACAACAGGGGTGATGGCATGGGAAAGAAGAGTGAGGAACAGGCACCATTGCGGCTTTTGGTGTTCGGCAGATGGAGTTGGATGGCTGTTTGTTCTTGTATTTGGTTTTTTTGTTTCTTGTATCAGGTGATATGTATTTTTGGGTTTCAGTTGGGTGGGTCGTTACCATGTTGGGTGGGGGGACTCATTTGGTAACAGGGAATGACCATCATGGCCCGCTTGTGGGATACATGAACATCATTGTCTTTTAATGTGGTGTTTTGGGTTTTGTTAAAAACTTTTTAATGAACCGGGGGGGCCTAGGCCAACCTATTATGATCAAATTTTTTTTTTGATTGTGTCATTAACTGTCAGCCTAGTTCATTTTCCAGACATATTATTCAAGCCTTGAGATACACCTCCATTATGTGTGGCAATATGTTTTGGCTATATGCATGTGGTGTGAAATCTATAATTTGTTTGTAGGGAAGCACAGCTTATTGGAGACTTCAATGGCTGGGATGGTTCTAACCATAGAATGGAAAAAGTTGAATTTAGTGTTTGGAAGATGAAGATTCTCGATTCTGGTGGCAGGCCGGTCAGCCATTCCTCATAATTCGAAGGTCAAATTTCAATTTAAGCAGGGGAATGGAATATGGGTTGTTGTCGAATTCCTCCATGGATCAAATATTCCACTGTCGATCTTAGTCGATCTGCTGCTCCTTATGATGGAGTCTACTGGGACCCACCACTTTCAGGAAGGTCTCTTGTTTAACTAAATCAGTATAGGAGAAATGAAGAAGCTTCATTT
Organism: Hemerocallis citrina; assembly: GCA_017893485.1. Lineage (NCBI taxonomy): Eukaryota > Viridiplantae > Streptophyta > Magnoliopsida > Asparagales > Asphodelaceae > Hemerocallis > Hemerocallis citrina. The sequence goes on from JACEHZ010000706.1 coordinate 187,279, forward strand.
CCTATAAATTGGATTTATTTGGTTTTTTCTCATGCAGGTACATGTTTAAGTATCCTCGTCCTCCAAAGCCTGCAGCACCTCGAATTTATGAGGCACATGTTGGAATGAGTAGTGCATAACCACATATAAACTCATACAGAGAATTTGCTGATAATGTTCTTCCTCGTATACAAGCAAATAACTATAATAGTACTGTTCAGTTAATGGCTGTGATGGAACATTCCTACTATGCTTCTTTTGGATATCATGTGACAAACTTCTTTGCTGTTAGTTGCAGATCAGGAACCCCTGAGGATCTCAAGTATCAGATTGACAAAGCCCACAGCTTAGGTCTACAAGTTCTTATGGATGTTGATCACAGCCATGCAAGCAACAATATCACTGATGGTCTTAATGGCTTTGATGTAGATCAAAGTTCTCAAGAAACCTACTTCCATTGTGGAGAAAGAGGTTACCATAATCTGTGGGATAGCCAATTATTTAACTATGCTAACTTGGAGGTTCTGTGTTTTCTTTTATCTAACTTGAGATGGTGGTTGGAAGCGTACAACTTTGGTGGCTTTCGTTTTGATGGAGTAACTTCCATGTTGTATCATCACGACATCATCATGGAATCAACATGGCATTTACTGGAAATTATGGAGATTATTTCAGTGTGAAAACTGATGTGGATGCTGTTGTTTATATGATGTTAGCAAATAGTTTGGTTCATAAAATCTTGCCAGATGCAACTGTTATTGCTGAAGATGTTTTCGGTATGCCTGCTCTATGTCATCATGTTCATGAAGTAGTGGGTTTTGATTATTGCTTGGCAATGGGGATTCCTGATAAGTGGACTGATAATCTGAAGAACAAAAGATATTGAGTGGTCTATGAAAGATATTACCTCGACTCTTACAAACGAAATATACTCGGAAAGTGCATATCATATGCAGAGAGCCATGATCAGGTACTTAGTAGAATTTCGTATAGCGTATGAAGTTAGGTTGTAGTTCAGCTGCAATTTTTTTTGGCATATTACATTTAAAAAATATATATGTAGAATGATACGAGTGGATGGAAATATGTGGATAATTCTAATATTTTTTATGTAAAATATAAATGCAGCTACAGCGGTGGCCATAAGATATCCGGCATACTAGCTCATGAACCCTATTCAGCTAAGTTCTGAGTGGCAGTTCGTCCTACATCCACCATTACCTTTATGATCCTAAATGAGCTAGTCTTTTTCTTAAAAGAACTAAAAAGTGCGCGCATATTGTTGTCTTACTCAATTATAACAAATTATTTAGACCATTTGGAGTTAAATATCTTAGATTGAACTCCACTTGACAATTTGTGAAGTGAAGCTTTTCTTTTTGCAGTCTGATGTGGGAGACAAGGCATTTGCCTTCCTTCTAATGGATAAGGAATGTACTCTGGCATGTCCTCTGTGGAATGTGCTTCACCTGTAGTTGAACGAGGTATTGCACACAGTAAGGCCGGTGCTTGTTTTTCTCTTCTTGTTAGATTCTTATTTCATTAAAATGGTATTCTATCTCTAGTATTTGATTGGCATTATATGTATTTTCATTATTCTCATTAAAATGGTACTTCTCATTATCTTTTAGTATTTAAGGAAAATTAGTTTACAAGTAATTTACATAATTATATTTCTTCAGATGATTCACTTTATAACCATGGCATTAGGAGGTGAAGGCTATTTCAATTTTATGGGAAATTAGGTAATTTATTGCCTTTGTTTTTCATTTCTCTGAAGTCTCCATTGAAGATAATCATATTGCATTCTCATCCATTTTCTGGAGCAAGTTGAGATGGCTGTTGTTTATATATATATATATATATATATATATATATATATATATATATATATAATTATTTTTTAAATTTATGGATAAGATTTTCATCATATATATATATATTGCTCTTAAACCTTATGTGGTTTTTTTGTTTTTTTTATATCGTTAAACGGTGGGTTGAATACCCCCCGCGTTTCATTAAAAAGAATTTAACAAAACATACAACAAAAAATAAGGTTTATGAAGTTCAGATCTCAACATGCTGGGTTCTGGAACTCATACACCCCAACCAACAAACAAAAATATAACGAAATCTAATCCTACTAATCGGGTGACCTCGTCCAAGTTAATTACTCGTGCCAATTTGAGCTCATTCTCTCTCCTAGTCCCTTGCTTGTACACCGTTTATCCGCTCCGTTGCTCGCATGGACACCTTCGTCGCCCCCATCAGTGATTCATACGTCAACTTCAAGCACCATTTGAGAGGCCGCAGACACTCCACCAATCTGACAACTCCCTGTACAGATTGAGTCCTGGTTCTCATCCCCTCGCTTGATCCTCGTTGACTCTCACTGGCACCTCGCAACGAAGGATGTTCTCTCCCCTGACTGCTCGCACGGACACCTCTGTCGCTACCATTAATGACTCACGCGTCAACTTCAAGCACCATATGAGAGACCACAGGCACTCCACCAATCTGATAACTCCCTGTACAGATTGAGTCCCAGTTTTCACCCCCTCGCTTGACCTTCGTTGACTCTCACTAGCCCCTCCCAACGTAGGTTGTCCAGTCTCCTGACTGCTGAACAAACGTCACCACCCTCTCCAAGTCCCCTGACATGAGAGAGACCGTAGGCACCGCTCACTTTGACCTGAATAGGACAAAGTAGAGCACAAACAATAAAATCGTCGGACTACCGTCGTCCCACCAACTAGGGTACATTTTTCTGCTAATTGTAAATTGGTTGTAATTTGGATATTTAGGGAGAAAATTTGGATATTAAGGACTCCTTCGCTACTCCCCTCTCTCACACACACAATCCAATCTCCTCTCTCCCCTTCCCCACCTCTCCCAACACAGATCCAAGCTCAAACACCACTTTCCCCATTCCAATTGCCTCACATAGCACTCTCCCGCACCAAACCAAAGAAACCATACCTGCCAATCGAAGCCGCAGATTGAAACTGCGCGTTCGAGGAACCGTAAACACCAATGACGGTACAATGAACACCCATCCAGAAAGAATCACCCTCACAGTTGCTTACCACCGATTCCTGTCCATAACTGGCCGCAACCATCTCTTTGTTGACGATGAGGGACACACCCGACAAGATCACGACTCTACCACAGTCCCCTTGCGACCGACTCCATGACCCAAGTCGACGCCGTCCGACATCCGGTACCCCATGTCGTCGATCTCGTCTTCCTCAATGAAACCCACCAGCATCGATGTCGTCGATGTCGTCGCTCTCGTCAGCGAAACCCACCAGCATCGATGTCAGCATTGAGAGCAGCCAGCGATGTAATTCCCTTTGGAAAATTCACTGGATGAATGGGTTGTTTGCCGTGTCTTAATGAAAAGCTCCGGCAGCAAGAGATATCCTTCTAACTAGCCACGTGGACCAATCCATCCCTACACCATTGAAATGGGCCCCGCCACAATCATGCCCATGCTCGACCCGTACAACCCTTTCGCCCTCAACCGAAACCACCACCAGCACCACCTGATCCAAACTGAGCTCGGAGAATTGGCACGCTAACGACCGCTACTGAACGAACCCCCCAACGGCGCCAAACCGCCGCCAACTCGAACCCCCAACAGCACCAACCGCCACCCCCCTCCATCCCACCTAGCGGGTCGGGATTGACGCCACGTCGACCACCGGATATGGGAAGGTATTTGAAGAGCTACAAGAAGATGAGGGAGAAGACGAAGAGATCTAGGAGATCGATGAAGGGGTGAAGATGGGAACGGAGGTGGGGAGGGGGGCGGCCAAGCTAGCCGCCCCCCCCCCCCCCCCCCCCCCCCCAAGGTTCAGATCTAGGGTTAGGGTTTCTTTTTTGGGGTTTTTTTTGGAAGCTTCTCTCCCTAGAATTCTAGAGAGAGAATGCTCAAGGTTTTTTTTTTAAAAGAAAAGAATCCTATGTGGTTTTTTTGTTGTTGTTGTTGTTGTTGTTGTTGAAAAGATCTTAAACCTTATGTTAAATAGAACTTTTCTTTAGTCTTTCTCTTGGTAAATGATGTTGTGATTATTAAACTAGTAATTGTTCAGATGATAGGCTAGTATAACTGTCAGAATTATATTGCGCAACTAGTTGCATATTTGATAGGAATAATTTCATTGTTTTCAATCATGGATTAAATTGTAGTAAAAAGATATGACAAAGATGATAATGTGTATGCGAACAATCTCTGGCTGAAATCCCCATTAAATAATTAATACCAGCAGTGGTTCTTAGTTGGTGAAAAAGAGAAGTTCGTTCCTGTCCAGGGATAAAATAAAGCCATAGGCAAAGGGAACTTGTCTAAAGCTACCTAGCAAAATAGCAACTTATGACATCATGAATATTTTGTCACCAATGGGTTTACTTCACTGGTATGCATCTCACTGATTTTTGAACTATTCGTATGTTGTTGTAGTTTGGCCATCCAGATTTGATTGACTTTCCTGGAGAAGGCAATGGTTGGAGTTACGAAAAATGCTGCCGCCAGTGGAACCTTGTTGCTATTGATAAACCTCAGATGTAAGGCTTGCACGCACGCACGCACGCACGCACGCACGCACGCACACACACACACACACACACACACACACACACACACACACACACACACACACACACACACACACACTAGATTTGCCTGTGGCCACGTGCCTACGGCACGGCTTCAGAACGATACAACATATGAAAAGTCTTGTGAACAGTAAATCAACAATTATGTAGCTGAAGTTTGAATAGCATGGCAATAATTAGTTGTAAATAAAAGTCCATGTTTTCATTAGTATATGGTGAAAAATAATTATAAAAGTCCATGTTTCCACACACACACACACATATATATATATATATAGAGAGAGAGAGAGAGAGAGAGAGAGAAATAATTAAATAGAGAGAAACAATTATGTAGCTGAAGTTTGAATAGCATGGCAATAATTAGTTGTAAATAAAAGTCCATGTTTTCATTAGTATATGGTGAAAAATAATTATAAAAGTCCATGTTTCCACACACACACACACACACACACACACACACACACACACATATATATATATATATAGAGAGAGAGAGAGAGAGAGAAATAATTAAATAAATAAATGAGTTATTTTGGGGAATTTGAATTTGGGGGAAAAATGTGTTTTGTGAGGTTATATATATATAGAGATAGAGAGAGAGAGAGAAATAATTAAATAAATAAACGAGTTGTTTTGGGAGAGAGAGAGGGTGAGAGAAATAATTAAATAAATAAATGAGTTGTTTTGGGGGAATTTGAATTTGAGTTTTTGGGGGGGGGGGAAGATGTGTTTTGTGAGGTTAGATCTGGGCCTTTAATTTTGGGGAAATTGAAGGGGAGCCACTTGATAGCTTTCTTTGTGTTTTGTTATATATATATATAAGCCGTTGTTTCAAATAAGGGCTTAGGTGGTTTGCACGCATTTGCACTGTTGACCCTAAGTTTGATGTGCACAAAACGTATTATGAAGACTAATAATTTCAATTGAGATATTCAAGATTTACAGGAAAAAGTAAATCAAAATAAAAGGCTAAAAAGATTGACAATCAAGCAAAATAGGAATATATCAAAAGAGATTGCAATTATCAAAGAAAAGAGCATGTACCATAATCCTCAAGAAAGCCAGCAAAGATCAATTATGTGTTTATGTTTTTGTGAGAAAATAATATTAATAGAGTCGTTGATTGATTAATTAGTACATGGAAAGAATATAAAGTGAATTCACAAAATAAGAGTTAAGTCTGCACAATGGTGGTCGACCATACAATATATCGGTCGACCGTACAATATGTCGGTCGACCTTCGCAACAGTCGACTGCTCATCATAGTGGAAAAGATGAGTCAGTCAACCGGTCATCGCTCGACTTTCAATTTAAAAGATGAACGATCGACTTCTCAACAAAGCGGTCGACTGTCCACATGCAGTTTTGACTATTTCGGAAAAATCTTTTCGTTTTTTAAAAGATACATTTTCTCTCTATAAATAGAATCGAATTCACTGAGTATTCTTCATCCCTTGCTATTATTATTTTTCTGAACTAATCATTCAATCAACGATCCGAGTGTTTGAGCTTTTATTGTTATCTTCAGTTAAGATCAAAATAGATCTTAAGAGTTTTTCTTTTCTTCCACTTCAGTGAGTTTTGCGGGACTTGTTTGTAGAAGTCTTGCGGGTGTAATAGGACTCTTGGCCTGAATTCCGAGAATCACTGTACGGGGTTTAAAGTATAGTGGAACGCATGTGGCAGAGAATTGCTACAAGTAGGTGGTGCGGACGTAGACATGGAGGTCGAACCACGTTATATCGTTGTGTCTCTTGTGCTTGCTGCGTTTGCTTTATCTAATTCTATCTCTTTACTTTACGCATTTTATTAAGGTTTTTAATTTCCCCACAATTACCATATTCATCTCTCTTAGGGTGATTTACAGTGGTATCAGAGCGAGGTGCCTATAAATAGCTTAAAAACTAGAGCAAAATGTACAATGGCCAAAATTCCTCCTCTCGAAAACTTGTACACATCGGAGCCATTCATCTCCAATGGAACAAGTCAAAGCTATCGGGGCTTTCGTGCATGTATATATATTTTTGTTCTAAGTGCATAGACCAATTCAAAATAATAGTAAATTTATCATCTTTCTTCTTCTAGACTAGTTTCCTTAGTCTTAGAGTAATTGGAGGATGCCAAGTGGTCTTTTTAGAGCTATGGTAAACCTTAACTTATCATAGTTTTGGACTTTTGGCATCAACCAATTAGAGAGGGTTGAAGTCAGGAAACGGTCAGTCATAAAACTCTGTCCAATCTTCTAGGAGTCTTCCCTCCTTAGCCGGTTCCATTTTAATGGGATAAGGCTTAGATGATAATGACTGATCTTTATGTACTGAAACTGTAAGAAATAATCTCAGCCGGTTCCTGTCTTACACTGAATCTCCATGTTTCATAAGGAGACATCCTCCACCGGGTTAAGAAGACCTTAAAACCCCAAGAATGAGCTTACCATGTTACGATATCCCTAACAGTAAATACCCACACTTTTGAAGTTGTCATGTGGGTTGAAAGAATTATGTTTATCATTAACACGTTTAGCTGCAATATTGTGTAAAATAAAGGAAGAATTTACTTGCTTCTTTGATAATTTAGTTCCATTTAACAATCATACATTTTTCTTTTGGCGAATAAGAAACTTACTTAGTGATGTTGTTTGTTTTTGGGGTGTGGGGGTAACAAGTGTGAGTTCTTGTAATTTGTATAGTGGAAGTCCTACTGCAGTACTGGCCCTGGTCCGACCCTGGGTAGCGGGAGCTGGCTCGGAAGTAGGAGCGGTGAGGCGGGGTCTTGATGCTCGGCTCGGATCTGGGGGCTCGGCTCCGTCCTGGGTACCTGCATGCTGCCTAGAAACACTGGGAGAAGTCCCGGCTACAGACCCTCCGATGATCTAGTCAGTACTCGGAAAAGCAACACTAGCTAGGGTTCAGGGGCAGAAAGTTTGATTACCTTTGAATGGAGGAGGGGGTCTGGTATTTATAGGCAGAGGCAAAACGGGTCTGGGACCTGAGCGGGCCGGGTCAGACCCGTTTTCCTGTGGGCCTGAGGCGGTAACGGTCCGTTGGACTTCTGTTGACTTGATGACCAGGGAAGAGCGGGTTTTGAGGAGATCTGATGGCACAGGAGGGGCCACGTCACCTAACCCATATCAGGAGCCCCCACTCCTGGAGGGCTGGGTAATCCAGCCGTGGAGGAGTGATTAGTCTCTCTAGGAAGACCAGAGCGGTGTGTACGGCGAGAATGTGGTTCATCTCTTCCTGGAGAGGCCAGCGGGATAGGATGAAGAGGATCTCTTTGAAGGTATGAGGGGCGTTGAAAGCCAAAAATAGTGGCTCGCTTAGCTGAGCATCGAGGGTCAGGAGACGAGCTCCCATACTTGTTGGAAAAGCTATGGGGACGTCGAGAGCCGAAGAGTAGGGGCTCGCTTAGCCGAGCGTCGAGAGTCGGGAGACGAGCCCCCATACTTGTTAGAAAAGCTATGGGGACGTCGAGAGCCGAAAGTAGGGGCTCTTCTAGCCGAGCATCGAGGGTCGGGAGACGAGACCCCATACTTGTTGGAAAAGCTATGGGAACGTCGAAAGCCGAAGAGTAGGGGCTCGCTTAGTCGAGCATCGAGGGTCGGGAGACGAGCCCCCATACTTGTTGAAAAAGCTATGGGGACGTCGAGAGCCGAAGAGTAGGGGCTCGCTTAACCGAGTGTCGAGGGTCGGGAGACGAGCCCCTATACTTGTTGAAAAAGCTAAGGGGACATCGAGAGCCGAAGAGTAGGGGCTTGCTTATCCGAGTATCGAGGGTCAGGAGACCAGCCCCCCTGCTTGTGGTGAAGGCTAGGGGTGGCTCGAGGTCACCACCGAGTGCCGAGCCCCCTGCACTTGTTGGAAAAGCTAGGGGACGTCGAGAGCTGAAGAGTAGGGGCTCGCTTATCCGAGCGTCGAGGGTCGGGAGACGAGCCCCCCTCCCCCCCTCTGCTTGTGGTGAAGGCTAGGGGTGGCTCGAGGTCACCACCGAGCGCCGAGCCCCCTCACTTGTTGGAAAAGCTAAGGGGACGTCGAGAGCCGAAGAGTAGGGGCTCGCTTATCTGAGCGTCGAGGGTCGGAAGACGAGCCCCCTGCTTGTGGTGAAGGCTAAGGGTGGCTCGAGAGCCAAAGAGTAGGGGCTCGCTTAGCCGAGCATCGAGGGTCGGGAGACGATCCCCCATACTTGTTGGAAAAGCTAAGTAGACGTCTAGAGCCGAAGAGTAGGGGCTCGCTTATTCGAGCGTCGAGGGTCAGGAGACGAGCCCCCCTGCTTGTGGTGAAGGCTAAGGGTGGCTCGAGGTCACTACCGAGCGTCGAGTCTCCCTCACTTGTTGGAAAATCTGGGGGGTGGCTCGAGGTCACCACCGAGCGCCGAGCCCCCCTCACTTGTTGAAAAAGCTGGGGGTTGGCTCGAGGTCACCATCGAGCGCCGAGCCTCCCTTACTTGTTGGAAAAGCTGGGGGGTTATTCGAGGTCACCATCGAGCGCCGAGCCCTCACACTTTGTTGGAAAATCTGGGTGTGGCTCGAGGTCACCACCGAGTGCCGAGCCCCCTCACTTGTTGGAAAAGCTGGGGGTTGGCTCGAGTTCACCACCGAGCGCCGAGCCCCCCTCACTTGTTGGAAAAGCTGGGGGTGGCTCGAGGTCATCACCGGGCACCGAGCCCCCCTCACTTGTTTGAAAATCTGGGGGGTGGCTCGAAGTTATCACCGAGCGCCGAGCCCCCCTCACTTGTTGGAAAAGCTGGGGGTGGCTCGAGGTCACCACCGAGCGCCGAACCCCCCTCACTTGTTGGAAAAGCTGGGGGTTGGCTCGAGGTCACCACCAAGCGCCGAGCACCCCTCACTTGTTGGAAAACCTGGGGGGTGGCTCGAGGTCATCAACGAGCACCGAGCCCCCCTCACTTGTTGGAAAAGCTGAGGGGTGGCTCGAGGTCATCACCGAGCTCCGAGCCCCCCTCATTTGTTGGAAAAGCTGGGGGGTGGCTCGAGGTTATCACCGAGCGCCGAGCCCCCCTCACTTGTTGGAAAAGCTGGCGGGTGGCTCGAGGTCACCACCGAGTGCCGAGCCCCAAAACTTTTTGGGAAAGTTTTGGTGTGACTCGAGGTTACGACCGAGCTCCGAGCCTGTTGACTTGTTGGAAAAATCCTAGTGTGGCTCGAGGTTACGACCGAGCTCCGAGCCCTAAGACTTGTTGGGAAATTTTTGGTGTGGCTCGAGGTTACAACCGAGCGCCGAGCCCCAAGATTTGTTGGGAAAGTTTTCGTGTGGCTCGAGGTTATGACCGAGGTCCGAGCCCCAAGACTTTTTAGGAAAGTTTTGGTGTGGCTCGAGGCTACAACCAAGCGCCGAGCTCCAAGACTTGTTGGAAAAGTCCTGGTGTGGCTCGAGGATACGACTGAGCTCTGAGCCCCTTGACTTGTTGGAAAAGTTCTGGTGTGCCTCATGGTTACGATCGAGCTCCGAGCCCCAAGACTTGTTGGGAAAGTTTTGGTGTGGGAGGCTTGGCTTGTTCCTCTGTCGTGGGAGGAAGGAGGAGCGACGAGCTACTGTGCCAGCTGACAAGGCCGAGGGTAAAACTGAAATTTGATGTGTCAGGCCGACATCATGGGGTTGGAAATCGAGGTTTTGAGATCCTAGTGGCCGTTAGATCTTGATGATCAAGATTGGACGGTGGAGATTTCTTCTTGGAATTCGAGGAGTCCTTTCCCCTCTATAAGTCTCCCACCCCTCCCCTCATTTCTCCACTTTGCATTCTCCCTCTTCATAACAGGAACTTTCCTCTCGTTAGCTGTCGGCGATAACTTTTACGGTGATCTTCCCCTTTTCCGGTAATCAGGTTAGTATTCTGTTTCCTTATGTCGCGCTCTCAGTTCGGTTCCAAGGCGAGCACTTCGGGTCGCGATATAGTGGAGGTCAAGTCACAGTCGACGTCTTGGTCCCTCGACGACAATACTTCGGAGGAGGAAGAACAGTTAGATGTGGGGTCCGGAGGCGCGAGCGATGTTATTCTTGACGTGGCCCCTTTGCAAAGTCGTATGCCAGAAGAGAGGACGTCGGGGCAGGAGACCGATGAGGAGGAGACTGAGGAGTCTGAAGAGGAGCTTGCTGAAGAAGAGGGTGAACAAGATGAGGGCGTAGGAGGAGCCGAGGGGGTGGCCGCAAAAGAGGGTGAACAGGAGGAGGGTGTAGGAGGAGCCGAGGGAGTGGCCGCGGAGGAAGAAACGGGTCTCCCTCCTCTGCCCCCGTTGTCAACTCCGTCCCCGAAGAGGAAGCCTCGCCCTCATAGGAGGAAAAGAAAGTGGATCCGACCGGATAGTCTGGGCACGCCAGATGAGCTCAGAAAAGGGCTGGAGGATCCTCCTCTGACCAATAGGAACCCAGGGTCGATCAGGATGTATCCTGACGATGTTGAGGAACTTGTCCAATTTTTCCCTGGGGAGCGTGCCTCTGATCAGACAATGATAAAGATGGACAGCATCCAGTGTGCGCTGAAGGCGGACTACTTGCCGATATTAAGGGCGGCTTACTTCATTCCTCGGGAGTTTGAGGTACTCATTCCGAGCCCTGGTCTTCGTCCAACTACTGAGTTGGAGAAGAGTTTCTGTATGTTCCCCGAGGACGCATTAAGGTTGTCGCTGCACTCGTTTATCAAGAGGGTGCTAAGGTGGGGGGAGCTGAGTCTGATGCAGTATGGGCCCAACTCGTGGAAGCACCTGGTCTGTTTTATCCTAAAGTGCTGGGAGAAGGGGGTCAAGCTGAAACTCGAGTATTTCCGTGCTGTCTTGCGGGTGAGCTCGCTCGGAGATATGGAGGGGATCTTCTACATGTCACCACGCCCCCACAAGAGGGTTATGAACGAACATCCGGACTCAATAAAGGCATGGAAGGAGAAGTACCTCGTGATCCGGAGCGAGACGCCTTGGGAAATTCCTATTGTCTAGAATTTTTACAAGCCGAACCATAAACCCCCGAGGTGGAGGGAATGGACGGAAAAGGAGTGAGCAGAAGTGGACAAAATTGTAGAGGGGCACAACATCGGTTGGCCGCGCATCACAGAGTTACATCTGGCCTGAGCCAGACTGAGCCCAGCACCCCCTTGTATGTTTTTGTTTTTACTTTGCTTTAACATCTGCCTTCGCTTTAACATTTTTTTCTCTTTCTTTAGCTATGGATGCGAAGAACCTCGAGACAAGAAATACCCTCTTGGCCCTGGCCGCAAAGAGGAGGGCCGATAGGGAAAAGGTTGCCAAGGAGAAAGCTTCCCCGGCAGCAGGGCCCGCCAAGGGGGCGGCCCAAGGATCTTCGGAGCCACCTTCGAAGAAGTCGAAGAGAAGCCACTCGTCTAGAGGGCCACAGGAGGCGAAGCCGAGCTCCAGTAGCAAGAAGGTGGCCGAGGTCTTCAAGTCGAGGACCCCAGCACTCCGCCCAGACACCAGGGAAATGGTGCGCCAGACGGGACTTAGGCCGTTCGTCCCGGATTGGGCAATGAAGGAGGGCGACTCCATGACGGAGGGCCCGATCGCTGTGGAGGTGATGGAAAAGATCATCACCGAGTGCGACCAGATTAATCTGGCGATAGAGATAGCTGAGGTGGCTCACATGAAGTGGGCTCAGGCGCAGATCGCGGTAAGTTTTTGTGGTTTATTCCGCTTTGCGTTTAGTGTTTATGAGTTTTGCGTCTAACCCTATTTTCCTCGGCTAGGCAATGTTGCACGAGGAGCACATGAAGAAGTGTCTGGAGAAGGAGGTTCTGCTCGAGAAGCGGAATGTCGAGTGGTACCTCTGAGAGGGGAAGAAGTTCAAGGACGAGCTGACGGCTGCTCAGGGAGGCCATGCGGTCCTCCAAGCGGAGATGGCTACTCTGCAGGATCAGCATGCGCGCGAGATTACGGTCGTTCGTTCCGTGGCCAAGCAGGCGTATGACGAGCTGGAGATGTCCTCTGCGGACGAGCTGATCTAGGCTCAAGACGACGCCTACGACCGGGCCAAGGAGCACTTCCTGCACCTCTACCCTGAGGCCAAGATCGACCACCTGAACTATGGGTGGGCGCCTCCCACGCTTCCACCGACCCCCGGGGGTGAGGGAGACGAGGCTCCGAAGGACCCTCGCCTGGAGGAGAAGGCCGGGGGTGAACTGGCTGCCGATGAGGTGCCAAAGTAGTGTAGGATTTTTGCTTTCCTTTTGATTTGTACTTGCCTTGTGCGGATTGGCCACCGCTTTTTGTAACACAATTTTTGGAATTTATAAAAACAAGATTTTGACCGATCCTTTGTGACTTGTTGTTTTAAGCAAGCTTTCTTAGTGAATCGTTGCCTCTCCCCTGTTTCTACTAGATGAATGAGACTACCGGGGCCGACCTTAGTTCCGCCGAGGTCCGGCGATTTCGGAATAAGCTGGAGTCCAAGAAGAGTGTGTTGATTCGCTATCGTAAGCAGGCTCGCGACCGAGAAACTGCGGTGGACTATTTTATGAACAAGTCCAAGGAGCTTAGCCTAGAGTCGGCTCGTCTGAAGAAGGCCTTGGCCGATCGCGATTAGGGGAGTGCTGAGACGAACTGGGCCCTATTTGATGCCTCCATCAGGTGTCCGACCTCTGAATATATGTCTCAATGTTTTTCAGTATGTGTTCAACACGGTATCAGAGTGTTTTGATCCTCCTTAAGCACTCTCTGTATTAAATAGAAAGAAGAGATGATTTATTGAATAGAAAGAAGAGAGTCATTTAGGGACGAAGCCAGAAACTTTTCGCAGGGGGGGCGTGGCTAACAACAAATTCACAAATTGTTCTATTGGTAAAAAAAACAAATAATAGATATCATTTTGCGTTGATCATCTATAAATTAAACGTGGGAGTGAGACCAAGTAATAAATTGTAGATTTTGAGGGAGGTGGATGCTATTTTGAATATAATTGGGGGTTTTGTAGAAATATTGAGGGGGCTAAAAGAGTGAAATTTTTAAAATGTAGGGAGTTTTCTGCATAAATTAAAGGTGGAAGTGAGACCAAATAATAAATTGTAGATTGGGAGGGAGGTAGATGTTATTTTAGATGTAATATGGGGTTTTGTAGAAATATTGAGGGGGGCTAAAAAGGTAAAATTTTTAAAATGGCTATATTTAAAAAAACCCACTGAACTTTGGGCATTTTAAAAAAACCACACTAAGTTTTTTTTTATGAAAAAAACTGCACAAAACTTTAGTTTAAAAAAACTCACTTTAACGGAGTAAGGTTTCCGTTAGGGTAAATTTTAAAAAAACTGCTTTTATCTTTCATTTGTGTTTTAAAAAATATCACTTAACTAATCAGATGTTTAAATACCTCCCCCCCCCCCCCCCCTCTCGAACTAACCCTTAACTCTGTCAGTGTGTTTGTTTTTTAAAGTTTTGTGCAGTTAAAAAAAAAAAAACTTAGTGCGGTTTTTTTAAAATGACCCAAAGTTCAGTGGGGTTTTTTTTTTAATTTTAAATTTAGCCTTTAAAAATATAAGGGGGATTCTGCAAAACTGGGGGTGCATTTGCTACCCCCCCCCCCCCCCCCCCCCCCCCCCCCCACACACACACACACACACACACACACGGCTCCGTCCATGGAGTCATCTCTCTTTAGAAATTCTCTCTTCTACTTTAGTTGCCAGGCACCTCAAGATGTGGATTTTCAGCTCCAGTTCTCCAGATTCATATTTCTGATCCGGTCCTCCTCCATATTTAGATTTACAAGATGCGTATTTTTGGATCCGGTCCTCCTTAAGATGCATATTTTTAGATCCAATCCTCCTTAAGATGCAAATTTTTAGATACGAACCTCCTACATATTCAGCTTTTTTAGTTTTCATATTCGATCTCATCTAAATTCATATTTTCTTTGCGCTATTCAGTTTCACTCGCAAGGTGTTAGATTTCCTTTCCGCTATGCGGTTTCATCCGCAACGCGCAAGATTCCCCCGCGCTATCCGGTTTCATCCGCAACACACTCAATTTCTTCTGCGCTATCTGGTTTCATCAACAAGGCGCTCGTTCCACTATGAAGTTTGATGGGAGTGTTGACTTATATAGTTGAATTCTCTGAAGCTTTCTTTGCCCGGTCTCGGCTCCGTTCAAGTTGGACTTCGACTTCTTTTACCTCCAACTTGAGGGGTAGTATTGGATTATGTGAGAATATATTTTAGATTTACTTTATATTTCCTTGTGGATTGATATTATCCATACTAGTAATTTACACGTGCAATGCACGTTTTAATAAAAAAAATTAAAATAAAAATTCAGAAGTAGTCTGGGCTCGAACCTGAAACCTCTTTCATAATAATTATGTACATGTGTCACACGTGTTGATAGATTTACAAATAACATTAAGACCTTCTCCCATTATAATATTAGAGATTAGAGATTAGAGACTATAGATGTGGGATGATAGAGGACTTTCTTTATGCCCAAGATTTGTAGCCTAATTATAGGTCTATGTTTTTCATTATGTATCTGAATATCAAGATGTTCAATAATATTTTGAAGGTCAACAGATGGCAAAGGTGAGATGGTGACAGACAACTGAGAATTTTCCTTGTTCTGGATGAGCACGAGGTGTATTTAATTTGAGTTTTAGTCGCTCAAATTGAACAACTATACGAACTAGACAAAGAAATGGAATTTTTAAGGCCATTCCTATTTTTATCGTCTTACCTAGATTAGCTCAAGATCACTGGGCAATATGATTCACAACTTCACCTCTATTCAACTGGTTGCAACAAGCTTGTACTGGTTTCCACTCTACTCAATAATAGTCCGTAGCTCTTATTCTACTCCAGATACGAGACTCGCCAATTCTTCTTAATCCAACTTTTTTTAATCTAAAATGAATGTTCTTCCTAGCTAGACAATGGTAAACTCTGATCAAAAGTAAAAGCTATCAGGGCTCCCTTCTGAATTCTGATGTTGTACCACATATACTCACCCGCTGGCCGCTGTGTGAGAATTTTCTTCTTTTTCATTTTGAACTCTGTGACTGTTCACAGTATCGTAAGCTTTGTTTCAGTATGGTCTTTTAATGTAGCAAGGTGGTTATCCTTCACCTATTATTCTTCTTCACACACACATGCCCACAGAACAAAAGGCCCGTTAGAATCTATATATTGGGGAATGGGTTTACTAATGTCAACAAATATCGTGTTCAGTTCTAAGATTCAGTTGGAAAAGTAGTTAGTAGCAGCTTTAGCATTAATTCCACAAATGAAGTAAGATTAGATTCTAGTGCTGAGGTCTGGGGGACATTAGATCGAGCAGGATTAGAAAGGAAGTAAGATTAGATTGGGAATTTGCTGTGGGTTCCATTATGTGGAACCTTTGGCTAGATCGAAATGACTATTATTTCAATAGCGTTAATCGTAGTCTTTCTTCTCTGATGCAAAAAATTCACTTCTGTTGTTATGAATGGACAGGACTCCTCAGATCCAGGAAGAAAGTGCGCTTGGGAGAAGAGGAGGAGTAGTTCTCAAGCAGGGGGTCACTAGCTCGCAACGATTGAGCCATCACAGCTTTTGGTTTTGTTGATGTATTCCTTTTTTGATGTATTTTGCTCTTTGCTCAGGCTGTAGCCTCTTTCTCAGGTGTCTTTTGAGTGTCTTTTGATGTTGATCGCCTTCGGACACTCTATGTAACTACTTTGACTGTTTCGTTAATTACTCTTTAATGAAGCGATGACCTTAGTCATCTTTTAATCAAAAAAAATTATTCCACAAATGACTAAATTCTCAATTACAAACATGATTATCACGAAGAATGATGAAGCAATAAAACGCCATTTCCATTATTCAGGTTGACCACACTGTCGATCATTTTACAAGTCCTGAAGGTGTATACCTGGGGTACCCGAAACAAATTTCAACAACCGTCCAAATTCCTTCAAAATCTTATCTCCTGCTCGAACTTGCGTGGTATCATTAGCTCATTTTCCTCTCCTTCCTGTTTGTAGGTAAACATCAATGCAGATAATTTCTGTCGCATCGGTAAAAAAATAATTTCTTTTTCTTGCTACTTCAGGTGTATTACAAGATTGAAGAAAACTCTTGAGGATACTGGTGAGGAGATGGATACAGAGATTCCTGGTGAAACTATGGATGAAGGTATAGTTTGGCGTGGAATGGAAGCTGAAGATGAACTGGACATTGCAGATGAAGCTGATGATGATTAATGCTTTATATTGCAGAAAATGGTACGTGCACTGTGCCTATAATGATCAAGATGCTCAGTTTATTTTGTGATTGCAAGGAGTCTTGAAAGCCACCGGCTGATGAGGAAATAATTCTGAATGATAGAAAACTAAAAATTGTTAGACTAAAAGATTATGCTTCACGATCTTTTGGAATTGGAGTTATCTCAACACTGCAGTTAGTTATTAATTGCTTTAAATTGTTGGGTGTCCTTAACTCCTTAAGCAGTCCATGAAAAATTGATATTTGATCAACAATTCGTAGTTTTAAATAATTAACAAACCCATAGTTTTTTTTTTTTGGATAAAAGATGACTAATGTCATCGCTTCATTAACAATCAATTAACGAAACACAGTACATCCAACTACATATTACAAAATCCAATACTCTAAATAACAGCGAAAAGCGACAAAATAAGATAGACATATAGATCCGACCCCTATCAAATCCTGAGAAGCTGCCACAATCTCCTCTTCGTCTCCCATGCGAAGTCTCTTCTTTCCACCTGTGATGACATTCCAATCGTGAGATAGAGATAAAATTTTATGCATCAAAAATGATAATCTATTATTAATCTTATGGAAGCAAAATTCATTACGATCAAGCCACAATCCCCACATAGTTGCAGCTACTGTAATATTCCACAAATCTCCATTCTTAGTTATTCATACTTAGTTATTTTAACGACAAATTACTCTATGCATGAATATGCTATGAAGCAAGTTATTACCAAATTATATACTATGGAGGACATATGATACATCATACATTTTTAGAAGTGCTTACTAAAATGTAGAAAGATACCTTTAAAAAGCTTTAATAATGAGCATGAGTGCCTGTCACCGAGATGGATTTATTCTAGTCATGCCCACTGCAATTTTCACATAGATCCAATCGCAGAACTTGTCAACATAGCGGATGTATGCATATCTTATTCTCTGTTTTATCATAATAATACTGAAGAATGCCCAGAAACCAACCACAAATCCAAGTGCAGCACTGGCATAAATCCATACCTCTCCTGTCATTTCGCCATCTCCTTCCTCTTTCTGATGATTTATTCGAGGTGGCTTATCATAAGGATCATCACTAGGGCACTCTGGTAGTGGCCATCCACATAGGTCATGGTTACCACTGTAGATTGAACTATCAAATGTAGAAAATTGATTACCTGTTGGAATTCTTCCGGATAAGTTATTATTAGAGAGATTCAAGCGAATTAAGAATCCCAGAGTCGACATGCTAGAAGGAATTTCTCCTGATAAGTTGTTTAAGGAGAGATCAAGTGATTGCAGCTGCTTCAAGGCTTTGATATCTGGTGGGATTTTTCCTGTAAAGTGATTTTGAGACAAGTTCAAGAAACCCAATCCGTGAAGCATCATAAGTCCATCTGGTATATCTCCCGAAAGGCTATTTCTTGACAAGTCTATAGCAACTACAGCTGATAGCACAGTGGTGTAGTCAAGAAGAATACCTTTTGTATTTAACCAGAGATTGTCCATGAAGTATGTTTGTTGAATTGAACTATTAATCATATTGTCACTTGCGTTCTTTATTGTCATCATAGCATATAAATATTCAAATGACAATGACAAGTTTCCCACAAGATTGTTGTTCGAAAGATCTAAAACTTGAAGTGATGACAGATTAGATAGCTGCACCGGAATATTGCCATTGAAGAAATTTGCACGTAAACTTAGAACTCTCAACATTGAGAAACCGCCAATCCATGTCGGAATGCCACCTGATAATATGTTTTCACTGAGGTCAAGTGTAACCAACCCTGCGCAATTCCTCAAGGACCAAGGTATTGTACCTGAGAGGTTATTGTTTTCCAAGTGCAATGACTGGAGAGAATTATAAAATCCGCAAATGTCGGGTATGAGCCCCAAAAAGCTATTGTTTGATAGTTTAAGAACCCGCAACGATGATGACACTTGGCATGAAGAAATTCTTCCAGACACGTAATTGTTTGAAAGATCCAAAAGTTGCAAGAGTGGCTGACTGCAAAAGAATGATTGGGCATTATTACTGTGAAAATTTCTCGATGAATTGGTCTGGCACTTTGGAATTTCTCCATCTAAGTTATTGCTCGAGAGATCAAGATATGTCAACGATGTCATATTGCAAAAGAATGAAGGCAAACTACCATTCAAATGATTTTGATACAACATGAAGAGTGAAATTCTTACACTTGCGAAAAGACTCAAGGGGATTGGACCCGAAAGTATGTTGTTGGATAAATCTATTTCAACAAGTGCAGAAGAGTTTAGGTTAGGCATCTGACCATTTATTCTGTTACTTGACAAATGCAGATATTCGAGGTTTTGGAGGTTCCCAGTTGCTGTTGGTATGTGCCCGCTAATCTTGTTATTTGATAAATATAGTACTTTCAAATGGCTAATATTGCTTAATGATTCTGGAATTTCGCCATTTATCAAATTCTCCTCCAACTCCAAAAATTTCAGATTTGCAAGGTTCCCAATATCAGTAGGTATCAACCCACTAATGTTGTTATCCGATAGAGATAATCTGTTGATGTTGCGAAGTTGCACAATGCTGCTTGGAATCTTCCCACTTAAACAGTTCAAAGACAAATCCAAAGACTCCAGTTTGGTATAGTTCCCTAAGATTTGCGGAATATGTCCTGAAACTTTATTGTTCGATATATCAAGATGCTTCAAATGGCTGCTAAGATTCCAGAAGTTATCTGGCATGGATCCATTGATATCATTCTGTGATAAATCCAGGTGCTCCAAATGGCCAAGACTCCCCAACATTTGTAATTGTAACATCGAAGGTTGAAAATCAGATAAGAACCAGTTCTCACTAAGGTCCACATATACAAGGGTACTGATGTTAGCTAGCCAACTAAGAATGTTGGTAGACATGTAGTTCAATGAAAGATCAATTACGGTGAGAGATGTGAAGTTATTAACTGGTGGAGCCCTAGGAAGAATGTCACAGCTCGCTAATTTCAGCACCGAGAGATTACGAAGAAGGTTTATGTCATGAATCCAGTCAACAACTGTCGAGAGATCGGATCCACTTAGGTCAAGGAAATGCAATGAAGTCAGTTGAGAGAGCCATTGAAGGTCTTGTGTAATTAGTCCCGTCATAACGCTAGAACTAAGATCAAGGGAGCGCAACTTTAAGAGGTTTCCTAGTTGAAACGGAATGGTCCCACTGAAGTATGCATTGCTTAGGTTGAGGTATTGCAGGTTGGCGAGAGAGCCAATGAAGTTAGGAATGGGGACGAAATTGAAATAATTCAAGCTCAAATCTAAATAATTTAGATTCTTCAAACCAACCAGAGAAGGATTTAGCTTACTCGGGCCAGCTCCATATGAGAGTGAATACGGGTATCTCAGGTCGAGCTTGGTGACTTGCCCAGTCGTGTTGTTACATTCAACTCCTCGCCATTTGCAGCAATCTCCACCTTTCCTCCAAGAAGAAAGCCAAATGTCGGGGTCGTAAATATCTTTCTCGATGTCGATGAGAGCTCTTTTGTTGCTCTTTATGCACTTCTTTGCCACCACTTGGGGAGTGTTTCCCATGCACAAAATGATGAGAAGGCCACAGATCAACGCAACAACATGGAGGAGGGTTTTCATCTTGTATCTGACACTAGCTAGTACCACTAGTATTGTAGCAAATATTTTGTGAAATTAAGGATGCGGATTTCTGAGTCAGTTTTCCCAGTTCAAGAATTAGGATATATGTATGTATATTCATTATTTTGTATTGAAAGGTAGCCCAGATATTAGATATGGAAGAGATGAGGGGCTTGTGGACTTGGAGTAGTCAAGCATCTTTAATTGTTTTAGTTGGCAGTTGCTGAAAGAAGAGCTAAATGTTGAAAGAATCTAATAGCAGTATTAATGGGTGATTAAGATTTTAATTGGATCCTTTTAGGAATTTAGAATAGAGATTTTACATATATATAGTCTAAGGTCTAAAATATCGTTAGACTGGAGAAACCCGCCAGACTTGAACAAGTCAAGAAACACCAGTTTGTCAACAGAGGGCAAAAGACTGTTGCCATACTTTGATGTTGAATTTTGCTAACCCAACTTCAGTTTACCAATGGAATTTTTTCCCAAACTGTCCCACTTTTTGAAAGTTTTTCCCAAATTGCCCTATTTTAAAAAAATTCCCAAAATGCCTCATTCGCTTTTTGAAAAAACGATTGTGGTCAAAACCTCATCGATTTTTCAGAAAACGAGTGTGAGGCTTTTAATTTTCGAAAGCCTAGACTCACTTTTTTGAAAAAGCGACTGGGTTTTAACCAAACTCGATTTTTTCAAAAAGCGAGTGGGTTATTTTGGTAAGTACTTTCGAACGTGGGACAGTTTGGTAAATACTTTCAAAAAGTGGGTCATTTTGGTAACAAGTTCAAAGCAGAAAGTATAGCCGAGAAAAGTATATTGAATTTTCTCCATGATAAATGAAAAATACATGCTGAGCCAGTTAACTAACTAATTCACACAGATTTTTTCGATTCCTAGATTATGGCCGGTCAATTCATTTACTTTTTTTCTTCAGTTTTTTTTTTAAAATAAAAAAAATTTGCCAAGTAAATTTTTTTTGGTAGTTGTGAATAAATCAAATGATACACTCGATAGATGGTTTGTTTATCCTCTTCTTGACTCCTATACAAGTATGTCATAATCTTACTAGTCTAAGATGTTAACTTTTTTCCTTCTTTGCTATATTTGCACTCTTCTATTGCATGATTGAGGTTTCAAAGACATGGAATCGATTTCATTTTACTCTTCTATACCATGTCAATTTGGCACTCTAACCTGCAATTTTACAAACAAGAACCTCACTTTGAAAAATTCCAAGGTCTTTATCCACCAAAAACCTGCTTGGGAATTTAAGAACATCCCATCGGAAGGAGTTGGTGTAGTTTGTAAATTAGTAGAGTGAACTAAAAACTCAGATGGTATATATTTTTCGTGCATCAGATAGCAGAAGATAAGCGACCCGAGTAGCATAGCAGAAGTACTTAGACAAGTTTATGCCGACCACTCAATAAATGTGGACAAAGTCTTCTCCTGTATTATAGAAACAACACAACATCCAGCAAAGTCTTCTCCTGTATTATAGAAACAACACAACATCCAGCAGCAGCTGCATCTTTTGCCTCAACTATGCTCGCTCCTCAAGGAGAGTTGTCCTTTCAGGATGCTCTGAATAGGTATATACAGATACCCAGATTTTCATATTAAGAAAAATTGCTTCCACGATTCGAATTCAAATCCCATTTTCTTACATAGTAGAGGAAAGGTATAAAACCATATGAATTTGGAAAGTGGGTATTCAGAACATTTGACAATAAGCCAGTGTAGAAGAAAGTTAGTTTGAAACTAAAGTTCCTGCTAACGTTTATCATATATCTATAAATTAACTACAGATGTCAAATGCAAAACATTCAAATCTGCCTCATGTAAGGCAAAGAGGATCCATGGAATCTTCAAGGAGTCACCTTTTGAAAATATTTACCAAACTGTCCCACTTTCAAAAGTATTTACCAAAACAACCAACTCGTTTTTTGAAAAAGTGAGTTCGGTTAAAAACCAATCAAATCGCTTTTTCAGAAAGCGAGTATAGACTTTCGAAAATCAAAAGCCTCACACTCGCTTTCTGAAAAAGCGATGAGGTTTTAACCACTCGCTTTTTCATAAAGTGAGTGAGGCAAATTGAGAATTTTTAACAAAAGTAGGACAGTTTGGGAAAAACTTTTCAAAAGTGGGACAGTTTAGGAAAAAATTTCCAGAACTGCAGAGAGTTTGTACCGGACCATGCACAGATTATGGAGTATCTTTATTCTTTTTTTGATGATCCGGATAGAGCCCAAAGACTCAAGCCATGCAATCAAATATATATATCAACAAAAATAAATACAAGTACAAAGCGTAGTTTTACCAGAAGTAAAACCCAAAACAAACAGCGAAGGAGCACTAATAGGATGCTACCTAAAGGCATACAACAGAATACAAAACAGAACGACACCCCGAGAACGGAAAGCGATAGCATACAATTGGAAATAACAGAATAAAAAATCACTGATGGCTGCAGACGGCCAAAATACGATCAGGGTTATACAACTGGATCTGCGAAGTAGTCGAAACCTCGCATCCGAAACGAAGGGGGACGCGTGCTGCGCAACGAGCGAGCTAGGATCAGCCTCCCGAACGCAACCCAGACCAAAGCGCAAGACAGAACCTGTCCTCACATCCAAGCATGTAACTAGAATACTGGAAAGATCCACCGATAGCAACGGCCAAAAACACGCCGAAGAGCCAAAGCTCCCAAGCCAAAATCAGCAAAGAGGTTGTACATAGCTGGTAACACGCTCCAAAAAAGAGAAAATAAAAGATAGCAAATAGGCTAGCAGAGCCCAAATGCGAAGCAAGTGATCAAAACTTGCAGTCAACACTCAAGCTACTACCGATCAAGATGAGACCACACGGAGAGCATCCAGACACAATAGAAAACCCCGCTGCAAAACCAAGGCCATGGAATGCGGCCTAAATACCAAAAGAAGCCCACAAAAGATAACGCAACAGCCAACAAACAACAAAGCCAGATACAAAAACAGCCATAACATATAAACACCACCACCATACAAAAGCCAACTGGGATGAAAGAGAGCCCCAGGGATAGAAAGCATAAAGTTAAAAAGATAGAGGTGGATATAAATAAGAAGATCCACTGCAAACTAAAGCGGGGTGAACAAAAGCCCAGCAAAAAGACGCAATAGCATCGCCACCAGCAAAACACCAGCAAAGACGGTATCACTCCTGCACGGAGGAGGAGAGGAAAACAAAGCATGGTAAATAAATGACAGAAACCACTAAAGAAAGGGAAAAAGAGAAACTTAAATAGCATTAAGGGTGTGAAGGCAATGAACAGCCTCATCAAGCCTATAACTGAGGAGAGCGTTTCTAGCTTCAATTTTTAAAATTGAAGACCAGAAATGAAAGAGAAATAAAAATTCTTCTATAATAATATGGATCGGGGATGCGCATTGTCTGAATAACCTTTTATTATGTTCCAACCAAATGACCCAAATGATGATTTGAACCGAGAGGTTCCATGATGAGTGGTATTTCTTGTTGAGAGGAGGAAGCGACCAACAGGACTTTAAATTGGGAGGGATGGAGGAAACTTCCCACGCCAGAGAGGTGATTTTCCACAACGGACGCGTGAAATCGCAACCCACGAACAGATGGTCTGCGTCTTCAAACGAGGAGGAGCATAGGGGATAAGACTGCCCCTATGCTAAGTTCCTTTTGTTAAGGATTTCAGCCGTAAGCAGTCTATTATTGAGAGCTAGCCACGTGACAATTTTAACTTTGAGAGGGGCACAGGATCGCCAAATGAAACTGGCAAAAGGAGAAAGATAGCCTCTAAAGTTAAGGAATTGATAAAAAGAATTTGTAACGCCCCGAATCCCAAATACAACTGAATTCGAGATGTTCTACAAGATCTTTCCACTTCCTTTAGTACAATTTTACAAGGAAATTTGAACTTTTCACTTTACATCAGAGTTTACACAAGACTTTACACTTTACATTGCACAGCGGAAGTAAAATTTACAACAATTGAATAAATGTACAACGACATTGAATAATCTTTAAGCATCTGTTCCTCTTTAATCATGTCATTTACCTGCATATAAGACTGTGGGTACATCAGTTTATTCAATCGACGAACATTATACATGGCCATCCTCTCTATGCCGGAAATAGTATAACTAATTTTCCATATTTAGCAAACACAAACTTGTCACATATCAAACTACAGGGACTACCCTATTGATGTCGTGTTGTAATTGTGCACTTAGTCCTTAATGCAGTTATTTATGTTACATGACACTAATGCGCACTTGTTCGGATTCTATGCATCCCATACTACATAGGTCCGAGGGCAAGCCCTTAATCATTCTTCATCTTTGTAGGGTTCAATCCCTTGCCATGACTTAATCTACTACTATAATTACGGTAGGTATCTTAGATGATCTATGAGTGCAAGCACGTGTACAGAAAACCTGGAGGGGAATCCCACGTCATGTCACGACGCATCGTGAAGAAAGCCTGTGGCAATTCAGCCTCCTTCATGGCACACGATCCTCATGCAGTCACCAAACATCCCACAAGCGCCACCACCGGGACGGTACTCTGGAGCAGTATCCACGTCATGTCACGACGCATCGTGAAGACAGCCTGTAAAATACTCTCACGCCGCCAATCCGATGGCCCTCAACTCATGTTTTTCTCCTACTTTCATCACGTCTCCACTATGTACTAATCCTTAGTTTTTATCAAAATCATGAACAAAAATCAAAGCTCTAGAGTTAGCCTCTCCACTAAACCGGACTTATTCATTCATTCAAACATGACCAACCTTGGTCTTTCTTTTCAATTTTCATTTCATTTATTTCCAAGTGCCGGGGGGAGACTTAGCTACTTTTTTTGTTTCAATTTTCAATTCACAATTTTCAATTTGAGCATTTCCAATTCATAAATTCCCATGTTGAGTTATCATACTCAAAAGTATTTCTCTTTTCCAATCATGATTTCTAATTCGTTCAAATAGTCCATAACTATACATGGAATTCAATTATTCATCATGTAACTCATGAAATGTTATTTTCACATAAAAGCCCACATCACTAATTATTCAATCAAAGGTGAACATTTACACTTCATAATTTCCACACTATTCTCGAATGAGAATAATTTGCATCACATCACACAATATAATTTCTTTTTGCCACATTAATTTTCTAATCCTTCCTTTCAAGTCATTTTTTGCAAGATATAATTTCACAAGGAATATCAATGTGGAACCATAGTTCTATTTATTCATTTAGTCACAAATTATACTTTACTTTATGTAAATCATTCCCAAATTATTTTTAATAAGTCCCATATATTTTTAGAAGAATAACCATATTTTTTTCGTAATTTTTGGATCACCAAAACACCCAAAAAAATATTTTTCTAAACTGCCAAAGCCAAGGATCGAACCCAGGACCACAGAGAACACAGCCGAAGGCACAGGCCACTAGGCCACTTGCGCCAGCGATATAAAGGGGCGCTGAGAGTATTAAATACTCTCGGCCGCTGATTCTTATACTTTTAAAAATTTATGAAACAAAATATGGTGCCATAGGTATTCGAACCGACCACCACAGGGAACCCAACCGCAGTTCTGACCACTTGAGCTACGTGCTCAGGTTGTCAAGGTACAACTTAAATTCTTTTTACTACAATTCTCTCTGTTATTAAGACAATTCGATATTCAACAAGTCCTCATTTCATTTTGTTTTTATAAAAACTACTGAAAAATTCCAGATTGACTAACATTATCATAAGTTATATTCCAGTATAATAAAATAATTTTTTTTCAATAATCAAAACACATTTTTCATACATTTAATTGAAATGGTGGACTATCACCACCACACTTCTTCTTTTTCGACATTTCTCAACAACTAACGCCACTAATCTCTTTATTAGCAAACTACACATTCATTCTCTATTTTTAACCTTTTATCATACATACCAATCTATAACTTAATTCATTTATTTCAATATGACACAATGATCCATTTAATCACATGAAGTAGCATTGTCAATCTACTACCTTTGTGTATATAATTTGTGATGTAGAAACTGAAACTTTCTTCAACAATCCATGGTTATAATTACTCCATACAAACTTAGATTTTTACTAATCAAATCACATACAATTGTACACCCACATTCCAATTAATTCATAGGTCAATTTTCCAATTAAAAGCGTACTCTTATTAATATTTTTCATGCTTCATTCATTCAATTTAATCTAGCATGCATCCCTAATTAGAAATATAGAAAATTTACCCACCTTGTATGGAGAGAAAAATACAACTAGCAACCTCCTAGACGAATGTCCTTGCGACGAATTGCTCCTCCTCCTAGATGCGCGCACACTAGCAAAAATCCGAGCACCTCCACAAGCCAACTGAGCACTCCAAGCCGGCCCCTCTTCTCCTTGATGTTGCAAGCACAAACCCACACACTCTCAATCTTTTAACTCACACAATCACTACTAGATAGAGTATTTTAGACTATAGATTTGTAGAAAGTAATAAGCACAAGAATAACTAGCCATGGAGGGGGTATTTATACTAAAATCTTGATGGAATGGAGGGCTAGGATCAAGTAATTGGTTATAAGATGGAGGGCTAAGATGAAAGTAGGTGTTACGTTAACTACCCACAACCAAGTAACCACCAAGCATGATCTCCACTCAAATTTCCCATTCCCTCCAAAAAGAAGCAATCCGGCCTACAATAGGAAGTGCATATTGCACGGGTACGTGCAATACACGTGCATGCAACTAGGTCCAAAAATTGTACATTAAATTTTGTATAAAAATAATCTTTAAGTTGTCCCACATTACAAGTTGTAAAAAAAATAATTAATTCATGGGCTTTAGTTTATGGGCCAAAATACTTATTATAAAAATAATGAATTAAATTAACTTTGGGCTCTTAAAAAGAAAAGACCTTTTATCTAATTGAAAGAAGGCTTTATAAAAATAATTACAAGCACTTATTTAAAAATCTATACCCATCATAATGAAAATAATCATAACACTTCAACCAAAAATATTGCACGTGCACACTACGTGCAAAATAAATAATTTTTCATTAAATGAAAAAAATCGGGGCATTACAGAATTAATCGAGAAAACTCCCGCCGAGTTCCAATGCCAAGAAATATCTTCCTTAGGGTACCAGACATAATTGTTCAGGGCGGATAGCAGGGCGAGGAAGTCAGAAGTTAAGTGAGGAGGGAGATTGTCGGAGAATGGGATAAGCCAGACCCTTTGTGAGTATATGAGGGTGAAGGAGTCTGTAACCGTGGCAAGAGGGTAGGATGCCAAACGGTATAGAGCAGGGAAAGTTGAGGCTAGTTTTGAATTTCCAATCCAAAGATCGTGCCAAAACAAGGTCTTGGACCCGTCAAAGCAGTCGTGGGAGATGCCACATTGGAAAGCGATGGCCGCTTTCGAAACTCCTCTCCAGAAGGGGGAGGTGCTGCGATGGATACTAGTGGGGAAGTTCCACCAGTGACCATTGGGGTAGCAATTGGCCTTGATACTTTGTATCCAGGGTAGGTGATCGAATTTAAAGAACCTCCAAATCCATTTACCCAATAGGGCAATGTTATGGTTTCTGAGGTTCAGGACCCCCAATCCCCCTGCCTCCTTGGAGGAGCAGACCAATTTCCAGTTGCAAAGGTGAGAGCCCGGTTTGTAAATGGATGAGCCAGACCAGAAAAAATTACTTCTGATTTGGTCAATCCTCTTGATAACCCAGAAGGGAACGTAATAGAAGGACATCATATAGAGATGGACAGACGAGAGGACCGAGTTAAGAAGGATAAGTCTGCCTCCTCGAGAGAGGAACTTACCAGTCCAAACATTAAGTCTGGATTCTACCTTATCCACCATGGGCATCCAATCTGATTAATGCAATTTGCCCTATCTCAATGGAATACCCAAATACGTAATAGGGAAGGAGGTGATGGGGCAGTTGAAGAAATTAGAGATCTCGAGCTGGTGGTTGGGCGAACCACCCAACCAAAGAACCGAAGATTTTTGGAAATTGATCGCAAGTCCCGAGGACAGTTCAAAGCAGTAAAGGAGAAGCTTAAGGTTACGAAGAGAGTGGGAGTTCGGTTTCGCAAAGATGATAGTGTCATCCGCATACTGCAGATTAAGAATACCATGAAAACGGTGTGAGTCCCCCAGGCCTTCAATGGCCTGGGCTTCCCACGCATTGCGAAGGAGTTTACTAAAAACATAAGCTACCAAGAAAAATAAGAGGGACGAGAGTGGGTCTCCCTGGCGGAGTCCACATTTCATTTTAAATTTGTGGCCTTCAGATCCATTAATGATAATGAAAGAGGTGCCGGAGAAGAGACTGGACTTAATACAGGCGATCCATTTGGGACCAAATCCTCTATGGATAAGGATATCAAACAAGAATTTCCAGTTGACGTTGTCGTAAGCCTTTTGAAAATCTAGTTTGAGAAGAATACCTTCAGAATTCGACCTGTGGCAGTGAGAAATAATTTCTTGAGCCGAAGCTACACTATCAAGGATAAAATGATCCTTGATAAAACCAGATTGAGCAGAATCAATGAGGGAAGGCATGACCATACTGAGCCTGGCTGAAAGAACTTTCATGATAATTTTGAAAGTGGTGTTGATGAGGCTTATAGGCCTAAAATTAGACACTGTGTGCGCTCCTAGCGATTTAGGGATGAGAACGATATGCACATAGTTGATACGATCGAAAGAGAAAACCCCCTGATGAAGTTCCGTGAACATACGGAAAAGATCATCCTTAAGGCAGTGCCAGAATTTTTGGAAGAAAAAAGCGGGAAAACCATCTGGCCCAGGCGCAGATTCGATTTTTAAAGCAAAAACCGCTGCTCTAATCTCATCCATGGAGAATGGAGCATCAAGGGATGAGAGGTCCAGCGAAGGGGGACCATATAGATGGTGCCAATCTAGGCTAATAGCTCGCTGTTTGTGCGAGACAATAAGATTTTTATAGAAGAGGAGAAAAGACCGATGGATGTCGTCATCGGTAGTAAGGTCAACGCCGTTGTCAGAGATCGTAGAGATACGATTACAACGCTGCCTGTGGGAGGCAAAATTATGAAAAAAAAACGGTATTTCCATCACCTTCCTTTAACCATCTAAATCTGGCTCTTTGAGCCCATTTAATGTGATCCTGGGAAAGGATGTCAGCGTAGTCTTGCTTACAGGAGATCCTTTCGGCATGAGCTGAGTCGGAAAGAGGACCCCGTTCCTCTATCTTATCGAGAGCATTGATGGAGGCAAGAAGAAAGTTTTTAAGGAAATATGTGTTATTTTGTCTGTTGTACCACCAAATCTTACACCCGAATTTTATAGCGTGGAGTTTTAGGAGGATGCTTCCCAAACCAGTAGATCCGAAAACAGCGGATAAACATTCGACAACCAGGTTGACGAACAATTGATCTTGTAACCAGAATTTTTCAAAACAGAATTTATGCTGGTGAGCAAAGGGGAAATTAGAGTAGAGAGCAATGGGAATGTGGTCGGAGGAGGGGTTGGGAAGCGCCTTGGAGAACGTGTTTTGAAACTGGTTGATCCAGCTAAGAGAGACGAGAAACCGGTCCAGTTTGGCCATCGTGGGAGATTGGCGCTGATTGGACCAAGTAAAGGATCTACCATTGAGAGGGATATCGGTCAACTGCATTTCCCGAATACAATCATTGAAAAGAGCAGATTGGTGTGCAAAGGAGGATGGTGAGGATCTTTCGGAGGAGAATCTGGTGACGATGAAGTCACCACAGAGGAAACAGAGATCATTAGAGTAAGATTGAAGAGAAAGGAATTTATTCCAAAAAAGAGGGTGCCCCTCTGAGGAGGAGGGGCCATACACCGATATAACCGTGAGTGAGCGATTGAGAATAGTCCAGTGCAGTTGGGTGATAAGGAAATATGTGAGACGATGTGTAGAGATAAGAGAGAAGACAGACTCTTTGAATCCCAAGAGGATGCCTCCCCTGGATCCTTTCGCGTCTAGCGAGATCCATTTGGTAATTCTGGAGCCGCCTAAAGAGCGAAAGGTGGCTGGGGAGGGGGAATCAATCTTCGATTCTTGGATCGAGATAAGATCACAGTTGGATGAGTTAATTAAATGGAAAATTGCCCTTTGTTTGACGGGGCAATTGAGACCCCGGATGTTCCAAGAGATGCTAATCATCGAACAACAGTTGCTCTCGAACTCTGAAGCGTTCTAACTACCTTATGGAGAGGATAATAGAAGTATCATCCGAGTCGACAACAAAGCCCAAGTGTTCTGCGTTTTGAGCCAGTTGAAGATCGGACAATAGGTCGAATTGGAGATGGAAGAAAGAACCCAACAGTTCTATATCTTGCTGAGAATGAGGTAGGGTAGGTTTGGCACAGGGGGATGCAAGGACTACCTCGAAAGCTGCGATATTCTTGGACAGGGGATAGACCGCAGACTTTTTAGCCAAGATCCGAGCGCTAGATCGGATCAGACGACGAGAGAAATTACTTCCCCCAGGGAGCTTACGAACGGAATCTCCTAACTCCTTAACAGGCCCCATGAGATGGGCTCCTGTTTGGAGCGATGAGGGGAATGTCGTAAAGGATGGTAGATGGGAGAGGAGAAAGAGAAGGAGATGGAGGGCCGTTGACGGGGGACGTTCGAGACCTGATGGTCCTCAACCGCGCCCCCGTACGAGGGTAGGTAGAGGTGCCCAAATTGGGGCAATGAATCCCCAGGAGCACCTCTGCCGCCGAGTGCAGGACGAGGGTAATCCCATGGATTAAAGGTGATGTGAAAAAAGGAAGGAGAAAAGACCGGAGGGGACGGAAAGAAAATTTAGTAAAACAGCATAAGAGTTCCATATGACCATCGGAAAACCAAATAAAGGAGTGAAAGGAATTAAAAGAATTGCAACTAGAAGATACCTATTTAAGAGGCAGCTTCTTCTTAAGCTCCGCTTCTTCCTCACCTAACAGATCATCCTGATCAAGCCAGCCGTAATCTTTAGAAGAAGGAGGCAATTTGACCTTGATAGGAGGGAGGGACGGGGCTGAGGCAAGGATGCTGAAAAAGTGCGCTTGTTTTTAGATACATAGTGAGGGTTGGGATCCCACGCCGGCCACTGAGAGGAGAGGGATGGTGGCTTGGAAGTAGTAGTGGAGGCAGCGGGATGACTGGAGAGGGGGAGCTTTTCCACCAGCGCCGACTTAATGGGGGAGGAGATAGGAGGAAGGGGAGGGGGGAGAGTCGACGAGGGAATCGGAGTAGGCTGCACTTTCCCAGACTGAAGAGCGGCGATGTCGGGATTGATCCAAACAAGGTTTGGAGCTTTGGAGGGAGATATCTTGGACGAGCTTGGAGAGACAAATTGCTTGGTAGGGGGAGGGTGTTTCTTTCTTGAAGCGGGCTTTTGGGATCCTTTCCACACCATTTTAGAGGAGGAGGAGGATCCTGGGTGGAAAGTAAGGGGGATGACACTGGTTTGATGAACGACTTCGGGGGGCCAGAGGGAGGCATGGAAGACGGCCCATGCGAGAGAGCCGACTCGTGATATTGAACGGAGACAGAGAAGGAATAAATTCATCTTTCAGCAAGTAAGCCTTGATGCGCTCATGCAGAGACGGGATACGAAACAGAGCCTCCACTTGAAGGCATCCCGAAGCCAACTTAGCCGAAGAGGAGATGCTAATGACCTCTCCAATACAGTTGGACATAATACCCACCAGACGCAAAGAGGAGCAGAATGGCGGAAGCCCTATAAGAGTGACCTTAGAGGTGGAAGAGTCATCAGGTTGCGACGAGGGAGAGAACTAAACCCACTTCCGGAAGGATAGAGAGATAGCTCCAATTGCCAAAGAAGTGTTAGAGACCAGATCATCTAGCACTTTGGGGGATGGGCAGTGAATAACAACATCACCATTGGAGCACGAGCTGCGAACCCAATCCCACTCTTTCACATTGCAGGACTCGCAGAGGAACGAATTTAGAGTGAACAATGGGATCGATCCACCACTGAAGGACATGGCTCCATAGGTATCAAAAAATTTGAGTCGATCCGACAATTCCAAATGCGAGATGAAAACCTGAGTAATGACCGGCTTGGGGGGGAGACTCTGAGAGTCGGAAGGAGCGGGAGCGACAGGAAGAGGGCTATCGGAGATCCGAAAAGCGATAGGAGGAGTAGGGAGTAAGGGGGATTTAGAACCAACCTTCTGCCTCTTGGCTTTGAGGGACTGATCTGCAGCTAACTTGCACTACAGGGCAGGGAAATCGAGCACTGCCAGAACTGGCTCCGAAATCGGAGCACCCAACGTGAGCCCTAGAAGCTTCTGAAGGGCCTAGCATCGAGCACGGCCATGACCAGCCTTGAGGCAAAAAAGACATTTCATTTTGAGAGTGCAATCTTTCTTAATATGCCCAAGCTGTAGGCACTGAAAACAGTGCAGCGGAGAACGAAGAGATTGAGAGGGAAGGGAAGAGGAGGATGAGGGATTAGGAGAGGAGAAATGGCGGGAGAAGAGAGAATTAGACGACCCCGGAATGTTCCCGAATCTGGGCCGTACTGAAGACTGCCCAACAAGGTAGGGCGATGGAACAGCACGCATCGAATTGTTGTGCGGGCTGGAAATGAGTAAATTATTTTTTTTTCTTCTTTGAGTTTTTTTAACGACTTCTACCCAAGAGAGGTCCATGGGCCCAACCAAACAAGCACCACAGAAATATGGCCCACTAGGAGCAAAAACCTAATCAGAAGAAGGAGAAATGGCAGTCTTGGAAGGTGCACTGGAGATGGTGGAGAAGCGGCGGTGACTGCAGCTCCGAGATTGAGGAGCGGAGGAGAGATAATACAGCGCAGTGAGAACTCCCACTCGCTACCCAATAGGGCGGACGACGGAGAGGGAGAAATAGAAGAGGACACTGAGAGATCCAAAAGAATGGGTAAAGAGGACCTAGGTAGATGGGGAGGACCCAATCTGTAGAGGGGTTAAGCATAAAACCACCGTGAAGGACGGCCAGCACCTTCAAGAGAGCCAGAACTAAGGAGAAAGAGCCTCACCAGAAACGCAGTCGAAGTAAAAACGAACAAATAACACTAAAAAAGCTAAACTTACAGTGATTGGTTTGAGAAGGAGATGAGAGCAGATAGAGCAAACCTCCGAAAGAAGCTCAAACGGAAGGACGAGGCGGAGAAGACTGGTAGCAAACAGTGGGGGAGCGCGCCCAGTGAGAAGACAGGTAGGAGACCTGCAAACGGAAGCGGAGGAGCAGAGTATGGAAATCGCCACCGAAGAGAACTAGAGGAACAGCAGATCTGTCCCAGACGGAGACGAAGCTGGAACTGGAAGGAACGGATGAGCAAAACCAGATCGAAACGGGAGCCGCGAAGCGAGGCCTTGAAAAGAAAAGGGTATAGAGATCTGGGGAGGCGGAAGATTTTTAATGAAGGGAGAGGGGGGAGAGAGGGACGCAGGAAGCCAGATCTGAGCAGGCACAGCGGAGAACGGAAGAACAGTGACAATTTTTGAATAATTATTATTATTATTATGTCAAGTATCTTTATTCTTATGTCGAAAAGTTTTTAGTTATGCACTATGTGCAGTTTGGGGAACGGAGAGGAGTTCGGAGGCGCGGAAGGGGAGTGGCATGTGACCGTCAGGGTTGACGGCGGTGCAAATGGGGATGTACGACATACCATACAAAAAAGTTTAGAACATGTGAGATATTATGACGAATGCCCGTTAACTTTTAACCCACTACTCCACATGAATATTTGATAAATTAGTGCAAAGCTATATATGACTCAAAAGGAAAAATATATGTCGGAGTCTTATCATCTATCTATTTCTTTAAATTTTTCGTCTGCACTAACACAAGATATTTTGAGATGGTTGCATTATTTACATTCTAACTTGATGTGGTACAATCTTTATTGCAATACATTAGTTCTTAAAAAACTGAAAGAGAAAATAATTTAAGTGTCACAGTAAAAACAATGACTGAGGTAACGATGGAAGAAGTGATTGCTCTGAGATGAGCAATTATCTCCCCGGCCTCCATTGGGGGGCCGGCTTTGGCGTGGCTTACTCTTGAGTGTATATCGGACGGTGAAGAATGAAGACTACAATGTAGGACTTCTCTAGAACTTTATAAAATAATGTAATGACCTACATTGAGATAGATAGATTTTTTTTTAGGGCATTGTAATTCTTGTATCCTCTCTAGTTAAATTAGATATCGGTTATTTCTCTCCCATATTAAACTCGCCGAAACGGGACAAAATTGTGCGCTTGTGTGTTTGGTTCTGGTCTACATTGCTTGGTTGTTCATTGTGACCGGTTGTCGCTTCTCGCTTCAACCCGCCTCTGCAATTAAATTCCTAATAACTGGTATCAGAGTAACTCGAGTTCATTTGTGAAGATGACATAGATCATGGTTTTCAGAAGATCCGGCAGTTCGATGGTAAAATCAACTTTAATCTATAGAATATGGACATGTACAACAGATTAGTTCAACATTTAAGTTTGTACAATATCCTTCGACGATCATTTGAAGAAGAAAAGGATGGAAAACAATATAGTTGACTCTAGTTCATGTACAAGAGATATATAGAAGAGAATGGTCGGAGAAAAATCCTAAAAGATTGCGTAATTTTTTGCTATTAGATACAATATAAACTTTTACAAGCATTTGTGATGTGTGTAATTTTTACATAATTTTTTTTACTCTTTTATGTATTAAAATTACAAATTCTCGTTCATTTCTTTAAAATTTATTTTATTTCAACTTATTTTTATTTATTTGTTTGATTTTGAAGGAATGAGATGGTTAAGTGCAAAAGGTAAACGTTTTGGTGAAATCAAGGAAGAAAACAAGAATAATGATTTCAAAAAATTAAAATTAATTCTATGTGTAGATTTCTGTAAAATTTGAACTTTATGAATTGATCTATTAAAGAACAAATAGAAAATTTATAGTCAACTAAGAGGTGGAATAAAATTTTGTAATTAAATTTTTTTTTATGAAAAGATTGGCCAGATGGAACTGTGAGCAGATAATGATAAAGAATTAATCTCTATAATATTATAATAGGAGAAGACTTTAGTGTCATTTGTCATTTGTCATTCTACCAACATGTGCAACGCACGTACATAACTAATATAAAGGAAGTTTCTGGTTCAAATCCTCTCTACGTCAGAGTTTTTATTTTTGTTTTTTAAAATTATTAAAACGTGTATCGCACGTATAAATTACTAGTTAGTTATAAATTTACAAGATTAATCTTAATTTTGAAATTTTAAGTAATTAATTAACTAAATTTATCATAATTCTATTTAACAAATTCTGCTAAAAACTTTCCCTTCTTTTATATAAAGAAGCTCAGGTTCCAAAGGAGAAAGCGGTGGCTGCACATAACGATAAATGGATCTCGGGATTCGGAAGAACTGAAAAGTAGCTGGAAAAAAAAGGCACGGAAACCGAGGAAGACAAGAAAAGAAGTAGCTGACTTGCGGCACGAAAATCGAGGAGAAGAAAACACCGCTTTAAATTTGGCCTAACAATGTTTCTTGCAAAATTTGGCCTAACAATCTCCTCGTTTCTCCTCTCCGACTGACCGCCGCTCTAATCATTTGATTAGATCGAGTGCTCGTCTGAGAGCAAAATATCCCTCGATTTCTTCTATTAATTCCCCTGTCTCTTCGTCTTCTCCTTTCCCTATTGCTTCTCCCCCTCCTGCTCCTCTAGGTTCTATTTTTCACCCTCCTTTCGAATCTATTTCGGATTTCGAGATGGTGTCCATTGCCCAGTCCTTAGGCTTCCAACTAGCTCCTGACGCTACTCTTCCTATTAAAATCCTTAGACAGTCTGAACGTATCAGAGTTCGGGAGCACCGCGCTTCTCATGATTAGTATCTCTTGGAATATCCGGGGTCTCCACTGCCCCATTAAAAAGAGAGCGATTTTTGACCTCATTTCCTCCTCCCATTGCAACCTCATTTCCATCCAAGAATCGAAGGTCGATTCTCCCTCCCCTCGCCTTTTTCAATCCTTAGGAGGTTCCTTCATTACAAGATGGATCTCTTTGGATTCTATTGGTACTAAGGGCGGTATCCTACTGGGCTTCAAAGAATCGGTTTTCTCCTTAGTAGCGGTTCACCGTCTGAATTTCTTCCTGATCGTCCATCTTCACTGGACGATTCTCAATTGTGATTTGACTGTGATTTCGGTTTACGGGCCATCGACTTCGCAGCGAAGGCCTCTTTTTTGGACCGAATTCCAATCGTTACACAATTTTGTTCAAGGTCTCTATTTCATTTGCGGTGATTTCAATGTTACCAGGTTCGCCTCCGAAAGGTCAAACCCGGTATCATCTTTCTCCCAATCTTGCATCTTTAACGATTGCATTAGGGATCTTCAGTTAATTGATATCCCGATTAATGGGAGATCATTCACATGGTCGAATCAACGTCTTCCCCCTACCTTGGCCAAACTGGACCGATTCCTTGTCTCTCACTCTTGGTTCTCCAAATTTCATAACTCCTTTGCTAAGGCCTTACCCAACCCGTCCTCGGACCACGTTCCCATCGCTTTACACTCTAACTTTCATTTCCCTCACCCTCACCAATTCCGCTTCGAAAAATTCTGGCTTCAATACTAGCTTTTTGTTAAACTAGTTGAAGAATGCCTTGCTTCCATTACTGGGTCGTCCGGTCTTGCCAATCTTCTTCTTAAACTCCACGCCATCAAGCACGGATGCAAGATCTGGCATCGCGAACGACAATCCAACACTAATTTCCTTAAAAATTTCCTCCTCGCATCCATTGAAGCTTTTGATTCAATGGAGGAGCAAGCCGATTTGTCGGTTTCTGCTCGCAATGAGCGTCTTGCTTGCAAGCGCGAGTATGCCGACATCCTTCTGCAGGATCATACTAAATGGGCTCAAAGAGCCAGACTCAAATGGCTTAAGGAAGGTGATGGCAACACCGCATTTTTCCATCATTTTGCGTCTCATCGACAACGTTGCAATTGAATTTCTTTGATCCATGATAACGGGGAGGACCTGCAATCTGAACCAGATATTCACCGTGCTTTTCTTTCTTTCTATAAAAATCTTATTGGTTCTCCTAAATTGCGACTAATCTCCCTTGATTGGCAGCAACTCTATGGGTCTCATCCATATGACCTGTCCTCTCTTGAGGCTCCATTCTCCTTGGAAGAGATCAAAACTGCTGTCTTCGCTTTAAAAAGTGACTCAGTGCCTGGACCGGACGGTTTCCCTGCCTTTTTCTTTCAGAAGTTCTGGCCTTGGCTTAAGGATGATTTGTTCCACCTGTTTCAGGACCTTCACCAGGGTTCCTTTTCCTTTGATCGCATTAACTATGCGCACATTGTTCTCATCCCAAAATTAGCTGGAGCCAATGTGTTGACAGATTTTAGATAGGGATGGCGTACGGGTCGTACGGGCCGGGCCGGGCCGGGCCCAACCCGTACGGGTTGGCACGAATACTTAGCCGGTCCGGGCCGAGCCGGGCCGGGCTAAGTTTTCATTTGGGTGGCCCGCCCAACCCGTGAACCCTTTAGGGTTCAACCCGGATTGGGCCGGGTCGACCCGCGGGTTGGCCCGTTTAATAATTTTTTTTTTTTTGTTTTTTGTTTTTGGTAGCTTAAATTAAAATAATAATAATAATAATTTTACAAATGATGTATACAAACAACCATATCTTTGTTTGATGAATACTACAATTCTTCAAAAATTATAATACTAAGTAAGTAATAATACTACAATTATTCAAATATCCCCAAATGATGTTTAATTATAATACTAAGTAAGTAATTCAGTAATAATACTAATAAGTAATAATACTACAATTCTTCAAATATCCCCAAATGATGTTTAATTATAATACTAAGTAAGTAATAATACCAATAAACAATAAAAATCGTAATAATAATAATAAGATTGAAAGAGTGAAATTAACAACAAATTTTGAAATATTATTCATATGAATTTAAGTTATACAATTTGAACAATTTATAACGAAATGAAGAATTCAATTCACAAATAAGTTTTATACAATAACATATTTCTTATATACAATTTTAATTGAGTACAAGTTTTCTAATTTGACATAACAAGCAAAGCTATTGTTGTTGTTGTTGTTGTTGTTCTCCGGGCGAGTTGCTCCCACTTGTGGAACTTGATAGTGCTTTCCTTTGCGTCCTATCTTCAGTCTTCAGCCAGTCTTCTGTGCCAACGAGCATCTCTAATGCCTCGGGCTTCAACCGATTCCTGTAATCAGATAGAACCCTGCCACTTGTAGAAAATGCACTCTCAGATGCAACTGTAGAGACAGGAGGAGTTAGTAAATCTTTAGCCATAATTGACAGAATACTAAAAGTGTGTTCATGTTCTTTCCCCCATTGTAAAATATCTAGTGGAGAAAGAGTATACTCAGTATCCTGTTGGTTATACCAATTTAATTTATTTGGTTGATTAGTCCTAGGTTTTTTAGATTGAATTTGTTCAAGTAAACTAAATGTTCTATCACCAATTCTACTTTTACCCTTACCTTTAGAACTACCAGAAGAAGAACTAACTACAGAAGTTGTACTACTAGAAACAAAACGTCTATCATAATAATCATACAAGTTATTTAACGTAGATTCAAAATGAACTAAAAAAGTAGCGCAATTAGTTGTTAATTCTACATTGTTCTCTAAATATCCAAAAAATATTTCTATCAAATTCTTCGTACCTTCTAATTTGATACGGGGTTCCATAACAGTAGCAACACAAATCAACATAGGAGGAGGAAAATAATACTTCAAAAATTTTTGAAATGCAGGTATTACAATGTCACTAATATAGGGATCATTTAACATTTCGTTAAATATTTGCATCATGCTAACTAATTCAATAAAAATGCTACTAGAAGTAGATTCATATGTTTTTGAAAATTTTAAAGTTGCGGTTTTAAAAGGTTCTAAAAATTTCAACAAAGATTCGGCAAAAAACCAATCGGTGGGAGTCATTTCAAAATTGTGCATATTTTTTGCGATACAAAAATTATTTACAACTGCTTTATAATCGGTGACAACATTTAGTAAATCAAAAGTAGAATTCCATCGGTGTCTAACATCCTTTGGAAATTTTCTAAAAGGAACATTTCTAACCCTACACCAAGCTTTCCATTCTTGTAAAATGCTTGGACTTAATGCAATAAAATGTACACAATTTCTAATTTTAACTATATATGGATCAGCTATTCTTAATGCATCTTGAACACATAAATTTATAATATGACATGCACATCTAACATGAAAAATATTGTCAGATGGAGGGTTTAATAGAGATTTTAAAGTAGTAATTGCTACATTGTTGTTAGATGCATTATCAAAACTAATAGCCATAATTTTATAGCGAATATGAAAAACATCACAAATTTCTATAATACGGTTTGCTATTTCAGCGCCACTGTGGGGATACGGCAACGACGCAAGTGATATGATTCTTTTTTGAAGAATCCAATCATTGTCGATCCAATGACAGGTTATTCCCATCGTTGGAATATTGTTGACACCCGTCCAACAATCCGAAGTTAAACTAATCCTACAAGTTAAACTCCATAAAATTGCAATCAAAGCGTCCTTCATTTCCATATACACTTTAAAACAATCCGATTTGCAAGTATTTCTCGAAATTCTTTTAAAATGAGGGTTTAAGGCCGTTTGATTAAAATTTTTCAAGTTCCTACTCTCGAGATAGGAAAATGGCAACTCTTTCTTAATGACTAATCGGGCAATTTCCCGACGAACAAGTTCGGAATCATAAGGGTGGCTATCTACTTGACCGGTCCTAGGGTTGATTTTTTATTGGCCTTGTATTTGATCAAGAAGTTCTTTATGATTATGTTGTATGTGCCTACTAATCTTGGGCGGGCTCACTAGTTGGGACAATTGGTGGCCTACGTGAAGAGGAGGAGGAATCTTGTCTGCTACGACCGCTACCGCGTGATCTAGACATAATGTGGTAATGTGCTAAAGTATGTAAAAAAAATATACAATGTAGGAGCGGTGAATTATACAAAAAAAAATCTAAAAAACAAGAGGGTTGAGATAGAGAAGTTCAAAAAACGAACAATAGTTTTAACTACAACGCAAAAAAAAAATTCACAAGAGAGATAGAGATATTTTGATACCGTTCACCGTAGAATACGCGTATGTAAAAAAAAACCGTGAAAATAAGAATATAATAGAAAAAAATGGAGGAGCACTTTGCCGATTCCGCAATTGAAGAGTTGAGAAGAGGTTGAAGTAGATTTGACGAGGGTTGAAGAGAGTTGAAGACGTTGAATTTTGATTCCGATACGACCGAAATTTGATCGTGTATACGCCTCCTGGTACACTTGTTTGATGAATACTACAATTGTTCAAAAATTCTTTACAAATGATGTATAATAGTAGAGAGAGTAAGAGAGTGAGGTGTGATTTTTTATGAAATTTTTGGGGATATTTATAGGCTAAATATGTGGGGAAAAACAAAAAAAAACTCACCCAACGGCTCAAAGAGCCGTTCTGTCCCAGATCAGCTCTCGGCAACGGCATTTTCGACCGTTCGACCCGTACGGGTCGAACGGGTCGAAACTCGCGGATCGACCCGCGGGTTGGCGGGTCCAATTCGTGGGTTGGACCGGGTTCGTGGGCCGGGTTTCGCGAATTTAATTCGCCTTAATTGCGACCCGGGTCGACCCGGTACTGTTCACCGGGTTCGACCCGAACCCGCCAAGAAGCTAAGCGGGCCGGGTTGGCGGGCCGGGTCGCGGGTGGGTCGCCGGTTGACCCGGCCCAGTTGCCATCCCTAATTTTAGACCTATTAGCTTGATCAACACCTCTTTTAAGATTATCATGAAAGTGCTCGCCGCTAGACTCAGTGCGATCATATCACCCCTTATTGATCCAGCTCAATCAGGTTTTATTAAAGACCGTCATATTCTGGATAGTGTGGCCTCGGCTCAAGAGATTATCTCTCTCTGCCACCATACTAAAACGGAAGGAATCCTTCTTAAACTGGATTTTCAAAAAGCTTACGATAATGTCAGTTGGGATTTTCTTCTCGATATTCTCCTTCACCGGGGTTTCGGTCCGAAATGGATTGCGTGGATCAAATCCAGCCTATTCGCCGGTACTTTCTCGATCCTTATCAACGGTTCTGAGGGGCATAAGTTTAAGATCCATTGCGGTCTCTGCCAAGGAGACCCACTCTTGTCCCTTCTTTTTTCCCTAGTTGCGGACATTTTCAGCAAGTTACTTCGTAATGCTCGCGAAGCTAACGTCATTAATGGTCTTGGGCGCTCCAATCACTTTGACGGTATTCTTAACTTGCAGTACGCTGATGACACTATTATTTTCACCAAACCGAATCGCTCTTCCCTGCGCAATCTTAAGCTTCGGCTTTATTGTTTTGAGATGGCTTCAGGCCTCTCCATCAATTTCCAAAACTCCTCTGTGCTTTGGCTAGGCAGTGATTCTAGCAGCCAAACCGAGGTATCGCAATTTTTTAATGGCCATATTGCGTCTTTCCCCATCACCTATTTAGGGATTCCCTTGAGATGGGGTAAGTTACTTAGATCTGACTGGTTTCCCTTCATTGATAAAATCGAATCCAGGCTTAATGTCTGGTCCGGAAAGATACTTTCCCGCAGAGGGAGATTAGTTCTTCTTAACTCGGTCCTCTCTACTATTCCACTTTTCATGATGTCTTTTTATTACATCCCTTCCTGGGTCCTCAGGAGGATTGACCAAATCAGAAGCAATTTCTTCTGGTCAGGAGCAGCCCTTTTTAAGCAAGGTTCTCACCTTTGCAATTGGAAACTCATCTGCTCCTCCAAGGCTTCTGGTGGATTGGGAGTCCTTAACCTCCGGGACCATAATATCGCCATGTTGGGTAAATGGCTCTGGCGTTTCCATATAGCTGGCCATTTGCCCTGGGTTCAATGTATCAAAGCGTATTATTTCTCCTCTTGTAACTGGAGGGATTTCAACCCATCTACCCATCGGTTCGCTTCCCCTTCTGGAAAGGTGTCTGGAAGGCCGCTGCTGCCTTCCAATGAAGTATTTATCGTTTATGCGCGGACGGATCAAGGATCAAATTTTGGACTGATCTCTGGATAGGCAACACCAAACTCTCCTCGGCCTATCCTCATCTCTTCAGATTTGCGTCCTTTCCGGACGCCACTGTAGCTAAATCGTTCTCGTGGGTTGATTCCTCTAGGCATTGGATTATTCCTTTCTCTGTCGAGTTACCCCCCCTTTTGTTTCTGATCTTTACGATCTTATCAACTCTCTTAATCTTGTCGGTTGGCAACCTTTGGAAGGTATCGCTTGGCGTTGGAGCGCTTCCAAGTCTTTCTCTGTTAAATCGTTTTATAATTTCCTTAACTTTCGCGGGATTAAGTCCCCTTCAGCTCCCTTCATCTGGAGATCCTGTGCTCCTCTCAAGGTTAAAATTAACTCTTGGCTGGCTATTAACAACAAGTTACTCACTGGCGAGGTCCTTAACGGAAGAAATCTTGCATGGGGACAATTATGTCCCATGTGCTCGGAAGCCTCGGAAGATGGTAATCACCTTTTTGTGTGCTGCTCTTTCATCGCTCCTCTTTGGAAGATCGTAGCTCTGTCTTGGGAAATCCCGATCTTGCCTTCCAATCTTGTCTCCTGTTGGGTTTCCCGTTCTTCACATCCGAGGTTTCGCAGAGGATGGAATCTATCGGTTCACATCATTATTTGGATTGTGTGGTTGGAAAGAAACCGTAGGCTTTTTTTGCATAAGGCCGCCACCGTTACCTCTTTGATAGAAGAGTTTTTATTTCTTTTCAATTTTTGGTCTTCTAAGCTTAAACCTGAAGACAGAAATTTTTATGATTGTAACCGTTTAGAAGAATCATTGTGATGCCTTACCAGTCTTTCTGCTTTATGATTCTCTATTATTGTTGGTTGAAGCTTTTATTTTTCATTCTCGCAGGTTTAATTCTTGGAGTATGTCTTCGCCGCACGGCTCCGCTGATGGCTCCTTTTGTCCTCTGTTCTCTTTTGGGTTTCTTTTGCTCTGATGTTATCTAGTGAGCAGTTTTTGTGGGCTGTAGTAGCTTTGGCGGCAGGTGGCTTTTTCGGTGGTAGACCGTTTTTTTTCTTCCTTTGCCTTGGGTTGTTATTGTGTTTATTTAGCGGCAGTTGGCTTTAGTAGCTGATCACTTATCGTTGTGTTTGTCTTGCTTTAGACCTCTTCTCTGTGTTCTCTTTGCCTGATTATGTTCAGGTTTTATTATGTTTGTATTATCGATGTTAATTATGGTGGCTCTCTGTTCTTCTACGCTCCGTTCTGTCCGTGCTGGACCTTGATCGCACCGAGCGATGTTTGTTTGTATGCTTGTTTGCTTATCATTTTGTTTCTTGGCGATTATTTTTTTGCCCTTAGTTTGGTGCATTTTTTCGGGAGAGGGTGCTCCTGTTGCTTTCTTCCTGAGCATCTTATCAGTTTGATGTTTTGCTGGGTGTGATTGCTGTGTCTTCCTAGGTTGTTGGCATTCTGTCTGTTTGGGACTGCAGGTTGATGGCGGCCATTGTTCCCGGTTGTTGATATACCGTGTGGCCACTGCCCTGCTTCGTTTCTACGTTTCGCGCTCCTCGCTATGCAGTGGATTTCTTTCCCTTTGGTGTGCCAGGATGACTGTATCCTTCTAATTTGATCTGGCGCGGGAGGCTTTTTTGGGGTGGTTCTTATCTTTCCCAGCTGGCGAGTGTAGCGGCGATGCTATTGTCTGGTGCATGTTGGTCCTGCTGCATTCTTTATCAATCTGCTGCCGTATGGTTTTGTTTGCGTGCCGTCAGCTGCCGAGTTTAGTCATCGTTGGTCTCTTTGTCCTCCGGCATTTCTGCAGTTATTTGTTTTGCTGTGTGTGGATTGTAGTTTATTTTCTTTGTACTTTCTTCCTGTTGTTTGTTTTGCTGGCTGTCCGGCCATGGTTTTACTT
This sequence comes from Hemerocallis citrina, assembly GCA_017893485.1. Classification (NCBI taxonomy): domain Eukaryota; kingdom Viridiplantae; phylum Streptophyta; class Magnoliopsida; order Asparagales; family Asphodelaceae; genus Hemerocallis; species Hemerocallis citrina. Next base: position 231,746 of record JACEHZ010000706.1, read on the forward strand.
CTTGTAAAACTATTTTCATTGTTTTTGTACAGTGTTTTATCATTAATATATTTTTTTGATCTGGCTGGAGTCTTTCGACTTTATCCGCTTTCATCAAAAAAAAATGTTTCTTGCAAAATGCTAGACATACATGAGTTTTTACTACAAACATACATTATAAATACATTGGACCCCACTTCTTACTAAAAGACAAGATTAAAATATTGTCTTTTAGTAAGAAATGGGCCCTAATGCATTTATAATATATATTTGGGGGTTAAAACCCATATATGTGTAGTCATCCTCTTGTTTCTTCTCTATTCTAATTATTATTATTATTATTATGCAATCTAAAAATATGTTTACTAGTTATAAATTTATCATGAACTAATTTTATTTTTCTAAAACTTTAATATAGCCTAGTTTTGAGTATACAATTTAAATTCCAAGTTATTTTATTATTCTACTTTTTCATTGTTATGTTTAATTTTTGTTCTTAATGTGTGCAATTGTTTGACCAACTATTGTGTAATTTATTGATTCATGAGGATGCGAGAGGTAATTTCATTGATTGAGCGAAATTATAGATAATTTATCGCAATTAATGTGACTGTATAAAAATCCACAGAACTTAATGAATCTTCAATTAGTTAAATTTATATAGAAATATGACGAATTATTAGTTTGGAATGTGTTTGGTATTATTCGAGAGAAGACATTGAATAATTAGGAAGTTTTGGTCTACAACTTGGAAAAGTATAGTTTTCAGTGATAAATCAGAGAGATGAAAACAATACTGAATATTGAATTGAGAAATAACTGAGTACAATATCTCCTATATATATGAGTGAACCAAATACAAAACTAGTCAAATACCCAATGTGGGACTATAATATCTAACACCCCTTCTCAAACTCACTGTGGGTCAAACAGTGTGAGCTTGCCCACTAAATATCGAAATCTCTGAACAGTATGAGATTTGGTGAAAAAGTCTGATGTCTGCTGTGACGAGGTAATAGAATGAAGAGAAATGGTACCTACTTTAAAATGCTCACGAACATAATGACAATCAATCCATATATGCTTCGTTCGCTCATGAAAGACCAGGTTGCTTACAATGTGTAGTGCACTCCGGTTATCTTAACTAGTAATTTACACATGCGATGCACGTTTTTATAATTTAAAAAAAAAAAAAACTTCTGGCGTTGGGAGGACTCAAACCTGAAACCTCATTTATGTTAGTTATGTACGTGCATTGTACATGTTGGTAGATTTACAAATGACACTAAAGCCTTCTCTCATTATAATAATACTAGTAATTTACACGGGCAATGCACGTTTTAATAATTTCAAAAAATAAAAATAAAAACTCTGCCGTAGGGAGGATTTGAACTGGAAATCTCCTTTATATTAGTTATGTACGTGCGTTGCACATGTTGGTAGAATGATAAAATGACAAATGACACTAAGGCCTTCCCCCATTATAATATTAGAGATGAAAAGGAGTAGTTCCTGAAAGAGTGACACCCATATCTGATAACAGCAAATGAACATGAACAATCTCTCTAGTAGTAGCTGTTATTGCTCTGCACTCAGCTTCAGTCGAAGAACGTGCAACAACTGCATGTTTCTTACTTCGCCATGAGATCAGCGAATCACCAAAAAATAGACAGAAACATGTGGTAGATCGTCTGTTAATAGGATCATCTGCCCAATCTAAATCAGAATCTGCATTCAGCTCTAGTTTGGATGTAGCAGGCATGAATAATGAACGAGTAATAGTACCTCGAAGATATCTGAGAATCCGAAGAAGAGCACTGTAGTGAACAGACGTAGGAGCAGAAACAAACTGACTGACAATACTGACTGCGTGAGCAATATCAGGTCTGGTCATGCATAAGTAGACAAGTTTTCCAACAATCTCTCTATATCTAGTGGGATCAGGAAGGAGCTCACCATCAGTGGGACGAAGCTTCACATGAAGCTCTAAGGGTGTATCGGTCGGTCGACTGTCAAAGAGGCATGCAGCGGAGATAATATCTTATGTGTATTTTTGTTGAGAAATGAGTATCCCCTGAGATCCATGAGCAATCTCTAGACCCAGAAAATAGCGTAGTCTGCCAAGGTCTTTCATATGGAACTGCTGGTGAAGGCATTTCTGGGTGGATGTAATGCCTGCAGAATCATCCCCAGTAATGATCATATCATCAACATAAAGTAGTAGAAGTACCCCCCCCCCCCCTCTGTGGTGATGACCGCATAAATATAGAATGGTCCTGAGAACTCTGACTAAAACCAGCCTTGGTGATAACAAGACGAAAACTGTCACGCCCCACTTCCCAAAATATGGGAATATGAGTCCATGACTGTGGCCCAGCGAATGATGCGAATACACCATTCATAAGCTGTACAGGTAACTCAACAACATGATAACAACAAAACCACACAGGCATGTAAAAAATCACAATAGGATAACAAAAGTAAATGACATAGTCCATAACATAACCAACAGCTGAAAAATACAAAGTAGTTACGGGTCAAACACGCCCGAGATACAGTAGTATGAATAAAATATGAACTAAAGCAACATGAAAATAAATAAAACTAAAACACTTGATCAGCAACACCTTCGGATAATTCTCCATTCGGGCCTGCAAGTACATTATTACAAAAAGAAGAAACAAGAAGATACCCGTTAATGCAAGTCACGGACCGCAAGTGGTACAAGCTACAAGGACAAGTATAAAAACAAAACAAGAAGCAGGAAAAAGATAATGGGGTCAAGAATCATGTAATAAGAGAAATACAATATGTCAACAGGATCATGAACAAGATATCATGAAACAAGTGGCATGCATGTAAACAAGTGGCATGTAAACAAGTAATCAAGTAAACAAGTCAACAAGAACATGTAACATGTAATTGGATTATGCAAGTGCACGTGTTAATCTCATGTCTAATGTTTAATTCTATTTAGATAGCACTTCATGCATTCATACTTTTACTATATGGTTGCTGCATACAATCAGTTACGTTTAGGCCTAGTGGTGGATTCTATAGGTCACATACTCGAGAAAAACATATCAATTATATCTTGTATCGAGATACGTGCAAACTTGTAATGTGAAACATATAGAGTGTAAACTTGTAGCGTGAAACATATAAACTTATCATTTGCAAACTTGTAACTTGCAACTTGCAACTTGCATCGGAAAACCACGAACTCCCATCCGAGTACGCTCTTCTACATTGCCCACTACTAGATCTTTCCATTTATACCCCGGCTTGTTACTCTTATTAATTTTAATCAACAATAACAAGATATCATATTTAACTACTATCACTGGTAAAACAACCATGCACATAATCATGTATAATCCTAAGAGTACATATGTGTGTATCAATCGTGTTCATGTAATGCATGTGGCAATAAGGTATTCGCGATCATGTACGAATACGGGATCAACGGGTTATGTATAGCAATAGTTTTCAATTTGACCGAAGAATATGAATTAGAGTCAAAGAATATGCTTGCGGTATTTTTCAAAGAAGCTTGCACGAGAACAAACAATTTGTACAAGAGGATACTTGCCTGATAGACGACGACGAAAATGACACCAAGCAAGAATAATGGGAACGGATTCCCGGCCAACGAACTCAACGAACACACGAACCAATCACGAACACAAACCAACGAACGAATCACGATGACGATCAGGATCAAGATAATCAAACAATGATCGGGCAGATCGGCACGGATAATATCAAGATCAAGATCAAGATCAACAAGATCGGACGGTCCAGATCAAGGTGATAATGAAGTTGATGATGATCGCGATCGAACGGCCAAGATCACCCCAATGGTGACGATCAAGATGATGATGATCAAAGTAGATCTGACGGTCTAGATCAACGAATCAAGATCATGGGTGAACGACGGCCAGGAATCAATCAATCAAGATGATCATGATCGCGATGATGATCAAGATCAAACGGATGACCCACGTTCACTTGATCAAAATCTGATCAAACACCCCATTAATGGCTCTGGCTTTGGCGACTGCATGGCTCCGACGGTGGGTGGTGGCCAGGGGACACGGCGGCGACCGTCGACGCTGCAGAGGGGGGGGTGTCTGTAACGCCCCGCCCCAATACTCAGACAATTTTTATTATTTTTAGAAGACAAATTAGATACTATGTAGTACAACTGCCTACCACAGGCTGCCTCTCAAAATGTGGTTAACCAATTAGGTGACTCTTGATCATAGGCAATTTTATTTATACTCAATTAATTTTTTGTATACTCCCGATATGAGACTATTATTAAATCTCTTAATCCCCTTGAGCACATGTTGAAAGCCCATGGGCCCACTCAACTGTGCCATGTCATGAAGACCAAAGCAGCAATCCATTCTGATTTCCTTATACAAAATCAATGTCGGGGGCCCACCTTGGATGGTGACGTCATCCCCAACATTCCAAACAGCACACTCATCTATTGTTATACATTCACGTGGGACCCCCCCCCCCCCCATCCCCCTCCTCCTTTTTATATCTTTTAACATATATATATATATATATATATATATATATATATATATATATATATATATATATATATTATTTATTGTATTTTTCGGAAATACAAGGTATTACAGGGTCTGCCGGCGATAGGGGGAGGACGCTGAGGTGGCGCAGGCTGCTGGACGAAGCTGGCTGCAGGTGGAGCACAGGGGTGCTCGGGGATCGCTGAAGTCTGGCATTGATGATGCGCGGCTGTGTACGGCATTCACGGCATCGGGGCTGACGGCAGGGCGGAGGACGACACAGGGAGAAGGTCGCGATTGGAGTTGGTGGTCATGGCGGCTAGCTGAGGTGGTTGCTGCATCTTGGAGGGAAGCCGGGAAGCGGCGCGACGCAGGGAAGCTACGTGCGTCGGGGTCTTCGGCGACGTCACACAAGGAGCACAGTGCAACCACAAGTGGTGCTGCTGCTGCCGCTCGACAGGGGGAAACGGAAGAGATGGTGGTTGGGGTTCTGGCTGTTGCGCACTGTCGACAAGGGGAAGAGCAGCACCGGGGAGACGATGAGGCGGAAGAGGGAATAGGGAGATGGTGGAGAAGGGGCGAGGTGGCGAGCAGAGGGGTGGAGTCACCGGGGAAGACGATGGGGAAAATGGGTTTCTCTGTTTTTGGTTTTTGGAACAGAGGGTGGAGAGAGAGAGTACGAGGAGAGAGAATAGGTGGGGATGTGAGAGAGAACAAGAAAGGGGTTTTATAAATAAATAATAATATAAATATAATAAATATAATAATGGGTAGTTATTGCGAGTGGTTGTTATGGGGGTTACAGGAGATACGGGAGGTGAAGAGTGGGGAATGTGAGGTGATTTGTATACGGGTAGTTAGATTTGGGTAGGGTAGGATAATGGGTTAACGGGTTAGGATCCAATAGATATGGGTTTGGGTTGTAAACTTGGGCTTTACATTTGGTTTTAATTATATATAAATAAGCAATACAAATCAAATGAATATAAGTTGGGCTCTAGATGGTGGGCTTCATAATTTAGAATAACTAAGGATAAAAAGAAATGTGAAATTGGGCTTCAAAAGATAGAATAATTTTTATGAAATTTTTTTAAAATACAGAATACAAGAAAAGAAGAAATACAAATCCGTATAAACGGGAACGGGGGTTACAAAAACACTCAAATCAGGCTCGAGGGGCCTGCTTCAAACCATATATAGCCCGACACAGCTGGCAAACATGACGAGGAGTAGGGAGGCCAGGAGGAGGATCCATATAAACAATCTCAGATAAGGTACCATGAAGAAAAACATTCTTCACGTCCATTTGGTATAACGACCATTGACGGATGGCTGCAACAGTAAGAAAAGTGCGAACAGTAGTCATTTGTGCAATGGGAGCAAATGTCTCATCAAAATCAATGCCATACTCTTGAGTAAATCCTCGGACTACTAGACGAGCCTTGTGCCGCTCAATAGATCCATCAGGTTGATATTTGACCTTTAAGATCCACTTGCAACCAATAGGCTGAACGCCCTCTGGCAGAGGAACAACATCCCAAGTGCCAGTCTGATCAAATGCACTGAATTCCTCTGCAATAGCTTTCCTCCATTCAGGATATTGAATTACGTCTTGATAGGTTCTGGGCTCACGTGTAGAGTGTATAGCAATGAGATATGCATGAAACTGTGGTGAGTAGGAAGCTAGGGTGGCAAAACCAAACTGGTCAGAAGGACCAGTGGCATCAGGTGTATAACATGTCGGAGGAATACCAGAAGTGGAACATGTAGACTGACGAAGAGGTGATGGACTAACAGGGTGTGGGGGTGAGGATAGTGGAGTAGGTGCATGTGTCGGTGGAGAAGTAGGTGGGGTGGGTGCTGGTAGCTGTAGGAATGTAGGTGGTGTTTCGGTAGGGGGAATAACAGGTGTAAGGACTGCAGGAGATGTGAATGGAGCCAGAGGAGTGGGATCAAAAGGAATGTCGGAAGATGAAGTCGGGAAGCTAGCAACAACTGGGAAATCGAGAAATCTAGTATCCTCGGGGGGAGGTAGGTAGTAAGGGGAGTCTTCCACAAAGGATACATAACGAGAAATGCGGACACGACCCGCTGATAGATCAAAACAACGATAACCTTTGTGTTTGGGACTGAGACCTAAGTGAACGCACTTAGCAGCACGAGCGGAGAGCTTCGTGCACTCAGTAGGAGGGAGAAGACGTAATAGGTGCACCCAAAGGTACAGAGCATACTGTAGTCGGAAGGTGAGTGATAAAAGGCCTCATAAGGCATCGTACCAGCTAGGGCAGACGAGAGATTAATGTTGATGAGACTAACAGAAGTCATGATAGCTTCAACCCAGAAAGAACGAGGAGCGGAAGAGAAGAGTAAAAGAGCGCGAGCCGTCTCAAGGATGTGAAGATGCTTGCGTTCAGCTACACTATTCTGCTCATGTGTGTGAGAGCATGATTGCTGAAAAGGGGTGTCATGAGACTGAAGGATTGATCTCATAGTGGTGAAAGTGTACTCACGCGTACTGTCCGATTGAAAATTCTTGATGCGCATTGTAGCGCCCCGAATTTCTAATATAATAACTTAGAAAATACGTGGCACAATCCCAGCATCAACTTCAATGTAATAGTACACATAGCTCAAAACACAAATAATTTTATTCCAAACTTTTATTACATCAATCTTTTTCAAACACGGCAGAATTACAAACACCTTGAATTACAACTTTCTTTTTACAATACTTCTTTTTACACAAATTTACACAAAGCTCTATTACATCAGTTTATCTCAAACTAACTCAAGCATCCAAGCCTCCGAACTCTAAGCAACAACCTGTAACACATGAGGCTAAAGATGATCCCTGACCCCCAAACTAAAGGGGTTAGCCATAAATGGTGTGAGTGATATAAACAAACAAACAACATAATTTAATCATAAAACATGAAGTCATCAACAGCATGTATTAACAACAAGGATAAATGAATGAGAAATAACAAAGGATGTGAAACATGAAAACATCATGGAATGAAACAACAAGTGAATCTAGTCTAAGTGTCAAGTGTAGGAAAACTGGAAAACACATGCATAATACCAAGTTAGGAAAACACAACTCCATATGTAACTAATCCCACTACGGTAATGGGAAACAAGATTCAAAATACTCCGCGAATAGGCGTCACCGCTCTCGACGCGCAAGCATCAAGTAAGATAGCTTAAGAACAACAACAACAACAACAACAACAACAACAACTAGAGAATCATCTCCCTGCTGTGTATCCCACGAATAGGCCTTCAAGACCCTCGACGTGCGAATACACCCGATACATTCCGTGAATAGGTCTACCGACCCTCGACACGCAAATGCACCCTGCATGCTCCGTGAATAGGCCCGTAGACCCTCGACACGCGAACACCTAAATATTATGTACCCCACGAATAGGCCTTCAAGACCCTCGACGTGCGAATACACCCTATACATTCCGTGAATAGGTCTACCGACCCTCGACACGAAAATGCATCCTGCATGCTCCGTGAATAGGCCCGTAGACCCTCGACACGCGAATACCTAAATATTATGTACCCCACGAATAGGCCTTCAAGACCCTCGACGTGCGAATACACCCGATACATTCCGTGAATAGATCTGCCGACCCTCGACATGCAAATGCACCCTCTAGATGGACTAACAAATCATGAGTCTATACTTACGTCGATTATTATCAAATACACCAAAAATCCTTATCTCTAGAGTTAGTGTAGCCTGCTAGTTCGCAGAACTCCCACTCAACTCCTAGAGACCTCAATATGACCATAATCTCACTATTCCATCGTCAAACGATCAAAGGAGAAATCTCTCCACTCAATCAAGCTCAAGTCTTTAGTAAATTCCATAATCCAAATCCAACCATAATATATATTGAATGCGTATATTCTATAGAAGAATAATATTTATAAGAGTAGATTATAGATCCAAAACATTTAAAGAGTTAGTCTTTTAAAGAACATCAAAATACCTTAGAACAGTATCAGTACCAGTCGACTGCAAAAGGTCACCAGTCGACTGTCCAGAAAGAAATCCAGTAACTTTCAGAAAATAAGTTAAGTATTATAAGTTGACTTACAAAAATCATAAGTTGGCTTACCAAAAACATAAGTTGACTTACCAACAATATAAGATGACTTATAAAAACATAAGTTGACTTACCAACAATATAAGATGACTTATAAAAACATAAGTTGACTTACCAACAATATAAGATGACTTATAAAAATCATAAGTTGACTTACCAGATCATAAGTAGACTTATAAAAACATAAGTCGACTTAAGGAAGACATAAGTCGACTTATAAGGACATAAGTCGACTTACAAAAACATAAGTCGACTTACCAGAGAGAAATTCCAGAAATCTTTAAGAAAATATTCTAAGTGTTATAAGTCGACTTAAAATACAATATAAGTCGACTTAAAGGTCATAAGTCGACTTACCAGAGAAAAATCTAAGATAACCTTGAAAAATAAATTCTAAGTGTACCAGTCGACTGAAAATGGTCTAAGTCGACTGTCCAGAACGAATTTTCAGGAAAACTAAAGATACAGCAGCTGGGTCGTGCCAGTCGACTGATAGGTCTGCCAGTCGACTGTCGGCCTACAGTCTGCATAATTTTGGTTGTTCATGATAATCAAAATTAGGGTTTACCAAAAGAAAACATTGTTTACTAAATTAATTTGTATTTCAATAAAACGACAGTCTCAAATAATCCCCAGTTCGGATACATTACTCAAATCAACCAATTTCTCAAATCTCAAATTCTCATTTTCTAAACTCCTAATTCTTCCATTAGGATTTCTCAATACTAAATCTCTTCCACAACTCACAACCAAATCTGATTTATAATCACAAGATCCGGATGTTCAACCATCCAATTCCTTATTATCATAACCATACTCAAATCTTAACATGTTTTCAAGCAATAAAGAATTTGTCAATCAAGATCCACTAAACATGCATAGATTTCATATGCAAAATATAAATAACAACTATTGCATCGACCACATACAAGATACAAAATATCGAAACAAAACAACACATAATCATTCACATAAATCAATCAACAAAACAAGGTTCATATCACATACAAAACAAATCAAAATAAAACAATATCACTCACCTTGAATTGAGAAAAGTCCACGAAAAATCTTCCTTTTGCTAGATCCAAAAACTCCTTTCTCCACCAAAATAAATCTCCAAAATTTCTGTGTATTATCAACAATGACGGCTGGAGAAAATCCTTTAAATATCCGGGATTGAATATTAGGGTTTTACCCACACTTTTGCAAAATAAACCCTTCCAAAACACAACTTACATATATGGTTCTATCCTTGAAAATTCAATCAAAATTCATTTAAATTTGGATTTAAAAGAAAATACAATTCTAAATCTCAATCAATACTGTTCAAAACGTCCAGAATATACATTTTGCACTTTAACCCCTAAAAATGTCAATTTTGCAAAAAGGTCCTTCTTTTCTCAAAAATTGCAAATAGTTCCAATTAATTTCAGAAAAATCTGGAAAAATATTAATTAAATCTCAAATATTAAATAATGATTTTTCATAAAGAAAACTAAATTTTCCAACTTCTCAAAAAGTATTTGCACGTGTTTTGCACGTGTACAAAAGATAAGTTTTCTGAAAATATTCATTAAATCCTCCAAAAATCAATTTAAATTCATTTTCAAATATAAAAATAATATTTGAAAATACGGGGTTCTACACGCATACCGAACTGAGTGTGAATCATAGTTGTAAAGAACCGATAAATATCAGGTATCTCAGATCGCTGACATATAAGAAAAATCCATGTATGTCTAATGAAGTCATCGATGAAGGCAACATAATAGAGATAGCCTTTCCACGAAGGTACAGGAGAGGGTCCCCATATGTCAGAATGAACAAGTTGAAAATGATGGGTGGTTTCAAAAGTGCTTTTGTGGCTGAAGGGTAGTGCGATATGTTTGGCCAAATGACAACCCTGACAATCAAATAAATATTTAAAAGTAAGGAAACCAAGGGCACTACTGCGAGCTAAAGTCTGGAGTCGTGATGCACTAATATGACCTAAATGTTTGTGCTAGTAGTGGCGTCGCAGGGTGACGCCAGAGCAGCATCAGAGAAAACAATACCGGCAAAACTAGAAGGAGAGTGATGTGCACGAAGAAAATCTAGATGATATAGACGACCCTGACGACTAGCACGCCCAAACTCCTCACCGGTCTATGAATCAGTAATAGAACAACCGAAAGAGTCAAAAGTAACGACAAGACCACTATTGCACAACGCACTAATAGAAATAAGGTTTATGGATAAATGAGGAGCATAAAGAACATATGGTAATGTGAGAGTGGGAGAGCTAATTGCCCCTGAGTGTGTAATGAGAAGTGGTGAGCCATCAGCTGTGTGTAGAGATGGAGAGTGGGAGGGAAGTACAGTGCAGGTGGTGAACAGTGTCTGATTATTAGTGAGATTATGTGATGCACCAAAATCTAAAATCCAGAACGAATTCATACCGGGAGTGGCAGAGAATGCAGGAGCAGAGGAGCCAGCATTGATAGACTGATTCATGAGTTGTAGTTCCAGCTGAGTGAGGCATTGCTGAATATTTGCCCAATCAGCAAGAGACGGCAAGGCTGGAGTGACGGGCATGGCCGATGATGTATGGGAAGAAGCATAATGAGGAGGAATAAGACTAGTGCTGCTGTGACTGAGACACAATGAGGAGGAAGATGCTGCTGGTGTCTGGATCGGGGTAAGAGGCAAGACGGTGCTACTGGTGGCGAAAGTAGAGGTGGGGTAGGGGTGAGGAATGATGTTGGGAGAAGGTAGAAGGCCGGGGGCAGACTGAAGATGCGGCTGCTATTTGAATCTGGAGGAGTAACAAGAGGCGGTTGCAACGAGGGAGTCGGTGGAAGCGGAAACATGTAGGAGAGACTGAGATTCCATCAAGTCTTAGTACCTGCATTTTTTTTTTATTATTTTTGATTTTTTTTATATTAATTTTTTGAAAAACAGAAAGAATAAAAAAAAATGGGAACAAGGGGAGTTGTGGATTTGGCAGAATGTTAGGGATTCACCATCAATAAGCCTTGCCTTTCTTCCCCAAATCACCACCAATGTCCAAAACTCGAAGATCGAAGATGAGCTCCAATGCTGCGTCGACCGAGGGAGGGCGAGGAAAAGCGAAGAACACGAAATCCATCTCACGATCGAGTAGGGGCGGCTAGGGGCAGCGACGAGGTAGGCGACGAAGTGGGAGCGTGTCGAGGGTGAGATGGGTTGAAGGTTGGGTCGATGGGTTTCAGGTGCCGAAGTTGAAGATCGATGGCGATTGTTTGTAGAGGATTTTAGGATCTTTGGAGTTGGGTTTCGAGGAGGTCGATGGCGATGAGGATAGTAGGTGAAGATGAGGATTTCGGGGATCTTCTTTTGGAGGTTGAAGATGAGGTTTTTTTTAATATTTTATTTATTTATTTGGGGGGGGGGGGGGTCTAGGGTTTTGGGAAGAACGGAAAATTTGTATAACCTGACTCTGATACCATGTTAAGATAAATCAGAGAGGTGAAAACAATACCGAATATTGGATTGAGAAATAACTGAGTACAATATCTCCTATATATAGAAGTGAACTAAATACAAAATTAGTCAAATACCCAATGTGGGACTATAATATCTAACATTTAGTTTCATTGAATTATGAAATGTGTGGGATTAAGTATGTGGGGAAAAAAAATCCATAGACTTAGTTTTGCTATTAATAAACCAGAGAATTTCTGATTTTATTATTTTTAATTAGTTTAATTTTTTATTTAGTCTAGTTTGATTTAGTTTTTGTTTTTATCAAATTTTTCGATCATCCGAATAGTAGTTAATTTAGTGATTTTTTGTGCTCAATACAATAATTAGTTCTTGTCGATTCAATATTTTTTTTATTTAAACTATACTACTTATTAAGATTTTGTGGGCTTGCAAATTATTCAATCAATTTGTTGTACATGTATCTTAGGTAGACCATGGTCCATGGCTAGTAAAAGTGGACAAAATTTTAAGGGGCAAAGTGCAAAGATGTAAGCTTGGAAATGTAATTTGATTCTTGCAAGGAACTCAATGGGGGCTAAACTGAAAGTGGACAAAATTTTAAGGGGCAAAGTGCAAAGATGTAAGCTTAGAAATGTAATTTGATTCTTGCAGGAAACTCATTGGGGGCTAAACTGAAATTTAGCATAAAATTTATGATCAGATTGGTCAAGAAAATAATCACTGAATAATAACAACAATGTATCTCTAATATCTAATCTTTATTAATATTATAATCGAAGAGTTGGAGTTGTCGTTTGTAAATCTACCAACTTACGTGTATCATACGTGCATAACTAATATAAAGAGTTCTCCTGTTCCAGGTCAGACTAGGTCAGAGTTTTTTACTTTTAAACATACTAGTAATCTGCACGTGTGATGCACATTCAAATTCAATTTTTTTTTATAAAGTAAACAATAAACCATAATCTGACCTCATGTCTGAAACCTCCCCTTACTCATACATACTTCTTTACAAATTATGTATAGTGGCACAAACTTTTATTTTATATGAGTGCAACTTTTGTAAATAATTATGTCGTAAATAATTTTGAACTTTGAGGATATTATGGTAACTAATAACAGTTGAGTAAATCAATAGTTAATATAACTTCCGCTTAAAAATAAATGATTGAGATTAGATGATTGATTGTCTACAAATTATAGGTTGTCTAGAAATAACACCTCAAACACTCTCATTATAGTATTAGAGATTATAGATAAAGGAGGTCTCAGGTTCAAGGCTATATTACATTAGAATTTTACTTTAAAATAATAATATAATGGCACGTGCATAACTAATATATATAACTAATAAAAAAATTTATTAAGAGGTGCAATGGGTAAATTTCTAGTAATATTTTAATTGCTAGAAAGAAGGATATAAAAAAATTTATTAAGAGGTGCAATGGGTAAATTTCTAGTAATATTTTAATTGCTAGAAAGAAGGATAGGAGACAATTGGAATGGTCGGAAGAAAGGCAAAACAAAAAACAAAAAAAAAGAAGCAAAGATCTGCATCTCTCTCTCTCTCTCTCTCTCTCTCTCTCTTCTCCTTTCTCAAAGAGGATGCGCTCAATCTTCTTCTTCTTCTTCTTCTTTGCCTTTCTCTATTACCCAATTCTCGTCAATGGCGGCCCTCACCTCACCCAAATCCCACGCGATCTCTATCAATCCAGGTACTTTTTGCCATTTGTCAATAATCAATAACCCATTTGCAATTTGTGTAGAAAATTTAGTGGGTTGGTTGCAAAATCTCAACTTGGGCTCTTGGGTGTTCTGTATCTCAATTGAATGAGAATTTTCAATATGGGTTTTTGGTTTTGTTTTTGAAGTATTTTTTAATCTGTGAATTTGATTGCTTAGTTAGAAGACTAGATTGGATTGGGTTTTATGTAGAAGAATAACAGTTGAAGTTGTTTTAATTGATGCTTTACTATATTGGAATCTCTTGTGAGGTGGAAAGTTTGTAACTTCAGCAGTGGTATTTTCTGTGAGCTTGTGATGGTAGAAATACTTAAATCTGGGAATTTGATGGCTTAAAGGGGCTTGGTTGCAAAATCTCATATTGGGCTCTAGGATGTTTTCTCTCTCTGTTGTATGAGAGTCTTCAATTTGGGTTTTGGGTTTTGTTTAGCAAAAAGATTGGATTGGATTGGATGGGATTGGGTTGGGTTTAAATAGAAGGAAATCAATTGAAGTTGCTATAATGAAGCTATACTAAAATGGGATATCTTGTAAGATGGAAAGTTTGCAAGTTTTGTACAGATATTTGTTGTGATCTTGTGTTGGTAGAAGTACTTAAATCTGTGAAGTTGATTGCTTAGAGAGAGATTGGATTGGGTTTATAGGGAAGGGCATCAATTGAAGTTGCTTTAATTGGAGCATTATTAACATGGGATCTTTTATAAGGTGGAAACTACTTGTAGTGGTGGTTGTTGTGAACTTGTGATGGGGTAGAGATGCTTAAATCTGGTAATTTGGTAGCTTAGCAAGGATATTAGGTTGGATTGGGTTTTATATAGAAGGCCAACAGTTGAAGTTGTTTTTATTGAAGCTTTGCTAAAGTGGGATCTCTTCTAAGGTGGGATCTCTTTTAATGATATTTGTTGTTAACATTGTGATGGTAGAAATACTTCGATCTGGGAATTTGGTAGCCTAAAGAGAAGATTGGATTGTATTGAGTATATATAGAATGATATCAACTGAAGTTGCATTAATTGAAGCTTTACTATAATGGGATCTCGTATAAAGTGGAAAGTTTGAACTGTAGTAGTGATTTTGTTGTGAGCTTGTGTTGGTAGAAATACCTAAATCTGTGAATTTGACAGCTTAGAGAGAAGATTATATTGGGTTCATATGGGGCAGAAAGTTTGTGACTTTAGTAGTGACATCTGTTGCGAACTTGTGATGGTAGAAATACTCAAATCTGTGATTTTAATAGTTTCGGGAGAAGATTATTTTGGTTTGGGTTTATATAGGACATCGACTGAAGTTACTTTAATTGAAGGTTCACTAAAATGGTATTTCTTGTTAGGTGGAAAATTTGTAACTTTTGTAGTGATATTTGTTTTGAATTTTGATGGTAGAAATACTCGAATCTGGGAATTTGATAGCGTAGAGAGAAGATTGGGTTGGATTAGGTCTATAAAGAAGGACATCAATTGAAGTTACTTTAATTGCATCTTAATTTCCTTTCTTTAATAAGAAGCTCTTTTGAAATGGAAAGGTGGAATAGTTTCCAACTTGTTGTGAATTTGTGATGGTAGGAATAAACAATCGATTTAGACCATCATAATCCCAAAACATTAAATTATAATCCTACCATTTTAAAAAAATTTCAACAGTTTTGAGTCTTTCCCACTTACACTTCTAATATCTATAACCCCCACCATTTTGTTTCTTTTTTTATATAGTAAAATTGGGTGTTCTTTTATTGGATTCCAGGAAAATATTATAGATGAGCATCAATAACATTGAGATACAACTTCTCCATATCATTTTTCTAGTCATATGAGCCAAATAAGCAACCAATCATGTCTTCAATCAGTTTTAAGCACTGAAACTTCTGTTCTATTTTCAATACAGGGATAACACTGGGATAAAACTTAATTCCATGAGGCCTTTTAGGACTTCTTTGAACCAATTTTTATCTCCATTTCCACTGATTAACAGTGGGTTCATGTAGGTTGTTAGATATTGTCTAATCACCTGTAAAGCCGTGTGCTCCTTAGCTCACCCCTTTTTATGAAAAAGAGCTTGATGATGATTAAAGGATAGTCAATAGAAGGCCTGTTTTTGCTTATAAGATTTTTTCAGATCCTTTTGTGGAGTGTTATCCCTCTAATTTGACCCTTTTTGTGAGAGCAAGAGCTTTGATGATGACAAAGACTTGACTTCATCCATTTCTTTTCTCCTTTAACTTGGACTTAAAAAAAAGGAAATGTGAGTCACTGATCCAGAAGGCACTAATCCTCTGGAATTGAACACATGTATCTGCTTATGGAAGAATGAAGGTACAGAAAGGGGGGAGGGGAGAGGGAAGAGGGGAACTTGTTTCTTGTACTTACTGTTCATTTATCCAAATTTTTGCAGTGACAAATTGTTGAAAGAAGTTAGGGGACTGGTGGGGCGGCACCCTGATACATTAACTGTAAGTGGTTCATCATATTTTCTTCTTTTCATTATTATGTCAATAGTTATCCTATTTATGTGTGATTTTGGATGAACATGTACAGATGCAAACAATGAGAGCAGGCAATAAGGGCTATGCTGCTGAGATATTAGTCATAACATACAATCGCATAAAGGAACAGAAAACCAACACGCTGAAGTTTCGGATTCTTCTGGTGAGTTTTAAAGCAATTACTTATTTTACTAGGGTGATTATACCACTGTCCAATGGAAGTTATTCTGGATGCCACAATAATTACATGTAACATTCATTTTTTGTTCCAATGTCCAATTTTGAACATTTGATATGGACCCAACATAGCAAATTGATTTTTCTTCTTAGAAGTATTGAAGCATTCAATGTTTATGTGGTGATTTGATTTGATTGTTACTTCATGGTTTAGTGGTTTGAAATTCTGGGTTGACATCCTTTTCTGTTTCCCCAGAGCTTTGGACAGCACGGGAGAGAGCTTATTACCTCTGAACTTGCTGTGCATCTTCTTTCTGTTTTAACTGGAGAACATAGGATGTGCAGCAAGAAAGTGATTTCCTTAAGTTTTTTGGATAATCTTGAGATAAAGGTTAGTACATAACATAGAAGCAACTTTTTGTCTGAATCAGTGCCTAGAATTGTTTCTCTTAGCCGGATTTTCCTCATCATTTTCATTTTTGTCTAGTTTCTTTCCTGTCAAAAAGGGGAGGGCTATGTATTTAAGAGACAAATTGTCTACTTCATGGCATGGGTGTACTTGTTATTGTTTTGTTTTAAAGGTCATAGTATCTATTTATGGAATTTTGACATTCTGTTGCATTGTTGACTGGTTGCTCGTATTCCAAATAGAATTTCAAAGCCTGAAAGAGCTTGAAGCTCTACCACCATTTTGTAGTTTTTATGTGAATGGCACACGCACCTTACATGGAATATATAAAAGGATTTTTAACAAGTGTACCCCTAACAAATAAGCTAATATCATATATACCCCTTACAAATCAGTATTATCATATTTGCCTTTAACAATGTGAGCATTAAGCATATATATCCCTTAGTTTAGAAGATAGTTGGGATTGGGATTTAGATTGATATTGAGATTTGAGGTTTAGGGTGATGATGTGGCTGTGAGGTATAAATATATTTTGTGCATGTGGAGGTGGGTTCGGCCGGAGGTGGTGGTTGGGCTGCATGAATAGAGTGGAGTTGGGTTGCCAAGTAGGAATTGGTAATTGCTAGAGAATAAGATGAGGAAACAAAAAGCATCCAGGCAACAACACCCTATAATCGAATCCGACACAACGAAACACTACGATCGCCGGCAGAATTCTAACCGTGCGTCAACTTGAGATGTATCTTTAGATTATTAGTGGCAAATGTGATAATATTAATTTGTGAGGGGTATATATGATATTAGCTTATTTGTTAGGGGTACACGAGTTAAAAATCCTATATAAAATTATGAAGGGCAGAGATTATTTTAGCTCTTTCTTGGAAGTTTATAGTTTATCATGTTTTAGAATGAATCATACCTTACATGTTCTAGGCAGTGCCACTGGAATAGAGTTTCTGCCATTGGTTTAAGTGTATCCTATGCATGCTTGTTTATAACTTTGTTTCCAATATCTGGCTTATTTCCTAGGTGGTGCCAATGGAGAATTTGAACGGTCGTAAACTAGTTGAAGCAGGAGATCTTTGTGAAAGGAGGAATGGTTGGGAGATTTACTTTTTTCCTTAAAATAGGTGAAGCACAGAATACAAACATGCACATTTTTCTCAGTCTGCAATTTCATATATGTAGGAAGAGGAGTTGATCTCAACAGAAACTGGAGCGTAGATTGGGGCAAAAAGGAAAAGGTCTTCTTTTCTTCTCCTTTTATTTATTTTCTTTAGATATTGTTTTATAAATTGGGTTTGTTTCACAACATTTACAAAACATAGTTTATTTATGCATCATCTTTTCGTTTTCATTTGCATGTACAAGATTTATGTTACTAAAATTCACAGAAAGTCTTGTGATTGGCAAATTGGAATGTCCATTCCATATAGTGCTAATTATATGTAGTACAGTAACATCAACATTCTCGATTTGAATGGCACTTGAGAAAGCAATGCAATGCATTTTGTGACTTGTGAGTGCAACTATTTTGATTATTTAACCAATTGTAAAATTGGTATTGTGCATCACTCTACATAATCAAACTAATTAAATATTAAAGAACAAAAATTATGCCTTGTACGCAAACTAATATGCAACTCTCACATTTACATACATGCATATAAAACGATGTAATTTATCAATTAATCTCTATTGCCATTCATGATCACTCTGTTCAAGATATATACATTTGTTTTCTTATTAAGCAATCAAAAGAATGCTACCCCAATCGTGCTATGTTCTGGGTGATGATTATCGAGTACTAAATGATGTTCCATGTACCAAATTGGTATGAATGTTTAGTAACTTTTACAAGATGCATTGTCAGGGAACCAAATGTACCTTGGGTGCATTATGAAAGCTTTGCATGGTTACGTTTCTATTTTGATTGAAGAAGCTAAACATTTTATATACTTCAGCTGTCCGTATAACTTGCATACAGTTTGGATTAGATATCAAGCAAATGATTATAATTACCCAACTCGTTTTTGAAATTACATCTGAAAAAAATATTGAAAGCAAAGCATATTTCATGTGTTTTAGCGTTCTGTTCCTTTATGAGTCTATACGTTGTTGCTTTTCTGATATCATCTAAACTGAAGTTTACTTGTACTTTTATTTTCTCTAAGGATTATGATCCTTATGAAGAATATCCAGGAACTGGTCCTTTCAGTGAACCTGAGGCTCAAATTATGCGTAAGATCACCAAGTCATTTAATCCACATATATGGGTGACAGTACACTCTGGAATGGAGGTAAGCTACATATTTCTTTCCTATTTCAGTCTTTCCAGTTACCTCAAAGCTGGACTATCAGCTCTATTTTGGGGTTATTCAATTATCCAATAATTTGAACCGGTAATCAACCAATAAGGACTTAAAATTCTATGATCTATTCAACTATGATCTTCCAGTACTCACTATAAGAAAGTGTAGCTCTCTATCATTTGCACTGAACAATGACTGTAAAATTTTATTTTATCTTAATTGGTGCTGCTCTTATATAGCCAGGCTCTGTTCATGCCCTATGATCACAAAAATGTCACCCCAGATGGATTCACATCGAAGTTGATGAAATCGGTGCTTGTAAACTTGAACCATCATCACTTCAAAGACAGTTGCGCAGTTGGGTCCGGTGGCGGTTCTGTCGGGTGCGTACTTATCACTGAAATATTTACCTTTGCACCCATAAAGAGAAAGTCAAATAACCCAGAGATGATAATCCTTCCTTCCTCATTTGAAATATGATTTTCAGTTACTTTGCACATGGGACTACAACCGACTACATGTACGATGTCGCCAAGGTTCCTGTATCTTTCACTTTCGAGGTAAGCTTCACATCTGATTTTCAGGTTATCAGTTGTCATTCTTGTGTGCAAACATATTTCCTGCATTTTGAACACAGATATATGGTGACAATTCAGCCTCTTCGAAAGATTGTTTTAAAATGTTTAATCCGATTGATACTGCCACTTTCAAGGTATGGAGAATTTGTTCGACGTCATCATTCTTTTATATGAGACACTCAAAATAAAGAACTTTAATGACCAGTCTCGTACCCAAATTTCAGAGAGTTCTCAGTGATTGGTGTTCAGCACTTCTCGAATTATTTGAGATCGGGCCGGATCAACTCAAGAAAGCTCATGAACTAGGCAAAATGATCTCTATTGGTGGCAATGTAGTGCATGGAAGCTTAGTGGGAGAGAGTAGAGAAAGGAGGACGATGGTGGATGGTCTTGCACTCGGAATGCAAGAACTTAGAACTTATTACAGGTTGTTTATGCTGTCATCAGTTTTGTTAATGTTCATGTTCTGTTCACGGATAAGTAAAACCAAATGTATACAGACAAACTCGACCATACTGAGTTGAATCTTTTTGATAAATCTGATCTATTTTTGATGTGCTGATATCAAAGTTCTGGCCAAAAAAAAGTTGGTGCTCTCTTTCTATGTGGTGTGTTTTTCATCTGAACGGTGAACGGTGGGTCAGGGCTGCTTCCCAAAGAGAAGATTGGAACTAAGATCACTCGAACAACTAACAAATTGATTTCTTTTAGCATCAGTAATCATCTTATAATTGATGAATGAAACCACATCCATTCATTGCCTTCAAAATTTATTGTGCTTAAATTCTTCAAATATTCTGAGAATCAATTGTTAGCATCATTTTTTTGGGTATATGGATATTCTGTTACTTCAATTGCACTAGTGTTCTTGAGTTTGAATGTTTGAATGTCGATATAAGGTAGGTAAAAGTCGATACAAGACGCCAATGGATGCTCTTGCCGGGTTGTTTACAAGGTTTTATTCCTTCCTTTTCAGGTATTCTGAAATCCAGTGGAGGCAGCAAATCACAACCCCATCGTACACAACCCCCTTTCAGTCAAAAATCTTTATGAAAAGGGTCGACATAAAAGGATTTAAACAGTACTAAACACACACCACTAAACACACACCTGGACTTCGCAAATAATTTACATGACTAACAACTCCTCAAGATAGATCAGAATGAATGTCCCAGAGGATCATCCACTTTTAAGACGAGACGATAGATTAACCCAGAAGGTGGCAAATTTGTACCATCTTTAGTTGGTACCATAACTTCCATTGCATTTGTTTGACAAATGAAGTTCATTCAATCAGTCTATCAATGCAATTAGCTATCTAATTCACAAAAAACAATATGCACAAGAAACATGCTACCTTCAATTCAATACAATGCACACATGTTTAAAGGATACAGAAAAAAAATGGTAGACAACTTATTCCCCACCTAGCTTGACTCCATCAATCAACTATCTATACAGAATCAATCAATACAATAAGACAATTGGTCCTACCTATATGACAAGAAGCATACTGAAACATACATATTCCTGGTATATGATTTTGTTTTTAAAAGAAAATTGCAGCATTTGGCTTCAATTTGAAGCTAGAAAGAACAAAAATCAATCAGTGGAGAGTGCGTAATCCTTCTCTATTTCTTCTGCTTCAAGTGGTAAGCTAATGTCCAAAATCAGTGGAGGCTGCAAGATGCAGAAAAAAAAACAGTGTTAAGGAACTGCCAGCAATCAATAGAGTTACACCTTGCTCTGGATTCTGATTGAAATAGATGTACAGTACTGTACACTAAGTGGGCATACATTTAGAGATCAAATAATTAGTAACATTTATCAGAGTAAGAAAATGTAGTCACCGTTAAGAGTTTGATATCTGAATACTGACAAATATGACATAACAACTTTTATCATGCTTACGGAACTCAAAGGCAAGTTCACTGGATAAATTTGAGGTGAGATTTGTTAAACAACTCAAGCGCAATAATCCAAGTTGTTATTACTAAAACTAAACAATTTTCCATCTGTATATTAATAAGCAACGCTACATTATAACTAAAGAAACACAAAAAAGATGTATCTAACTATTGAAAAACTCAAGTTTACAAACCTCAGAGATATGAACATCGCGATGCAAGAACCACCATGGACCCGTTTTCCAATATAATCTGCAAACAAACATTGTTTAAGATGGCGTGAAAAAAAAACTAGTCCATTTGGTAATAGTATAACAACTCGTCATGCGTCATGCCACAAACCGCTAGTGAGTGAGAGAAAGCAGACTTTCAATAGTATCTCCTTCGACAAGGACATCTTAGTCATCGGATTGCAATCTTTTCAGAGATTCAATAGGAAAATCTTAAAAACAAGGATTCTCAAATAAAGTAAAATTTTATTTTATTATGATCTACAACCCATAGTTCTAGAATGCAGCCAAAACTGCTAAGGGCTTAGAAAGACTGGACATATCTAAGCAGGTTCAGACAACCACTAACCAAATTAGACATCCTAATAATAGAGTTTACTACAACATAATACACAATTACATAGAAACATATATTTACAATTTCTTCATCTAGTAACATGCTCATTTCTCAGTAACTACTACTAACCAAATTTGGATAACAAAAAAACTACTAAACAAATTTCTACATGAACTGCAAACAGTGGCGGAGGCAGGATTTTCATCCACCGAGAGCGAAATTACAACAAAAAAATTTCATCCATAACTGTTTGAATATTGTTAAAAATTAAACTAGTATCAAACAAACAACGTGTCTTTCAATTAAGGTAGTGAGCTTATAGTTGCATCATGCCTTAGGAAGTTAGAGTTCATTCTTATTTCCTAATGACGATCCAAACCAAATTCATAAAAAAACAGTCATGCCTAAATGAAAGGATAAGCTACTGGTCAATTAGAGATCAATTATAATAGAATATCAATTTCCTAGTTAATTAAACTGTGTTCTAAAAAATGGCCTAAATGGTCACTCAATTTTCTACTAATATCTCATAAGAAATCATCCGATACTAATACTTGAAATCTCAAGCTTGGTTTTAAGTTTTAACAGCCTCGAATCTCAGTAGGAATTGCGACTTGCGACTTCAATATCAAAATTTCTCATGTTCTCAAATATCAAACTTCAAAGTCCAGTGGCGGAGGCAGGATTTTCATCCACCGAGAGCGAAATTACAACAAAAAAATTTCATCCATAACTGTTTGAATATTGTTAAAAATTAAATTAGTATCAAACAAACAACGTGTCTTTCAATTAAGGAAGTGAGCTTATAGTTGCATCATGCCTTAGGAAGTTAGAGTTCATTCTTATTTCCTAATGACGATCCAAACCAAATTCATAAAAAAACAGTCATGCCTAAATGAAAGGATAAGCTACTGGTCAATTAGAGATCAATTATAATAGAATATCAATTTCCTAGTTAATTAAACTGTGTTCTAAAAAATGGCCTAAATGGTCACTCAATTTTCTACTAATATCTCATAAGAAATCATCCGATACTAATACTTGAAATCTCAAGCTTGGTTTTAAGTTTTAACAGCCTCAAATCTCAATAGGAATTGCGACATGCGACTTCAATATCAAATTTTCTCATGTTCTCAAATATCAAACTTCAAACCTAGATCCACAGCATCCGCTCATATTCTCAACAATCTCAAATCTTTTTTTTTTAATCTTTTTTTTTGAACAATCTCAAATCTCAAATCTCAAATAATTATCTCATTTTCTTAAATATGAAGTATACCTGACTTTGACTGAGGGAGGGGGATTTGAGAGAGGGATTGAGGGTTTCGAAGCTAGGTTTTGGAGTAGATTGGGAAAAGAAAAATTAAAATGAAGAAGAAGAGAGCAGCAGAAGAAAAGAGAGAGCGGATCGGGTCGGGTAGTGTGTGAGTGTTGGCATCATGGGGAGCGGGTTGTATGGGCTTACATTTTTAAAAAATTAAAATATTTTTTTTTACGAAGGAGCTGCCGAAGCCCAGGGGGAGCGGCCGCTCACCCTGAGCTTGGGGTGGCTCCGCCAGTGCTTCAAACCTAGATCCACAGCATCTGCTCATATTCTCAACAATCTCAAATCTTTTTTTTAATCTTTTTTTTTTGAACAATCTTAAATCTCAAATCTCAAATAATTATCTCATTTTCTTAAATATGAAGTATACCTGACTTTGACTGAGGGAGGAGGATTTGAGAGAGGGATTGAGGGTTTCGAAGCTAGGTTTTGGAGTAGATTGGGAAAAGAACAATTAAAATGAAGAAGAAGAGAGCAGCAGAAGAAAAGAGAGAGCGGATCGGGTCGGGTAGTGTGTGAGTGTTGGCATAGGGGGAGCGGGTTGTATGGGCTTACATTTTAAAAAAATTAAAATATTTTTTTTTACGAAGGAGCTGCCGAAGCTCAGGGGGAGCGGCCGCTCACCCTGAGCTTGGGGTGGCTCCGCCAGTGACTGCAAACTCACAAGATATAAAATCTATAAGCTTCCCCGCTTGATTGTAATATCAAAAGCTAATTGAAGGAATTTTCAGTTTTTAAAATTTCTTATATTTTATCTATAAGCTTCTGTGGTTAAACACGTGTTAAATCTTAATTTAACAGAATTAGCTATTTCTCAAGTGTAATGAAGTATAACCCCTAGGAACTATGATCAAATATGACAAGTAGATATTAATTAACAATCCCACAAATACAGTGAAGGACTCGGAAACAATTTACCTTGCAAACCCGGCAATCGTGCGAAAAACCATGAAAAGCGTAAAGCCAGTCCACACTCCAGGGAGTCCACAAATAGGAGGAGCATACAACAAAACAATAGAAGATAGTGCACCAGAAGTCATCTATTCAGTTAATGGGTAATATCAGCCTCAAGGAAGAAGGAAGAAGGAAGAAAAAGGAAAGAAAAGGGTAACTCCATCTACAACAATAAGCCATATGCAGTATACCATAGCAAAAGCTGCATACGAGAAATCTGAAACACCATAGTGAAGACCATCGAAAATAAAAGCAAGTGCATTGATTGGTTGAGTGGCACTGACAAACTGAGAGAAACACACTTAGACAGTACTTATGGCACTAAATTAAGAAGTAGAAAGCAAGTAAATAAAGTATAAAGCTCACCAACAAGCCAGATTTAACAATTTGTAGCACTTGTGCATCTTTAGTGAATAATTCAGCAAGATTACCAAATGATGCACCCAAAAGCACCGTTAACATAATACCGGCACAGAGCCCTGTCTGCATCAGAAAATTTGTGCATGAGAGCATAAGAAATTAACCACCACACAAAAAGTCTAAAAGGTTATAAACAAGAGCCAAGAAACTGTTCTTTTTTTGTTTAGTATGCCAAAAAACTATTCTAATGAATTGTTTGAGTTCTAATTTAAACAGAATCATAGAGCTCAGAGTATTACCTTCAATACAGTGTATGTAATATCTTTCACTCTCTTGTAGTCATTTTTGGCAAAAGAGCTTGCAATGAGTGCCTAGAAGATATAAGTTAGTAGATGCACGATAGTGATCCTCAAAAAACAAAAAAACAATAACAGTATCAGAGAATTCATCCACATGTAGTAAATTATATAGCCTAAAACTATTTCATCAAAGCACAGCAGATGTAATGCTAGTGGCTAGCAGAATTTGCACATAATATAGGAAAACCTGGGCAGAAGCAGCCAATGCGTCCGAGAGCAGAGATACAGCCAACCATACTTGCAGACATATTTGGTGACCAGCCATAGCCAGTGGCCCTAAACGAGCAGCCATTGACGTTCCCAGAGTCATAGTTACAAGTGCAGCTAATGTTCGCCCAAGTAACAAACCACCTACGAATATCAGAAGTCATTACGTTTTCAAGGACTGCCATGTGGAAGCCGGAAAACACTCAAAAGACAAGTTATTTTGCTTGGCATCACTTCGGACGACATAACCAATATTTAAAAACATTTCAATTTGCTTGGAAATATAAATTGGAAACTACATAATCTGGACATGTCAGGACCGAAAGGGAAATGTAAATTTACGTCTCCATGTTATTTTCATAATTCTTCTAAAAACAAGAAGCTGGCTGAATAAGAAACATCCTATCTGATGCAGTAACCAATAATATCTGTGATTGCATGAATGATTGGACATAATAAAACCCATCTAAAGTTACTGGAGCTTGTTAACAAGGATATGTAAATCATAGGATTTCAGATATCAAAGCTAAGTAGTCATAGTTAGGGTAATCATCGTAAATAGATATTTAATGAAAGCAATCCACGACTGATGACAAAGGGAAATTTTTGAATAAAACAACCACTCTTGTCCCTAAGGTGACACTGACAAAATTTTTTGAATACTGCATATTTTTCACTAACAATACTGCCAGAGAGGGCTCTTTAAATTTTAATGAACAAAGAACAATGATTCAACATAACTGCACTTTCTTTAAGATATGTTTTAATGAGATCAAAAGGGTAAATTACTTTAACTAATAAGATCTGCTAGAACATACCACGGCAACACAAGTCAATTAAAATAAGTGCTCTCTACAACACTAGATGAAAGGGTCACATCAGTCAACATTTGCACATTTAGTAAGTACTCATATTTCAATGAGAAAAGTTGGAAATAAAAGAAACTGTACACACAAAAAAAGAAAATAAATAAGCCTATATAATGATGAAAATTTTGTAATCACCAGAAAAGGATTCAATAGTGTAAGACGCAGGGGAGAGATGCTTCCAGAGGAAAGGGTAAGAGCATCTGTAGTCGTTGGCCAATTACCCAAAAATTGGGTTTGGCTGCTATAGTAGTGAGCTATATTTGGCAGACGAAATGGCAATTGCCAAAAGCTCACGAAAGATAATCTTTCGTCCGTTCGATCGGACGAAAGATAATCTTTCGTCCGAGAGATTTTTTTCACGCGTACTCATCGGACGAGGGATTATTCCCCGTCCCTTAATTTTTTTTAATATTATTTTTTTTAAATGGTCGGACGGGAAATCATTTCCCGTCATTTCCCGTCCGTTCCATTTGAAAAAAAACAAAAAACCACAAACGGGAAGAAAATCCCTCATCCTACACATCAGGGAAGGTTTTGAATTTTTTTTTTGGGTGTTCAAATGTCACTATCACCCCATCAATTCCCTTTTTTTTTTAAATTTTTTTTTTGTTTTTTTTTTTTTAACGTCGGACGGAAAATTATCATCCATCCGTCCTATTTGGATTTCGTAAAAGCCAAATTTTGGCTAACAACGACTACAGAGCGCCGCCATTTTTCCTATTTCTATTTGGCAAATACCCAAAATTTGGGTGTCGACGACTAGAGATGCTCTAATCATTGCAAATAAACAGACATAAGTAATCTTGAACAGGTTTTGATTCAAAATTCTGTGCAAGAAACACTCACCAGAGCTTATATATCCAGCAAATTGTAAATTCTTAAGCTTAGGAGGAAATATAACTGCACTCTTATTGAGAGACCAAATAAGTAAAAAGGCAGTGATGTACCTGAAAATTTTAAAACGTTCCAACAGAGCAGCATAAGTATAAAATGCACATAGAACATAAGACAAGTACATGCTTAAGCATGCAGATGGACAGTTAGGTGTGATCAGTGATGCATCAACATTATCTAACCACACTGAGATTATTCATAAGTCAAAGAATTGTATTTATCTATTAAAAACTCTAAGTAAAATCACTATCATCTTTTGAGTAAAAGAAAAGGAAAGGAAAAAAAGAATGTGGTGGCGATGAGGGTAAAGAGACAAGATGAAGATGCTGATAATGACATAAGACGTAGTACCAGTACCCACAGACTGGAAGCAAGGTAGCAATGACAGTCCACCGATGAGAAATAAACACAGCTGTCATGGATTGTCCGTAAAACTAATCGGAAGACATAACTACTTGAATCAAAATAGGTGGATAGAACAAAAATTGACAATTAAAATGATGCTCTTCTGCTAGTCAAGTTAAACTTACTGGAGTTTGATGGAATAAAACTTACTGAGATGCAACAGTAGCGATAGCAGCACCAGTTATACCCATGCGAAAAGAATACGCAAGTAGAGGAAGCAAAAATACAGATGAAAGATTCCCTAGTCCTGCATAAATTTATTTCTTTGAATAAGGACATAGGGTGAACATTACATTGGATTCATTTTAGGAACAAAACAGCATTAAAAAAAAAACTCGAATATTGACATTAAGAGACATATTAGATAACGAATTCACTTAAAGTAATAACATTACATTAGAGGGGGGGAAAACATGTTCAATCACCTCATATTTTGTTATTAAGAAAATGGCATCTATGACAAATGAGTTCTATGATCATATGATATGATATCAGACTGATGAAGCATAATTGCATAAACATGATAAAGCGTTTGACTTTGATTGATGACAAGTTCTAATGGTATGACACATGAAAAAAATAGATTTAGGATATAAATAGACCCGTCCTAGAACCTAAAAAATATGCAGGATATCTTCATAGTATAAATAACCAGAACAATAGTTCGAACATTTAATCCTGCAACTTTTATATGGAGAAACTTGGGGCTGAAAAAAAAAGGCCCGCAAGAAATTTTCTACCCAGTAATCACAGCAAGTGTAGTGGACAGGCTTAAACATTAGAACAAAAAAAGAATTATAAGTAAAAGAACTGAGTTTATGTAACGAGTCATTGGCATCCAACAGAATAATGTAAAGTGATGATAAAGCATAACTCACCTATACAGTACATAGGAGTCTTCGTATCCTTGAAACCACGGAAAATACCTTGAACTGCCAAAGAAACTACAACAGCAGGAGCTCCCAAAGCTCTTAGGCAAAGAAATTGTTGTGCAGGTATGCGCATAGGAGAAGCCTGTAGGCAAATCAAAACTTATGAGACATCGCTTAGTATAAGAATAGAAAACATAAGAAATATAACTGATCATTCTAACTGATCATTCATGAAACATAGATACAGAACCAAGACATGACATAGCACAATGGTTATAAACTTATGGCTATTAGAAGATCATGTTTGTTTTAGATTTGTTATTCTTATTTTATAAATTTTCTTTTGAAGAAAATAATTGTTACTTATGGCTGAATTTGAGCATTTGGAATTGCTTTTGGAGAGCCCAAAGCACTTTTGGTAAATTTGAGTAAAAGTTTGTTATAAGGAACTTGGACAAAATTGGAGTTTCCTCCCTTCTTCTATCACACTTCAAGAGGTGTATTTAGCCTTTTGACATTGTGTTTTTGCCTTCTCAAGAAATCTAAGTTAAAACACTTTCGGCAGAACAAATCTGGTCACTGCATTTTTTGCTCACAGCAACAAAGACAAAACCTTAATCGCAAATTTTTGGGGTTGGCTTTTGGTCACAGCATATAGAGCCTTAGTCTAATTGATGGATGAGTAAGAGGCTTCCAAAGCACATATTATTTTCCTTAGAGTAAACCATCAAATAGTTAAACAACTGTATATAAGGAATATGATACACATCTGAAGGTCATAAACAACCATAAAGAGAAGATACTGTGTTAAGTATGAACACAGCGTTGGAATATGGTAAAAAGTCATATGTTTACTCAGCCTCATATATCCAGAGAAAGAAGGGCCACAAGTAGCTTAAACAACAAAATAAGACTGTTACAATGAGTTTGTCACTAAGAGACAAATGTTGATTATTAACTGGAAAAAATACCGATGAAAAGCTAGATGTTGTCCATAAAAAATAATATACGAAAGTAAAATGCATGTGCAAACTTACTATTGATAGGCCCATCATGTTGAGGGAAACTCCAGATCCAAAGAACAAAGCTAAAGCTTCTATAGTACCGATAATGGCAGATAACAGAAGAGCAGTAGAGACAGATGGCAATTCCAGTTTCACTGCTCTCGTACTGGAAACTTGTTCATCCTTGGAATCCTCTACTTCAGAGCCCCTATCTGCATGATTTCCGATTCAGGTCAGCCAAGAAGATATTGCATCAGTTACCAAAAGCCAATTTCATTCCTTTTACCTGATATAATTTGCTTGCTACCATTTTTTGAAATGTCTTCTGCTACAAATGAAGTTGTGATGCTCAAGAGAGGAATGTTGAAGAGCTTTGATACAATGTTAAAGACTGAAACGGAAACACCAGAAGAAGCCAACTCCAATGGACCTTAAGGTAAATCAGACCAGAAGAAAGATACAAGATCAATAACCAATTGAAAAGATGCATTCTACAAAAAAAAAGTAATAATAACAATGAATGTAAAGAAGAGTAGAACAAGTAACGCGGACTGAGAGATACTTTGAACAGTACATTACGAACCCGCATAGAACTATAACATAGAAAGGGTAAAGTTTGCCCAAAGGGGAAGCCGAGAAGGTGAAGTGCTGTAGGACAACGCACAAATTCAGATAAATTTAAGAATAAAAATCAATAGAATATCTAAGATTTTCCCCGCAATATGGGGTTGGTAGGCATCCTCTGTCTAACAATTGATGTAAAAGTACAAGCCTAGGTTAACTATAAAAGAGGGAAATACAATGAGCCTCGATGGCCAGTGACTAATTAGTAAACCTACTTTCCTTAATATTAAAGCTCATTGTTACCAGAAAGCAAGTCACCTAATGATTCTACATAACTATGTGTTGTAACCACATGAAGAGAAAAATACCTAATCGCCCAATATATGAGTCACCTAATGATTCTACATAACTATGTGTTGTAACCACATGAAGAGAAAAATACCTAATCGCCCAATATATGCCGTCTCCATCAGCTGTGCTAATGGGTCAAGAGCTTGAGCCATAATTGCCGGTATGGCAAGAGCAGTAAGTTCCCTACCTACACTTCCAGGATTTAGTCCTCCAATAGATCCTTTGATCAAGTTGCTGATAGAAAAAACCAGATATTGTTTCAAAATCTCAAAAGTGGCCAAGAAACTGATAAAGCGCACACTCTATATATCTTATAACTTATGAGAAATTGAAAAGTTGTATACTTCTCTAGTTATATATGACAAGAACTTCTCCAATATCTTCCATGCAAGACTATGGTCAGTACAATGCTCATGATAGGAATAAGACTGCTGTGTATAAGACTGGTACACACCGATGCATGAATATCTTTAATGATGTCTAGCCAATAGTTAGACATATTTTTTAATTGGTTTATGGTGTATATAATTGTAATTCTTGGACTTCTCTAAGCATATCAGTAGCTGAAGTAATTGTGATACGAGTGCTTTGAATGTTGGTAAACAAGACCAATTAATTCACAATAAACAAATTTTTAAAAAAAATAGCATATACATAAATAAATAAATAAATCATTTAGAAAATTTGCACTAAGTCCTTGGAATTCAAAACCACTATTTCTACCAGTTGAAAGCGAAACAAAAAGTACATAAATTATAATCTACATCTAAGAACTTTGCATAAAGTCCTATTTTAGTAGTTAGCACATCTTCACTCATTGACATTTACTAAACAATTAAATCTTTTAAGATAGAGGAAACACAATGCTAGCTCAGTCAAAGAAACTAAACAACAGGTTGTAAATGGAAAATTAGAAAGCTTACAAGATCCCTTCTTTAACATCCCCTGCATAATGTCCATTGGCTCCGCTCATCTGAGTTAACCTTTCATCTGGATTTGGGCCCACATCACATTGTTGATCGGACTGACATCTCACTACACGTTTCCTACAGGCAGTAAGAGGAGAATATAACAACTTTCCATGGTCGACGGCCACATAAGAAGCCTTCACTGCATTGTTTCGACCAGCTCCTATCTCGTCCATTTTCTTGATATTAGGAATCTCAAACGAACTGTTAGGAAAATAGGAAGACTTGGCTTTCCTATTACTTATCCCATCAGAGATACCAGCCTTGGGAGCTAGAAAAGGGTGATTCTGATGTACCGCCTTCATTTTGTAAAATTCCTATGATACCAGTGATGTCACTGCAAAAACAGACACTGTAAAAACAGAAAGAAAACACATTAACATTACAAGTTCATCAGTCAGATCCTTCTAAAATCTACAAAACTTTATTCCATCAATTTCTAAATAGAGTCAATGTTGTGGAAAGCAAAGAGGGAAAGGCTAGTACTAAAAAAAAAAACACAAGGCTTGTTATAATTAAAATAAAAGATAAAATACATAATAGTAATTTGAAAGAATATATACTAAAAATACAAACAAAAAAAATGAGGAACTTGAGGGAAGGTGGTAAAACATGAGAATTATAGTTAGCCAGGGTAGGAAAAAAACCCTTTCAAAAAAAAGAAGTTCTAAGAGAGAAATTTCATACAGTATATAGATTTTAAAGTAAAGTATAAAAAAAAGGGATACTAAACTTTAAAGGTCAGGTTGGTTACATAGGTAAAGTCAAAATATTGGAGGTATGTGAAGGTTATTAAGAGGCATGGTTATATAGTAACCAAACGTTGGTATTGTTTTAGAAGGAATGATGTATTCTCAAGGAAATCAATTCCCAAGCTAGAAGGGATTTTCCGTGGTATCAAATCTCAACCAATACCGAGATGCATTAGCCTAACTGACTGGAAGTTTGCCTACCAACACTATGTAGATGTCCAATATAACAAAAAAATAGCAGCCGATACTCGATACTGTTACCAAGTTTCCAAATCATGGATTTCATCCTATTGTTGAGGATCGGAGTAGTCTTCCTCCTATCAATTGTTAAAATATAAATATTACACCCTCACTCATACCACAACTTCGAAGTTTTGGTCTATCGGTAGGTCTTATACAGGATACAAAGCAACTCAAGTTCGAATCCCACCGGTTGCGCTTAGAATGTGGATTAAAACTATGTATATAGATAGATGTTCCATTGCAAACGCCCACCATTTGCAAACGCGTGCAAACGGCCATCTTAGCCATCGTATCGACGATCCGAACCGTGTACATTGTTTAGAATGACCAAATTAGTCTAAATATGTAAAAAATCAAGTCATTTGAAATTCATTTGTCCATCCATCATGTCATTATAAAAAATAACGATATTTAGCCATACAATTTTGTAACACTTCAATCTCAAACAACTTGATTTTACATATTTAGAGTCTTTAGACTAATTATATGTGTAGATCAATGTGAACGGTTCGGATCGTCAATACGATGGCCAGGATGGTCGTTTGCACGCGTTTGCAAACGATGGGCATTTGCAATGGAACATCTCATATATATATATATATATATATATATATATATATATATATATATATATATATATATATATATATACATACACAGTAGGTTTGCTCGTGGGCACGTGCCTACGGTACGTCTTCGGAATAATGCAACATATGAAAAGCCCTGTAAACAGTAAAATATATGCAATCCATTGCAGGAAGCAGTGAGAAGCCAGACAGATACAGTAGTTTAGTTCTGATGAAAAACTTGCTCTGTGTGTCAAGGAGGAAAAATATTTGACGATTAACTTTGTTGTTCTCAGTATATTCTACTATCAAATGTTAATATAATTTCTGAGATATACATTATAATAATGTTCATGTATAATACTTGATACAGTTACTTTCCAGTCTTTCACATGCATGAATCAGAAATTTCTATCATGGAGTTTATGTAGCTCAAGTTTGAATAGTAAGACAACAATTAGTTGTAAACAAAAGTCCATGTTTCCATCAACATATGCAGAAAAATAATTATAAATGGGGGTGTAAAATCCAACTTCTTGGAACTTTGAGGGTGTAAAATGATAAAATTTAACTTTTGAGGAGATATTTGCTACTTTGAGTATAACTTTAGAGGTTGAAATTTACCGAAGTAAATATCTATTTAAATCTTCCATTGCATTTGAAATCAATCAGAGAACTCAGAAAAAAAAAAATACATGAGCAATCAAAAGAAACATAAAAAATCTGAAAATTCCGAAAATTTAAAAACCTGAAATCTGAAAATTTAAATTACTAGGGAGAGAGAGAGAGAGAGAGAGAGAGAGAGAGAGAGAGAGAAATCTGAAAAGGTAAAGAGAGTGGAGAGAGATAGTAATAAAGTGAGGAAGAATTTAGTTTTGGGGGGGGGGGGGAATTGGGGGGAAAATGTCTTTTAGGAAGGTGAATCAAAACCATTGATTTTGTTTCAATTGAATGAGAGCCACTTAATAGTTTTTTTCCCAAATTGTCATGTGATATATATATTTGAACCGCTCCGCTGCGAACCCTTCCGTGCGAACCGCTCTGCTGGCCGTCCGATTCAAAAACAAATCAAGATTTCCATCGAGCGGCTAAATCGTTCACGCTCTCTTCCCAGTTATCTTTGGGGGTAATTTGGTAATCGACCCCACTCCCCCCTTCCTCTTCTCCCCTCTCAGATCGATTACGCCTCTTCTCTGTCTTCGCGAACCCTAGCTCCTTCACCATCGATATCCCACGCGCGCTCTTCTTCCAAATCACGATATCCCACGCGCGCTCCTTCTTCCAAATCACGATTGCGAACCTCCCCCCCCTCATCTTCTCCCCTCTCTGAGCGAAATCATCTCCTCTCTCTATTTGCAAACCCTGGCTCCTTCACCATCGAAATCGCCACAAAAAATTAGCTCCGTTGAAACCCCTCATCCTCTCGTCGCGATCTTTCTCCAGTCCTCTTGAAGCCACGATGAAACCCTACCTCCGACTGCCCCCTACTTTCTATAATCGTTTTCGCCCCGATCGAAACCCTAGGGTTTCGATCTGGTATAAAAAAAATTTTCCTTTTTTTAAATCTGTTTGAATTCTTAAATTAATAGAAAACTATTGTTTTGTTTGAATTTGTAGGTAGCATTTGAGCTTGATTCAGTCTTTCTTCTTGGCTTGATTCCGACTATGGATATATTTTTGAAGTCACTGATGCTTCATATCGATTGAGGGAAGTGTTTGATTCAGACTATTCCTTTTTTAAAAAATTGTTCCTTACTTTATTGCATGTTGGTATAGGCAGTGATGACAATCTATAATGTACAAGCATTTGTATGAAGTTTTAGCTGGTTCTTCTGTTTGTGTACTTCAATTGGTATACTTTTCCATGTTTCCAGCATGAGTACAATGAGTGTTGGCCTGGTTGTTCGATCACTGTTTTCACCATGTTTGAATTGTAGTTGCCGAGTTAGTAAGCTGCAATATTTTGAAATGAAAAAGGGGATTCATTTTTACTTGTACATGGTTGTTCATGGCCCACAAAGATGGCATGAACCTGGGGGGGGGGCGTAATAGAATATAATTATTAAACCCTTATCCTTACCACAACTTCGGAGTTTTGGTCTACTGGTAGGGTCTTTGACAATGAATGCTTAAATAGGAAAATACCCATCCACCCTAAGAAGATCATGATAAAAAGCCCAAATCAACGAAATTTTGATGAAACTTAAATCTAGAGTGCCACATTCCTGAAAATGTAATGTACTCTGCCAACAAGCACTCATATAAGGTATCTAAAATATCTACTTATCTAATCTAACTCTTTACCTCCACTCCGTTAAGTGATGCTTGAAATAAGACGTGAAATCCTCTGAAATTTGAACTTAAAATCAAACTAATTATTGCCAATTCAATTGAATCAATTTGTGGACAATCTTGTAAATGTAAATTGATAAAGAGTATATCGTACCTTGTTCAAGATTTCTTGATTAGTCGATAGAGTCACTGCTTTGCTATTCCTCAATCCATCCAGTTTCAGCAACAAAAAGAGGAGAGATGATAGAGAAAGAGCGAGAAAAAAGAACCGCCTTTTAGGGCTGATAGTAAAAATGAATCTGATTGAAAATGATGGGTTTTATTTGATGTACCCGGTTGAACCGACTTCCCAAATGGGGGCAAAAATTAATTCCACGTGCGCCACGCACCAATAAGGGAGTATGTGTTTTAGCGCGCATCGTAAAGCGTATTCTGTAATTTTAGTTTCGATCGGGCGGTTTACAGTGCTGAATTATAGGAATATCCTATGCGCGTTGAGCATAGCAATTTACCTAGAAATGATGGGAACATAAAACGGCAGTCGAAATTGGGTGGTTGACGTGGATGAATTAGCGTCCACTTATAAGGGTCGGCCCGATGGGACAGTGACTCGATGGTGAACACCATCATTTAAATAGTTGGAGAAAGCACGTGTTTCTTCTGGTACCTGAGAAAGAGTCTAACTTATTCTCTAAACGAAAAAAATGTGCTCGAAAATTTTGACATTTGGTTAGTTATCTACCAATCTCGTATCACACTCATTTTTATCGATACGGATATCAATTTCCCAATACGAACCGTACTTGTTGATACAGAAATCTTATAAAGATACATTCTTTTAATTCAATAGATATTTTGCAATCGCCATACCCATTTAGAAGTTGGAAAACCATGATTTCTCCGTCCAAATAGGATCAAAGATTATTTCGACAGAAACAATTACATAACAACAACAATAACAATACAAATTCTCAAAGAAAAGGAGGAAAAGAACACTAACAACTAACAAAGACTAAGCGATAAATAAGAGCCATGTACCGACCGATAAAAGCATACAACTAAAATTCCTCCTTGAAGCACAAAAGAGGCAACATAAATTCCTAACTAGCCGCCTACCACACAAAAACAGAACAAATAATCAAAACCAAATACGGAAGGATGAGGAGCTCCACCCCGTACTTCAAGCCTCTCATGCCTGGCCCCAGAGCAGAACCACTGCTAGTGCTAGGCTGTGCACCCGGTGCCGAACCATCTGTTAATCCAAGACAATACAGCTTTGAGTACTGCAAACGAGGTCCCAAAAAATGAAATTTAAGAAAACTACTTACTGTTATATGTGGATTGAGTGATGAGGTTTGTAATGATGATGGTGTTGGTGTAACCCGGCCCCCATAAGCACAAACGGAGCTTTCGCAAGTTGAGAGAGACGATGTGTTGCCAAGGTAAATGTCACCGCATTTTGCTGCAGGGCATACGTACCTGAGCTTATGCCTTGCGTGGTAGCACAGTCCAGTCTGCAGGTTTGAGTATACATGTTAATAGTCGAGATATAAACTGGAACTTGGTTGCAAAGAAGATAAATGCAATTTATATCTGTGGCATTCATGGTGTAACAACCAAACGGAGAAATAGGAAAGGAAAGGAAAGGATACTACTTACTGCCAAGTGAGAGAGCTGCAGCTGCAGCGAACACAATTGTTTGCTATGAGAACGTAGCTGCTATTTGGGATAATGAGGCCACGGTCAAGGGAACTGTTGCTTATCGAAGAAGAACAAGCTGTAAACTCAAACAAACAATCTCATTAGCTCCCAAAATCTAAGTACCCCAAGTTATTTTTATTTCAAAACGCAAAGTCATGCACAATGCAATTTAAAAACAAACATGCGTGTGCGGAAGTCAACATGATCATAACCGACTTCAAACTAGATCCATGTCATGGGTTATTGAACTTTTTGTGTATATATCCACTACAACACAGAACCTATTCGCCGGCGTTTTTTTAGACCTGATACGGCTAAAAATAGGATTAAATCGGGACCGTTCACATCGGACTCGAATCTTAAAGCTCAGGGGTAAAACGGTAATTTCACATGCAAATGGGTCCGAAGCAGGTACTGGGTCTCCTTCTCACAGATCCAATAACCCGCAAACGGATCCACCTCAGCTGGGTACGGGTTTCAACCCGCTACCAACCCGATCCGACAAGATACAATCAAGGTCCCTGATTAGATCTAAATCAACGGCCATGATTCACAGCTATCTTTTCACTGGGGATTAGGGATTAAATTCCTTAACTGATTATAGGGGATATACCTTATCAGATTACATGCCTTATCTGATTACGGGGAATATTCCTTATCTAATCACGGGGATTACATTCCTAAAACCAGTCCCTAAGACGCCTATAAATACCCCTCACCCATCTCCATTAAGAGGTAATCAATCTTTTTCTGGTTAAACGCTCTTTCTTAATCATTCTGGTTACTGACTTGAGCGTCGGAGGGTGCGTCGCCGGGATCAACCCCGGTGTCTCGCACTTCCTTGCAGGTGAACGGCGGGAGTCAACGGTCAAGCTCCGGCGGAACAGGTTAGGTGTTTGCTATTCAGGTTTTCCACGAACTCACAAATACTGTCTGTTTGCCCCCACACCAAATTTAGCGGCAACAGATTGGCGCCGTCTGTGGGAAAACCATACGAATAGCCTCCTCCTCCTCTCGTCGACTAGCTCTTCTCCAGCCATGCCTCCTAGGAAAGTCAGATCCAGAGGGTCCAACCGTGGGCTCAACCCCGCTGATCAGCAAGAGGTAGTCCCCGTCCAACCCGCTCCGCAGCAGGGACAACCCCCGCTTCAAGTAGAGGACCCGCTTCAACAAGATCAGCCCCTTCAGAATCAGCAACCCCCCAAGGGTCCGACCGGACCTCAGAATGCTGGTGCGGGGGGCTCCCGCGGAAAGCAACCTCTCCACCAAGACCGCATCTCCATACACAATGCCTCTACGGATTCCATGGCATCACACAATCCTCAGAGTCGGCAGAAGAAGGACGTGGATCTTCGTCACCATCTGGACGAAAAACGGGCCCGAGAGGGAACCTCCCGCCACTATCGTCCGGGTGAACGATCTCCCCGTCACCGGGATTACAGAAGGTCTCCTAACCGTAGGGGGCGAAGGGAATCCCCCGAGCATCGCAGAAGAAGGCCACGCTCCCCCGTGGGTCGGCAACAGCCTAAGAACGAGGAGGCACCAATCACCCGTGCCGAGTTCCAGCAGTTCCAAGCGACCATCCTACAAGCTCTCACCAACGCACCCAAGGCTCCATCTCCTCCCCCGGTCCGAAGCCCTCGCCGACGGTTCCCCTCTTCTCGTCCTGCTCCTACTAACTCCCGGCGTACCCCAAGTCCTCGTCGCTCCCGAAGCTACCATCGCCGCAGCCCTCGTTCTCCTTCGTACGAAGATGAGTCTCGAGGCTCGGTAGATCACCGTCGGAGGGATGACGCCATGTACCGCCGTCTTCATGAAGTAGAAAGGTGCCTGGGTCGGATAAACCGAGAAGAGGAGCTTAGGGGGAGGACCCTACGTCCTAGCCAACCCCCTCTCTCCCGAACCATAGTGGATGCACCTGTCCCGTTCGGCTTCAAACCTCCCCAATTTGAGACTTACACCGGGGAGACCGATCCAGTCGATCACATCGAAAGCTTTAAGACTTTGATGCTCCTCCATCAAGCTTCCGATGCCCTCCTCTGCAAAACCTTCCCCGCGACACTGAAGGGCCCAGCTCGAGAGTGGTACTCCCGCCTCGCACCGTCTTCCATATTCTCCTTCGAGCAGTTCGAGACACTCTTCATCACCCACTTCGTGAGTAGCAGGCGCACGGAGAAGACTAGCATTTCACTCCTCCAGCTTAGGCAAGAGAAAGGTGAGAAGTTAAGAGACTATGTGAAGAGGTTCACAGCTGAAGCCAGGACTATAGCCTCCCTCGACCAATCCGTCGCAACAGCCGCCTTCCAATCCAACGTCTTCAATTCCAGCCTCCGCTCATCTCTTGCTAAGAAGCCTCCGCGGAACTTTGCCGACCTCCTTCTCAGGTGTGACAAGTATGTTCGTGCCGAAGAGGCCGCCTACCCTCCAAGCTTCGGAGGGTCTGCCTCAGGGACGAAACGAAAGCTGACCGAAGAAGATGAGGGCTCCCAAAAATCCCAGAAGGACAGCAATGGACAGCGTCGCCCGACTCCTCGGTTTGAGAAGTTCACCCCCCTCATTGCCAACATATCAGAAGTCCTTATGGAGGTGGACAACGAAGGGCTACTCCGCGCTCCCCCGAGAATGAATACACCTGGCAAGAAGAGGAATAAGGATAAGTGGTGCCGCTTTCACAGGGACCACGGCCACGACACGGATGATTGTCGGGCTCTCAAGGAGGAGATCGAAGAACTCATACAGCGGGGGCACCTGATCCAGTTCGTCCAAAAAGAGGGGGCCGGGCTCCTCACCTGATCACCACCTCTTCCAAACGAACAGAAAGGCCCGCCGAGCTTCAAGACTCAGCTCCTCCCAAGAGGTCCTCACCTTATTGTAGAAGTAGGATTTTGATTTTCAATAAGGCCGATGCTTGTAACTCGGCCAACAGCATGTAATAATGGCTCGCCCTATTGGAGCAGCCACTTAGTTTATTTCAATAAAACTTATCTTTTCATTGAAAATTATTGCTCTTGCTCCTCTATCT
The DNA here is from genome assembly GCA_017893485.1 of Hemerocallis citrina. Classification (NCBI taxonomy): domain Eukaryota; kingdom Viridiplantae; phylum Streptophyta; class Magnoliopsida; order Asparagales; family Asphodelaceae; genus Hemerocallis; species Hemerocallis citrina. The sequence continues at coordinate 271,740 of JACEHZ010000706.1, forward strand.
CTCTGGGTTCGGAGTCCAGCTTCTTCTACATGGCTCCTCCCGCAACTCACTAAACTCTAACGATGGCTCCGGAGTCCAACACTTGGTTCGATTCTGCTTCGAATAACTCGCTCTTAAGCGGGTCAGAAGTGGTTCGCCATTCGAAATTGCTCCCACAGCCGTTGAACAACTTAAACGATGGTTCCGGAGTCCAACACTTGGTTCGATTCTGCTTCGAATAACTCGCTCTTAAGCGGGTTAGAAGTGGTTCGCCATTCGAAATTGCTCCCACAGCCGTTGAACAACTTAAACGATGGTTCCGGAGTCCAACACTTGGTTCGATTCTGCTTCGAATAACTCGCTCTTAAGCGGGTTAGAAGTGGTTCGCCATTCGAAATTGCTCCCACAGCCGTTGAACAACTTAAACGATGGTTCCGGAGTCCAACACTTGGTTCGATTCTGCTTCGAATAACTCGCTCTTAAGCGGGTTAGAAGTGGTTCGCCATTCGAAATTGCTCCCACAGCCGTTGAATAACCTCACAATGGTTCGGAGTCCAGCACTCGGCTCGACTCTTCTTCCTCGGCTCGTCCTCAGATGAGCCAGGAGTGGATCGCCGTTCGAAATTGCTCCTGCAGCCGTTGAATGGATCGGAGTCCAACACTTGGCTCGATTCTACTTCGCAAGTTCGCTCCTGAGCGGACTAGAAGTAGCTCGCCATTCGAAACTGCTCCTGCATCCCTCAAACTAACCTCACGATGGTCGGGGTCCTATGGCTCGACTTTACTTCACCGGCTCATCCTTAAACGGGCCGGAGGAAGATAGCCATTCCGAACTGCCCCCACGACCATCCGAGCTGAGTTACCCATCTACCGAGAAGCAAAGTGGCAGAAAATGTGCCCCAAAATCCGTGCTCGGATCTGCCGAACAAGATGCATCTACCGAGCAGCTAAGCAGATGAAGAGCACGAAGAAAAAGAGGCTAACGGGTCAGGGTCGGATCCAATACCCTCGGTCCGACCCATACCCTTCTTAGCTCCTTCATTTTTCTCCTTCTTCAGTCTTCCCGCCAAAGGTACCCAACACTTCTGCTCTTCTTCACTGTGCGAAAGAACGAGGCAGGGGAGAGAACCCGAATGCCTCTCCTCCCCTTCCTCTTTCTTCTCAAGGCCAAGCTCTTCACTCCGCTCGCCTCCAAAGCGGAGCTCTTCCCAACAAGTTCGGAGCTCACAACCCTCCCCTGGAGTTGCTCCTTGCACTCACTTCGGAGAATGGGTCTTCCCAGCACCTCTTCTCCTAGGAGTGGAGCTCCTCTTCAAAAATCTCTAAAACCAAACAGAATAGAGGCAGAGCTTCAGAGCCCCTCAACTCTTCCATATGCCGACCCATCCTCCCGAGCCGAAGAGTAGAGCTTCATCGACCCATCCCCTTCATCAACTATCCGAGCTTCTCCTCACGCTCGAGCCGTCCGAACTCCGAGCTCTACTACACCGAGCTACTTCGGGCAGAAGGTGAACTACCGAGTTACCGAGCCGAGCAAACAAGGAAGAAGCCGATCCGATCCGAGGTGCCGGGGTACCGACCCTCGTATATGGAGAAAAATTCTGCCGACCCCATCTAACCGTTGGATCATCTCAAAATTCGCACCCAATCGTGATGGATGGATCAGATCGCCCTACGTCACCACAAAACGACAAGATAACGTTTTTTCGAAACTCGTGCCTCTTGTCTCATGATTCGCGCCACGATCGTGATCAACCGTCCAGATGGCTCTTCTACAAATCGAGCTCCCCACTCCGCTCGCATCCGAAGCGGAGCTCTTCTCAAACGAGTTCGGAGCTAGAACTCTCTCCTAGAGTTGCTCCTCAAGCTCCTCTTCCTGATGGCTCTCCTACAGCCGAGCTCTTCACTCCGCTCACCTCCAAAGCGGAGCTCTTCTCCACAAGTTCGGAGCACAACTTTCTCCTAGAATTCCTCCTCAAACGTGTCTCTCAAATAGCTCTTCTCGACGAGATCGGAGCACAACTCTCCCCTAGAGTTGCTCCTTCCACTCACTTCAAAGAGTGGGTCTTCCCATGGCTCTCACGAGGATCTTCCCAGCACCGCTTCTCCACTATGCGAGAGAACAAGGCAGAGGAGAGAACCCAAATGCCTCTCCTTCCCTTCCTCTTCTCCTCTTCTCCGAGCTACTACGGGCAGAACAGCCCTGACGCGCCGAGCCGAGGTACCGGGGTACCGACCCTCGTATATGGCAAAAAATCGCTCCGAGGCGAAGTCACCGTCGGATCTCTCCAAAATTCGCGTCAGAATTCGATGGGCGGTTCAGATCTCGCCACGCCCACAAAACGCCAAGATAACGTTTTCTTGTGATCTGAACCCCATCCTCGTGATGCGCGCCATGATGAACGGCACAGATCCTGCCGCGTGTACCTTCCGAATTGCCTTTCATCGGCCTGCTCGACCGAGCTACCGAACAGCTTAGTCGAGCAGCCGAGCTACTAGGCACGGAAGGGTGGAACCTTCAAGAAACGCTTCCCTCAAAACGTCCAACTCAGCACCTCGGCCAAACAGCGCCGATGCGCTGAGCCGAGGTGCAGGGGTACCGACCCTCGTATATGGCGAAAAAACTCGCCGACCCATATCAGCCGTTGGATCTTGTAAAAAAGCGCGCTCGTCATGATGGACGGATCAGATCGCGCCACGTCACCACAAAACGACAAGATAACATTTTCTCGAAACTCGTGCCTCTTGTCTCATGATTCGCGCCACGATCATGGTCAACCGTCCAGATTGAGCCACGTAGCTTGGATCTGCCAATCTACCAAACTGCGGAGCGGTGAAAAACGTACCTCTAAATCCGTACTCGGATTCGCCGAACAAAGCAAGCAGATGAAGAGGAAGAAAGAAAAAGAGGCTAACGGTCGGGGTCGGATCCGATACCCACGGTCCGACCCATACCCTTCTTAGCTCCGTCATTCTTCTCCTTCTTCCCCAACACTTCTCCTCTTCTCCACTGTGCGGAAGAATAAGGCAGAGGAGAGAACCCAATTGTCTCTCCTCCCCTTCCTCTTCTCCTCTTCTCCACTGTGCGGAAGAACAAGGCAGAGGAGAAAATCCAATTGTCTCTCCTCCCCTTCCACTTCTTCTCCCCTTCACTGCACCGAAGCTCCTCGCCCATCCCCTTCGTCAACACGCCGAAGCTCCCCTCTGTCCTCTAGCTCAAGTCAACACGAAGGAAAAGAAGTAGAGTCGAGGTAGGAGACGAGACGAAAAGAAGAAGAAGCAGAGGAGAAGAAGGAAAAAAAAAAAAAAAAAAAAAAAAAAAAAAAAAAAGCCACGTGGCATGCCACGTGGCATCATCTCAATGATCCGAGGTGCCGATCCGGGGTGCCAATCCGAGGTGCCGGGGTACCGACCCTCGTATATGGAGAAAAATTCGACCGAACCCATCTCACCGTCGGATCGTCTCAAAATTCGTGCTAAAGCATGATGAACGGCTCAGATCTCGCCACGTCACCACAAAACGACAAGATAACGTTTTCTCGAAACTCGTGCGTCTTGTCTCGTGATTCGCGCCACGATCGTGATCAACCGTCCAGATTGAGCCACGTAGCTCGGATCTCAAATCCGAGCTACCGACCTACCAAACAGCAAAGTAGAAAAAAATTCTCCTCAAATTCCGTGCTCGGATCTGCCGAACCGGGTGCATTAGCCGAGCAACAAGGAAGAATGGAGAGAGAGAAAAAAAAAAAAAAAAAGAAAGCCGGGCTCGGACCCGTTAAGGGGACCCGAACCCGAAAATCCGAACCCCATAAATAGCTTCCCCTGCCTTTTCTTCTTCTCGTCCAAGCTCCCGCCAAAACAATCAGTGAAAAAAAAAAAAAACCCAAACTCTTCTTCACCGAGCGTCCATGCGAAGCAAACCCAACGGAGACCTCCTTCTCCATGGCCAAACTCCATGCCGAGCCGAACCCATCAAGCTCCGCCACAAAGCTCCGTCATCCTCCTCGACGAACCACCGCCTCACCACCTTCGCGAGCTTCATTCGTGCCGAGCTCCCCACAGCGCCGACAGCTCCTTCAACCCCACGCTCGCCTCTTCTCTTCGTCGAGCACCGAAGCATCGAGCTCGTCAAGATGCCGACCCACTTCGCCGAGCTCCCACTCTCGCCGAGCTTCCCTCGCGATTGAGCTCCGAACTTGAACCCATCACCATGGCGCTAGCAAGCATCCCCTACATCGAGCTCCGCCATGCTCCTCGCCATTACTGCCGAACTCCACATCGCCGAAGCTCCGCATCACCGAGCGCTTCGCTGAGCTCTCCTTCATCTCCCATCGAAACTCCGGTGCCAAGCTCGAAGCTTCGCCGAGCTACAAATCCACTTCGTCACGAGCTCAACCCATCACCGTGCTCGCCACCTTCGTCACCGAGCTCGCAACAATCGCCGGAGCCTCCCACTGTCGAAGCTCACGACGGCGAAGAAGAGAAGCAGCAGCGAGAAGGAAGAAGAAGAAAGAGAGAAGCGAAGAAGAGAAACAGAAACGAAGTAGAAGAAGAGAGAAGAAGCAGCGGGGCCAGAAGGGAAAAAGAAAGAAAAAAAAAAAAAAAAAAAAAAAAAATACGCCACGTGGCATGCCACGTGGCAGCATCCTACGCATCTGGCCGAGCCGAGCCGTCTTTGCCGAGGCGCCGAACCGAAGTACCGGGTTACCGATGCTATAAATTGAGAAAAAAACAGACCGACCAACACGATCCGTCCGATCGTCTCAAAATTCGCGTCGCGACACGATCGACGCTCAGAAACGCGCCACGTGTCCAGATCGTGATCTGCCTCACGATGCGTGCTCATCTGATCATGATGGACGGCCAGAAATCTGCCACGTGTCCAGATCGTGATCTGCCTCACGATGCGTGCTCATCTGGTCATGATGGACGGCCAGAAATCTGCCACATGTCCAGGTAATATTTAAATTATTTATTTATTTATTTAATTGTTTTTTTATTTAAAAAATCCGAAAAAATAATTAAAAAATCGAAAAAAATTAATTAAAAATTCTAAAAATAATTATTAATTCAGAAAAAATTATTTTTAAATTCTGAAAAAATAATTATTAAATTAGAAAAATTAATTAATATTTTTGATAATTAATTATTTAATTCGGAAAATGAATAAAAAATTCAAAAAAATGAGAAAAAATTCAAAAAAATCTGGAAAAATCACCGAAAATCCAGAAAATTCTGAGAATATTTTTGGGCATTTTACAAGCCCATAATAACACTGTTACACCCCGAGCAAGATTCCAAACTCCCTTGAGAACACCGATAAAATCCCGTACGCCATTGAAACAGTAAAACTACTCCTCAAAGGCTGATCACACTCAGTCTTTAGGAGTGGGGGGCTCGTGATACGGCTAAAAATAGGATTAAATCGGGACCGTTCACATCGGACTCGAATCTTAAAGCTCAGGGGTAAAACGGTAATTTCACATGCAAATGGGTCCGAAGCAGGTACTGGGTCTCCTTCTCACAGATCCAATAACCCGCAAACGGATCCACCTCAGCTGGGTACGGGTTTCAACCCGCTACCAACCCGATCCGACAAGATACAATCAAGGTCCCTGATTAGATCTAAATCAACGGCCATGATTCACAGCTATCTTTTCACTGGGGATTAGGGATTAAATTCCTTAACTGATTATAGGGGATATACCTTATCAGATTACATGCCTTATCTGATTACGGGGAATATTCCTTATCTAATCACGGGGATTACATTCCTAAAACCAGTCCCTAAGACGCCTATAAATACCCCTCACCCATCTCCATTAAGAGGTAATCAATCTTTTTCTGGTTAAACGCTCTTTCTTAATCATTCTGGTTACTGACTTGAGCGTCGGAGGGTGCGTCGCCGGGATCAACCCCGGTGTCTCGCACTTCCTTGCAGGTGAACGGCGGGAGTCAACGGTCAAGCTCCGGCGGAACAGGTTAGGTGTTTGCTATTCAGGTTTTCCACGAACTCACAAATACTGTCTGTTTGCCCCCACACCAAATTTAGCGGCAACAAGACCTTTACCAGCGGTTTTTTACGCCGGTGAAACATTCACCGGCGTTTATAAAAACGGCGGTGCAAATGTCGCCGAATCGAGCGTCGCGGAAAGATAGGCGCATTCACCGGCATTTTTACTGGACGCCGGTATATCTTTAAAATACACCGACGGCCAGACAAACGCCGGTATATGGCGATTTCTGGGTGCCGTTCTTTCCCCAACATACATTCACCGGCGGTCACATACCGCCGGTATATATCTTTTCATCGGCGCTTGTACAAACGCCGGTGAATGTGTAATATTTACCGGCGGTCATAGAACGCCGGTGTATGCTTGTTTCTAAGCGCCCTTCTTTCCCTACTTACAAACACCGGCGTGTCGTAAAACGCCGCTATATAGATATTCACCGACGTTTTATAAAACGCCGGTGTATCTTAGGAGTGCTGCAACTTACGGGTGCACCCGCCTGTGTGGAAATGCCTCTCTAACGAAATTTTCAACTAAACAATTAATTAGATACACCGGCGTTCTATGAAACGCCGGTGTATGCCCGTTGGTTTTTTCTGCTCTAATTTTTCATTCGATTTCAATTCACAATTTCATTTAAAAAACCTGTAAACTAATTCACAACTGATTCAACCAATTTCAGGCATATTAATGCGCAAATCACAACCAAACACAAGAATTAATTAAGATAATAAAGTTTCACACATAGTCCATTAATCTTCCAAATTCATCTCTTAATTAACATCATAATTAACATCCCAAATATCTCAACAACTACTTAAAACAACAATCCAGAACATAACAACAACAAGAACAACATAACAACAACAACTAGAGTAGGCCGACCACAGATCCATACCCCTCGAGTAGCTTCAGTGCTGATCATTAGAATTTCCTTCATATGGGTGACCGCTCTATGAAAAAAAAACAATAATTTAGTTCAACAGTAAACCAAATATAAGAAAAATAAGTAAAATAAGAATGGGCTCATATCAAGTGTAGTTTTAAGGAACTGTCATCGTGGAAAGAAACCAAATATAGAAGCCAGAAATGGAAACAGAGAATGGTAGAGAATGAGGATACACTAGGCTAACATAGCGGCATTTTCCTCATCTCTCTCTCATCCCTTCTTTCCCTTTAGCACACGCATACAAAGAGACATCAGCAACAACAGCAAGAGCGACAAGAACAACAATAATAATAAATTATTATAAACGAGATGTCTCTATATGGGTTTCCAGATATCCACTCGAGCCCTCTCTTTCTAATCACAGCCCAATTAAGAACATAGACGACAGCCACTAAACAATCCAATCACAGCCCAATCAAAATTTGCCATCCTGGATCTTAAATCTTCAGATGCATGAATTCAGCTTCTTTAACAGTAAAAGAAAATGACAATCAAAATCATGCTAAGATGACAATCAGATGCATGAATTCAGTTTCTTTAACAGTAAAAGAAAATGAAAATTTCCAGTATCTAAGCATATATGTTTCTCCATTAATTCATCATCCCAACTAAATCATGATGTTTGTGGCTCCAAAAGAAACCTGCACAAGGTTTGTTCAGCCCAATTCTTGTACAGATTTAGAGGAATTTGATATATATACAGCATCCTCTAGTTGACAGTTAACACATTTTGGTAAAAAAATCATGCTAAGATGACAATCAGATGCATGAATTCAGTTTCTTTAACAGTAAAAGGAAATGAAAATTTCCAGTATCTAAGCATATATGTTTCTCCATTAATTCTTCATCCCAACTAAATCATGATGTTTGTGGCTCCAAAAGAAACCTGCACAAGGTTTGTTCAGCCCAATTCTTGTACAGATTTTGAGGATTTTGGTATACATACAGCATCCTCTAGTTGACAGTTAACACATTTTGGTAAAAAAATCATGCTAAGAAGGCAATCAGATGCGTGAATTCAGCTTCTTTCACAGTAAAAGAAAATGAAAATTTCCAGTATATAAGCATATATGTTTCTATATTAATTCTTCATCCCAACTAAATCATGATGTTTGTGGCTACAAAAGAAACCTGCACAAGGTTTGTTCTCACCCAATTCTTGTACAGATTTGGAGGATTTTGGTATACATACAGCATCCTTAGTTGACATTTAGCCCATTTTGGTAAAAAAAACATGCTGAGAAGGCAATCAGATGCATGAACTCAGATTCTTTAACAGTAAAAGAAAATAAAAATTTCCAGTATCTAAGCATATATGTTTCTCTATTAATTCTTCATCCCAACTAAACCATTGATGTTTGTGGCTACAAAAGAAGCCTGCACAAGGTTTGTTCTCACCCAATTCTTGTACAGATTTGGAGGATTTTGGTATACATATTGCATCCTTAGTTGACAGTCAACCCATTTTGGTAAAAAAATCATGCTAAGATGACAATCAGATGCATGAATTCAGCATCTTTGATAGTGAAAGAAAATGAAAATTTTCTGTATATAAGCATATATGTTTCTCTATTAATTCTTCATCCCAACTAAATCATGATGTTTGTGGCTACAAAAGAAACCTGCACAAGGTTTGTTCTCACCCAATTCTTGTACAGATTTGGAGGATTTTGGTATACATACAGCATCCTTAGTTGACAGTTAACCCATTTTGGTAAAAAAATCATGCTAAGATGATAATCAGATGCATGAATTCAGCATCTTTGACAGTAAAAGAAAATGAAAATTTCCAGTATATAAGCATATATGTTTCTCTATTAATTCTTCATCCCAACTAAATCATGATGTTTGTAGCTACAAAAGAAACCTGCACAAGGTTTGTTCTCACCCAATTCTTGTACAGATTTGGAGGATTTTGGTATACATACAGCATCCTCTAGTTGACAGTTAACACATTTTGGTAAAAAAATCATGCTAAGAAGGCAATCAGATGCAAGAATTCAGCTTCTTTCACAGTGAAAGAAAATGAAAATTTCCAGTATATAAGCTATAAGCATATATGTTTATCTATTAATTCTTCATCCCAACCAAATCATGATGTTTGTGGCTACAAAAGAAACCTGCACAAGGTTTGTTCTCACCCAATTCTTGTACAGATTTGGAGGATTTTGGTATACATACAGCATCCTTAGTTGACAGTCAACCCATTTTGGTAAAAAAATCATGCTAAGAAGGCAGTCAGATGCATGAATTCAGCTTCTTTCACAGTAAAAGAAAATGAAAATTTCCAGTATATAAGCATATATGTTTCTCTATTAATTCTTCATCCCAACTAAATCATGATATTTGTGGCTACAAAAGAAACCTGCACAAGGTTTGTTCTCACCCAATTCTTGTACAGATTTGGAGGATTTTGGTATACATACAGCATCCTTAGTTGACAGTCAAGCCATTTTGGTAAAAAAATCATGCTAAGATGACAATCAGATGCATGAATTCAGCATCTTTGATAGTGAATGAAAATGAAAATTTCCAGTATATATATAAGCATATATGTTTCTTTATTAATTCTTCATCCCAACTAAACCATTGATGTTTGTGGCTACAAAAGAAACCTGCACAAGGTTTGTTCTCACCCAATTCTTGTACAGATTTGGAGGATTTTGGTATACATACAGCATCCTTAGTTCACAGTCAACCCATTTCGGTAAAAAAAACATGCTAAGAAGGCAATCAGATGCATGAACTCAAATTCTTTAACAGTAAAAGAAAATGAAAATTTCCAGTATCTAAGCATATATGTTTCTCTATTAATTCTTCATCCCAACTAAACCATTGATGTTTGTGGCTCAAAGAAGATTTTAGATCCAGGATGACAGATTTTGATTGGGCTTTGAATGGAGATTCTAGTCATAGATCGATTATTCGGAGTTCGACTTTCTAAAGGAAATGCCATTTGGAAGTATGCATGTACATGTTTGTTGGATAACCAAAACTCTCATTTTTATTGAAGAAAAATAAGAATAGGGCTCATATCAAGTGTAGTTTTAAGGACCTGTCATCGTGGAAGGAAACCAAATATAGAAGCCAGAAAGAGGAATGGTAAAGAATGAGGATACACCAGGCTAACATAGCGGCATTTTCCTCATCTCTCTCTCATCCATGCTTTCTCTTCAGCAAACGCATACAAAGAGACATCAGCAACAACAGCAAGAGCGACAAGAACAACAATAATAATAAATTATTATGAACGAGATGTCTCTATATGGGTTTCCAGATCTCCACTCGAGCCCTCTCTTTCTAATCACAGCCCAATTAAGAACACTTGTTGATAGTCACTAAAAAATCCAATCACAGCCCAATCAAAATTTGTGATCCTGGATCTAGAAACATATATACTTAGATACTGCAAATTTTCATTTTCTTTTACTGTTAAAGAAGTTGAATTCATGCATCTGATTGTCATCTTGGCATGATTTTTTACCAGAATGGGTTCACTGTCAACTAAGGATGCTAGCTGTATACCAAAATCCTCCAAATCTGTACAAGAATTGGGCGGAACAAACATGTGTGCAGGTCATAGAATGTCATCTAAGCATGCTATATGCCAAAGTGGGGTTGGTCATAGAATGCATGAACGACACGTATTAGTGTTTGAAGAACAATAAGAACATGGCTCATATCAAGTGTAGTTTTACGGAACTGTCATCGTGGAAGGAAACCAATTTAATATAGAAGCCATAAATGGAGCCAGAAAGAGGAATGGTAGAGAATGAGGATACACTAGGCTAACATAGCGGCATTTTTCTCAACTCTTTCTCATCCCTTCTTTCTCTTCAACACACGCACACAGCAAAAGGGGGTTGGTCCAACAATAATAATAGATTATAATAAACGAGATGTCTCTATATGGGTTTCCAGATCTCCACTCGAGCCCTTTCTTTCTAATCACAACCCAATTAAGAAACATAGACGACAGCCACAATGCAGACTCACAAAACACTAATACGTGTCTTTCATGCATTCAAAATTATAATATCTTCAAAATTACCAATTTAAAGACTTACAGGTGGAATTATCTGTGGGTTCCTTGCTATTACCCCAATAAAGGATGAGAATTTGCTTGCATTATCACCAACCGGTTGTCCGACACCATTTTCCCCCACCACAATCCTTTCGTCATTCTTAAGTTTCCATATGCCCGTCATCTTAGTTTGCCCTCGATGTTTTTTGACAGTAGGCGGCGTGCTACCCTCTCCCTCCTCTGTTTTACTGCCACTATTATCTAGGATTAACAAACCAACATAATTACAAAAAATTTAAAAAGTGAGATTTGTAACAAATTCAACTACAATGATAGTTTGATGCAAATGACACTAAGCATTGTTTAATGTAAATGTCACCAAGCAGTAGAAAATAGAAAGATAATTAAACCAATTAATAAATTCACATACAACATGTTCGGAATTACAAGATATAATATTACAACAAGATTTAAGACACGAAAATTACAGCACATATAATATTGAGCTATGAAAATCAAGTAAACTACAATACGTCAAATGTCCTCAAATTACAATTTGTACACCGGAGGCATGGACAAAGGATTAGGTTGGGATCACGGGAATGTCGTTTGGCAAAGATAATAAAATTTTTAATACCATCACGGTACTCCTTGGATAATCGTGGTTTACTAATCCAACTTCTATCCATTATAACAATATCACACAATCTGAAAATAAAATTTGACATATTAAATAGTATTGACAGTAAAGGGCATTTTGTATATTTAATTTCACCTTTTTTAAAACCATCCCTAGCTGCAAATAAATAAACGATATAACAATTAACTGTAAAATAAAGAAATCGTGGTTCCAAAAATGTATAAAAAACAATTAAATCTTAATACAATCTACTCTATTCACATAACCCTAAACTACCTTTGTGGAAATTATCACAACCACCTTAGTGGCATTTTATCGCACACCTTGTGTTCGAGTCTAATATCGATTCGACTATAGCCTCCCCTGTATTTGGCTTTCCGTTTAAGGAGATGATGATGGTAAAGGGTATTTGCTGAGGAAGAGGAATCGGACGAATAACGAGGGCGTCATGCTGTAAATACGGTAACAAGAAGATCTGATGACTCATGAACTATTCTGTTCATGGCTACTAATAATCAGTTACTCATCCCAAAATAATAATAATAATAATAATAATAATAATAATAAACCTGCACAAAAGAAACTAATATGGCTACTAATATGTTGCTCTATTAATTCTTCATCCCAACTAAATCATTGATGTTTGTAGCTCCAAAAGAAACCTGCACAAGGTTTGTTCAGCCCAATTCTTGTACAGATTTGGAGGATTTTGGTATACAGCTAGCATCCTTAGATGACAATCAGATGCATGAATTCAGCTTCTTTAACAGTGAAAGAAAATGAAAATTTCCAGTATATAAGCATATATGTTTCTCTATTAATTCTTCATCCCAACTAAACCAATGATGTTTGTGGCTACAAAAGAAACCTGCACAAGGTTTGTTCTCACCCAATTCTTGTACAGATTTGGAGGATTTTGGTATACATACAGCATCCTTAGTTGACAGTGAACCCATTTTGGTAAAAAAAATCATGCTAAGATGGCAATCAGATGCATGAATTCAGCTACTTTAGCAGTAAAAGAAAATGAAAATTTCCAGTATACAAGCATATATGTTTCTCTATTAATTCTTCATCCCAACTAAATCATGATGTTTGTGCCTCCAAAAGAAACTTGCACAAGGTTTGTTCTGCTCAATTCTTGTACAAATTTGGAGGATTTTGGTATACAGCTAGCATACTTAGATGACAATCAACCCATTTTGGTAAAAAAATCATGCTAAGATGGCAATCAGATGCATGAATTCAGTTTCTTTAACAGTAAAAGGAAATGAAAATTTCCAGTATCTAAGTATATATGTTTCTCTATTAATTCTTCATCCCAACTAAATCATGATGTTTGTGGCTCCAAAAGAAACCTGCACAAGGTTTGTTCAGCCCAATTCTTGTACAGATTTGGAGGATTTTGGTATACATACAGCATCCTCTAGTTGACAGTTAACACATTTTGGTAAAAAAATCATGCTAAGAAAGCAATCAGATGCATGAATTCAGCTTCTTTCGCAGTAAAAGAAAATAAAAATTTTCAGTATATAAGCATATATGTTTCTCTATTAATTCTTCATCCCAACTAAATCATGATGTTTGTGGCTACAAAAGAAACCTGCACAAGGTTTGTTCTCACCCAATTGTTGTACAGATTTGGAGGATTTTGGTATACATACAGCATCCTTAGTTGACAGTTAACCCATTTTGGTAAAAAAATCATGCTAAGATGACAATCAGATGCATGAATTCAGCATCTTTGACAGTAAAAGAAAATGAAAATTTCCAGTATATAAGCATATATGTTTCTCTATTAATTCTTCATCCCAACTAAATCATGATGTTTGTGGCTACAAAAGAAACCTGCACAAGGTTTGTTCTCACCCAATTCTTGTACAGATTTGGAGGATTTTGGTATACATACAGCATCCTTAGTTGACAGTCAACACATTTTGGTAAAAAAATCATGCTAAGATGACAATCAGATGCATGAATTCAGCATCTTTGACAGTGAAAGAAGTGAAATCAAGAGAAATTACCGAAGAGAGAGAGGGGGGCGACGAGCGGTGGCGTAGGAGATAGAGAGAGAGCGGGGCGACGAGCGGTGGTTTTCGATCGCAAATTCACCTCGAAATAGAGAGAGGGAGGAGGGAAATCTGGTTCCACTGTCGAAGATGATGAAGGGACGGAGGCGAAGCGCGAGAAATAGAGAGAGGGAGGAGGGAAAACGAAGGCGGCAAAAATTAGGTTTGGGAAATTAGCAAGCGTAATGTTAGGGTTCGCGAGGATTTATCTCAGTTAATTCACCGGCGTTTGAAATTACGAACGCCGGTGAATGTATCTATATATTCCCCGGCGTTTGTTATTAAAACGCCGGTGAATAATACCATTCACCGGCGTTTCTAAATAAAATGCCGGTGAATATCATAATTCCCCGGCATTTTATAGAGGCCGCCGGTGTATAACCATCCAATCTGATGCCCTATTCCTGGTCACTCTCTACCCCGGCCCGAATGGTAAAACGCCGGGGAATATACGCCGGTAAATTGCACATATTTTGTAGTGATCTTGAATCTTGTCAGACAAAATAACTTTAGACATGACATACTCATGCTTATTTGTAATTCGTCCTTTCATAGTACATTTGTACGTACTTGTATACGATTGCAAAGGGCTTCCAGAAATAACTAGACAAATCCTCTAAGCTAGCATTTCTTAGGAATTTTGAGACTTAAGTTGCAATGAACAATTACCAGTTGTTTCCCCTGAGTCTAATTTCTGGACACAAGATTTAGTTCAAGATATACTTATCGAGGTTGACTAGCTAGTACACTGCTATTTGCATGTGTTAAATATCGTATCTTCGTTGAACGATCTCTAATATTATAATGGGAGAAGGTTAGTGTCATTTGTAAATGTGTATCATTTTGTCAACACGTGCAGCGCACGTGTTGGTAGTTTTTTTTTGCCCTTTTCATTCTCCCTCCCCATTTTACCCACGTGCAACGCACGTGTATAATACTAGTATGCATAACTGCATTAAGTTGTTTGCTAACACATCGTTTTATTTAGAGAACCGCATTGATCTAATTGGCTAACTTATTGCATCAATTTACAACCTTGGCTGTCCAAAACGTATTGCAACTATAGGATTATCGACACGAAGGATACTGTAACGCCCCGCACTCAACTCGTACGCACACAATTAATTAAATTCTAACCACGCCCACCACAGGTACCATCAAAGGGTGGATATACGCGTTGGGTACCTTTATCACTTGGGAAACCTAATATATTCTCTCATTTCTACCTTTCTATAGCCGATGTGGGATTATTTCCCTTAGTCAATCCCGGTCAAAGCACACCGCACCTCTTTTTCATTCTTTCTTTCATTCCATCATTAATGCATATGGTCCATAAGCCATCTCATAGGCTACTATCACCATTAATTCTTTGATCATACCCATAGGATCTTTCTATAGGCCAACATCTAATACCAACCACTTCTTTCCATTCTTTCCATCTTTTACACGTCACCTTTCTTTCCTTATTAGTATATATACTATATATGTATATATATATATACTCTTCTAGAAATACGGGGTCTCACATTCACCCCCTGACTTGTCTCCTAATCGTTGCCCTCCCAGGGTCTTACGCATCTCATACACACATATTGCGTCTCACACACTTCCTATATACAAGTCCTACATTCGATGTCGAAAGTTGGCTCTGATACCATCTGTAACGTCCCGCACTCAGTCCGTACGCACACAATTAACTAAATTCTAGCCACGCCCACCACAGGCTGCCTCAAAAGGGTGTTCGGACGATTGGTACTCCTTTCTCATTGGCTTTCCTAATATATCCTTACACCTTCCCTAAGTTACCATCGATATGGGATATTATTTCCCCCAAGTCAATCCCGGTCAAAGCACACCACACCTCTTTTTCATTCTTTCTTTCTTTCATTCCATCATTAATGCATATGGTCCATAAGCCATCTTATAGGCTACTATCACCATTAATTCTTTGATCATACCCATAGGATCTTTCTATAGGCCAACATCTAATACCAACCACTTCTTTCCATTCTTTCCATCTTTTACACGTCACCTTTCTTTCCTTATTAGTATATATACTATATATGTATATATATATATATACTCTTCTAGAAATACGGGGTCTCACACATACAGAATTCAACAAAACATTGAAGAGGTAAGAGCAAAAAAATTGAACAGGCTTAAAGGAAGATTAATATGACGCAAGTTATAAGAGCATCCACAATCGTTTGCTTAAAAATATGGCAAAATGGCAAATGAAAAATAGCAATTTGACAATCTCTTGCAATTTTACAATCCACGATCGTACAGCAGACAGCGACAGCAACACTTTGCTGCTGTTTTCTCTCTCCTGGACCCCATCGGTGGAAAACATCCATACAACCCCCCCCCATATGAATTCCTATGAGGCAAGCATGCCATTCTCTATATATTATATATATACTAGATTTGCCCGTGGACACGTGCCTATGGCACGTCTTCAGAACGATACAGCATAGGAAAAGCCGTGTAAACAGGAAAACAACAATTATGTAGCTCAAGTTTGAATAGTATGACAATAATTAGTTGTAAATAAAGGTCCATGTTTCGATTAGTATATGCTGAAAAATAATTATAAATGGGGGTGTAAAATCAAATTTGTTAGAACTTTGAGGGTGTAAATTGATGAAATTTAACTGTTGAGGAGATATTTGTTATTTTTAATGTAAAACGAGCAATAAAAAAACATAAAAATTTTGAAAATTTACAAACCAGAAATTTAAAAATCTAACTTTCTAAATAAATAGAGAGAGAATAAGAGAGAGAGAGAGAGAGAGAGAGAGAGAAATATGAAAAAGTGAAGAGAGAAGAGAGAGATAGTAATAAAGTAATGAGTTTTTAGTTTTTGGGGGGGGGACCTTTTGGAGGAAAAATATTTTGGAGAGTGAATCTGAACCGTTGATTTTGTTTCAATTGAAAGGGAACCACTTGATAGCTTTTCTTTGTGTTTTATTATATAGACATATACCTCTTTGAAATTATGGGGTATTGCAAACCCTATGATCCCGAACTTGTTTTTCGGAAAATGACCCGACTAGTTATTAAGGATAAACTACCTTTTTCTTATTCTGAGAGTAGGAATGTAGAGTCTTTCAACCAAAATGCACTAAATCTATATTTTAGAAGAATTCCTAGAAACACACTAAAGTCTGATTATTTTAAAATTTACAACGAAATGAGAGATGCTTTAATTGCACTCTTGTATTCTTTAACTTGTAGAGTATCGTTAACTTCCGATTGTTGGAAATGTTGTAACGATATTCCGATGATGTGCTTAACTTGTCATTGGATAGATAGTAATTGGATGATTCAAAAGAGAATCATCTCACTTAGGGCTTTGCCTATCCCCATAGTGGATTAGTTATTGCAACACGTATTTTAGAAGTTTGTGATTTATATCATATTTGAGATAAAAAATTTACTATTAGTTTTGATAATGCATCTAACAAGAAATGCTTCGATTAGTACAATAAAAACACAATTAACTCCTCCATGTAATGAAATTTTTCATGTTAGATGTGCGTATCATAGTTTAAATTTATGTGTACAAAATGCATTGAAAGTAGTCGTTTCATTGCAATTAAAAATTGTGTACATCTCTACTATTTTAATGGGAGAGTTGGGGTTGTAAACAAACAAACCCTAATTTTGTAACCGAGTAAACACGTGCAATATACGGCAAACTAAATCCACCAAACATGCTCATGTGATGCACGTGCAGCCCCTAAAAAAGGGATATTTTAGCAAATGCCCCCATTTAAAATGTGAAAATTAGCATATATCCTCACTATTTTTAAAAACTAAGAAATACTCCTATCTCTAATATTATAATGGGAGAAGACCTTAGTGTCATTTGTAAATGTTTTGTCATTCTACCAACCCGTGCAATACACGTGCATAACTATTATAAAGGAGGTTCTAAGTTCAAATCCAGATTATGTCTAAATTTTTATTTTAAAAAACTATATTTATCAAGACGTGCATCGCACGAGCAAATTACTAGTTTTATTGACTTGAGGGTCCTATGCTTCAAGAATTTAAAGGGTGGTGTAAAGCAAGGAGAATACATTTTAGAAAAAAAATTATAAAGATGTTAAACACCGATGAAATTCTGCTTTCGATTTACTAAGTGTTGTTACTCAATACAAAGATATTACAAATGATTTTTGTCTTGCAAAAAACATGGAAAATTTTCAAATGACTTCCCAATCATGGTATTTTTCCGAATATTTATTACGATTTTTGGAACATTTTAAAACCACAACTTCGAAGTTTTCTGCATCTTACGATTCTTCTTCTAGTATTATTTTTATTTCAATCATTACTATGTTGCAAACTTTTCAATAAATAATTTTGGACGAATACATTAGCGATATTGTTGTTCCCGCTTATACAAAATTTTTGAAGTATTTAAATCCTCCTCCTATGTTGTATTGTATTGCTATTGTTATGGATCCTCGTATCAAATTAGCGAATACAAAAAATTTGATTGAAATAGTTTTTACTTTATTTGGAGATGATTTCGAATATGATTATAATGAATTTTTAGCTAACTTTGAATCGACATTGAATAACTTGTATGATTATTATGATTGAAGTTTTGCATTTAGCAGTACAACTAGTATAATTACTTTTTCTTCTTCTATTTCTAGAGGTAAGGGTAAGAGTACATTCTTGCTCGTATTCAATAAAAAAAACCCTGTGACTAATGCACCTAATGAATTAAATTTGTATAATCAATAAGATAGTGAAAGTTCTAGTACTAAGATTGAAGTGCTACAATGGTGGAAAGAACATGAATAACTTTTTCCTATTATTTCACATTTGGCTAGAGATATGCTAACTCCCCCTGTCTCCACAGTTGCTTCTGAAAGTGCTTTTTCTACAAGTGGCAGAGTTCTAATAGATTACAGGAATCGCTTGAAACCGGATTCGTTGGAGATGTTCGTGTACACTGAAGATTGGATGAATGCTAAAGACAGGACTCAAGGAAAAGCAGCTTCTACATGAACAAGTGGAATCAACTCCCCTGAAGTCCAACAACAATATTTGGAAATTTATGGGCAATGAGATCCTAGGTATAGGTTAAGTAAAGGTGCACGACAACAGTCTAATGCCCTCTTTTCAATATAACTCTAGGCTATCTCGAACTCTAGATTGTTCTCTTAAACATGTAATTGAAGGAATTTGTATATTTTTTTTATCAGTATTTGTATGTAAAAAAGTTCATAGAAGTTGAAATGAATAATATATACAATTTTGTTTAATTCTGAATCTATTAACTTGTTGTGCAATTTTTATTTATTTATTTTTTTAGGTTAAAAGGAGGGGGGGGGGGGACCTGTAAAAATTTCATAGTAGTTGAAATGAATAATCAATAATATATGCATTTTTTCACTCTTATACAATTATACTAGTTGTATTTTTATTTTTTTTTAGTGAAGTTGTAAAAAAAATAATCAAATAAGCCAACCCGTGACCTGGCCCGACCTGAAACGGGTTCACAGGTCGACCGGGTCGAAGTTTCCAATAATGAACTCGATCCGGGTTGGCCGGTTAAAGCTCCGACCTGAACCGAACCCGCCTAAGTATGGCTTCAACCCGGGCTGGTCTGACTCGACCCGGCCCAGTCGACCCGAATGCCAACCCTAACTTTGACCATATTCGACAACGCTATCCATCTTTCATTTTTAGTCAAATAAACATATTTAGGGAGAAAAATATGCTCCAATGGGACTCGCCAAAATAGATACTTAAATTCACTCACCATATCTTGCGAGTTTGTATCTCTCGCCGAACTTTCCTTCCATTCTTTTCGCATCTCAAAACGCGAAAAAAAACAATCATGACCCGTACAAAAAATCAAAACCCAAGTATGAGATCAGTAAATTGCAATATGAAGAAATCGTGATAAAAAAAGGAATTACGATATGGCGAAAATCATTTTTTGTTTGTTTTTGTTTTGTTTTTGGGCTTAGTTTTTTGTATGTGTATTTGGACTTTAATTGTTTATTATTTGCTTAGTATTTTCTTTGGGTATTAGTAAATAAAAATAAAAATATTTGTTGCTGGCTAAAATAACTAGCATGGTTGGAGCGAAGATTTCTTTCGCTAGCCAAATTATCCAGTTGTTCTCCATTTTCCTATTATAGCTAGCCAAAATGGCTAGCATGGTTGAACATGCTCTTAGCGATGTATATACAGATAACCAACTTTGATAGTAATGTATATGCAAATACTAATTTGTGCGTGAGTAATCCAGTTTATCCGTTTGACATTAACCATACTATTTTTTTTTTTTTTTTGCAATTAACCATACTGAAGTCAGTTTCTTTGGTATTTTAGCATACTCTGCACTTGGGAAACCTTGGAAAACACCACTAACGAAAATAAAAAATTACGAAACTTTGCGAGTATGTCGGATTCACTAAACACAAGCTAACCCAACTTGTAGAAGTGAGTTTCGACTCACGGTTTGCGAGATACAGGTAAAAACAAAATAAAGTGATACATTGCCGTATCTCGCAAACCATGAGTCTAAACTCACTTCTACAAGTTGGGTTAAGTTGGGTTTGGTGAATCCGATCTACTCGTAAAGTTTCATAATTTTTGGTTGCCGTTTGTGAAAATTTTCAAGATTTTCCAAGTGCGGAGTATGTCAAAATGTAAACAAAAATCTAATTTTAGCAGGGTTAATTGTCAAAAAAAAGTTTCGGTGTGGTTAACTGCCAAATGGGTAAACTTGAGTATGGCTGGCTGAAATTTATCCTATAATTATCCAATTTTTTTTCCATGCTAGGCCACTTGTTGAAAATATTTGTGTTTAAGGGTCAGTTTTCAAACTATTAGCGTTCGTGGGTTAGTCTGTGCCACATCAGCAACGGCCGCTATTCCCAATAGCGGCCTCTTCATTTTCGAAGCCGCTAATGGGAATAATGGCCTACGTTTTAATTTTTTTTGAATTCTTTTTTGCTGTCGCTATTCCCACTACCGACCTTAGTATATATGAGGTCGCTGATGGGATTAACGACCTCAAATGAATGTATTGAAACCCTTAGCGATTTCTTAGGAGTTGTTGCTCTTTTGGGATTTTTTATAAAAACTTAGGTCGCTATTGGGAATAGCAACCTTAGTATACTTCGGTCGTTATTCACAATAGCGACCTCAGCAGGAAACACAATATCCTTGTTTCTTTGTAAAATTTGCAAAATAGTCACACAACTAAGATCTCTATTCGGAATAACGATCTTAGTACAATAAAAGCCTCTATTCCGAATAATGACCTTTATACAACTGAGGTCTATTCCGAATGACGACCTTTGTACAACTGAGGTCTCCTTCCCTCGATTCCCCCCCCCCCCCAAAAATAGGCCCTTTTTCAAACTAATTTTCAAAATAGACTACTTTCGAAACTAATTTTCAAAGTAGACCACTTGCAGTTCCAAATCGTGTCATATTTTTTTTTTGTTGACGCAGTTGGTAACTGCGGTCTAAGTATATGCCATATAATTTAACTCAAACACTTGTGTCAAAATAGTGTTAATGAGAAAACTATGTTCACCTTAGACCGCAGTTGGCAGCTGCATTCTTGATTGCACTAAGCTCGTAGTTCCCAACTGCATTCATAATTCAATCTCAGTGTCCAATTAGGAATGTAGTTGGGAACTGCGAGCTTAGTGCAATCAAGAACGCAACTGCGTTCTTAATTGCACTAAGCTCGTAGTTCCCAATTGCATTCCTAATTCAATCTTTTACAGGGTCCAATTTGCAATGCTGTTGGGAACAGCGAGCTTAGTGCAATTAAGAATGCAGTTGTCAACTATATTTTTTATTGCACTAAGCTCGCAATTCCCAACTGATAATTCAATCTTTTATAGGGTCCAAATGTCCAATTAGGAATGCAGTTGGGAACTGCGAGTTTAGTGCAATAAAGAACGCAGTTGGCAATTGCGTTCTTGATTGCACTAAGCTCGCTGTTTCCAACTGCATTCCTAATTCAATATTTCACAGGGTCCAATTAGGAATGCAGTTGAGAACTGCGAGCTTAGTGCAATCAAGAATGCAACCGCAATTTAAGGTAAACATAGTTTTCTTATTAACACTATTTTGACACAAGTGTTGAAGTTGGATTATTGTGGCATATACTTAGACCGCAGTTGCCAACTGCGTCAACAAAAAAGAAAAGGACGCAGTTGCCCAGTTGGGAACTGTGAGGGTCTTTTTTAAGAATTAGTTTCGAAAATGATCTATTTTGGGAATTAATTTTAAAAAGTGGCCTATTTTGGGAAAAACGTCCCTTCCCTCCATGCACACACCTAACTGATCAGTCAAGTAGAAACATAAATCAGATCCAAAAAATTTCAT
This sequence comes from Hemerocallis citrina, assembly GCA_017893485.1. Classification (NCBI taxonomy): domain Eukaryota; kingdom Viridiplantae; phylum Streptophyta; class Magnoliopsida; order Asparagales; family Asphodelaceae; genus Hemerocallis; species Hemerocallis citrina. The sequence goes on from JACEHZ010000706.1 coordinate 293,797, forward strand.
ATTGTTTTTTCCAATAAAGGAAAAGCAATGCAGGGAGGATCAACAGGCATTGTCTATGGCGGCCTCAAATACCAGGTACCGATTCAATCAACCAACTTCCGATCAAAATTCCAAACCCTAAATTTCAATTCTCTTTCCTCAAATTCGCGTCGCAGGCGAGATGCATTGCTGACGTCAGAGCCGATCCCGATCACATCAGCTTCCTCGCCGGAACCCTCAGTCTCAAAGAAGAAAACGAGGTTTGATTTCCCCCTAAAAAGGCCAGATCTTGAATGGAGTTGTTAAAACCCTAACCCTAATTTTGGTTATTTTGTGGAATTTGAGTTGGTTTAGGTGCATCTGATCCGGCTTTCGCCGTCGGGAACCGAGCTTGTGTGCGAGGGATTGTTCTACCATGCTAACGAGATTTGGGATCTCAAGTCTTGCCCTTTCAATCAACGAATTTTCTCCACCGTGTTCACAAATGGTAATGAACAACATCTCCTCGAAATTTTTAATCACGAGTTAAGATTGCGATAATTTAGATGATGGTTTACCGCAAAGTACGTTTCTGTTAGGGACCATTTAGTCCATATCTGTTATATGGGTAGCTAATGTGGGGTTAAAATAAACTTGGGTTCCCTTCTCTTAACAGCTAGCTTTTAAGGGGAAGTTCTTATGAGTTTGTTTCAATTAGTATCTCTTTAAAATGGCTACCTAGAGGCTGGATTAAAATTAATGGCTACCTAGAGGTAGGTCCGGCTCGGCTAATGTCGCTAGAGTGTGAGCCGCCGGGGACGGCGGGATCGGAAGCGTGATAGTTTGTTAGGGACCATTTAGTTCCATATCGGCTATATGAGTCGTTAGAGTGTGAGTCGCCAGGGACGGCGAGCGTGGTAGTTTGTTAGGGACCATTTTGTCCCATATCGGCTATATGAGTACCGATGTGGGATTGAAATAAACTTGAGTTCTCTTGAGATTGAAATAAACTTAATAGCTAGCTAGCTTTTAAGAATGAGTTCTATCGGGATCGTTTCAGTTTCATGTTGTAAATTGAAGGGTTTTATTTTTAATACTAGAGCCTAGAGGGATATTCAAGATGTTTTTGGGTAGTCGAAATCGGTTTATTGATAATTTAAATAGGGATATGTTTCTGGGTAGTCGAAATCGGTTTATCGATAATTTAAATAGGGATATGATTTTAGACTGTATCTTAGATTGTTTTTTTGGTAGAACCATCCTGATTTCGGTGTGAGTGCGGTTTTGATTTTCACCTCAGATTGATTTTATGGCGACTAGGTGGACTCGTTTGTCAGTTGTGTTATTTAAGCTTGCAAAAACACTTAAGCTGAAATGATTGTGTTGTTTGTTAGTTTGTATGTAAATTCATTGGAGGCCGAAATGCTTCTTTGTATCCTCGAGGATATAATATTAATTACATTCCATCCTTCAACTCATATGCAGTTTTCCTCAACAAAGTGAAATTCAGAACCTATTTGTTAAATTTAGAGGATTTGGTGGAACCTTGGAATTTGATTCCGTAGTTGCCATTCACAAAGGGCTATCCTATTGATCGGAGTCTTAGGCTAAAATCTTATAGACTGGCAATCTTCAAAAGGCCTTAGATGTAGTGAGCCAACCTGCCTTAATATGCAGAAATCAATTCATACGCCAGTGAGCTAATCTGACAAAAATAATCACATGCCTGAATGGAATTGCTGAACAATATCTAGATTCAGAGTTATCTCCTATGAATACAAAATTTCAGATCAACTAATTGTAGGGAGTATGAACTGGATTGTATCCCTTAAAACTGATACACCGATTTCTACCAATTACTGAAAATATTATTTTTAACCTTCATTTTATTGCACGGGATTAGCTTGAATATGAAAGGGACCTGAGCAGAATTTGAGGGTCAGATAGCTCTATTTCTTTCCTTATATTGAGTGGAAATCTTAACCTCTTAAAGTTATGACATGTCTGTATCATGATTCGATGTGAACATATACTAGAGGCTTTTCTTTCTTTCTTTCTTTCTTTCATCTTTTTGAGGTGCCCACCATTTTTATTGAGAGTTATTATCATCTAAGCGATTATTAACAAGCAAAATTAGAAAACATGAAATTTGTGAATTCTTTTATGGAGAAAGGAATCTAGTTAAAATGACCATTTTGTTTACTTTAGCTTACAATCTTAAATTTACTTAATGATGATTCTCTTATATACTTTGCTAGTCTGTATGGATTGGACATGGGGGTGAGTAGAGATGCTCAAGCACAGTTCACTGTCAGGGTTAGAGAAGACATTAAGTGGGGAAAGCCCTAGGGTCTAGGTGCTAGCCGTTGCTCGGTAGATAGGAGATATGTTATTTTTATGTCGTACATATTTTGGAATGTGAGGGGAATGCGTCAAAAGGGCAAAAAGAATCTTATTAGTAATACAGTGGGTAGAATTAGGCCAACCTTCTGTGGTCTCCAAGTGACTAGGATTGAGAACCCATTTTTGGAAGAGTTTCAGCTACTTTCGTGGGCGAAGGACTTCGATTGGAGGTTCAAGCCTGCGGTGGGTTACTCGGGGGGTATTGCGTTAGGGGTAGATGTAACGCAATTCGAAATCTTCGCACATAGAATAGGAGATTTTACGGTGTCATTGAGAGTGCGAAGGAGAAGTGATGATTGGAATCACGTGGTCACCACAGTATATGGTCCATACGACTCTAGGAGGAGAGGTCGATTTTGGAATGAGATTAGAGATATCAGGCAAGCTTGGGCAGATCCATGGGTCGTGGGGGGAGATTTCAACATTACCAGATACGGTCATGTACACGGTGGCAGGGGACCAAGCAGAAACGACCAAGACAGTTTCAATTCTATCATAGATGAACTAGAATTAATGGAGATGGCGCAGTTAGATAGAAGGTTCACTTGGTCTAATATGCAAGAGAAGCCAATTCTAGCCAAGTTGGACAGGATTTTGGTTTCCACAGACTGGGATGACGTCTTCCTATTAGCAACTGTGAGGTCAATTATCAGGTTCACATCAGACCATCTCCCTTTATTGCTGGAATGTGGGGCGGGGTATTTTAAGAGTCCAGCACCCTTTCGGTTCGAGAAGGCATGGACCTTATCACCAAACGCGCGTCCCACAATTCTGGAGTCATGGGAGGCCAATACTAGAGAGGTATCAGCGATGGGGATCTGGATAGAAAAAACGAGGAGACTTCAAAAACGGCTGAAGGATTGGGCAAGGAGAGAATTCGGGGGTAACAGAGATAGACTTCAAGAGTTAGGAGCTAAGATTGCAGAGCTTGGAACTTATCAAGAGGCGAGGGAATTATTGGGGGAGGAGGCCGAGGAACTTAGCAGTTACCGAGCCCAGGTTAAGTTGTTTGGAGATATGGAGGAACAATATTAGAAACAAAGAACTAGAGTTCAATGGCTCAGAGAGGGAGACGCGAATACAAAATTCTTTCACAAAGTCACTAACGGTAGGAGAAGACAAAACCGTATAGCGGGCTTGTTCATTGGCGAATCCTGGACAGAGAATGAGGGAATTATCAGGCAGGAATTCGACGGTAGATACAAGAAGCTATTCGGGGTTAGCAACACTGGAAGGTGTCATCTAGTGCAGGACATGTGGGAATCGTCAAGAATTCAGGGTAGCGAGGGACTAGAGGGCACCTTCTCTGAGGAAGAGGTGCGACACGCGATTAAAGCATTGGGTCAGGAAAAAGCACCGGGGTCAGACGGATTTTCAATCTTCTTTTACAATGTTTATTGGGAGATTATCAAGGAAGACTTGATGAACATCTTCTACGAGTTCCACAACGGGAATTTGGAGCTGGATAGGATTAATTATGCGAACGTTATATTGATCCCGAAAAAGGAGGCTAGCAAGGTTGACGATTTCAGGCCCATTAGCCTCCTTAACGGCTCCTTCAAGATCATCACGAAAGTACTAGCTATTAGGTTGTCACCTCATTTGAACGATGTGTTTGGCGAATCTTAAAGCGGTTTTATCAAGGGGAGAGATATCATGGATAGTGTGGCATCGGCACATGAAGTGGTGTTTAGAGGTAATAAGGACAAGGTGGACGGTTTTCTTTTGAAAATAGATTTCGAAAAGGCTTACGATTCACTAGATTGGGAGTGTGTGGAGGAAGCGTTTAAACTTAAAGGGTTTGGGCACAAGTTGATCACGTGGATTATGAGATGTGTCCATGGGGGGAAGTCATTCACTCAGGTGAATGGAAAATTGGGGAAAGAAATTAAATGTAAGAGAGGCCTTAGGCAGGGCGATCCTTTGTCCTCCATGCTATTCGCTATAGTTGCTGACGGATTGGCAGAAATGATCAGTAGGGGAAGGACCCGAGGTATTATAAAGGGGATTTGTGCCAAAGGTATTACTCAATCAATCTCCTACAATACGCTGATGACACGCTGTTGTTTGGAACCGCAAAGGAAGACGAGATGTGCGCAATTAATCTGGCCTTGCAATGTTTCGGGGCATGGTCAGGGCTGAAAGTTAATCTTGCTAAGACTGCTGTGATCCCGATCAGCGAGCAGTTGTCAATTCCGATCGAGGATATCCAGAGTTATTTCAGGTGCGAAAGTGGATGCTTCCCATTGATTTATCTAGGGGTACCTATTAGGCCGGGAGCTTTACAAAGAGAAGACTGGGTTTCCCTCATCGAGAAGATAGATAAGAAGTTAGCCGGTTGGAAGGGCCGTATTCTCACGCTAAGCGGTAGAGTCATGTTGTTAAATTTAGTGCTGAGTAGTCTTCCAACGTACCTCATGTCCATCTATGAGATGCCGCAGTGGGTGATCCAGAGGATTGACAAAAGTAGAAGAAGGTTTTTATGGAAAGGTGCGGATGAATCGAGCAAAGGCATGCCACTCGTGAAATGGGGTAGAGTGTGCAAAAGAAAAGAATACGACGGATTAGGGATTCTAAATCTGAGAGACATGAACAAGGCATTGCTTTGCAAGTGGTGGTGGAAGATGATGAGACGAAATTATTGGTGGTGCAATTCCTTCGCACGGTATGGAGGGAGGAAGGCCTTTCGCTTTGGTGGAAGAAGTGAGTTCGGGAAATATTCCGCGTTATGGACGGGTGTTGCTAAGGTAGGCCTGATGTATCACGCTCATACTAGATGTCGGGTAGGAAAAGGGAAGGATATAAGATTTTGGCACGACAAGTGGTGCGGTGACTCTAGCCTGAGTTGCCTTTTCCCAGAAGCAGCTGTGACAACGATTAATACTGATACGGTAGTTGCAGAGGTGAGTAGTAACAAGAGACTTGCGCTGGAAATTAGGGGACAGGTTTCACAGAGTCAAATGGTGGAGTTCACTAATCTTAACAAGTTCGTGATGGAGGAGGGGCGATATAATGATGAATCCGAAGATAGTAGATTATGGTTGCTGGAGTCTAAGGGGGATTTTACGGTTTCTTCGATGTACAAGCGCATTAACGACGGGGGTATGCGATGCAAGGATGCCAAAATTATCTGGCAACTGTCAATTCCTCATAGGGTTAAGATTTTTATATGGCTAGTTATGCATAACGCGATCTTAACAAAGTCCAATCTGCAGAAAAGGAAGGTGCCTATTGAAGCGCTATGTGGGGAGTGTGAGAGTGAGGACGAAGATAGCGTACATCTTTTTTTCAAGTGTCCTAAGTCCAAATTAGCGTGGGAATTCATATGCCGACGGTTTGGGGTAGTACAAAGTTCTAGATTCAGCGCAGAGGTCTGGGGACGCTGCTGGGTCGACATAGGGTGCAAGAAAGTAAGAGATGATTGGGGGATAGCCGCGTCAGCTACTATGTGGTGTATATGGCTAATGCGGAATGATTTATGCTTTCGTAATTCTAAATGCTCCTTGGCAGGGCTTATGCACAGAATTTTAAACTTCTCAGTTGATTGGACAGGTAACAGGGGCGCTATGAAACGTCTGCGGATGGAAGAAGAGGAATAGGAGGCAATGTGGGTAACGGATTATCCACACTTCTCAGATCCGTTGCTCCGGGCTTGCATTTTGAGTCAGTTTGGTTGGTGCCAAGGGAAGTGTCTCGTCGTCGCTTTGCTTCAGTAGGGCAGTGTATCAGTGTATCAGTTTGTATCTTATCGCTTTCTAGATTGTGTATGTGGATCTTGTCGTTTATTACTGGTAGTCTATTTTGTCTACTAGATAGAATATGTTCGGCTAGATCTTTGTATGTAGTACTACTTTGTTTCTTTAATATTGCATTAATGAAACGATGACGAGGTCATCTTTTATCAAAAAAAAAAAAAAATACAAATTCAAATTATTGTGTTCTCAATATTCTTTTGAGTAAGATGGCACATAATTTCAACAGATCCATCAACTAAATAATGTTTCATCCCATTATTATTTGAAGCTACTAGCTTTATTATTATTTGATGTCCATTTAATTGAGTACATTACTTTGAATGATAATATTCATTTTTTCCCTTTTTTGTGGACTAGGTGAAACACATGGAGCGGCCATATGGGAGATTCCTGAACTCTTTGGCCAGACAAATGCCCTTGAACAGCTTGTTTCCCTTAAGGAGCATACCTCCAAAATTAAAAGGTGGGTGTATTTTCATTGTAATGTTTCATTAAATTGCGGTTTTGGTGGAAAACCTAGAATCCAAACTATATATGTAGATGCTCTTTTCTTACATTCTCTTCTTAATTGAACTATTGATGTTGAATGTGTGCTTGCACGCATATTTCATGTACTTATCTCTTATTTGGTGTCAAATTCATGATCTCAGAAAACTATGCATAAGATGGCTTGTCACATAATCCTAAATACCCAGCTTCCTCCAAAATTCATTTCGAGTATGATGAGACTTCTAGATGAAAGGGAAAATGATAGAATTGCTATTCAGAAATATGCTAAAACATAATGCATTAATGCATTCCCACTCTTAAATGCCGTGCTACTAGACTAAAACTCCATACTTACTTTGAGGTTAAGGGATATATTTATCTTCTAACTTCTAACACACTACTGTAGGTGATGTACCTTTTTTTCTAAGTAGAAATGCCGGCTGGGCTAAGCAGTTTTGTTTTTTAAGTACACTTTTAATTGTACTCCCATATTCTAGACAATCCATGCTCTAACATCATCTCAAATGTCTCAAACTCCAGGCTTTTGGTGAGAGAGAGTCCTTTTAACACCCACATGGCATCATTTGTTGTACTTAATTATTATATTGAATTAGCTAGATGGTTAATTTTTAGAATTTTTTTCTTCTTTATCAATATTTTGTTTGCTGATTCATTCTTTCAATTTGTTTCTCATCCATCTTTCACAGCATTCTTTGGTGGCCACTGGGAAAACATGATAAGCTGATTAGCATTGATGAAGGAAATCTTTTCCTATGGAGCATGGATTCTTCAAATAAGACAGCTAAGGTGTTACCTTTGTTGTGAACTTAATGATAAACCTTTAGTTTTTAGGTGACTTAGCCTCTTATTATCATTGAAACTGAAATATTCTGGTATTTTTGGTTCTTACATGTGTGTTATTATTATTTTTTGTGGATCACTTGTCCATGTCTGTAGTTTGTTGCACACTAGTGAGCTGTATTTAAATTGCCGAACAAAGTGATAGTCTCCCATTTGATTGTAGCTATATATTGTTGATTGTGATTTAGAATTAGCAGGAGAATACCTAAGCTTATGGAATGCAACTTAGCAGGACAATACCCGAACCTTATGAAATGCAACTATGCAGTTGGCAAAAATATGAATATAAATGCCAATTTAGTTCACAATAATTGATGGTCTGAAATATTTAAGATTGACCATTTTTACTCTTTCAGTTAAGTTAATCATGATAATGAATTAAGTTGGTTGTTGTTGATAGTATTAAAGCAGGATTCTTAGCATGAAGTTTATGTTGAGATTATTTTGTAATTTGTAGTAATTTGTAGTAATGTGATTGCTATGAGATATGGTTTAAGATTTTATATGACCGGCCATGCCTCGTAGGTCACAAGGTTGTACAATAAAGAAAGAAAGCTGGAAAATGCGTAACTCAAATGAGACTATTGAGATGGATCAATTTTGACAAAGTGTTAATATGGGAGCATATCTGTAAGAAGTCAAGATTTAGCTTAAGCTGGATTAAATTGATGGGAATTGGCTGAGAAGGTTTTGACATGTGCAAGTGTCAGTTGAAACACATGAAGTGCACCCTTCATGAGGAGTCATGAGATATCTGTTTTTTAGTGCGTGGTATCAATGACAACGATTATGGATTCAGGCAATTGAGAAAAGATTTAGATAGATTTTTATTTAAAAGAATACACGGCCCTCAAAAGTGCTTTAATGAAGGAAAAGGAGTTGAGATAGACTAGTTTGAAAAATTATAAATGCTTTTATGAGGATGTACTAATTATAGCTAACATAATAAATTTGTATCTAAGAAATTTAAAGTAATGTTTTGAATTAGTTTGGTCAAATTCTTAAAAAAATCGTTATCACTAAGCTACAGATTTTGATGCTTCTGATTCTAGATTGCCTGTCTCTATCATTTCAAATGACTGAATCAGATGCAACTGCCTCCAATAAGTTTGCCTCACACCTTTAGTTTACATGTAGGTCTACTGTTTGGTTAGTGGCAGCTGTATGTCATTTGCAACTCAAACTGCACAAGGGAGAGCCAAAATCATAGTAATTTTTACTGTTGTTATACAAAAAATGTTGTTGTCTTCACTTATTGTAATAATAGGACAGATAGGCAAGGTGCTTTAAATGATCCGATCCAAAATATGGAGACATTATGTGTATGTGTGTCGAGACATATGTTCGTCATTAATTGTTTTCGTATGTGCTTATTAATCAACATTATACTCTACTCTGACAAAATACAAGTTATTGACACCATTTTTGTCCATTTTTGCTTGCTTTCACTTCTTGAACTTATTTTAATTGATTTTGCAATAAAACTATGAGAATAACAATTCAATGTAAAAAGATAATCTTCCAAAGGAAAACAAAATTATCAATCCAGTAGATTGGAGATCTGAAATGCTAAAGTAATAGATGAAATAAAAGCGTGTTCATCTATGTGTTTTTGCGACTTTGGCAACTGAGTTAAATATGATTTAATTAGTGGTGGAATTTTTATACTAGTTGTAGCTGCTTTGTCTAACACTTGCTTACGAGGACTCCAGAACTGCAACTATAACAAACTTTTTGATAAGAATGAGGAATAGAGACCTAGCTGGCAAAAAAGCAAGGAGATCACTGAGGATATAATCAGGATAGGAGATGGGGGCTATAAAGAAACGGTAAATCATGAACATGAAGTCTGTAGTTGAAAAGGAAGTGTTGATATGGATGTAGTTGAAAAGGAAGTGTTGATATGGATGGGCTTTCACTAAGAGATAATTGAAATATGAATGAACTTTAGATTGTTAGCGGTGGCCTCAATGAGGAACCAATTATATGATCTTTTAGCATGTAGAGCAGAAAATGATCTGTGGCAAGGTTAGGATGAGTGATAAACGGATAATATTACGAGTGGACTTTAGGATGTTAGAGATAGCTTCTACAAGGATCCGTTACATGGTTTTGAACACGCAGTTCAGAGCAGAGTGATCTGTGAGATTGTGAGCATGTTAGGATGAGTGATAAAATCATAGTTAACAAAGCTGTTTGATCCAGGACATGCATACCATGAAAAACACGGTTCAGATAGTTGAAGAAGATACTGTAAGTCTATATTTGATTCAGGATATGATGGATAAAGTATTAGCCTAACAATTTTGAACAGTGAAGAAGGGTTGATGTTGCCTATATTAACATTTTGGGGAAAATGGTTTGTTCCATGGTTGTACTTCTTGTTGATTTGCTGCAGTTATTTTGGTGCCCTATAACATTTTATGCATTTTCTTACAAGTTTGTTAGATATAGGTAATATCTCAAGAATCTGTTGGTATGCTTCATAACTTATCTGGAGGAGCATGGGACCCACATGACCTGAATGCAGTTGCTGCAATCTGTGATTCGTCACTTCAGTGTTGGGATCTCCGAACAATGAAGTATGTCCTTGTCTTTGTTTTTATATAGTTTCACGAATGTTTTTCTCATAATAGTTTCAGAAAATTTGCCTGTTGAGTTTTCCTTCCTATGCTAATTGCTAAGACCCAAACATTTTTTTTTTGATTTCTTTAACAGTACTTATTTAAAGTATTTTTTACATGCTAGAAAGGTTTAGTAGGTTTTTTAGTCAATAATTGTTATATAAGACCTTATTAAGTTTCAGGGTATTTAGTTTGTTAATACATAACAGCATGTTATATTAGAGAAGAACACCTGCTGGATCGTAAAATGCTAATTATTAGGAATGGATTTGGAGGGAACTAAGTGGATTGTAAAATGCTAAGTGGACAAGAGTCCAGTATTTCTATATGAATCAAATTTGGCGAAATTATATCTTCTGTAGTTATATGTTGATGAAACTACATGTTCACTGTTCTATATTATATTTTGTTCTACGAAGACCCAATTATTGCTGTGTGAAGGAGAAATTTGCTTCCAGGACATATTAGTATTGTTATGCACATCTATTAAAGTGCACGGTGGATAGTACACTCTGCACATTTTGATCTACATATGCTTCAAAGGATATATTACTTTCTAAAAAATGACATCTATAATTAGACGAGTCCATTTTAGTGCTTGCTTGACACAACTAGCTAAGTTATGCCCATCTAATAAAGTGCATGGTGGATAATACTTTCTATTGGTCTTGATTGATCTCCATAAGCTTCCAAGGATTTCCCTGCTAAGTTATATGAAAAACATAACAAGACCACCACAGTGATTGGGCACCAAATCCTGAATTCTCCAATAAGCTTCCAAGGATTTCCCTGCTAAGTTACATGAAAAACATAATGAGACCACCGCAGTGATGGGGCACCAAATTCTGAATTCTCCAATATGTGAGTGCTAATTGCTAGCAATATTCGCTTACTTATCACTAAAAATGTCGTTATTATTGATTGTTAATGATACTTGTATGATGGGGCCCCATATCCTGAATTCTCCAATAAGCTTCCAAGGATTTCCCTGCTAAGTTACATGAAAAACATAACGAGACCACCGCAGTGATGGGGCACCAAATTCTGAATTCTCCAATATGTGAATGCTAATTGCTAGCAATATTCGCTTACTTATCACTAAAAATGTGATTATTATTGATTGTTAATGATACTCGTATTCTTTTCAAAAACTTAGGGTCTAACATTCATCTTTTTCTCTTGCAAAAGGTAGTTATTTCTACATCACTTTGTCCATGATAATTTTTTATGCTAAGAAATTCATTAAGTGTTTCCTCATCTATTTGTACCGCAATTTATTGGAATAATAGTAGTACGGATCTGAGCTCAGGTTTAACTCTGTGACCTGTTTCACCATTATCATGTCTACAATGTGGTGCATGTAAGGTTTTAAATGTCAGATGTCTGACTTGGGCTGACCTAAGAATTTTCATGTTGGATAGCAGATGTCAGGATCATCTAATAAATATCCGAGTGTTATGTTGAATAAAAATATATTCTCTAAATGTGTCTAATATTTATATTATAAAGTGCTCAGTATATGACCTTCATAATTCAAACAATAGTATAATGCTATTTATAATTTAAATCAGATGCATGCAATACAAAGATACCAAAGTTAGATTACATAACTAAATTATAAAATTACTCATAGGTGCAACATGTTGAACAGTTTGCCTAATACAAGAAGTTAATAACACAGTTTACTTGGCTAACTCTAATTTGACACTCCCTCCGTCCCATATTAGACGTCATTCTAGGTTCGTCCACACTTTTAAGAAATTCCTTACATTCATGTTAAAAGAAGAAAATTTTATCTTAAGTTGGCTCTTAAATGAGCAAGTACTAGTAAAATTCCATCTTTTTCCTCTTCTACTTTATTGAGAATATGAAGAGAAGATTTTATTTCTTTATCAATATAAGGGTACAACTGGTAGTCTAGGTGAAAATGTTAATGAACCTGTGAGTAGTTTAATATATCTTCCTTGAAAAACAAAAATGACTTTTAATTTGGGACATAAAGACCCTCCTAGATTGAATCTACTCTGACAGACACTGTAATATAGAATTAAAAACCTTGAGACTGTAGAGACAAACAATTGAGATAACTAGACAGAAAATGCATGTGAAAGTGCTTCCCGTAGAGCAAATGTGATGTAAAACTAACCCTAAATAGAGAATTTTCAAGATTCTTAATGGATTAATTTTACCAACACATAGTGCAGATTAAAGTTAGAAATTTTAAACAGTTAATTGGTTTGATGGATTTTCAAGAACTGAATCACGTTTAACAATTCCAATTAATAATTCAATTATAACAATCAATAATTAAATCCCTAAGTGTTCTTAGCAAGTAAAAGATTCAATATTGGTTCGTACTCTAACCAAGCAAGTGGAACACTCAATCTCAATTGTTTGTGGACGACAGAATTATCAAATAATACAGTAGAGATGATAAGGCAGTATAACACAAATATTTAATAGTGGAAAGAGTATACCGAGAGTTCAAAGAACAATTGCAACAATCAAAGGTGAAGCCACTGTTGGAAGGACTGGCCACTGGATCTGGTGATGGCTGGCGCTACTGCAATCAAGATTGAAGGTGGCAAGGGGAGGGAACAGGGGCGGCGTCGGGGGCGACGGCGAATGGCGTCGGGGCTGGGCGTCGCTGGCGGCGAGGAGCGACGGAAAAGGGGAAAAACAGGGCTTTGGGTTTTGGGGTGTTGCTGGCAATTTGTAATAGGGCAAGGGCGAGGTCGTGGGATGTGCTGGAGGTGGACGACGACAAGGGGGGGTTTGTCGGAGGTGAGGATTAGGTCGGAGAAGGAAGCTACGATGATGGGTTCTCTGGTGTTTGGGCGGGAAATCGGCAGAGAGAGAGAACAGGAGTTGAAGGTTGCGGGTGGTGGTAGAAGACGATGGAGAGATTAAGGTTTTGGATTTGGGGGATTAGGGTTTGGGTTAATTTTATTTGGGGGATTTTTTAAAAAAATTGGGGTAGATTTTAGAGTTTATCACAAACCCTAAAATTGTATTAGGATTTATCACAAACCATAACAAGTTGGATCTCAATTGTATCACACAAAAAGAGACAGGTTGAGCAAAACTCAACACGGTAATTTTTTAATCAAGAATGTCATATATTTCTCATTAATCTCAAGGCCTATATATTGGCTCAAAACAAATCAAGATACAAATCTCAGAATATTCTCAAAATCTCAAAAATATTCTAATGCATAAAAAAAGATTATATATGGCTATAATTGCCAAAAATAAATATGGTACTGAAATAAAATCCTAAACTAAATAAAATTGATGTCCTCATCATTCTCTCCGGGTGGGAGCGAGCTCGACCCAGTCGAGCCAGAACAAGCGATCCTGTCATGGTGCTCCAAAAGATCTGGATCCAGTTGCGGAAGCTCCTTACGATCACTGCAAGTGTCATTCGACTTCGGCTTGTTCTTGTACCTTACCAAATACTTGTGCATACCACCATCTCTTGTAGAGATTATCGGATCATCTAAAATATTATTCAATTGTTCTGTCGGTGGGTAAATAGTATCAGGTAGAGGGGTAAATGTGGGAATCTCACCATTAGGCTGCAGGTTGGGCTCATCTATAAGAAAATTTCTATGGTTGAATTATGAGTCTTCATAGAGTACTAGATTCTCAATATTGAAAGTCTTACTTATGCCAAAGCCTCCAGGAAGGTCAACAGCAGGTATTACATTGATTATCTGTAAAATCTTAAATGGGCCTGCAGCACGTATGTTCAAGTTCTTAACGGGTTCAACAGGAAACTGTTCCGGATGAACCCGAATCATCACCTCGTCACCAATATCAAAAGTTATAAATTTTCTTTTAGTATCTGCTATTAACTTGTAGTTAAAATTATTCTCATTAAGTTCTTTGAAAATTTTTCTATGCAAGTCATGAATGTGATGCAAATGTGGGTGCAGACTCTGTGACTCTAGGATGTTCTAACACATGGATAAAATCTATAGGCTGCCAAGTGACTTGGAATGGGATGGGTGACTCAGGTACACTCAATGGAGGTGACTGGACAGACTGAATATAATTGAGCGACTGGTCATTCTTTTTTTCATCAAAGTTATCACTTACATTAGGTTCATAGGTAAACTCAGTGTCGGGCTCATCAGCAATGACTGCGGTACCCTCTACTATATTGATCCTACTTGGGCTGGGGCAGTTGCCAGCAACATGGCCGTATCCCTTACATTTATAGCACTTAGTGAGATGATTAATTTTAGAAGTCTCTTTCAGTGTTCTTACCCGTGTTGTCATTTCTAAGTGGATAGGAATTTGAAGTATGTTTGTTTGGGTAAGACTTGTTAGGGGACTGAGGAGAGGAGTGCTCAGGTCTAGAGGGATCAGGAGGATTCATTCTGGAGGAATGATCCATCGAATCGCTGGACTTGTAATGAGAACTTGCTTTAAGGGAATCTATATCGAGGACAAGAGCATAAGCTGCCGCTAATGAGTCCATATTTCTATGAATTAGCTCGTTCATCAGATCGGCTTGTAATCCAGTCCTAAACCTAGAGAGAGTATTCTTCACTCTCTTTACCTAAAGCATTGCACCGAATAAGGAAGTCATCAAATTTATCAACATATTCTTGTGTGGATTTACTTCCTTGATACAGTTGGTTTCACGAATCTAGCAGTCGGGTATGGAACGATAACGGTACATATCTTTCAGTGAGCTTCTCTTTCATGGCTTCTCAAGTGGCTATGAGTGCCAGACCTCGATCTCTGCGGGCATGTTCAAGATTGGTCCAGTGTTGTTGAGCTTTATTCGTCAATTTCATAATGGCAAATTTAACTTTCAGGGCTTCGCTCATGTCAAACCACATAAAGTAGTGGTCCATCGCACGGATCCGATCAAGGTAAGCTTGGGGTTCCATGTGGCATTCAAAATGGGGAACGCCAGCCTTAACGTTCTTCTTATATTGTTCGTCAGGGTCATGTTCTTGACGTCGACCGTCACGAATATTCCTGATATGGGTCAGATGACGTGGCCCCTCCTGGGCTACAGGATCCCTTCATGAAGTGTGCACCACCGAATCATCCGGATCTGCCACGTCAGCACGAAAACCGCCCAGGCCTCTGCCACGTCAGCCTGAAAACCACCCTGGCCTCTGCCACGTCAGCCCTATACCACTTGGGCTTCTACCGCTTCAGGCCGACAGGCGATCGGGTTCAGTCCTGGCCCCAAATGGGTCCAGACCCGGTTGGCTTCTCCTATAAATACCAGACCTCCTACCCCTTATCTAGGTAATCAATCTTTCCCACTCAAAATCCTAGTTACTGTTACTCTCTCTCAGTAGCTAACTAGATCGTCGGAGGGTCTGCCACCGGGACCAACCCCGGTGTTCCTAGACCGTCTGCAGGTACACGAGACCTCGGATCCGAGCCTCCTGATCCGAGCCGAGTATCCAGCCTCCATCTCACTACCGCCTACTTCCGTACCGTTCGTCCGGCTAAGGGTCGTCCGCACCTGAGCTTCCTCCACCAATACAAATCGAGTGAGAACTCACACCTGGTGCATCCACACGGCTCCCAAAAACAACCCGCATCAATTTCCTTGATGGATCTGACGATCAGCATGAAGCTCAGGGGCAACAATTTGATTTAATTTCACTTTCTCAAGCCTCTGATTGATATTGGCAAGCATTGCTTGAATGGCAGCTAGGGTAGCAGAAATATCAGAGTTGTTCATCTCAGTTCGGGAAGGTCCGGGGTTCTTAGTTGGGTGATTTGGGAGGGATAAGAAAGGTTCTTCAGGATCTGGGATGGTACTGCGAAGACGCATTCACCAAAAGTAGAAAACTAGGAGTCGTGTGTGCTAGTTTTTAAAAAAAATAAAAATAAATCTGAAATGATGTAAAATAAAGAAAGAAAAAATAAAAGACTACACGATCCTAAATGAATGCAAAAATTGATGCCTAAATAATGCAAGAACTAGGGTTTTAAGAACCTGGCTCTGATACCAAAATGATGTAAAACTAACCCTAAATAGAAAATTTTCAAGATTCTTAATGGATTAATTTTAACAACACGTAGTGCAGATTAAAGTTAGAAATTTTAAACAGTTAATTAGTTTGATGGATTTTCAAGAACTGAATCACGTTTAACAATCCCGATTAATAATTCAATTATAACAATCAATAATTAAATTCCCAAGTGTTCTTAGCAAGTAAAAGATTCAATATTGGTTCGTACTCTAATCAAGCAAGTGGAACACTCAATTTCAATTGTTTGTGGACGACAGAATTATCAAATAATATAGTAGAGATGATAAGGCAGTATAACACAAATATTTAAAAGTGGAAAGAGTATACCGAGAGTTCAAATAACAATTGTGACAATCGAAGGTGATGCCACTGTTGGAAGGACTGGCCGCTGGATCTGGTGATGGCTGGTGCTGCTGCAATCGGGATTGAAGGTGGCAAGGGGAGGGACCAGGGGCGGCGGCGAACGGCGTCGGGGCTGGGCATCGCTGGCGGTGAGGAGCGACGGAAAAGGGGAAAAACAGGGCTTTGGGTTTTGGGGTGTTGCTGGCAATCTATAATAGGGCAAGGGCGAGGTCGGGGGATGTGCTGGAGGTTGACGACGACAAGGGGGGGTTCGTCAGAGGTGAGGATTAGGTGGGAGAAGGAAGCTACGGTGATGGGTTCGCTGGTGTTTGGGCGGGAAATCGGCAGAGAGAGAATAGGAGTTGAAGGTTGCGGGTGGAGGTAGAAGACGATGGAGAGATTAGGGTTTTAGATTTGGGGGATTAGGGTTTGGGTTAATTTTATTTGGGGGATTCTTTTTAAAAAATTTGGGGTAGATTTTAGAGTCTATCACAAACCCAAAAATTGTATTAGGATTGATCACAAACCCTAACAAGTTGGATCTCAATTGTATCACATAAAAAGAGACAGGAAGAGCAAAACCCAACACAATAATTTTTTAATCAAGAATGGAATATCTTTTTCATTAATCTCAAGGCCTATATATAGGTTCAAAACAAATCAAGATACAAATCTCAGAATATTTTCAAAATCTCAAAAATATTATAATGCATAAAAAAAATTACATATGGCTATAATTGCCAAAAACAAATATGGTATTGAAATAAAATCCTAAACTAAATAAAATTGATGTCGTCATCAAAATGATTTCATGGGAGGGTTAGGAAATTTGCTATTAATATTTCTGTTTTTGTTTTCTGTTGTTCATTTTCCTTGTCACTGTAAGACATAGAAAGAGAGAAGAAATGACAGGAATAGAAGTAACATGAACAATAGAAGGATGCAACATTAGTGCAGAAGAATTTAAGATCAATTTGAGCGCTATCGATCAGGATTTTTAGTGTAAGTATTCTACTGAGTTATTTGGTTGATATCCAAACCTATATTTGGAAAAGCCTACACTGCGATTACCATATGCCAGACAACTTAGTACAACTTGTAACTTTTGGGGTACATGTTGCGTTCAACTGTCGGACTTTTTAAACCAAAAACAACATATAAACATTCAATGGCATACTGGTAGCAGATACCTTTCAAAACTTATATGTTGGGCATGCCATATTTAAAACACTGAACACATGTATGCTTTCCTTTTATATTTGAGTTCCATTCATTAATTTTCTGTCTCCTTTTCACTCCTCTAGTCAACGAGTTAGATGTGAATGCCTTCCTTTTGAAATTTTTTATGTTAGTCTACTCCAATTAAACTTTATTTCCTGTCTGATAATCAAACTTTCCATGGTCTTAGGAAGTCAAACTCAGTTGAACATGCTCATGTTCGGGATGTAGATTACAACCCCAAGAAGCAGCACTTAGTTGTGAGTATAAGCTGCATATATATATTTTTCTTTTATCATGCTATCAATTATCATGTGCTACAGTTACTAGATAACACTTCTCTTTTGGAGTTTTTATCATTTATTTCATTGAGGATGTTATCGCTTTTGTAGATATCCATGATATTGATATTATGAGTTATTGCCACAAATAGACATTACAAGTAATTATAGTTACATTAACTTAATTCAGTTCCTTTCTCAAAATAATATCAGATATTCAAAAAGAAGCCAGAATACAACTGCTGAAAAGCTTTCAGGTGCTAGTATTAGATGTCATTCAATCTAATACATAATCTTTGTAGCTTTTGACTATCTGACATGACATTTCCTGTTTACATTTTGTTTACTTTCTGACACATCTTCCAAATGCACTATTACTATGTCATCTCTCTTGGAGAAATTCTCACCTTTTATTATCTGAAAAATATGCAAAAGGATTAAGATATGTATTAGGAGGCATTTGGTGAGACGAGTTTGCAAAAGACTAAAAGCCTTTAGTCAATAATTCAATTATCAAATCATAAAGAATGAAAATCATTAGTGATGGTTCTAAAATGCCAAGAGAAGATTGTAATCATGATTCATATTTACTTGAAATTTTTATTTTAATTTTGGTTGGCTTAGAATATTATCCGTTTTCTTTCCATACAAGATCTTCATTAGCGTTCTCTCTTAATTCCTTGTGTTGTTTCCATATGAATTTGTGTGTTACATCTAGGGGCGAAGCCAGGAATTTATATCGAGGGGGGCCAACATAAGTACATAATTTACTACTAAATCTGCTAATATATACTATGCATAGAGAGTCATTTTTTGAAGGAGAAATTTATCCACTTTTTTCAAAATTAAGGTTCGGTAAGGAAAAGTATTCAGTTTTTCAACAATAAACTATAAACATAAAGGAGGAAAGGAGAGTATTGATCTTTGAGGAGATCAAGTATGTGATCACAATTTCAGATAATATCCAATGGCAAATATGTGATCTTATATGATATCATACAGGACACTGGAAATAAGTTTCTGTTCCTACAAAGTGGGAACGTCCACATGAGAAGCAATAGCAAAGTAGAAAGATTTGGTCATATTCAAATGGACCCTTATAAATTTGAATAATACACGAACACCCTTGCATAGTAGCAAATCTTAAGATATACATGGACAGTGTAATATTTGAAATTGGGGTGGGGCCATGGCCCGGTCCGGCCCAACTGTAGCTTCTCCCCTGGTTATATCCTGTTCTGTATGGGTGAATATCGTTCTAGCTTAGCTTTACCCTGGCCTTTGGTGAAATCTGTTTCTGTATATACTTGAAATTATCCATGGCCCTACAATTGACTTACATCATATAACTGCTTTACTGAAGTTTATTTTCATTTAGCCTTCTTCTGTAGCATGCTGAAAACTTTCTACATCACAGGTCACGGCAGAGGATGAATCTGGTTTGCGCCTATGGGATCTTAGAATGCCTAAGCTTCCTGTTAGAGAGCTCCCTGGGCATTCACATTGGTATTTTCTCTTATTCTACCGTAAGCCTGCAAACGTGATCCCTTCCATACATCAGATCACCACTAGCATACTCACCTGTTAGGTTTACATGATCTTTTTGGTTGAGTGCGTGCGAGATTACTATGATTGTTGGTCCGCTCTGTCCAGTGTGAAGTGATGCATATGTTTCTGATGCCTATATATTTATTCTTTGACAGGACATGGACGGTGAAGCACAATCCAGAGTATGACCAGCTGATTTTGGTAAGGCTTAAAATGTTTATATAAGTGAGTGAACAAATGCAAGCCATATGCTTGCTTTGGAGCAATTTTGGTTATGAGCTCTTCACTGATGAGAGCGAAACTTTGCAGAGTGCTGGGACAGATTCAGCTGTTAACTTGTGGCTGGCTTCTTATATTGGCAGCAAAGATTTAACACCTGAAAGGTCGTACAATGTTAAATTCTGTCATGTAACTGTAAATTTATTCTTCTTGTATTTATCTCAGTCAGCTCCTTTTGTTTTTCTCAGTCTGGTTGAGTCTCCAACACGGCAGATAGACCCGTTGCTCATCTCATATAGTGATTATGAGGATAGTGTTTATGGTAATTCCTTTCTTTATTTCCTGTGCATGCAGCGTGCTAAAGCATAAGTTTGGATAAAGCTTCTTTATGATTATGCTAGGTATTGCTTGGAGCTCGCGGGAACCATCAATATTTGCATCCCTGTCATATGATGGGAGGGTGAGATACATTTCCTTGAATTTAGTTTTCAGGATATGGTTGTTTTTTTATTAGTTTTGGGTTACCTACTATTTATAACTATAACAGGAACTTGCTGACACATACCAACATGTGATCACATTATAATGTATTTTATCCTGAAATTCTCCTTTAAGAAAGCTCCCATATGAATGCGTCATTCTTGTTTGGAATTTTGGATATTAGCATTTTCAGAACATTGTGAAAAAATAAAGTAATATTTATGATGAATCGATGTATAATGTGACTCTGTGCTTCAGTTTGTTTTACTAGTAGCACTCATCAGAACTTGCTATTTTGAACTATATTAGTTAAGGAGAAATAAACTTGAGCAAATATATAAATTTGGGAAACATATCTTTTTTAAGAAAAGAAAAATGTTGGGAGGTTTGGACAAAATGGGAAAATGTATTGGTATCTTTACAAGCCTTATTAATTGAGTACCTGTTAGTGAAAAAGATGAATTACAATATTCTTTTATCACCTCTAAATGGAACTTTTACGTCATGCGTTTGAGATGAACAGTAACTAATGTTTTGCATTGTTCGACATATATCTTATTATGCATGTGTGCATACAAACACAATCTTGAACACACATGGAGCAAGTTTCAATACATCACTAGTTCAAGGGGACAAGTGCAAAACTTTTAATACTTCAGCGGCACAACTCCTTTGAATTGAAAAGTTTTGTATGTTAAATAAGGACAATGATTATACTTCCCCTTCCATTTATCTCTTACTTCTTTAGAGTTATAGGAAGAAGCTGAAAGTGCAAAAATATCTCTTCTGAGTTAACACAGTTTGATAGCTAAGAAATAATAGTACATTGTGAGTGGTCGACGTTCCGGCCCTGTTTGGATATGGAGGTAGGTGGAAATAGGAAATAACTACACCCTCACTTAATTTATTCCTATCTCCATATACCTCCCCGCCTGCCTCCATAATTGTTTTGGCAGGGCGGTGGAGGTGCTGCCTAGCGCCTTACTGGCTAGGTGGGCACATAGGCAGTTGATTTATTTTAATTTTATAATTATAGTTAATTTTATATTTTACTGTTAGATTTAGAAAATTCATTAAAAAATATCAAAGAAAAAAGATCATGTTAGTGCAATGAAAATATTATTTACAAGCAATAATAGAAAACCAATGAAATTCATTAGAATGTGAATACACATTTAATTTGAGCACCAAGCCAGTAAGGAGGAGTTCCATCGTCCGCCTCTGCCTAGGTGGCCGCTTACAAAAACACTTGGATGTAGCTCGTTGTCTTTGGCCGATTATGAGAAACTAAAAAATGTCTCAACTTTTCGGCCTTGTTTCATGTGTTATATTGGTTGATTTTGAGAAATTCTGAAATTTATGCATTACACGGTTTCATAGGTTCTACCCCATTGCTTTTGACCAATTTCAAGAAATTCTGAAATTTTGACAATTGGGCACACTTTCGATGGGTTATAGTCCACTATTATATTTTGATTTGTGGAAGTTAAAAAATTATAGCATTTGGACCCAATTTTGTGGGGCATTATTAGTGCACTAATTTGGCCGGTTTTATAGACCACTGATTTTATTTGATTTTGATAAATTCAACAAATTTAGCATTTGACCCAATTTTGTGGGTATTAGTCCCACATATTTTGGCCGAATTTGATCAACTTTGATATTTCAGAATTATGGCCCGGTTTTCTAGGATGTAGTCCACTGTGTTTGGTCAAATTCGATAAGTTCCAAAATGTCAACTTTCCGACCTTGTTTCGTGGTTATAGTCCCCAATGATTTTGACACTTTACGAGAATTTCGAAAAATTTCAGCAGTACAGCCCGGTTTCGTAGGTTGCACTCTATTGATTATGACCGATGCCAAGAAATTATAAAATGTTAACTATTTGACCTTGTTTCGTGGGTTAGTTCACTAATTTTAACAATTGAGCATGATTTCATGGGTTATAGTCCACATTTTATTTGATTTTGAGAAATTTAGAAATTTTGGTGTGATGGCCAAATATTGTGTATTAGTCCACAAATTTTGTCCGATTTTTAGAAATTTTGAAATTTTAGCATTATGGCCCAGTTTTGTAGACTGTAGTCCACTATTTTTTGCATATTTCAAGAAATACTAAAATGTCAGCTTTGGTTTTGAGGGTTATATTCCTCCTAATTCGGCTGATTTTGAGAAATATGAAAATTCAATGGTTTGTCCCAATTTCTTGGGTTAGTCTTGTAGTCTATTGATTTTGGCTAGGTTCGAGAAATTCTGGAGTTTTAGCATTATGGACAAATTTCATAGGCTGTAATCCACCGGTTTCTACGGATAAAAAATAATCTAAAACCTCAAAATTATGAAATGCACCTGTTTTCAGCCTTGTTTGAATGATACAGCTCACTAGTTTTAGCTGTTTTCGCAAAATTCTGAAAGTTTAGTGGTTATAGTCCTTATATTTAGGCCAACGTTGGGAAATTCTGAAATTTCAGCATTACGACCCAATTCCATAGGTTGTAGTTCTTAGTTTGGCCTATTTCAAAAATTTCTAAGTTAGTTTTTCGGCTTTTAGTGTTAAGTTCACTGATTGCCACCTTAAAGATTCCAAATTTCAGCACTCGCGGGCTTTCATGGTTGTCCATTTTTATTGGCCGATTTTGAGAAATTAAAAAAATTGTAGCATTTCGGCCAAAATTGTAGCACTTGCGCAGAGTTTTTTTTCCCGATTTTGAGAAATTCTTAAAACTTCTGCATTATGACCTAATTTTGTAAGTTGTAATTCACTGTATTTGGCCGATTTCAGCAAATTATAAAATTTCAGCTTTTCGACCATGTTTTATGGGTTACAGGTCCATATATTTTGGCCAATTTTGAGAGATTTTGAAATTTCAACATCACGACTCACTTTTGTAGGCTGTAGTGAACTTTGCCTAATTTTGAGAAATTCGAAATAAAAGTTTTTTGACTTGTATCATTACTCCACCGATTGTCAAGTTATAGATTCTAAAATTACAGCATTTGGGCCCGCTTCCGTGGGGTTCTAGTACATTGTTATTGGCTGATTTTGAGAAAACATAATAAATTTAGCATTCCGACCCAATTTTATGAACAGTCCACATTTTTTTCCCCGGACATTGATAAAATTGTAAATTTCAGCACTGTCCCAATATTTTCCCCCGATTTTCGAGACATATTCTAAAATGTTAGCCTTTTGGTCTTGTTTCTTATAATCCACAGATCTTAATGGATTTCGAGAAATTTTGAAATTTTAATAGTACGATCCGGTTTCATATGTTGTACTTCACTATTTTTGGCTGATGTTAAGAAATTTTAAAATGTAAACTATTCCCCTTTGTTTCATGTGTTATCCCACTTTCATCAAGTGGGCTTTTGGGAGTTATAGTTCCCACTAGTTTTATCTGGTTTCGGCCAAAAATAGTGGAGTACAGCACATACAAAGAAGACCAATAAATTCCCCAAGCATGAAAATTGATAACATGGGGAGGAACTATTAATACGGATTTGGAATTAGTGCAATTCATGAGAGAAGGATTCATGTGGCTGACCCGAACAGTGTGGGATTGAGATTTTGTTGTTGTTATTGTTGTCGGCAAAATTTTGTGTGTTTTAGTTCAAAGATTTTGGGCAATTATGAGAAATTTTGAAATTTCTGCATTATGGATTGGTTTATGGGATGTAGTCAATTGTTTTCAATAGATTTCAAGAAATTCTAAAATGTAGCTTTTTGGCCTTGTTTCATCGGTTAGTCCTCAGCTATTGGTTGATTAATTTCATAATTACAGCCCGGTTTCGTAGGGTGTAGTTTTTCACCGATTTCAAGAAATTCGATAATGTCAAATTTTCAACCAAATTTTGTGGGTTAGTTCAAAGATTTTGGGCAATTGTGAGAAATTCTGATTTTTTTTGTTGTTGCATTATGGGCTCAGTTTGTAGGATGTAGTCAATTGTTTAGACCAATTTCGAGAAATTTTAAAATGTCGGATTTTCGGCCATGTTTCACGGGTCATATAGTTCTCAACCCTTTTGCTGATTTTGAAAAATTCTGAAATTTCAGAATTACAGCGCGGTTTCGTTGGCTGTACTCCACAAATTTTCACCGATTTCAAAAGAATTCTATAATGTCAACTTTTTGGCCTTGTTTATCCACGTATTTTTCCAATTTCGAGAATTTATGACATGCTTTCCTGGGTTGTAGTCCACATTTTCTTGGTCGAGTCCTAGAAGATTAAAAATTCAGCATTTCAACCCAATTTGTGGTCGCTTTTGAAAAATTCTGAAATTTTGTAGTTTGTGATCAACCTATGGCCCAGCTTTGTAGCTTGTAGTCCATTGGTTCAGTCAGTTTTGAGAAGTTGTGAAATTTCTACATTATGGCCCGGTTTCTTTGGTTGTACTCCATTGTTTTTGGCTGATCTGATGAAATTCTTAAATGTTAACTGTCCGACCTTTGTTTTGTGGGCTAGTTCACTAATTCTGTCTGATTTCGAGAAATCCTCAAATTTCAGCAATTGGCACGCTTCCGTGGGTTATGGTCCCACTGATTTTATCCGAATTTGAGAATTTTAGAAATTTTAGCATGATGACCCAATTTTGCAGGTCATAGTTTACAAATTTTGGCTAGTATTGAGAAATTATTGAAATTTCAGCAATATGGACCTTTTATAGAAAGTATTTTGTTTTTTGACGATTTCGAGAAATTCTAAAATATCAGCTTTTTCCCCTTGTTTCAGGGGTTATAGTCCACCGATTCTGGCCGATTTCGAGAAAATCTAATAATTCAATGGCAATTATGGTTTTTACCCAATTTTGTGGGTTATAGTCGGTTGATTTTGCACGTTTTTTAGAATTTCTTAAATTTTAGGGTTATGGACCGATTTTGTATTTGTAGTCCACCGTATTTTTCCGATTTCAAAATCTAAGAACTCAACTTACCCGTTTTGTTTGGTCGATAAAGTCCCCATAGGTTTTGGATGATTTCGCAAAATTGTGAAATTCCAGTGAAAGCGTCCACAGATTTTGGCTGATTTTGAAAAATTCTCAACTTCCAGCATTATGGCTCGGTTTTGTAGGTTGTAGTCCACTATTTTGGCAAGTATCGAGAGATTCTAAAATCATCCATATCCAAACAGGATCTTTTACCCTAGTAGTAGGGTACAACTTGGGCAAGCTAAATCCATTCAATCTTTGGTTCTGGCTCTGTGGATTTTGTTTAGGCATATGTAATGCAGGCCAAGTTTTAGGATGGAAACCAATAGCATTTGTAGATTGCGCCTGGTGCTCCTGAAACTATATAGGCCCTCTAGCCTGATTTGAATGTATATTTTGCCCAGTACACCATATCTGTGTGTACACATTTATATATGAACTATTTTAATACAGTTTAGATTTTGTTTCTTGTGTCTTCAGGTGGTTGTAGAATCAGTCAAGTCACATCTTCAGAAAAAGTGAAAGCTTCACTTTTTCTGTAGTCATGGAACAGATGGTACTTTTATACCGTTCACGAAGGAAAGCCCATTGCATCTTTGCTAGACAGACTCATGCTGAAGAACAGGTTACCCGTGTGTTGTATTTTTTGACAAATGTTATCTCTAGACATCTGATAAAATTTTATGACAAACAGAGTTTTGGATCTTCTATTGTGTGTTCAGAGTTTTGTATTAAACAGAGTACTTTACTATTTAATTTTCATGTGTATAATATTTCAGAACAAAAATTGTAATGTCTCTTTCTTTAGTCAGATTTTATTGCATAAATCTGATTTGGCTTCTCTCTCATACATGTAATCTGCATATCTTTATAAAAATGTAGGAATGTCTTGACTGATATCATTGTGTGCTGATGGCCCATGTATCAAATATTAAACTGATAAGAACAGATATTACACTTGGTCTTAGCTAAACAGCCGACAAAGGTATGCTATTTTTTACCCCATCCCACACCTCCAATTTATATCCGACGATTGAAGGCCTCACTTTCATATGCTGTGTATTTCGCCTAATATAGTGAATTCTCCTCGTAATTAGGTTCAGGCAACTCAAGGCTTCTCTTCAACATCACGATTCTCTTCTTCAGTCTTTATAGAGATTGTCATTGTCGTGGTCGTCGCTAATGTTTGCTTAATCCCTCCTCCCTTCCTTTACTGTTACCTTCGACACTAAACTTATGTGTCGTGAACTTATAAGGCATTACGAGCTTTAGTAAAAGGTTTTGTTATATCCTTCCCTTGTTAATGAAGTTAGCATGTATGTACCGAATACACAGATATGCCACTAGGCACTAGCTACAATACATAGTAAGCAACACCAAAAACTGAGATCATAATTTGTGATCTAAGAACACACCAATAGAATGAAGATGCAAGAGATGGATAGGGATCCTCTACCATACTTTTTTCTGTGCCATAGTTGTTATAGTTTAATTTTGCAGCCATTGGATAGCATCCAACGGCTGGAAATTAACCTACTTGAATATAATATTTAAAAAAAATTAACTTCAAGAACTGGAATTGACCCACCATCTAAAAGTATCCAACAACTAATACTAAAGTTTAAATCAACAACGAAATCCCTAGAGAGAATAACAAATCACTTTAAACATAACATACAAGAGTGTCTCTCACTAAATTCATTTGCCCATCCATCACGCGACTATAAAAACAATGAATTTCAGCCATACAATTTTGTAATACTTCAATGAATGGGCAAATGAATTTCAAATGATTTGATTTTACATATTTAGACTAATTTAGATGTGTAGATCAATGTGAACGGTTCGGATTTTCGATATGAATGCCCGAAGGCGTAGTGGTCACGCGGTGAGCACCAAAGTAGTGTGCAACGGATCCTTTCCCTATATATATATATATATATTTTTTTTTTTTTTTGAAGTAAAAATTTTAACGTAGTCTTGTGTGTTTTTTTTAAAATTTTAATATGCCACAGGAAAATGACAGTTGCCAAAGTATTTACGTTCGTGGACTCAACAACTAAACTCGTCATTCCCAACGGCGAGTTTAGTTGTTTCATGCTCGCCATTGGGACACGGCGAGTTTAGTGCTATTTTTTTTTGAGAAACTCGCCGTTCCCAATGGCGAGTTGAGTTCAAAATTTTCAATGAAGACTCACCGTTCCCAATGACGATGACATTTACACTAGACTTATTGTTGGGAATAGTGAGTTTAGTTTAAAATTTTCAACAAAGATTTGTCATTCTCAAACGGCGAGGACATTTATACTAGACTCGCTGTTGGGAATGGCGAGGAAGTAGGAAATTTCACAGAGAGTGAAACACTCTGTTGGACTCGATGACTTTTCAAAAAGAACTCTATTGAATTTTTTTTTTGGAACTCTTCGTTCCCAACAACGATTCTAGTGTAAATGTCATCGCCGTTGAGAACAATGAGTTTCCATTGAAAATTTTGAACTAAACTCGCCGTCGAAATGACGAGTTTCTCCAAAAATAGGAAAAAAAAAGCTATACTCGTCGTGTTCCAACGGCGAGCATGAAACAACTAAACTTGCCGTTGGAATGGCGAGTTTAGTTGTTGAGTCCACGAGCACAAATACTTTGGCAACTATCATCTTTCTGCAAATAGTTTCGAAAGTGGCATATATAAAAAAAATCATTGGCATATATAAAAAAAATCATCTGGCCTTAACAGGAGATATCATTCATATTAGTTATGTAGGCGATACATATAAGTTGGTATGTTTACAAACGATAACTCTAACCCTCCTATTATAGTAGTAGAGATTACAAATCCATATTAACCCACTCAACTTTAAAAAAATCCATACAAATCCTAACAGATGAGGTATTCGAGTTCAGGATGGGGATTCAGAGTTGGAGTGGGGGAAGAAACACAAAAAGAAATAAAATGAAGTGAATAGAGAAAGAGAGTGGGAGCCCGATCTTTTATTAGCGGTCGGTTCTCACTTATGGCCGGTTTCCACTTGTGTTATACTGAGGTTGTTATTCCCACTAGCGACCTCAGTTTTGAATTTTTTTTTGGTTTTTTTTAGAGGGCACTAGTTCTCTTTAATGAGCTAAGTGTCTTAGTATGATTAAAATAAAATCTATATTTTCATCAGCGAATTTACATATGCTGTAACAGCTGATGGAAATAATGGCAACAAAAAAATTTCAAAAAAAATTATACTAGTGCCGCTATTTTCATTAGCGATTTTTGAACGGAAGATATCGCTAATGAGAATAACGTCCGGATCGTGACAAGACTAGCTCAATTTTAGGAACAGTCTTAATTTTAGGAACAGACTTACTAATAGTTTAGGAACAGTCTTAATTTTACAAACAGTTTTAAAAAATTTTGCAAATAATTTCAAAAAGTAGCTTCGTAGTTAGTACCGAAAAAAAAACCCAACTTTTTGCGTTTTGTTCTATGAAGACAGAGAATGAGAGATGAGTGGTGGAGAAGATGACGTTTTGCACATTAACCCATTTCTTCTCCCTAAATTAAATATAGATGGAATCCATCTAATTGATTTAATTTCTGCCGGTGGATGTTATCCGACGGCTGAAAATTAAACCATGGCACAGAAAAAAGTGTGGCAGAGGATCCCCGGATCTGCAGAATGTTTTCCCAAAATGAACCACTTTTGAAAATTTTTTTCCAAACTGACCTACTTTTTAAAAAAAATTTCAAACGGACCTATTTGTTGTCTTAAAAAGCGAGTTTGGTAAAAATCTCATCGCTTTTTGAGACAACGAGTGTGAGATTTGAGTTTTTTAAATTTCTCCTTGGCCAAGACTCGTTGTCTCAAAAAACGAGTGAGTTTTTCCTAAACTCATTTTTTGAGACAGCGAGTGTCGTTTGGCGGTTTTAATACCTCAGACTCGTTATTTCGAACTCACTCTCTCTTTCAACTCTCTATCTTCCTCTTCCTCTTCTAATCCCGAAATTCTAACCCATTTTGTCGATCTTTCTTGTTAATTTGGTTACCAAACTTTCTTGTGTGCTTTATTAATTCATCAGTTTTCTGTCTCTTTATAGGGAATTCAGAAATGGATTAATGATTAATTAATATGATACATTTCTTCTTTTATATACGAGATTAGTATGATACATGTATTCTGATGATCTCAGAGCATTATGTTCTGTTATCATCATCATCATCATCATCATATGTGTATAATTAAGCATGTTATCTTATATATATTCTGATGATTTCAAATTAAGCATTACTTTCTATTCTATTATCATCTCAAGTGCCGTCGGAGAGGACGGACGGCACTCGAAGTGCCGTCGGAGCGCTAAAATAAAAAAATAATATATTTTAAAGACGGACGGCACATGAAGTGCCGTCGGAGAAGGAAAACAAAAATAAAATAAAATAAAATTCAAAGCAATGGGACGTACAGCACATCACATGAAGTGCCGTCCAAGAGCCCAGGTGGAATTTTTTGTCATTTTCCATTTTTTGGAAATTAAAAAAACAATTCATTAATTACAAAAAATTTTCAAAAAATTACGAAAATATTTCAGAAATTGCAAAAAAAATTTCAAAATTTCAAAAATATTTTCAAAAATTGCAAAAAAAAATTGAAAATAGTGCCGTCCGAGGATTTCGGGAGCGACCAACCTTTTTGGCGATAATTAATGCTCTAAATTAATTAATTTCCAAACGGACGGCACTTCAAGTGCCGTCCGACGAATAAAAAAATAATTTTTTTCGTGGGACAGCACTTCGAATGCCGTCCCTCAATTATCGATAAAAGCTATATCGATTCTCATTTATAGCAATCGACTGTAGCGATTTATCGATAAAATAGATATTTGGCAAACGAGTGCAGCACGTTCGTTTGCCAAATATCCATTTTATCAATATTTGACAAACGACTACAGATGCTCTAACCAATCAGTCAAACTGCGAAATAATATCAATGACATGGACATCATACTTTTATAAATATTTTTTTAATTTTTTTTCTGGATTTAGAGAACCGACCCAAGTAAGGGCTGTCCATGCATCACAAGATAAAATGGAGGTATCGAATGAGGTGACATCTGCATCCACCGAAGGAAAGATCTTTTTGCCGTACTGACCCACTTTTTAAAATTATTGAGCGAACTAATCTACTTTCGAAAATATTGACTCAACTGACCCAATTTTAGATATGTCACTCTTAATCGTTATTAACGACATAGATTATTTATATGTTGTTGTTTTCAATAGCGGCATCTTTTTTAAAAAAATCGCATGCCGCTATTTGGACTAACGACATCTGTTAACTATTCCTAATCGTGTGCTCTTTCTGACTTGAAAAAAATGCAAGTGTGAAAAAATTCTATAGCTGATATCGTTATTTGGAACAACCGCAATAACATTACATATGTCGTTGTTAAGAATAGTGACATCAGTTATAATATTCATTGTTAGGGATAATTGATGCCGTTATTTGGAACAGCTGCAACAGTCCATTTTATTACTTATAATTGACTGATCTATTTCTGTGAATTGTTGTCGTCGTTTCTAAGAACGACAACAGTTATCTCATACCATTGTTTGGAATAACGATTGTGGAAGAAGAGAGTTTAATGAGTATTATAACTGATGTTGTTATCTCCAGCAACGGCATCAGTAATGCTAATGTCGTTCTTGGGGATAACATCATTATTTATAAGTCATTAGTACTTAGAATTTTTTCCAGGTCAGAAGGTTCACACTTGTATAAAAAATGTACTGATGTCATTTTTTCTAAACAGTGACATGCTAAAAAAAAATTAAACTGATGCCGCTTTTTTGGAAGACGGCATGATATTAACATATGCCGTTATTTTTAACAACGGTTAATGCTGATATGTTCAAAATTGGATCAATTGGGTAAATATTTATGAAAGTAAATCAGATTGCTCAATAATTTCAGAAGGTGGGTCGGTACGGAAATTTTTTTTTCAAAGGAAACAAGGTCCAAGAATGTAAGCTCATCTCCTGCAACATATATGCAATTGTTTATCCCTCCACCATTTGGAGGGTTCATGAATCATGACATGCCATGGTGGTCCTTGAATAGACACAAATCTAATTTGTACCTTCGCCCACTCACGCTTTGTAATCTTCAATAATTTAGGATCACCCCCTTATTCCAATGAAGCTTACAAACAAGAGTTTTCCGTCACGCTCCACTAAACCCCAACTGAGGGACTAGTAGAGTGACATCAATAGAGGATGGGGAAACTTTTTTTTATTATTTTATTTATTTATTTATGAAAAAGTTTTGGCTCGATTAAGAAATTTTGAAATTAAACTGCCGCTCAATTACACACTCCACCGAATACCAATCAGGATATTACAGGTTGGTAGGATGGGGAAACTTAAACTGTTATTTTCTTCAAACTCCTCTTGCAAATCTTTAGGAACGAATACTTCAAAGACTAACAACTTCTCCTTCGTTAATAGACCCCATAGTTTTCCATCATAAACTACTAAAGATGTTTATTTTGAGAAAAAAGAGTGACTGCAGTCACCGGTTTCATTAATGGAGAGTTAATGAAACAATAAGTAGTCAATATAACAACTCTAAAGTACTCAGTACATAAGGTCTCTAGAAGTACTCTAGATCAATACATAAGGTCTTTTACTACATTTAGATTTGATTTATCTTTTAGTTAATTTTATTTTACCTCGTAGGATTGCATGAGTTTCAAAGTCGCCGGGCGGAGCTGTTTTTTACACCCACATTGATGGCTATTTTTGAGCAGTATGGAGTCATAATCTGAAAAACTGATTCAAAGAGAAATTGTAGACAATTGTCTTAGCTTTCCAGCAAAAAAAAATCATCCAATTTGGACATCCACAGCTCCAGATATCGCAAAAATACTGAACGCCGCGCGTGCAGAATTTTTCAGACGAATCAGGGGAAAAATTCTGAACTTTTTGCATTCTTTTTGTTTTTCTTTTTCCTTTCCCATTGAGGACAATGTGATATTCAAGTTTGGGGGGGAAATTTTACAAATTTATTATTTATTTTTAAAAAGAAAAACAAAACAAAAGAGACTTCAATTAGGCTCACCATTACACTTTGGAGTATTTTTTATTGTGCTAAGCATTGAAAGAATTTTTTAAGGATAGGCAATTGCTTATAAAGCAAGATTAAGTATACTTATTTACTTTAGGATTATTGAATTTCAAAACTACTTACAAAATTGTGTGATTCATGTGATTATACATAAAAGAAAAAAATGTGATGCTTTTTCTTGTGATTATCCCCTTTGATCTAGTCTTAAACAGAGTTTAAGTAAATAGAGTAAATAAAAAAATTATATGAATAAAGTCTATCCACTCAAATGTTTTGAGTTGCTTAGTAACTAGGGGTATTCATCACAAATGTTTACTTTTACGTCAAACGACAACTTGAAATATGAGTATGCAAAGCACTCTAAGTTTATGACTTGTTGAGTAACCGGGTGAATTCATCACAAATGTTTTGCATTCGTGTCAAAAGGCAAGTGACAACATAGAAGGAAGGAAGGAAGGGGAAAAAAAATACAAAAATAATATATATATATATTACTACTCGGTTTGTAGTAGTGAGAAGCGATAATCACAGAAGGAGTTGTTACATACTCTAATTCTATTAATTGCATGACAAATATAATTGAGTTTTGAAATTATTAATAAATAATTGCACTAGAGAAAGTGAGTATGCTTGATTTTATTTTATTTGCTATTGTTATATTTTTAATTGAAATTTTGATGCTTGCATGATGAGATCTCTTAGTGTGATGAGATGAGTTATTATTGATTTTCCTTTATTCATGATTTTAATTTTTGCTCGAGGACAAGCAAAATCTTAAGTTTGGGGGTATTTGATGTGTCTAATTTTTATACAAATATTTGTACTCATTACCCATTAAAATTGCTTGTTTTTGTCTATATTGCTTATAATTCATCTTATTTCTATAAGATTTCAATTAATTAGTTATTTTTGAAAAAATAAGATTTTTGATGCAAAATGTGAAGATTTTTTTGGAAAAATCAACAAACAAATCAAAACCATTGTTTTATTAGTTTTATTGTTTTGTTGATTTTTAAATTTTACAATTTGGCCGTGAGAAATGAAAGATATAAATTTTAATTGGCCAATTGAGATGAAAAGGCAATAAACAATTGTAAAGGAGGTTTAAATGAGCTAATATTATTTTTAGTTATTTTAATTAATTTTAAACTAATTAATTTTATTTATAAACCCTAATTTCTGATTTTATTTTGTGCATGCAGCACATGTTTTCAAGAAAATGAAAGAGAAGAAAAAGGTGAAATAAATAAAGAGCAAATCATGGAAGAGAAGAAATAAATGAAAGAGAGGGGATTTTTCAGCAAAAAGTAAACCCTAATTCTCCCCGTTTTCCTATAAATACACACCAAGCCACGCAAAGAGAGACTAAGAGGTGATGGCTGAAAACAAATAAAAAAGAAAAAAAAGAAAAAAATTCAGAAATCTCTCTCTGTCTCTCACGCGCAGTCAAGCGGAGAGAGAAAGAGAGACGAATCACGTGCAAAAGGTGACTGCGACATCCCATGTGAAGGAGACGCGCCAGAGACCCAGAACGTGACTCGGGGTGCTGATCTGGCGCACTACTGCGCTGATAGGCGGGACCCACCAAGTTGACGTGGCGACTATGACGGCGACCAGGCGTGACGTGTTAGGAGGCGCGTGTCCCGAGGCGTGCTGACGTCAACACGGTCTGTGTGCTACTCCGATTTCAACGCGATAGAGAACAGAGAAGAGAGAGAAAGGGATTTGACTTTGGCTGCGCGCGGTTCGAGGCGTTCGGTTTGCACTTTTTTTTTTTTTTTTTTTTATTTTTAACACAAAAATAGTTCTTTTTTGTATCTCTTTTCTTTTCCTAATTTTCTATCATGCAATCCAAGACTGTATTTGTTAGTGACAATAAATTTATTATGAACTAAATATTATTTTTCTAGGGTTTCGATGTAGTCTAGTTTTGATAACACAGTTTTAATTCCATATTATTCTTCTATTTTTTCATGGTTGTGTGTTGATTTTTATTCTAAATGCGTACAATTGGTGGATAGACATTTGTATGATCTATTAAATCATGAAGAGACCGAACTGGTAATTTGTGATTAATAAAAATTAAACACCGTTACAAGAGCGAATTGCTGTTAATGTGACCGTTAAGAAATCCAATGTTCCTAATAAATTTTCAATTGATAATTTGTGAATGAACTAAGACAAATAGTTAGTTGAGAATAATTTTGATATTGCTCGAGAGAGAATATTGAATAATTTTGGGGATTTTGGTCTACAACTTGGAAAAATAATCTTTTTATTAATATGGAGTTATAAATTGTGTGTGATAAACTAGGTGAAGTCAAAAGCCCTAGAATCAATTTTTCCATTAACAAATTACAAAAATTTCACAGCCCGCTCCCTCTTCACTAATTTAGTTAGCTTTAATTAGATTAATTTAATTTAGTTATTTTATCATTTATTAATTTCGATTATCTAAATAGTGATTCATCTAGTAAATTCGGTACTCAATAAAATAATTAGTCCCTATGGGTTCGACACTCTATTCACTTAACTATACTACTTGTTGCGATTTTGTACACTTGCAAATATTCATATCAACGGTCAACTGACCTTGGGGGTGCAGTCGACCGATCAGCTCTCGGGTCTGGACTTACACGTTGCGGTCGACCGACCTTGGGGGTGCGGTCAACTGACTTCGACGGCTTATTGTTTTTGGACTTATGAGTTTAAAGGCCCAATTGCTAGATTTGTGTTTATCTTTTAGGGTTTACTTGGGGGCTATATATATGGCCTTAAACTCTAGGGTTTAGTAATCTGAATAGATCAATTTGTGTAATCAAGAGGTGAACCGTTATCATTGTTCAACTTCAAAAGGGGATTGTGCCGAGTGTTTCAAAGGTGAGAGAGAGAGATTAAGAGTTGTAATCTCTTTGTAATCTTTGTATTTCTTGGGGAACAAGAAATATTGGTTATCTCTACATATTGATTATGTTTTTGTGAGATCTTATATATATTGTGGTGGCTTGTTCTTGGTTCATCTAAGTCTTGGGAGTTTCTATTGCTTGTGGTGTGTTTTCGCTATTAGCACTACGAGTTGTGGGGTAGATCCTCCGACAAGTGGTATCAGAGCAGTTGGTTCGAGATGGCCGATAGCAAGATGAAGATCGAGAAATTCGATGGGAGTGACTTTGCAATGTGGAAGATTCAGATGATAGCATATCTTCGTCAGAAAGATCTTGATGGTCTGTTGTTTGATGAGAAGCCGGTAGGTGCACATAAGGATGCGAAGGTCTTGGCGGATTGGAATTGTTTGGATCAGAAGATGCTGTGGCAGATTCAGTTGGGGCTGAGTATGAAGGCGTTATTTCATATCTCGAAGGCAAAGACCACAAAGGAGGCTATAGAGATTCTCACGGATATGTATGAGAAACCGTCGGCATCTAATAAAATTCTTCATCTGAAGAAATTGGTTAATATGAAGTTAAAGGAAGGGGGTTCAGTAGCAGATCATGTGAACAATTACTGTATGGTTTACAACCAGATGGAAGCTGCAGGTTTGAAGTTTTCAGAGAGGGGGCAGTCATTGTTACTTCCATCTACTTTACCCGATAGTTATGGTACGGTGGAACAGACTATTACAGGCACTATGACAGATTCGACAACTCTACAGGATGTGGTGAGTAGCATTTTGAATGAGGAGGTGAGAAGGGTGAGAAACAAGGGATATCCATCATCATCTTCTAGAGATTCTGCCATGTACGTTGAGAAGAGACGTGAGAGATCTAAAAGCAGTCGAAGAAGAAAGGATCAGAGCAGTTCATCTTAGAGGGGTCTGATGACAGCAATAGGGGACATGGGCCTGAGTGCTGGTATTGTCACAAGAAGAGTCACATGATGCGCAGTTGCAAGGTTTATATGAAGAAGAGACAGGAGAAACCGAAGAAAGATACCCCAAAGGAAGCTCAAGTGAGGCTTGTTGAGGATCTATGCTTATCAGCTCGGGAGGAGTTGGGCACTCGAGATTGGTGTATTGATTCGGGAGCTTCTTTTCATTGCACTCTAGGAGAGAGGTGTTTGATGACTACGAGGAGGATTCTTTTGGAGATGTGATCGTGGGAAATGGTCACCGGTGTCCTGTACGTGAGGTTGGTATTGTTCGCGTGAACACCATTGATGATCAAAGTGTTGTCTTGCGGAAAACAAGACATGTTCCAGATCTTATCTTGATAGGAAGGCTAGACAAGGAGGGGTTGTCTACTACAGTTGGTAGTGGGGAGTAGTGTATAGCTGCAGGTTCAAGGGTGATTGCAAAAGGGAAGCATGAGGGAACGTTGTATTTGCTTACAGACGTGAGGGGCGTTTCTCCTGTAGTTGACTCTCAGCCGGAATCGAGTAGTAGGTTGTGTGGGGTGCAACCGAGTTCTTTCAGTTGTGGAGGAGAGGTTACTAATTTAGTGGG
This sequence comes from Hemerocallis citrina, assembly GCA_017893485.1. Taxonomy (NCBI): domain Eukaryota; kingdom Viridiplantae; phylum Streptophyta; class Magnoliopsida; order Asparagales; family Asphodelaceae; genus Hemerocallis; species Hemerocallis citrina. The sequence continues at coordinate 330,466 of JACEHZ010000706.1, forward strand.
AGCTGCTGGCCATGAAAGTGATCCTAGAGGGCAAGATGTTGCTGCGGTGAGAGTACTTTGCGAATTGGCAGTTGAAGCTTCAAGTCGCTCTTGTGATGTAGAGAGCACTGGTATCGATATGCGGGGTGAGGTCGATGAGGGTAACTGAAATGGGACTGTAGGGGATTGAATAGTCTGCAGATTTTGTGGATGTGTCGTCCACGGAGGTTTCTAGTGCAGAGGGTGCATTGAGAGGCTTTGAACCATGTCCGGCGTTGATGAAGATTTTGCGAGTTAGGGAGTCTCATAACATGGAATCCGACACGGAAGATCGTTTCTCCGGTATTCGTGCTCTATGCGATTGGTAGAGCACATCCTTCATGAGGCGATGAGGGGTGGTTGGTGTACTCCACGTGGTGGAGTGGCAGAGGTGCTCTTCATATGAGTGGGGAGTACTTGAGTCTTCCATGAGAGTGGGAGATTGGTAGAGATAATGAGAGGTGAAGATTGCAATTACTTTGAAGCGTGGTGTTTGGTCCAAGTGGGAGATTGTTAGAGTTTGGCCTCAAATACACGTAGGCACTGAGTACTTGAAGTTGGAGAAGAAGATGATGGGACAAAGAAGCAAGAGAAGACAAGCAGCAAGTAGAAAAATATAGCCTGGAGAGTTGCGGTCGACCGACCTGGGGGTGCGATCGACCGACCTAGTCTGCTGAGAGTTCTTCGAGTGTAAAGGTCCAACAGAGGAGAGGACGGTCGACCGACCTTGGGGGTGCAGTCGACCGGTCAGCTCTCGGGTCTGGACTTACACGTTGCGGTCGACCGATCTTGGAGGTGCGGTCGACCGATTTCGGTGGCTGATTGTTTTTGGGCTTACGAGTTTAAAGGCCCAATTGCTAGATTTGTGTTTATCTTTTATGGTTTACTTGTGGGCCATATATATGGCAGCAAACTCTGGGATTTTGTTGATCGTTATCATTGTTCAACTTCAAGAGGGAATTGTGCTGAGTGTTTCAAAGGTGAGAGATAAAGATCGAGAGTTGTAATCTCTTTTGAAATCTTTGTATTTCTTGGGGAATAAGAAATATTGGTTATCTCTGCGTATTGATTGTGTTCTTGTGAGATCTTTCATATATTGTGGTGGCTTTTCTTGGTTCATCTATTTCTTGGGAGTTTCTATTGCTTGTGGTGTGTTTCCGCTATTAGCACTACAAGTTGTGGGGTAGATCCGCTTGACACACTTAATCTTTGTTAGATCACTTTAATTTTGGTTAGACTTTAAAATAGCAATTATACATTTAGTCACATATGTGAGCCAACATAAATTATTTTCCAACATACACCAATCATATACAAGAAAAAGGATGGTAAAAGGATAACAAACACAACATAGCACATTTCAAGAAGTGACATTAATCCCCTACACCACTTGCAAGCAGATCCATATCATGATTCAAATTTCTGCTTCCATTTCCAAATCATTTACAACCGAATTTAAAGGATTAAAATGCGTGGGGAAGAAAGAAATTGGCAAATTTGGGGCGTCATGCTACTCCAAAGTAGTAAGCAGTTCTCAGATGTATGTCGAACATACTGAATTGCCTTACTCCCATCATTTCTGAGGGGAGATGCTGTACACATTTCTTGCCGTGTTTTTTTTTTTTTTTTTTTTTTTTTGCTGTACAATAGATTAATGCAGCAACAACAGCAGCAATCAGCAGGTTTCATCAGTATAAGTACACTTCTGCTTCGCCAAAAAAATCTAAAGAATGCAATAAATGAATGGGGGTTAAAGTACAAAAATCTGCTCATTGTGTTTGCCCATTAATCCGAAAACATCTCTTCCAACTCAGCATCCTCAGATTTGGCCAGGTTATCATCACCCAACTCAGTTTCATCGACTGTTGACTTTGACTGCAGCGAATTCTCATCGTAATCAGGTTCAGGCAACTCAGGCTCCTCTTCAAAATCACGATTTTCGGGATTGTCAATATCGTGGTCATATGCTTGCTCATCGCTATGTTTGCTTAATCTCTCCTTTCTTCCTTTACTGTTAACCTTAAGATGGCTTTCTGTATTAGAACCGAGCATTTTTGCCTCAGGATTCTCACATATACAGCTCGAGGGGTTCTCGTGGAATTCACCTCTTCCTGGCCTTACTTCATTAGGTTCTCCCATGAAACCTCTCTGATGAGTACGAACCTTGAATGCGAATTCGTCCCACGTTAAATTATTACGGTTTAGAAACAGAGAGTAGAGTTTCTTAGCATTTGGGCGTATGGTTCTCTTGTGCCCAAAGTATCTCCTGTACCAAATAAGTTGGTATTAAATTATAAGTATCATGAAATTGCATATAGGTAAGAGCTTGGCAAATGGAAGCGTACCTTCGGCCAGCTAGGATTCTAGCCATGTTACCATTGTTGTTGGTGACAAACACATCGCTTCCATCACATACAATGAAATCAAGAGCAGCCATCCGAGAGGAATACAAGGAGAACGGTGCTAGCTCTTCCTTAGTGGCTAGAGTTTCTTTAGAATGAAAATTAGGGAAGAGTGCTTTGAGGGGTGCTAGTGTGTCATTGCCACCATATACTTCGCCAGATGCTACATAAATATGGACATCATCTCCATAACCGAGTGCCCTCAGCATTAGGCCAACCTCTTCTGGAGTAAGTGGGCATTTTCCATGCCTCCGTTCTTTCTCAGGGTTGCTTATCTACATGTGTGAACATCAATTTACATTAGCAGGGACCATTTTTTTTTCTTAGGAATTATTCACAAGAAATGTTATGTCCTCACATGTAAAGTTTTCCATCTCTTGCGCATTGCACCCAATTCTCTTCTTTCCTTTTCTCCTCCACCATAATAGCATCCAGAAAATGCAAGCATATCCGGTTCAAATCTGCCACAACGAGTGAATTTGTCGACAAAAAAAAAAGTTGCACCGCTGTATCCCTTAAGGAGTTGAAACATATTATTCAAATCAAAATTTAGTGCATGATTTAGTCAGCCTAAGAACCTCAGTCGCCAAAGGAACATCTTATTCAAGAATCGGTTCTCCAAGTAAATAATAGCTTAATAATGAATTAAATTACATATGTGATTTGAATATGATAGGCAAACAATATGGAAGAAGATATATTGAGAAACGTCTTTTTTGCCTCTCGTGTTCCTAAGAAATACATAGGAATAAAATGCAGCAAAGTTTTTTCTGCTCTAAAACTCAAAGCAATGTGACAGTTTACCTAAGGTGAAGGGCAATGAAATGCTTGCTTCTTGCATTCATTCTGTGGATCAACATTTCTCCCATTTTCTGAATAGGACTAGTAAATCTTAAAGCATGATAATTAACTCTGCATCTCAATTTTTGCAGATCTGTATCTAACCTATTTGCAAGCCTGTAATCAAATTTTGAGAGCTGAACAACCTGCAGCATAACAAAAGATGCATGTTATGGTATCTCTATTAAACAAAACAAGTGAAACATACAATCTGCAACCAAAGCTGAACAGCACATAAGAAATAAGCACATATAACTTGTTAAATTAATGTAAGAAATTAAAGCTATTGTTTTTGCCATATTTCGAGAAATTTTCAATTTCACTATTTTGTGTTGATTGTGTTCGGCCGATTTTGAGAAATAATGAAGTTCAATGTTTTTGCCAGACTTTGTGGGCATGCTATTAGTCTGCGATTAATGCCCGATTTTGAGGAAATTTTAATTTCACTATTTAATCTCAATTTGGTAGTTTTAGGGATTTTAATTTCAATATTTAGTCCACTGGTTTTGTCAGATTTTGAGAAAATTTGAATTTTAGCTTTGATTTTGTGAGGTCTACTGTTTTCGACCGGTCCTTGGAAATCATCAATTTCATTGTTTTGGCCAAAATTTCTAGATTTTTTTAGTCTCCTATTTTGGACAGATTTTCACAGATTCTGAATTTTAATGTTTTAACTAGATTTTGTGGCCTATAGTTCACCTTTTTTTTGCCAATCTTGGTTTTAGTTACACTGTTTGTTTTTTCTGGATGATAAACTTTGTTATTTCTTGTTTCTGAAGTATTTTTTCGGTTGTAAGTAATTATGACTGTTTACGAGTTTCTGACACAATAGTTTTAGTTTTGTTACTTTTGTACTTGTTTTGCTGGGGATTCTTTCCTCTATTAATCAAAAAAAAAAATTAAAAAAATTTCTTTTTGGAAAGATTTTGTGAGAAATAGTCCACCATTTTTGGTTAATTTTCAAAAATATTGAATTTCACTGTTTTGGTCAGATTCGTTAGCTATAGTTCATCATGTTTGGCATATTTAGAGAATTTTTTTATTTCACTATTTTGTCTTAATTTGAGGCGTCATTTTTTGACAGATTTTGAAAAGTTATGAATTTCACAGTTTAGGCAAGATTTTGTGGGGATAGGGTCCATCATTTTAAAAAGATCATAAGAAATTTTGAATTTCACTGTTCAGGTTTTGTAGGAAGCGCCGTTCATTCGATTTTGAATTTTTTTTGAATTTCACCGTTTTGGCAAAATTTTGTACACCATCGTGTCCACTATTTTTCGACATGTTTCAAGACAAATTAAATTTCACTATTTTGGTGCAATTTTGTAGGCTATCCACCATTTTCAGACAAATTTGAGATTCTGAATCTCGCTATTTTTGGCCACCCGATTTTTCAAAATTATGAATTTCGCTATTTTAACCAATTTTTTTTAGTATAATCCATTTTAAGCCAATTTTGAGAAATTATAAATTTCGCTGTTCTGCTAGCTTTATGGGCAAACAATCCACCATTTTAAGGCAATTATGAGAAATTTTGTACTTCACTGTTCTAGCCAAATTTTGTGGCTATAATATACCTTTTTAAACTGATCTTCGAAAATTCTGAAAAATTTTGTGGGCCTCCAACATTTTCGGTCGTCGAAAAATTCATAATTTCACTATTTTTTTAAGGAAATAGTCTACCATTTTAGGCCAATTTTAAAAAAAATCTTGAATATTCACTGTTTTGGAATATTTGTGGACTATAGACATGAAATAGTTCACCATTTTTGGCCAATTTTGAAAATTATTGCAAGAGGTTAATCGACAAAACTTGTTGTGCCTTGGTCACCTGCTTTGTGAGCGAGAAGAGTAAGATTTTATTAGGGAAAGCAAAAGCTGGCAAGAAATCCTCAAGGGCATACAGACGAAACATATGAGTATTTACTATTTTGACCCAATTTTTTGGGCTATATTCCACCGTTTTCAACACCGATTTATAAAAAATTGTAAATTTCATTGTTTAGTCAAACCATTTTAAGCCAACTTTGAACAATTCTGAATTTCAAAATTTCAACCAGATTTTGTAAAACTTACCATTTTTGGCAGATTTTAAGAAATTTTGAATTTCACTATTTTGACCAGATTTTCAAAGCTATAGTCCACCGCTTTTTGATGTTAAATATTTTGGCCATATTTTGTGGGCAATAGTCCACCGATTTTCGCTATATTTAGAGAAATTTTAACATTCACAAATTTTGCACGATTTTATGGGCTCCAGCCAACCTTTTTTTTTTTTGCTAATTTTGAAATATTTTTAATTTCACTATATCTGTCATATTTTTGGGCAACGTCTTTGTCCGATTTTGCAAAATTCTAAATTTCACTATTTTTGCTAGATTTTGTGGGCTATTTCAAGAAATCCAGTCTCAATATTTTCTTAGAATTACTCAAAATTGGTTGGGAAGTTGAAGTCTCACTATTTTGGTCATAGATGAAAAATTGTATCAGGGCGCTAACTTATTTCTAATGTCAACTCATATCACAAAATAGTAAGACTTCTCTAAATTCTCTAAAAGAAATAAAATCTCATAAGCCTAGAAAGCAACTATCTTCTCCAAATTCTCTAAATGAAATAAAATCTCATAAGTCTACAAGGCTACTATATCTCACAGTAAGAGTTTAATCGTCCAACATGTTCTTGTGGCGACTCCAGTACTCCTTTGAAAAGGAGTAGTCGAAGGCAAGTCAACAAAACGACAGGAAAACAGCAAACTAAAACACTACCCTGCAGTGCGAAGAAAATATCATTTACACAAGGCGGAATAAGTACAAACCTTGCTAGGTCTCATGTGAAAGAAACTCTTGTCATGGTAAGTTATTCACCTTGTTACTATAGAACCCACACGAAATTTGCTTGCATCATTGATAACATTGCAAACCAAAAAACAAAAGCTGTTCGACTAAAATAAGAATATCATTAAGGTGATATTATTTGACTTGACATCATTTAAAGTTCTTCATACACATAGCATTAGCTTTCTTAACAAAAACACCTCTATTTCTTTCAGAAAGTTCGGGATGATCAGTTCTTAATACTGATTTTACACTTGAAACCTGAAACCGACCAATATATCAAAACCGCCTAGCTGTCTAGATAGTTTAAGTTCCTACAAAAGGCAAGCTCAGACAGAACTCATATAATCGTGCTTAGAAAAAGCTCAATTTGAGCCCAAGTTTGAATATTTAATGCAAAATAAATCTTCTTTTAATTTTTGAAGTTTTTTAATAAGAAAAACACCTAACCGCATATGTGGTATGAGGTCAAGAAACGCATAATACCGCATACTGACTTCTGAAATACTGATACTCACATCTAAGGGCACGTAAAACAAACTAATAAAGTCTGAACTATCAGGCTTTAAGATGGTTTATACTCTTAATTCTGAAGTCTTAACAATCAAGATCTCTTGTGAGAAATTTTCAGATGAAGAAAAATTGTTCTCCACATCTCAAATATTCAACATAAAATGGAAAATAAATGAAACGGTATAATATATCCTAGACATGTCAACTTAGAAAGTTTAACACAATAGATAAAATATGAGCTTCGTTTATTAAGTGAAGATTGACTATTATATGGCTGAAATCACCTGAAGGATCACAGACCATCTTATAGTGTGTTGACGACACAAATGAATTAATTAAATTAATATTAAAGGCCAGTATAAAGTTAACAGGTTAGTTAACGGGTTAGTGTAACTTGTAGTCGAGAACCAAGCACTTACATGTTTTTTCAGAAGAACAGGTAAGACCCGATTTTGGTAGCATTTTGGAGTGCACTTCCTTGGAACACGCATATTATATGGAGCCCTGAAGGCTTTCCCGCTCTTCTGGGTAAGCTCTTTTATAATTTTAATGTCTTTTGATAGGAAGGAGATAAACCAGTTCACATCAAAAATTTCAGCAAAATTGCTGCAAAAAATGTGTCAACAAAGAAAGCAAACATACATCACCAATCAGTTCCCAATATTTAATGAACTATACTTGAATAAAGTAATAATTAAGAAATGAAAATGCACGCCTGGCATCCTTCCAGAATGATTTCTGGTCTAACTTTGGAACAACAAGGGTTGCATTCAAAATACGGGCAGCTACCACTGCATCTGTTATCTGTGACAATAGTAAGTTTCATTAGTACTCTAGATCAATGAAAATCAACCTAAATAACTGTGACATAGAGAAAATCATGACTGCAACATTTTCCATCCCTAGTAGTCATTTTAAAAATTATTAAAGAAATGAAATGAAATGAAATGTGAAAAAGAATCCCGATAAAAGACTTCTTCTCATCCTGTATCTTAATTCAGTTTAAAACAGAAAGGATATCAAAAAACAGATACAACAGATGTTCTCTCATATCTAGGGGACTAAGGATGCAGCAAATAGGCAAAGTGATCAAATTGAAAAAAAAAAGGTCCAAGTGTGTGTCTGAAGTACAAGCCCATAGTGGATGATTTCCTGTTTCACTTCATTAAACTCTACTTCATTGAAATAATAGATTCGAGATTCGTAATATTTTCCTATGACACAATTAAAAGAGTATTTATCTTTGGATTATAAGATGCACTGAGGTTTATCTTTGGATTATAAGATGCACTGAGGTTTATCTTTGGATTATAAGATGCACTGAGGATATAGCTGATCTTAATTCCAAGAAATAATAGTGCAAATTGTCTTTTCTCAAATAAAGCATATTAACCTAAGTACAATAGGAATTAGAACTGTATTTTTCTGAGTAAACTCTTGTTCAACTCATAATTCAGCATGCATTCAATTAGAGTAATTACTAAAAATTCTTTGTAGTGGTTATGACTTACGACTTATGAAAGAATAGAAATGCCTCATAAATTAGTTAATAGACTCACCATGTATAACAAAAACGTACGTAAACACAAACAGACTATTAGATACTTAATCAGCTTAAGATGATGTTATTGTAGACCAGAATACACATCAACCAATTTACACAGCCTCTTTTATGGAGACCTTCGGACAACATATTAAAAGTCTCTGGAGGAAATATGAATACATGTTAACTATGCCTGCTAGGCTGCTACTACACCAAAATTTAAATTGGGTTTGAGCCTGTGGCACCCTTTTGTGGTCCACGCACAGAAGTTTTCTTCAATCCGCTTTCGATGAGTTTGCTCTATGTCAATTTAAGCATCACTAACATCATTAGTATCCTTTCAACTACACACCAAAATGTCAAAAGCTGTGGTGAGAAATGGATGAATTTTTACTAATCCTAAATTATAACTATAACAAAGAAGATATTTGAATCTAATACATAAACTAATACAAGCACATGATGCCATTCAAATGTTTGGCAGTATTTTCATGGTGTAAGGGTTCGACATCCAAACCTTTGGTTACTGAATCTTATTCACTGAGGCGCATCACAAGCTTGTTTTAAAGTAGGCATACAATTATGCATAAGCTCACACACTCTTCACTCTATAATGAATCTCAAATCATTTGAACAGTTAGACAATCTCATTCAATGCTGTCAGGCAGCTGTTGCTAAGGCAAAACCATCGGGTATGTAATGGGCAATTCTAGATTTAAATAAAACCCTTAATCATAAAGACTTGATCTAAATGAATTAGACGGTTTAGATAATAACGTATGGAGTTTCAACAATGACTGCAATGATGGAGTACAAGACAGGAATATGAATCTAAGATGAAGATGCATCACAAAAATTTGCTTAAAGCCAATATAAGAAGCATGGATACAGGCCCGGGCACGGGCACGGGCACGGGTACGGGACACGTTAAATTTGTAAAAATTAGGGTAAAGAGACACAGCTATAATATTATATAATATAACTTAATATTACTTCAATCATGTATAATTTAAATAATATGGAGTTGGAACACTACAATTTGTTGCTCATAATATATATATATTGTCCATAAAATGTGGTAATACTTCACTATACACCATAAAATTAGAGATGTGTATGAAAATAACTAGAGTTAATTAGTAAAAGAAATATGAATATGTATTAAAATCTGTTAATTATGTGTTCTAACTTTTAAGAAATATTAGAGAAGTGTCTAAGAAGTATCCAACATTTAAGATGTATTATAAAACTTGGAACACGCACGAAAAGTGTCCGACCTAGTGTCCAAGTGTCTGATACATGTGACGTGTCCAGTACGGGTACGGCTCCTTGCTAGAAGTACCAGTGCTACCTAGATGCCAATTGATATTTAATCTTTTAAACATCTATTAAGTTCATCTAAATCATTTCTATCATAATCAACAACAAGCATAGAAAATATGTTTTATCAAGATTATACAGGTTTTTAACAAAACTTACAAAAAGTAACCTCTTCCTCTGTTCTCATAGTCAATGCCTTCATCATTATCATCAAACGGTTTTTCAATCTAAGTGAATTATTATAACGTTCAATATTGTCTGGTCTAAGGCTATTTTAATCAAAGTGGAACAGCTATCCCACTGCCAAAATCATGAAGGTTCATTGGTTAGAATTACCGTCAATCAGATCAACTAAGTCAATCCCACCCACCAAATTACTGCCAATTCATACTCAGACATAACATATTCAACACATCAAAGCAGCCAAAATTCTTGAATGGTCAATTCACAGTGAAGAAACCTTGATCTTTTAGTTATGTAATTTAAACCAGCACAAGCGCTCAAAAAGGCCACGATCACCATAAATCATTTTCAATAATTTTAGGGGGATTTCCAAAATTTTTGGGGCCCCCAAATAGCTTCACCAGATCATGTTCAAGTATCTTCCATTTGTTAATGACATGATTACCAATCGAGCATTTGTTTATGGCAACAGACAAAAACCTAGAATAGACAAAAACCTAGAACAAACAAAATGGCAACCCTAGTTTAGGAGTAAAACCCAAACAACACCACGAATAGTAAAACTACAAGTTATGTTTTACATCAAAAGTACTTAAATAAGATACTCAAGAATTGAGATAATTACCATAAAAGAATCAGAATGAAAACCAGATGTGAAGTACCAACTATAAGAGCTTAACAAATCTCACATACCTAAGCATCAACTGCAATAGGGCTACAAATTCTTGCTATTCAACTTATACAAGAATAAAGCTTTCTAACATATTAACAACATTCACTTTTCTCAGTCGAAAGTTTTATCTTACCCCAGTTCTTTGCTGATTCAATCCTCCACTTGTCGCAATCATCAAATACCTATCACTCCGAGAATTAACTCCTGCAAAAACCAAAAAAAAATATAAAATAAAATAAAATAAAAAATTTACCTTTGTCAAATCAAAACCCCTAAATTCTCATAATGCCAACAAAAAAACAAAAAAAAATTCTTACCTGCAAACTTCTTGCTAGCATTACTACACCCAACAAAATTCCCCGCCATCTTCGACCTCCAAAGATCGTACTTCCCCCTTCCCCCAACCCTCGGGACTTTAAGATTCGTGCCCAAATCTGATTCTAGCTCACCACCACTGAATCTCTCCAAAGAGAGGTGCGGATGGTCAACGAGTGGCGGCGCGGTAAACGAGAGGAAAGAGACGACGAGAAGTAGGATGAGTACGGTGGCGGTGAAGGCGGAGGTGGCGGCGATCGCCGGAAACTTGTGGTGGCGCCGCCGCATCGTCGCCATCGGAGATGCAGATGACTTTTGGGGGTTTTATGTCAATAAAAATGTCCTCTTTTATTCATACTGAGAAAAAAGAGTGATTTTTATTGCTTAGTATGTAGAATTATTTTGATAAAGGACTGATATTTATTTGTTTTGGAGAGGGAGTGAGAGGGAAGAAAGGAACACATAATATAATTTTGTTTGGATTTTACTACTGGATTGATACCAATTTTATTTTATATTTTTACTCTTATTTTATTCTGTTATTCTGTTGAGCTACTAGTCTTAGCTCACGGGCACTATTCGAAATGGTTAGCTGAGGTAAGAGCATTTATCGACACTTGGCTATATATTCAAAAAAAAATGGATATTTTGAAGGAAAAAAAAAATCTTTACAGTCATCGTCTAAATATTCATTTTATTAATTTTGTATTAACATGAGACGTCTATATTTGACAACGAAAATGATATTATGTATATTTTAGAAATCGGAAAATGATTTATCGTCTTAGCGTCGGGCGGTATATGATATGCCATCTGAGACCAATTTTTAAATTGCAAAATGAGTGGACGGCAATTGATTTACCGTTGAATTATTTATATAATTTTTTTTTTAAAAATCGGAAGATGTTCTTCCGTTTCATGAAGAGAGAGAAAAGTTGGCATTTGTGCTTAGGTGCTCGACCACATCATGTGCCGTCCTTCACGTTTTTTGATATTTTTTTTTTTAATTTACGAGACGAAAGATCATCTACTATTCTTCACACTATTTAAAAAAAGAAAAAAACAGATCTTCAAATGGTATATGATCTTCCGTTTCATCCAAAAAAAAGCCTTTTTTGAGTATAGAGGACTGCAGCGTTTGAGCTATTTGTTATTTCCAAAATATCCATATACCCATTTTTTAACTTCAATGACTACACATGCTCTAAGAGTATCCACAGTCGTGTGGTATTTATGCATATTATGCATATTTTTAAAAAAATTGTGCTGCAGTCATATGACATTTATACATATTTTAACTTTTTTGATATAGTAGAATGATATATTTGAAAATGGATATAGCAATATGCATAATATAAAGGACGAAACATCCTTAATATTTTATAATATTTTAAAGAATTTGACGAAACATGATGTTTCGTCCCAAATATTTTAGAATTTTTCTGGGGATATCCCGAATTTTTTTCTAAAACTAAAATGTTATGCTCTTAATTAGTTAGTTAATTAGTTTAGTTAGTATTTTATTTAGATCTTTCGTTAAATAATTAATTATTTAATTAAATTTAGTTAAGTAATACATCAATTAAACACTTAATTAATTGGGTCATCCAGTGGGACGCACTATTGGACGAAACATTATGTTTTGTCTCACGTGGGTCCCACCATTTAAAAAAAATATTTTTTAAAAAATTTGTTAAAAAAAATCTTTTGCAAATCACACGAATTTTCGTCCGTTCAAATTTTCTACAACTTTGTTATATTTTGTCTTTTACTCACTGCAGCGAAGCAACAAAATGCTATTTTTAATTATGCATATAAGCATATTTTAGTTCTCACGACTGTGGATGCTCTAAGTGAAAAGTTAGCAGCATGGTTGGAACTTATAAAACTGATAATCTGACTTAAACTTAGTACAACTGACTACTAGTAATCTGTACGTGCAATGCACGTCCTAATAAAATTCTTTATCTTTTTAAAGTAAATACTAAAACATAATCTGGCCTCAAACCTGAGACCTCCCTTTCCTTGTCACAAACTCTTTACAATTACTCCTAGTGACATCAACTTTTATTTTATATGAGTAGCATTTTTGTAAATAATTATGTCGTAAATCATGTTGAAATTTGAGGATATTATGGTTACTAGCAACAGTTGAGTAAATGAATGATTAATATAACTTCTACTTTAAAATAAATGGTTGAGATTATCTACTTTAAAATAAATGGTTGAGATTAGATGGTTGGTTGTCTACAGATGACAACCCCAACTCTCCCATTAAAATATTAAACTAGTAATTTGCACATGCGATGCACGTATTTATAAATATGTTTTTTTAGAGTACAAGTTTCGACATTGTCTGGCATCGAACCTAAGACCCCTTTTATATTAGCTATGCACGTGTTTGTTTCGTTACATAACCCCAGCTCTCTCATTAAAATATTAGCCTAGTAATTTGTACATGTGATGCATGCTCTAATTAGTTTTTTTTTAATATAGTAAATAATAAGACGTAATCTGACCTCGAACCTGAGACCTCCATTTGTTGGATCCTATATGCAAGGCAAAGAACACTAAGGGGTGTGAATAGTGTTGTATAAAATTAAACAATAAATTGAATTTTTCGCAACTGTTAAGTCGACTGTATCGGAGAAATCAGTCGACTGTCAGCGCAAATATAAGAGTAAATGAACTGAATAGCAACCAGTCTGTTAAGTCGACTTAAAGCGGAAACTAGTTGACTGCACAGACTCGAATTTTCAATATAACTCAGCGAAAATGAAATTTCAAGATGGAGAAATCAAACCACAGAGAGTCAACACAGCAAACACCACGATATATCCTGGTTCGGTCCTCCTGACCTACATCCAGTCCCCAAGCAACCCACTTGAGATTTTCCACTATTCTTGAAAAATTACAAGAATACTCTACGGCCTTTGACAACAACTATGTCAAATCCGTAGACCTCTCTCACCACTAGAGAGAGCAAAACCCACTATACAACCTAGAGTGAAACCGACTGTACACCAAGAGTCCTACGTTCCAACCGAGAGGATCACTCTCACAACCTGATAGTGAAACAACAATAAAAGTGAAGATTACAATGACCTAAAGCCTTGTTTTGATTATGCTTTTTGTTTAGTGGCTAAAGGTCAACTTCTAACTTCAGTCTAGAATGAATTCTTTGTTATACAAGACTGAAATCAGAGAACCAAGTCTTAAAGAAAGTAAGTGCTTTGTAAACTTGTTCTTTTTCTCTCAAAAGCAAAACGACTTGATAAAAAGTTAAGGAGCCTTTCCCAAATGAATTCTATACTCTATTTATAGAGTTAGATTCTCTTGGACGTTGAGAAACAATTCCCCAACTGCCATACAACGGCAGTAAGAATTTAAATTTAAAAACCAAAATTTAAATTTAAGAAAACTGTCAAAAACTTGCTTGAACAGTCGACTGAGTTGCCATATGAGTCGACTGGTCAGAGCTTGAGTAAGTTCAGTCAGTTTCGTACTAGAACAGTCAACTGTTCTCAAGAGTAAGTCGACTGGTACTCAACAGCTAAACTTATACAAGCTTCATTTTGACATTTTGATTTTGGAAAATTTTATTTTTATTTAGGGGATGTGTGAGTGTGTGTGTGACATGGCTTTTACACGAATTCTAAGACACAAATATTACAAACACAATTACAAGACACATGTTCATTTAATAAAACACTATTGAAGCTCTTGAGAAGTCTTTGACTTGTGTCTTGATCTTGAGTCTTGATCTTGTCTTTGTGGCTTGATATGGAACTTTTAGAAGCTTTCATTGTATTGTTGCCTTGAACACTTTTGGTACACACTGCAGAAGATATGTAAGATAGAACAATTGTGTATTGTGTTGTAGTCATCAAAATCAAGAATCTACACCATTTAGTCATCACATACTTTTTACAAATTACCCCTAGCGGCACAAACTTTTATTTTATATGAGTGACACTTTAGTAAATAATTATGTCGTAAATAAATTTGAACATTAAGGATATTATGGTAATTAACAACAATTGAGTAAATGAATGGTTAATATGACTCCCACTTAAAAATGAATGGTTGAGATTAGATGGTTGAATGAATGTCTACAAATTACAGGTTGTCTACAAATGGCAACCTCAACTCTCCCATTATAATATTACTAGTAATCTGTACGCATGATAAACGTTCTAATCAAAAAGGAAAAATTGACAGAGTAAATAATATAATGTAATCTGGGCTCGAACCTAAGACCACCATTTACTCATACATACTCTTTACAAATTATCCTTAGTGGCACAAACTTTTATTTTATATGAGTGACACTTTTATAAATAATTATGTCGTAAATAAATTTGAACTTTGAGGGTATTATGGTAACTGATAAAAGTTGAGTAAATGAATGGTTTAATATAACTCACACTTAAAAATGAATGGTTGAGATTAGATTGTTTAATGTATACAAATTACAGGCAACTCTCTCATTATAATATTAGAGATTACTAGTAACTTGCACGTGCATTGCACGTACTAATCAAATTTTTAAAATTTTATGAAGTAAATAGTAAGACGTAATATGGCCTCAAACCTAAGGCATCACTTTACGCATACATACTCTTTACAAATAATCCCTAGTGGTATAAACTTTTATTTTATATGAGTGACACTTTTGTAAATAATTATGTCGTAAATAAATTTGAACTTCGAGGGTATTGTGATAACTAACAACAGTTGAGTAAATGAGTAGTTAATATAACTCTCACTTAAAAATGAATGGTTGAGATTATATTGTTGAATGAATATTTATAAATTACAAGTTGTCTACAAATGATAACTCAACTCTCCATTATAATATTAGAGTTTAAAGATATCTGCCATTATCTTAATTTAGATTTATTTGAATTATATTCTAAAGTCAAGTTACTCTAATTTTTCTTACCTTAAAATTAAGATAGTTATAGATATTTAAATTTTAATTCAACATAAAAAAAAAGAGTAATAAACAAAATGCGCAATGCATTAGTCTACCTCTACAAACAAAATACCTACGGCTATCTTATCTTTATATTCAAACAAGAGATAAATGTGGATCTATTTTAAAAGGGTTAAAAGGGTTTTTACCTTTTTTCTCTTTATTCTGAGTTTTTTCTTTCACCAGTGTACTTTAAATTTTTTTTAAGAATAATCATTGTTGGCATCTAATTGGATGTTGCTTGGTCTAGTTTCTTTCCTTCTAGGGAGTTATCTACTCCGTTTATTTTTTGTGTTCTGATTTTGTTTAAAGATATAAATATACTTTTAAAGGAAACAAACATCTTCTAAATATTAATATTATTATACCGAGAACATTAAGGCTAATCATTTGAGGATAAAGCTCCGGACTCTCGATGTTTTTTTTATCAAACCTTCTGGGATGAGATCAAGGATGATTTATAGCTGTTATTTTTGAATTCTACAACCACAAACTTAAATTAGGGAGACTCAATTATGCAGAGGTTGTCCTTATCCCCAAAAAATAAGATGCTCTAAGAGTAGGCAACTTTCATCTTATCAGCCTACTCAAGTGCTCGGTCAAGATAATTACCAAGATCATTGCTAATAGATTAAACAAGTTGATGGATCGAATGAACAGTAATGAGCAAATTGAATTTATTAAGGGGCATTGTATTCTGTACTGTGTTGCTACAACAGAAAAAACAATTCACCATTGTCATGTTTCGAACGATAAGAGTTTCATTCTAAAACTGGACTTCGAGAAAACTTACGTTTCAATCGAATGGGAATGTCTTCTGGAAGTTTTGGGGTTTTGGGATCAGATGGATCAAGTGGATTAGACATTGCCTTTATACCGGTAGGTCGGCTATTCTGGTTAATGGGAAGGCTAGTAGGGGGTTTTTCGTGTCATAGAGAGCTTAGATAGGGGGATCCAGTTTCCCTCCTACTTTTCACGATTGTTGATGATGTTCTTAAAGACATGATGGATAATTGTCGACGAGTGGGCCTGACTACTCCGGTGGCTAGGGGTAGAAACGGATCAGGTTGCTCCATCCTACAATATGCTGACGATACTCTTTTATTTGGGAACGGGGATTTGGGGAAGACTATTACCTCAAAGGAATCCTATATTGCTTTAAAGCCTGGTCGGGCCTCCGGGTGAATTTCCATAGGAGCGCCCTTATTCCTATTACCTTGTCTGATAAGGAAGCAAGAGATCATGCTAGCTACTTGAACTGTCAGCTTGCTAACTTCCCCATTAAGTACTTGGGACTCCCTCTCCGCCCAGGCAAACTTAAGAAATCTGATTGGTTGTCGATTATAGACCGATTTGAAGCCAAACTGGTTGGTTGGAAAGGTAAATCCCTGTCTTTAGGGGGTAGAGTGACCCTCATCAACTCGTTTCTATCCAATCTCCCGACATATCGCTTATCATTTTTCGAATTCCTAAAATGGGTCATCTAAAGGATTAACAGGGTTCGAAAGAAATTCCTTTGGAAAGGGGCTGATGCTAACAAAGGGAGATACCATTTTATCAGATGGGAGAAAGCTTGCATGAAAAAGAGTTAGGTCGGGTTTAGCATCATTGACCTGGGAGACATGAATTTATCCCTTCTAGACAAATTGTGGTGGAAAGTGTTTCACCATAACGGAGAAGGTTGGCAAGATTTTATCCACTCTTACCTACCTGGTAAGGGGACGTAAAGATTTGGGTTTCGTTTGGATCCTAAAGTCTCTTGGTTTTGGAAAGGGGTAGCCAAACCCTATGACCCATTTCCTAGCTGTGTCACATTCTTCATCGGTAACAGTCGGACACCCAGATTTTGGTTTGGATAAGTGGTGCGAAGATCACTCTCTGAGAGTTCTATTTCCTGAACATGTTGAATAAACTTCTCAACCTAATATTTCAGTAGCCAAAACTTGGAAGCGTGGCTCTTGGAGACCACCCTTCAGATCGCGACTCGATCCAGAATCTCAATTAAGGCTAGGGGATTTACAATCTTACATTGAACAGTCACGAATTATATGTACTTAAGGTCCATAGCGGAAGGCATGGGAATGAAAAAGAATGGCACCTTCACGGTTAGGTTGCTATATAACTGCATCCACTTTAGAGGGTGTAGCCCAAAGTGGTCAACGATTCTTTGGAAAGCCAAAGCGCCGTTGAAAAAAAAGAGTTTTCCTCTGGCTAGAGAACCTGGCTAAAAGACAACCACACATTGCTGTTATCTGCGGTTTTTGCAATTCTCATACGAAAATGAAATCTCATTGTCACGCCCCGCTTCCAAAATACGGGAATACGAGCACGTAACGAAGGTCCAGCGAATGATGTAAACACCATTCATAAGCTGTATCATTCTAAATCAACAATATGAAAGACAGTCACAACCACGCAAGAGAATATAATCACATAAACGAAGAGAAACTTTAATAATAAATGATATAATTCAAAATATAATATCCAACATCTGGGATAAAACAAACTACGGGTCAAGAAAGCCCAAAACAAAGTACAATATCAATAACAATGTTCAAAGAGGAAAATAGCATAAAGATAATTCAAGCAGTAAATTCTTGGGCTCCATTATCTAAAATCGTTGCTCACCAAGTCCTTCTGGTATCACTCCTTCGGTACCTATAAGCTTGTGATCTAAAAATAGAGAAAATAAAGCCCTTAGAGCAAGTCACAAACAGTAAGTAGTGGGAAACATAAAACAATAAAAAAAAAGCATGCTATATCAAGAATGAATGACCGGATCAAAGTCAAGAACAAAAACAAGGATTGCCAATAATATCAAGGGTCTATGTCAATTTATGCAATAATCAATCATTACAATTCAAGATCAATATCGATGACAGTATACGGGATCAAGCATGCAATGTCAATTTAGGGTTATTATTCATTTTATTAACCTATACAATGCACGTAGTACTGTGTCCCATACCACAGGTTCGGTGCATACAAACAAGTGAACGTTTTAGACTGTGATGGTGAACTCAACTGATCATGTACTAAGCCTAGTAAACAAGAATTAAAAGTAATAAACGGCAATAACAGGAATTAACAGTAATAAACCGGAATAACGGGAATTAACGGGAATAACCTG
Organism: Hemerocallis citrina; assembly: GCA_017893485.1. NCBI lineage: Eukaryota > Viridiplantae > Streptophyta > Magnoliopsida > Asparagales > Asphodelaceae > Hemerocallis > Hemerocallis citrina. The sequence goes on from JACEHZ010000706.1 coordinate 349,216, forward strand.
TAAGGGACCCCTACCGAGTACAATCTCTGATTGTTCACTATCAAGTCAACCCTTAATAACCCGACTTGTTAATATTTTATTTCATCCAACGTGAGCATGCAAGAAGATGTCAAGGTTGTATCATACTAGGTGTGACTATTTCTACTTGTTATATACAAGGCAAGAAATATTTATACTAAATCAATGCAAATCATACAATCTAGACAGCATGACGTTACTGTACAAAAACAAGCATCCCCACTGCTACAGGAAGGAAAATCTGGATCCGTCAGAAGTTATAGAAACTAAAGTCTCTGCCAGTTCCAGTGCATATATATATGATATATAAAAATCACATAAACTGGATTCAAATTCTTATTCTTTACAGATTTTATGTTCAGGCAGCAGATGATGGATTATGTTCACATATATGTATCGAGTCTGAATACTCATCAAATAATTCCACAAAAATTCAGGGTAATTCCTACGCATGTCTAGTCTCAGCCAAATTAATCTCACATTTTAATTTTACTGTTAACATGTTCTTTTTATTAACAAATTAGGGTGATACACATATAATTGCGAATCTGAAAATCCAGACCTAGCAGTACTAAAAGTCAGATATCTAGCAGCTTATATATCAGAATTCAATTCCGTCAAATGTTATGGAAAGTAGACACATGGAGCTACAATTCTTATTTACAAACTTAATTCAAATTACTACAGCAGTAGGTTCGAAAGTTTAATTCAAAAAGAGGCAGACAACAGGCCAGAAAATAATTTAACATGAATTGACAATAATTTCATCACACAAGCATGCAACATCATGGTAATTAATTAACACAAGTTCTATTTAGTTATTAGCATGAGATTTCAATATTAACGTGACACTTTTACAATCATGGCAATTTATTCATGAAATCATATCAAATCGGGAACATCTCGATCATCAATCATATATCATGGATCTAATTGTTTTCATGTATAACGTGCATATGCAATGTGCAATAGGGACTAAGTTTCGAGTCAAAGATAGTGGCACGAAAAGAGATTTATCACTTGGTTTCTCTGATGAATCCGTGATAAAATCTTGAACAAAAACAAATACAAATATGAATTTGAATTAAGAACTACTTGTGGGAATCAATAAACACCTTGAACTAAAAAATAGAGGGGTTCAAGAAGAGACTTGCCTTTATATGATTAGTCAGAATATAATAAAATAACGGGATGAGACTCCTGATGGTGACACGTGCAACTCACGTACAACCAAGCACTTACAAAAGCACATGTGCACCACGTGCAAGCAAACACAGCAGCTAGAGCGCACAACAGAAATAGGGAATCCCACCGAACAGCAAACATTGATCAACCCCACAGCCAAACAGCGAACAACGGCTGTGGCGATTGGGGCTTGACTTCGATGGCGGTGGCGGTGGACTGGACGGCGAGCGGCGGTGCGCTGCGATGGTGGAGGACGATGAAGGGTGCAGGTCGACGAGGAGTAGGGATGTAGATGAGGTGCAGTTGAGGTGAAGGCAATGGCGAGGGCGAGGGTCACGGCGATTGCAGATGGAGACAGGGAAGAGGGTGGATGGAGGGAGGCCGAAGGTCGAGGAGGTAGACAACGGTGGTGAGTTCGGAGGCGATGGGTTTCGGTGGTTACGAAACAGGGGAGAAGGTGACAGGATGGGGGCTAGATGGTGATGGGACGGCGATGCAGAGGTGGGTGTGATGGAGGGGGTGACAGAGCGGTGGGATGGTCGGAAGTGGGGATGGTGGCTGAGGACGATGAAGGCGGTGTTGGGTTCGGAAGTAGACAGAGGAGGGAGGACGAAGGGCGACAGGTTTGGGAAAGAGGCAGAGCGGGGAAGGAGAGGGGTGACGACTGTAGGGGGTTGGGTTGCACAGTATAATTAGGGTTAAGGTTAGGTTAGTATATATAGATAATAATTAAGATATTGGGTTTGGGTAATAGGTTAGTGGGTTTCAGGTTGAGATTCAATATGAAAAAGGTTATAGGGTTTGGGTTTAAATCCAATAGGGGAAAAGAATAAATAAATAATAAAAAATAAATAGACTAATTGGGGATATCATTACACAAAATTTGAATAGGATGAACAACAAAATTTTCAGCAGAAAAAAAATAATTAAATAGATTGGGAGACAAAAATTGAGTCGAAAGCAAATAATAAATTCTATTATTAAATGAACAAATTACAGAGGTTCAGAGATAAAATAAACAAATAAATAATAATACCAAGAAAAATATAACAACTGAAAACAGGGGTTACATATTTTCTTCGATTGCCCCAGAAGTAAGGTCGTTCTTTGTGAGGTTCTGTTAGCCCTCGGCACTTCGATTTACCCACGGGGTTATGAAGACATATGGGTTGGACCCAACTTCACTAGTGAGAGACGAGATATGAGGGAAGTGTGGTACATTGTCATTGCCGCAATGACCTGAGTTTTATGGCTAGACATAAATAACTTTTACTTGCATGGGACTAGTAATAGTAATTCTGGTAATCTTACTCATATTATGCATTTTATTTTCTTTTGGGCTACATCTGAAATGGCAGGACCGAGAGCAAGAATAGCCAGAGTTTTGAGGTGGAGGAGTACGACGAGGAGGTAGTAATTGGTCCCACCTTGGACTGATATGGTTCATCACTCTTGGTTGCTCACCCTCCAGGGCGTTGTTGGAGGTCCTTATGTATCTTGTAGTTTTTGTTTTTGTTTGGATGCTCTCATATGTTTGGATTTAGTTAAATCTATCCTACTCTCCTATACACTTGGAGGTATTATGGTTTATTTCCTTTACTTTGTAGTTTTGTATTTGGGTCCAGTACACTAGGTTTGTTTTATTAACTTCTTATTAATGAAACTGAGTGGCTAAACTCCATATTTCTTCAGCAACAAAAAAACATTGAGGCTGATCACATGGGGAGTTGGTATGTATATATGTACTCCATATATGTATGTAAGGAATCGAGATTGTAGTTGATTATTATTAATATAGTATATGTTTTTTGGGTGGTATGTTTGTGGCATTACATATATATTTCTTATCTTGTAAGCGCATCCACAATGGTTTCTTATTTTTGCCATTTTACCATATTTAGGTAAAAATACTCTGCAACGGTTTGCTATTTTGCTTTTTTTTGAGAAAGTTGGAACAGTCGCTTCTTTATATTTGAGAAACAATTTGCTCATTCTCAAAATATAGGGGACGGAACATGTTGTTCTGTCCCCTTTTTTTAATAGCTTCGGACGAAACAAGTTGTTTCATCCCGAAATTTTTTTTATAAAAAATTTATCGAATGTGACATGTTCCGTCCCAAAAAAAATAATAAAAGAAATGGATCGGATGGGACAAGTTGTCCTGTTCGATCTAAAAAATTTGAGAAAGAGGACAACATGTCCCGTATGAAGATAAGAGATGTCATTTTCAATGTTTTAACCCATTAATTAGGCATTAATCACTTTTAGGAAGGATTTAATAAAGGTATAGTATTATTTTAATAAATAATTAATTAACTAATGACTAATGAATAACTAACACTATTTTAAGTTTACTAAAAATTACAAAAATACCTCTCGAACGGAACAACATGTTCCGTCTAATCAAAAAATTAATTCTTTTTCAAAATACGAGAAACGAACCAATGTAGAGATTTCTCTTATGTCAATTCTCACTTTGCCATTTTTCAAAAAAATATAAGAAACCATTGTGGATGCTCTAAGAGCATCCACACCAATGACCATTTTAGGTTGCCATTTTCAAAATTGGCAACCCAAATGGCAAAACCCTCCCACACCAACCTCTCATTTGGGTTGTCAAATTTAGAAATGGCTATTTCTTTTGTCAAATTTGGCAACCCATACAACATTTCTATATGTACCATCACCACACCACACCTTTTTCTCTTTTCCCACCAAAATTTGAATATATATACACTATTATAATTATATATATAATTTTATATACGCACGCACACACACACACTATGTTATATATATAATAGTGTATCCATTACATTATCTATATAATAAAACAGAAAGAAAGCTATCAAGTGACTCTCCTTCAATCCCCCCAAAATCAAAGGCCCAGATCTAACCTTATAAAACACCCCCCCCCCCCCCACCCCAAAAGTTTCCACCCAAAACTCAAATTCAAATTTCCCTCCCAAAATAACTCATTTATTTATTTAATTCTCTCTCTCTCTCTCTCTCTCTCTCTCTCTCTCTCTCTCTCTCTCTCTCTCTATATATATATATATATATATATATAATGTGAGCCTCATATTTGTATGAGGAAATTTTCCTCATACAAAGTGATTATACTCACTTGTTGGGACCCTTATGGAAGATCCAGTCCGTCCATCATTTTTATCATGCTAATAGATGTATGTGTAGAAAAAATCAAGTGGTTTGGAGGTCATTCACTCATGCATCATGTGGGTCCAATTTGTGGTTTGATTTGTATTACTATTGAAACCGTTCATTTTTCAACCATATGATGCATGGGTGAATGACCTCCAAACTACTTAATTTTTTCTACACATACATCCATTTGTATGATAAACATGATGGACGGAGTGGATCTTCCATAAGGGCCCCACCAAGTGAGTATAATCACTTTGTATGAGAAAAATTTTCTCATACTCTATATGAGGCTCTCTCTCTCTCTCTCTCTCTCTCTCTCTCTCTCTCTCTCTCTATATATATATATATATATATATATATATATATATATATATATCCTAGAGACGGGGAATTTGTGTTTTAATAATATTAATCAACTTAAGGACAGACAGTAATGGAAATGTGATGGAACTTGGGAAGCGTAAATATATGCTCTTAGGATCCAGTCTAACGGATACGTTCCAGGACTTGTGTGTTCTGTCTCGAGAGGACTATTGGTATGTTCACGTGTCGAGGGTCTGCAGTGCCTATTTACGGAACATTCATGTACATTCGGGTGTCGAGGGCCGACAGGTCTATTCATGGGATGTGTCTGTATACTTGCACGTTGAGGGGCAGCGGTGGGGTACACGACAGAGAGGTGACTCTCCGATTTTTTTTGAGCTATTCTTACATGATGCTTGCGCGTTGGGGGTTGTGTGCCTATTCGCGGGGTAGTCTAGATCTTGTTTCCATCACCGTAGCAGGATTAGTTGCATAACGAAGGATCTAGCCCTATAAAGTGGAGAACGATAAGAGCTTGCACCGGATCTATGTAGTATGGAATGCATAGAATCCGACAAGTATGCATTAGAGAGTCATCATATTGTATTTGTGTTTTCTTGACTTGGTTTTATGCATGTTTGTTTTCTGTTAACCTACACTTGACGCTTAGTCTAGTTTCACTTGATGTTTTCATGTTTTATTTACTGCCATTTCATATTCCATCTGTTACTACCGTTGATATGTGTTGATCATGACTTTGCCTTTTATGTTTTATCTATGTTTTATTTCTTTTGATGTCACTCGCACCGTTATAGCTGACCTCTATAGTTTTGGGGTTAGGGTTATCTCTAGCCTCATGTTCTACAGGTAGGTACCTATAGCATTGGAATTTGGATGCATGTGGTAGAATGATATCGTGGCTTATGTAAATTGTAAAAGAAAGTGTTGTAAAAGAGAAGAAGTTGTAATTCAAGGTGTTTAATTTTCTGCTGTACTTTGTAAAGAATTGTTGTAATAAAAGTTGAAAATTTTATCTATGTTTTGGCTATATTTACTATTACATTGAGGTTGATGCTGGGAATTATGCCACTTATTTCTGAGATATTATATTGAAAATTCGGGGCGCTACAAAAGTTGGTATCAGAGAATGCTTTAATAGTAATGATAAACATGGTATAAGAATAAATCCAGGTGTGGACATTAAAGCGTGAGTACCTAGGTGTGGACATTAGAATGTGAGTATCACATAGAATTAAAACAAGCTGTGTTGATTTGGGGCATGATTAAGGTTTTGTCATGGGGTATTGATGTGAATATGAAAAGTGTTGTGATGCTCTAACTTTTTCCTCATTTTGCAGTAATCAGTATAATGACAGGACCTAGGACCAGGAATGGTGGAATTGGTGATGGGGCTGAAGGTTCTCATGGGCCTGGACTTGATCTTGAGACTGAGATTGCCATGGTGAATCAGACCTTGAACACATTCATGGCAGCTAACATGGCACAGAATTAGAATTAGAATCAATGGGCTGGACCAATGTTTGTTAATGCTGATCCAATTAAGCAGGTTGAGTCCTTCAAGCGAATGAAGCCGCTTATTTTTTAGGGGCAGTCTGATCCAAATGAGGCTGATGATTGGATTAGACAGATGGAGATGGTCTTCGAAGTATTGGAAACCCCAGCAGTCAATAAAGTGAAATTGGCTACAATGCAGTTAGAGAAGGATGCTGGAGTCTGGTGGCAGTCAGTGAAAAGGACTTTTGGGGATCAACATGTGACTTGGGAGGCTTTTCTGGATAAATTCAGGGATCATTTCTTTCCTCTGGATATTCAGGAGAGGAAGGCAACGGAATTCTTGAATCTACAGCAAGGCAACATGACAGTACGCGAATATAAGACTAAGTTCGCCCAGCTGCCAAGGTATGCACCGAAGCTGATTGTTTATGAAACGAAGAAGGCCAAGAAATTCGAGCAGGGCTTGAGGCCAAATTTGAGGTCGCGGATGATATCATTGGGCATCAGAAGGTTGGATAAGCTGGCCAGGAGAGCAGTAATGACAAAAGAAGATATGGATTAGTTCCAGAAGAAGCAGGATACCTGGAACAGGAATAAGAGGCCAGCAGTTGATCAGGGTGGGAAGAAGTTCTCAGTGAAGTAGGGCAGGTTCAGTGGGCCAGTGCAGAAGGCACCCGCAAATCAAGGCATGACTTGTTTCAACTGTGGAGAGACAGTTCACTATCAGTCAGCATGCACCAAGCCTCGGAAGGCGTGGGCTTGTTATCAGTATGGTCGTGAAGGGCATCTCAGACCAGACTGTCTGCAGTTGAAGAAGGAAGGTGCAGGTGGAGGAAAATTTCAGAGGCAAGGGCGAGTGTTCGCATTAACTGAGGAGGATACGGGTAACTCAGAGGATGTGATCCAGGTTATGCAAGAATTTTAAATTTTATTTGATGTATTAAGTAAAACTTTGTTTGAGAATAAATTGGAGATTTGAGTATCATTCTTCATGCAACAGGATTTGTTTTGGTTAATGGAAAAAAAAAGCAAAAGTTTTATTTGATACTGGTTCTTTGCATACATTTGTGTCGCTCAATTTTGCTAAAGTCTTAGGCATGGAACCTAAGGTATTTTCAGGCAGAGTCTTGTCGGTGGTAACATCATCAGGGAAAGAATTGATTGCTAATCGATATTATGAGGGCTGTGATAATGAGATTAGTAGGAGATTATTTGGCATTGATCTCATTGAGCTGCAAGTCATGGGTGTGGATTTGATTGTGGACATTGATTGGATGGCAATATATGATGCCACAATTGAATGCAAGAAGAAAGTGGTGTTAATGAAAGCACCAGGAGGTCCCGCAGTGACTTTCCAGGGGAAGAAGAAGGACCAAAAGTGACTGCAATGCTATCTAAGTTGATGATTCTAGATGAAGTCAGAGGCATTCTAGTTGTCAGGAATTTTCCTACGGTATTCTTGAAAGATTTATCGGGATTGCTGTCGCAGTGAGAAGTGGAATTCTTTATTAATGTTCAGCCGAGGTGTACTCTGATTTCTAAGGCTCCGTACAGGATGGAACCTGTAGAGCAATATGAAGTTAAGAAGAAGATTTAGGAATTGCTGAGTAAGGGTTTTAACAGGCCGAGTTCTTTACCGTGGGGAGCACCAGTGTTGTTAGTGAAGAAGAATGATGGGTCAATGAGGATGTGCATTGACTATCGAGAGTTGAACACGGTGACTGTTCAGAACAAGTATCCGCTTCCACGGATTGATGATTTGTTTGATAGGCTTTGGGGAGCAGCTATATTTTCGAAGATTGATCTGCGGCCAGGGTATCTTCAAGTTCGAGTTAAGGAGGAAGATATGAGTAAAATAGCTTTCAGGACTCGTCACGGACGCTATGAATTTTTGGTAATGCCATTCGGAGTGACGAATGTGCTGGCAGTGTTCATGGATATGATGAATCAGATTTTACAGCCATTTATTGATTCCTTCGTGGTGATTTTCATTTATGATATTTTGGTGTATTCGAAGTCGGAGGAAGAGCACTCTAAGCACTTGACAAAGGTATTGAAGAAGTTGCAAGAGCATAACTTGTATGCCAAGTTGTCGAAGTGTGAGTTTTGGAAGTTTGAGGTTGCTTTCCTTGGTTATATTCTTTCTAGGGAGGGAGTGACCACTGATCCTCAGAAGGTTGAAGCAGTGAAGCATTGTGTAACACCCCGCAAAATTGGAAATTACAATTTTGCCCCTGGGTGTTACGCACGTATATTTTGTAATGAATTTCACTACATATTTTGGATTCGTAGTATTTATACATTTCCGTATTGATTTCAGTCAACTAAAATATAATATTTCAATCCCTGGAATTTACGTGCTTTTTACGTGTTTTGATGCACGTGTTTCCACCACTACGTACAATGTTTTCGATAGGTTTAAATTATTTATTTTTATGTATTTAAATCTATTTTATAAAACGAAAATTTATTTTCCCCTTGTTTTGATTAAAATGCATTTTTCGACTTTCTGCACGTATGGTGCACGTGCAAAATTTTATTCTCATTTTGCTACTCTCACTTTACTATTTTTATCATGCATTAGTTTTATTTAGCCTTTCTTTTGATCCATGGACCTATAAACTAAAATGTAGACCATTAGGAGAGGAGCCCACTAGATAATTAAATAAATTAATTAGTAATGAGCCCATGTAGCAAGCCCACTAGATAATTAAATAAATTAATTAGTAATGAGCCTATGTATCAAGCCCACTAGATAATTAAATAAATTAATTAGTAATGAGCCCATGTAGCAAGCCCACTATTAAAATCACATTTTTAGTTAAACATGTACTAATACATGACAAGTTACACATATTAGTACACATTTAGAGTTATAGAAATATGTTCATATTTGTTTATGCATGTGTGCATGCATACACAAATGTATTTGGACCATTTTTTGGGCAAGGGGAGGAGAAGAGTTGGTAGGTTGAGTTAGTGGAGAGTGGGGAGGTGAAGAGATGGAGGTTTTAGGAGTTAGGAAAGTGGAGAGTTGTAAAATAAATTTGAAGAGTTATTAGGGTGAGATTTTTGCACTTTAGACCCTCCCAAAATCCTATAAATAGAGCCTCATTTCCTACATTTATCTTGCACCAAAAACATTATCAAAAGAAAGAAAGGAAAGAAAGAAAAGAAAGAGAGTGAGGGTCCTTTTGCTTGGAGAAATTGCTATAGAGAGGAGGAACCATTGCTAGGAGTTTGTCTTGGAGCTAGAAGAAGTGTCCCATCCTTCCCTTCAATTGTTCAAGCTTCAATAAGGTGGGTGTTCTCCTACTTTCTAAATTTTTTTTTAGAATGTACATGCTAATAAAAGTGAATGAGTAGTTTTGATTAAATAGAATAACTATACTATGATTGTGGTGAGATTAATAGTGAATCATTAACATTGTGTTAGTGGGTGATTTCATTATTTTCTAGTGTAGGATATGCATACAAAAAAAAAAGTAGTATAAGAAGATATTGTTTGAGAATTATAAGATAAAATCTATGCTAGTATATCATGTTTTGAATGAGGATGATTTTGTTGTGATATCATGCTAATTAAAAAGGAGAATTTCTTTATACCATGAATCATGTTAATGTGATTGCAATTTTTGTACTTGTTGAGTATGTGGGAATTTTAGTGATGAATATCATATGATAAACATGCTTTATGATTTATTGACTAAGAAAGAAGAAAGTAAAATTTTGTTATTATTGACATATGTATATTTTTTTTATGGTTACATTTGGAAAATAATAATTTGTTCATGAAAGAGATTTTGTAAAATTCTTATGATTTGAGACTTGTTGGCATGCTATAAATTTCCAATTTGTATAAGAGAAATTAAAGCAAATTTTCTTTTCATTCAAGTTTTGAGAAATGCAAGTTTATGTGTAAATCGAAAAGAAGAGTTTAACTAAAGAATTATTACTATGAACAATGTTAGAATACTCGATATGTATGAGAAATTGTTAAAGAATGCTATATTTCGACATATGATTAGAGATATGATGAAAAAGAAAAGAGAAGAAAATAATTTTTTATGAAGTATGTTGACATATGTCAAAAAAAAAAATACAATTTTTTGTATGAAAGGAATTCCTTTGAGACATCCACAATCGATTAAAAGATATGTTTGATTCTTAACACAAATTTTTATTTGTAGGATGTTGGGTATAAACTAGTTTTTAGAAAAGCATGATTTTAATTTTCGAGTTTGAAAAGAAATGTAAATTTTGTAAAGAAAGGAAAAATCTTTTTTTTTTAAATGAGATATATGCAACAAAAAAAAAAAATTGGACTTGTTGATTATTATTTAAGATTCCCTTTTAGTCCAAAGAGAAGTTTATTCCAATATCCTAAAGGATTGGATTATTGGGTAAACAAGTTTTGTTAAAAAGAAACAATTTCAGAAAAGTATGAACAAAAGTATACAAATACAACTCTTAGACAGAAATCACATTTGGACTTACTGGTTAGTCGGTGAGCACCTCTTATAAGAGATCTTGGGTTCAAATCTTGATAACCATCTTTTATTTTTTTTTATTTGGCTTTAATAGAATAAGATGTTTTTTTTTTAGTATGAATAAATTCCTATTATGGTTATAAGATAAAATGGAAGCTATTAGAGATTGTTATGGAAATTTTATTGTCTATTTTAAGAAAGTAAAAATGAGACTTTAAAAAGGGGGCTTTTGATTAAAACTCATACTTTCTTCATATAAAATGAAGTAATAAATATTAAAGTTAATCATAACTTTATTGCATATTTTGAGGAAAATGAAATGGAAAATATTAAGATTGTTTTCTTGTATATTTTGAGATATAAAGAGAGATGAAATTGTGAGTATGAAACTTTGTAGTGAACAAAAACAAAGTATTATTTTTGTGAAGTGATTTTTTAAGAGAATTATACTTTGATTTTGTTTAAGAAATATTTTAAAGGGAATTGAGATATTGTGATAGTTTGAATTGGTTATAAAATTTCATGTGATGAAATTGTGTTCTTAAAAAGGGAATCCTTTTTGCTTATAAAGACTATGAGTGAATAATTAGATTATGAATAGTGTAAAGACTAAGAAATGATTGCTTTATGGATAAGTGCTAATACAAGACATTAATCATTGTGAATAAGTAGAAGATGAAAATTATATAAGTTTAAGACATGATTAAGAAAGGGTGTGAATACCCATGTTTCTTGTACATGAAAGTTTATGATTTAGAGTTAGTACGACCTCGGTACCGGCATTATTGAAAGAAAGGATTTGAGAAATGATTTGGAGATATGGCCATAGGGCTATCTCGCAGTTATTGATTAAGCCCGGTAGGAGGTAAAACTAATTCTTTGAATGGAAATTATTCATGTCTTGAACTTAAGAAAATTTAGGCACATAAGTGAAGATGTAGTAAACTTAGTGAAACGTAAGTGGGGTGCTCTATATAGTCGGCGGTGGACTCCAAGACTATAGACCCAGTTGGTGGACTGAGGTTGCCCTGTGGGAGACGGATTATTATATTTTAATCCGGGACTATGAGGACGGGTCGGCGGTGGACTCCAAGATCTTGAGTAGTCGGACGGATGGATTTTTGTGTTTACCGTCTCCAATGTGTATATATATATACTGGGCTAGAAGGTCACATACGGGACGGTTCGCACGATGTGGAATCTGTTATAACAGTCGGCGGTGGACTCCAAGGCTGGGATTCAAATTCGTGGAATAGTTTGAACTTTGTTTTGCTACCGGGTAGTTTTCATGGCGAGGGATCGAGCCCTGTATTGTGAAGAACGTAGGCACTTGCCCTCGGACCTATGTAGTATGGGATGCATAGAATCTGAACAAGTGTGCATTAGTGTCATCCTAGTATAGAAATGTGTGCATTAGGCATTAAGGCATGACATACACTTATGTTTAGAATAATCACTTTTTACACTTTACTTGTTCATTCAATCTTTTTGTGATTTGTTAAAGTATGAGATCGTTATACTATTCCCGGCATAGAGAGGATAGCCGTGTATAACATTTCGTCAGTTGTAAGTGACTGACGTGCCCACAGATTGACATGCAGGTAATGAACTATTCATGGAGTTATAAAGTGGATATGCTGTTGCTGTTTAGAAGTTAAAGATGTTGCAAATGATGTTAAAGTTATACAAGTTGTATTTCATTGTTGTAATCTTTTAGTCTTCCGCTGTGCAAAAACCAAGTGTAAAGGAACTCTGATTTATTGTGAATGAAAAGTTTTAATTTCCTTGTAAAATTGTATGAAGTGAAGTAAAGATCCTGTGAAATCTCGAATTTATCCGAATTTGAAATTCGGGGTGTTACACATTGGCCCAGGCCAACGACAGTGAAGGAAGTCAGAAGTTTCTTGGATTTGGCTGGGTACTATAGGAGATTCATTTAGGGCTATGAACAGATTGCAGTTCCTTTGATAGGGTTAACTTGGAAGAATGTGGTATTCACATGGACTGATAAGTGGGAGGCGAGTTTCCTTGAGCTAAAGGAGAGGTTGACGACTGCGCCTATCTTAGCTTTGCCACAAGCCAAGAAGGATTATGATATCTTCAGTGATGCATCTCTCACAGGTTTGGGGTGTGTCTTGATGCAGGAAGGCAAGGTTATTGCTTATGGTTCAAGGCAGTTGCGTCTGCATGAGAAGTGTAACACCCCGAATTCCAAATAAGTCTGAATTCAAAGTTCCATAGGATCTTTACACTTTACTTCGTACAGTTTTACAAGGAATTTAAAAATTTTATTACAACAAAGTCTTTTACAACAACGCGCAACGAAAAAATAAATGAATTACAACAATGATAAATGTATAATTGTAACAACTTTAGTATTTAAGTAATTATCAGCATCAAATTCATCTTTATATCTTCTTGTAAATTCCAAGTCCTGCATTTGAAACTGAGGGCACGTTAGTTGCTTACAACCAACACAATATTATACACGACCATCCTCGCTATGCCGAAAATATAATGATTCTTTAATACTTTAACAAACACAAACTTGATCGCAAACAAAGCTAAAGAGGGACTATCCTATTGATGTCGTGTGTGCTAGTGCACTTAGCCTTAATACAGTTATTTATATTTCATGAAACTAATGCACACTTGTTGGAACTTATGCATCCCATTCTACATAAATCCGAGGGTAAGCTCTTAACCGTTATTCATCTTGTAGGGTTGAATCCCTCGTTATGAGTTTAACTACTACGGTAACTACGGTAAGTATCCTATATTTTATGAGTTACGAGCCCATATCCAGACAGCCTGGAGGGGAATCCCACATCATGATATGATGCATCATGTAGACAGCCTATGGACAATTCACCTCCGTCATGGGACGATGGCACGACGTAGTCACCAAGCACCCCATAAGCGTCGCCACGATCCCGATAATTTCGGAGATGAATTCACGTTATGACATGATGCATCATATAGACAGCCTGTGAAAACTCTTACACCGTGAATCTGATGCCCTCATACTTGTGTTTTTCTCTTACTTTCATCACATCTTTCACTGTAGTGTTGTCCTTAGATATTTTAGATTGTTTTTGAAGAAAAACATCACAACCTAGAGCTAGCTTATCCTACCGGACTTAAACCAACACAAGAGCAAGTCAGCTCACACTGGCTACTTCTCAAAGAGGTGCTCAACCCACACTGGTTAGCTCTCAAATTAATATTAATAACAATTGCCGGTTTCTAAGGGTATCTCCTAACCTCTAGATTCCAACAACCATCTCGTTCTAGAGATCAACAATATGTTATATTCAATCTCAAAATAATATTTCAATTTCTTTATTCATAAACTCTTTCTCAAAGAAAATATTTCTTTATAATCTCATAACATGAAGTAACTCACTTCAACTTTCATTATTAATTTAATCACTTATAGCATTGTGTGAAATTCAGATATTCTCAATCAATCACTAACATCTCGTCAAGAGGATTGTAATTGCATTCAAATTTTCATCTTCCTTTAATTATACAAGAATCACATTTTAAGAATTATCAAGTTCTTCATCCCATAGTTTTAATATATAAAAATCACTTCCAATTCTACAAAATATATCAAAATCTTGTGGAAACATTTTCTATAAAGTCTAAATAATTTTAGAGTTATAATAGAATTTTTCCAAATTTAATACTCATTAAAAACTCAAAAAAAAAAAACGAAAATTAAATAAAAGTGGGTTGGCGGATTCGAAACCGAGACCTCCGCCATGAACAATGACCAACTTAGTGCACACCCAAAGACCAAGAAGTCCAAAGGCAGCTAGCGATATAATTTCGCTCAATTACTTTATGTTTGTGATGTACAGTATTTCGGGAAAAATCGAAATTCAAATAAAACAGAGCCTCTCAAGACTCGAACCCAAGACCCCTGCCTGGCTACAGTGCTCTAAACCCACGCCGATCACCAATAATCCCAAGCTCATTTTCTGTTATAAGTAAGACTGAAAATTACTTTATACTTCTTGTCAGTTTATGAATTTCTTTACAAAATTCGATTACTCAACCAATTTGTACCATTCAAAAAAATGTAATTCTTTTTCCAGAACATTTTCTTTCAAAAATACAGTATAGTGCATATATCTATACTTTATAAAATTCTCATTTTTGACAATGTAACAAAATTTTCTCCCAAATTGTATTAAAGAACTCATAATATTAATTTTCAAATAAAGTGTTGTCTCTCATCAAAACTTCTGTATAAAAATTCCTTATACTCATAAAATATATATACTAATGAGACTATTTCTCTACTATAATCGCATTATAAAACCATTTTTCATACATGTTACATTATTTTGACTATTAGAAGAATGTTCTACCATGCATCAATTTTCATTCCAATAACTCCCTACATGATACTTACTCTTTCTCTTTCTAATGTAGAAATAGTTCTAGTCATTTGTTTAATTCACAATAGCATTTCAACACATCATGAAACAATTAAATTAAGATCATGCAATCTACATTTACCACACTAATCAAAATTTAATAATTAAACCATAAATTAACTAGCATGCATCATACTCCTAAATTAGAAAGGATTTAAGAAACACTCATACAAAGGAGTATTGATTTCTTAGCAATTGAACTCCAAAAGAAGCCTCACTCCGCCTCGAAATCCGCGCACCAAGGCAAAAACCTCCAACTCCATTTCGGCAGCAACAGGGACAGTACTTCCTTCTCTCATTTTCATATATATATATATATATATATATATATATATATATATATATATAGACACACACACACACACACACACACACACACACACTAGATTTGCCTGTGGGCACGTGCCTACGGCACGTCTTCAGAACGATACAGCATACAGAAAATTTTGTAAACAGTAAATCAACAATTATATAGCTCAAGTTTGAATATTATGACAATAATTAGTTGTAAATAAAGTCCATGTTTCCAATAATCTTAATTTAATTGTTTCATGTAGGTTCGGATCGTCGATACGAAGGCGGGAAGGCTGACTGCACACGACGTGTGCACCATAGGTGGTGCACAACGGAAGACTTCCCATATATATATATATATATATATATATATATATATATATATAGACACACACACACACACACACACACACACACTTGCCCATCCATTGAAGTGTTACAAAATTGCATGGCTGAAAATCATTGTTTTTTATAGTCACATGATGTATGAGCAAATGAATTTCAAATGATTTGATTTTGCATATTTAGACTAATTTAGATGTGTAGCTCAATGTGAACGGTTCGGATCGTCGATTCGAAGGCGGGAAGGCCGAGTGCACACGGAGGGGTGATGCACAATGGAAGATTTTCCTATATATATATATATATAGAGAGAGAGAGAGAGAGAGAGAGAGAGAGAGAGAGATAATTAAATAAATAAAAGGAGTTGTTTTGGGAAATTTGAATTTGAGGTTTGGGGAAAAAATGTGTTTTGTGAGGTTAGATCTGGACCTTTGATTTTGGGGGAATTGAAAGAGAGCCACTTGATACTTTCTTTGTGTTTTATTATATATATATATATATATATATATATATATATATATATATATATATATATATATATATATATATATAATAATAATAATAAAACACAAAGAAAGTATCACACACACACACACACATATGTGTGTGTGTGTGTGTGTGTGTGAGTGATACTTTCTTTGTGTTTTATTACACACACACATATATATATATATATATGTATGTGTGTGTGTGTGTGTGTGTGTGTGTGTGTGTGCTTTTGGTGTGTGAGTGGAGGAAGCAACATGGGGATTGCTGGATTTGGTTTCGGAAAGGGGCAGAGAAAGAAAGAAGGGAAAGGAGGAGAGTGAATGTGGAGTGTAGGGTGATTATAAAGGGAATTAGGAGATAGTTATATTAACTAATTGTCCACTAATCACCCACTAACTCCACTCATTAATTCAAAGCATTACTTTTCCCTCCAAGTGTGCAACCGACTCCCCTCATGTACAAACACGTGCACGTGCACCGCACGTGCACACACTTCATTCATATACATATATTTATTTATATTTAATTAAAAATAAAGATTATAATATATAGTAAATGTTTAAATAAACTAAATTAGTTTAGTTTAATTATAAATTAGATTGATCATGCACAAGTAAAATAAACACACACACATACTTCAAAATTTCATTTAAAAAAAATAATGCAACTAATACGTGCACTGCAAACACGTGCGTCGCACATAAAATATTAAAATACGAAATAAATTTTATCAATGGTGAAACGCTCATAAATAATTGAAATACAACATACGAAAAATATATTTCATTAATTTTTATATATTCCACAATGTAATCACTACGTACTTAGAAAACATGTGCACCGCACGTATAAAAATATTTTAAACCGAAATGAGAGAAAAATGAATTTCTGCTTATAAAAATGAATTCGAACATGTCATGAAATAAATAATTTAAACACAAAAATATTACACGTAACGGTGGAAAATATGTAATCGATACGTGTATCGATAACACGTATAAAGCACATAAAAATACAAAGATTGGAATTTTATATTTGAGTTAGCTCAAATAGAATCTTGAGAATATGGGAAATGTATAAATAGTCAGAATCCAAAATACGTAGTGAAACACATTATGGATATTACCCGTAATGGTACAAAATACACGTGCGTAACACATGAGGGACAAAATTGTCATTGCTAATTTTGCGGGGTGTTACAAGAAGAATTATCCGATGTATGATATGGAATTAGCAGCTATCATCTTTGTCTTGAACTAGTGGAGGCATTATGTATATGGAGAGAAGGTCAACATGTTTACCGACCACAAGAGCCTGAAGTACATTTATCTGCAGAAGGATCTAAATTTTCGACAGAGAAGGTTATTGGAAGTGCTGGAAAAAATTTCGACAGAGAAGGTTATTGGAAGTGCTGGAAAAAATTCGTCCTGAGATCAAGTATCATCCAGGCAAGGCGAATGTGGTGGTTGATGGGCTTAGTCGGAAAAGCAGTTTGTGGAGTTTTATCACTACTCAGAGAGAGTTGGCAGCCGAGTTTGACCAGCCAGGTATCGAGGTGGTACTGCAGGGTTTGGGAGTGTCTTTGGCTCAGTTGAGGCTGCAGCCTTCTTTGAGGGAGCAGATTGTGGAAGGTCAAAAATCAGATGCAGAGATTCATAGGTTGTTGCAGCGGGTTTCCGATGGCAAGTTATCAGAGTCGCGCAGCGGAAGTTACTTGGGAGCCGGAGGATCGTATGCAAAAGGATATTCCTGAGCTTTTTGTATGATTATATTTCTTTCGTATGATTGTATTCTTTTGATGAAATTGTATTTCTTTTGGTTAAATTAAATTCTATTGTGTGATTGTATTCCTTAAACTATATTCTCATTTATGTGATTGCATTTCTCTTTGCTTATTTTGTTGATCCTTATTAGTAGTAGTTCTGAGGACAGAACTATTCTGAGGGAGTGATGTAACACCCTAGATTTTTAAATAATGTTTTTGAGATTAATAAATGGATTAAAATGATTTTTGGTGATTTAATAAATATTTTTCTGAAATTTATCTTTTTTTTCGCATGCAAATGTTTTCTTGGGAAGTTCAAAGTCAGAAATTATTTTAAAAAAACCTATTATTTATTAGTAGGGATTATTTATGAATTTTTTGAAATTTTCTGATATTTATTTGACCTATTTGCAAATATTACAAAAGATGGACTTTTGTGCAAAATTACCACTTGTAGTGAAAACTCCAGATTTTCGGATTTTTTGGCTGAGCATGATGCCTAGCCAACTCAGAGGTAAAAAGTTTACTTTTTTTAATAATAGATTTGGTTTATTTTGCAAATTTCTTAAAGAATGGTCTTTTTTTTGCAAAATTGCCACTTAGAAGCAAAATTACAAATTTCATTTTCTGGGTTTACAAACAGTGCTGGCCAAGATTAGATTAGTTTTTTTTTAATCTGAATTTAATTGGTTTATCTAATTTCCAAGTATAAGGATTTATATATGTAAAGATATATTCAAAAGGGATATTTTGCAAATCTATTCAAAAATCCTAATTACCCTACTACCGGCCTAATATAAAAGAGTGCAGCCGTCTTTTTGCTGAACTACACAAAGGATTTTTTTTATTATTGATTTCTTAGAGTTTCGAAGCGAGGATCTTGGTTTTCTTGCGAAAGGAATAACTTTTCTTATTCTTTTATTACTTCGGTTGATTCTTCAAAAAATGTGAGTGACATATGTTTGATTTCTTACTGTTGCATGCATGTTGTATGTGATGATTTGTCTATTAGAAAGCATGTTAGGTGATTGTATGGTGATGTATTGAATTATTGAATAATGAATGAATAAAGATTGAATCTTTTCATGAAAACTATGTTACTGATGATTAAAATTTCATATAGATGACTTGAGATTGTTAAAGAACCTCATAAAAATCATGAGTAGGTTGTTTCCTGTCATATGATTGTTGTTTTGATGTGTTATAATGAGTTGTATATTGATTATTACGTAAAACTGAATAAAAACTTAATCTTTACTGTGTATAGACTTGTATATGATCTGTTGGAGATTTTGATGAAGTAAACTTGATTATTAACATAGTGTAATCACCTATATTCATGGGTAAACTAATGTAAGAGATGGTATATGTGTGTGATGAATTGCAAGTTGGTTTTTGGATAAAAAAGAATCAAGTTTGGGGTTTTGAAAAGGGGTAGATATTCGGGTCTGATGTTTTCAGCCGAAATTGGGTTTTGATGCTTTTGTGATGTTTTCGAGTTGGATTTGAGTGGTTTTGATATTGAGATAGTTTTGAACTTCATACTACATATATACGATGTTTTCTTGTTGCTTTACTGATGCATGAACACCTGTATGAACACACACACACACGCACGCACGCATGCGCGTGCGCGCGCGCGCACACACACACACACACACACATATATATATATATTCTATTTTGAGAAGTTTTAGTGAAAATTTGCTATCTTGTGAATTCGATGTGGTTTTGATTTGTTTTATAAACTCCAGTATGTTATACAAGTTGTATTTGAACATCTTAGGAATTTTGTTTTGCAAATTTATAATTTTATAAAGATTTATTGAAGTATCAGTTGAAATGTGCACGAATTTCAAAGCTGTCAATTTTCGAATATGACAGTCGGCTGCTTCGTTTTTGAACTGAGATGATAGTTTACTGTTAATTCTTGGGTTTTCGGATTTCTTCTTGACAGTCGACCGTCGTGTTTTGCACTGTCTTTGACAGTCGACGGTCAGCACTCTGGCTGATTGTTTTGTTGAGTTTTCTTCGTTTTTCTTGAACGATTGTTTCTTCGATGTTATGGATTATTGATCTACTGTTTTAGATATTATTTTTGCTATAGATTGCAGTATTTTACAGAGAGTTATATTTTGATTATAATAGAATTTAAATTGTATTTCTATTACTTTACAAGTGAAATATATACAGTTTTCGATGGAATTGATGTTTTGTGGTATTCTATGACTCCAAAATATGATTCTCAGTTATTTAATAGATTTAAAATTTTATTTCAATTCTGGAAATTTGTAAGTATACTGAATGAATTTGGTTTTGTTGATTTAAGAAAATTTCTTGATATAAACGTTTTAATGATGAAATAAAGAGTTTTATTGAAAGTTTTAGTGTGGACATTCATTTTGTGAATCTCTAGGAGTTGAGTGGGAGTTCTTTGAACCAGCAGATGAGATTTTGTGAATTTTGACCAGTTGGGGTCATTGGGGTTGTTTTGTGGAATTAAGTCCGGCAGGATACACTAACTCTAGAGAGGGGGAATTTGTGTTTTAATAATATTAATCAACTTAAGGACAGACAGTAATGAAAATGTGATGGAACTTGGGAAGCGTAAATATATGCTCTTAGGATCCAGTCCAACGGATACGTTCCAAGACTTATGTGTTCTGTCTCGAGAGGACTATTAGTATGTTCGCGTATCGAGGGTCTGCAGTGCCTATTCACGGAATATACAGGTACATTCGTGTGTCGAAGGCCGACGGGTCTATTCACGGGATGTGCCTGTGTACTTGCACGTCCAGGGGTGGCGTGGGGTACACGGCAGGGAGGTGATTCTCTGGGTTTTTTGAGCTATTCTTACATGATGCTTGTGCATTGAGGGTTGTGATTCCTATTCGCGGAGTAGTCTGGATCTTGTTTCCATTATCGTGGTAGGATTAGTTGTATAACGAAGGATATAACCTTATAAAGTGAAGAACGATAAGGGCTTACACCGGATCTATGTAGTATGGAATGCATAGAATCCGACAAGTATGTATTAGAGAGTTATTATATTGCATTTGTGTTTTCTTGACTTGGTTTTATGCATTTTTGTTTTCTGTTTTCCTACACTTGACACTTAGTCTAGTTTCACTTGATGTTTTCATGTTTTATTTACTGCCATTTCATATTCCATCTGTTACTACCGTTGATATGTGTTGATCATGACTTTACCTTTTATGTTTTATTTATGTTGTATTTCTTTTGATGTCACTCACACCGTTATGGCTGATTCCTATAGTTTTGGGGGTTAGGATTATCTCTAGCCTCATGTTTTACAGATAGGTACCTATAGCATTGATATTTGGATGCATGTAGTAGAATGATATCGTGGCTTATGTAAATTGTAAAAGAAAGTGTTGTAAAAGAGAAGAAGTTTTTCAAGGTATTTAATTTTCCGTTGTGCTTTGTAAAGAATTGTTGTAATAAAAGTTAAAAAATTTATCTATGTTTTGACTATGTTTACTATTACATTGAGGTTGATACAGGAAATTGTTACATATTTCTGAGATATTATATTGAAAATTCAGGGCACTACACCCTCACCCTACCTTCATATTTTTCTAGGATGTGCACGTCCATACCTAAGGCAAGTCCATTCTTTCCCCTTCTTTAGACACCCCATTCTTTCTGCAAAAGGTGGCTGGCATTGGTCGAATAGGAGAAGCCATCAGCTGTGTGTAGAGATGGAGACTATCATCAGCCAACGAATATAAAAAATCTCTCTAGTAGTAGCTGCCATTGCTCTGTACTCAGCCTCGGTGGAAGAACATGCAACAACTGCCTGTTTCTTGCTCTGCCATGAGATCAGCGAATCACCAAGAAACAGACAGAAACCTGTGATAGACCTTCTGCTAGTTGGATCCCCTGCCCAATCTGAATAAGAATATGCACTGAGCTCTAGTTTGGATATAGACGGCATGAATAATGAGCGAGTGATGGTGCCTCAAAGATATCTGAGGATCCGAAGAAGAGCACCGTAGTGAACTGATGTAGGAGCAGAAACAAACTGGCTGACAATACTAACTGCATGAGCAATATCGAGTCTGGTCATGTATAAATAGACAAGCTGTCCAACAATCTGCCTGTATCTAGTGCGATCAGGAAGGGGCTCACCATCTGTAGGACGAAGCTTCACATGAAGCTCTAAGGGTGTATCAGCTGATCGACTGTCAGAGAGGCATGCAGCGGAAATAATATCTGATGTGTATTTCTGCTAAGAAATGAGTATCCCCTGAGATCCATGAGCAATCTCTAAACCTAGAAAGTAACGTAGCTTACCAAGGTCTTTCATATGAAACTGCTGGTGAAGGTATTTCTGGGTGGATGCAATGCTGACGGAGTCATCCCCAGTAATGATCATATCATCAACATATAGTAGTAGAATTACCCTCCCCTGCGGTGATGACCGCACAAACATAGAATGGTCCTGAGAACTCTGACCAAAACCAGCCTTGGTGATGACAAGGCGAAAACACTCAAACCAGGCTCGAGGGGCCTGCTTCAAACCATATATAGCCCGACGCAGCCGGCAAACATGACGAGGAGGAGTAGGGAGGCCAGGAGGAGGATCCATATAAACAACCTCAGATAAGGTACCATGAAGAAAAGCATTCTTCACGTCCATCTGGTATAACGGTCAGTGGCGGATGGCAGCAACAGCAAGAAGGGTGCGAACAGTAGTCATCTGTGCAACGAGAGCAAAGGTCTCATCATAGTCAATGCCATGTTCCTGAGTAAACCCTCGGGCTACTAGACGGACCTTGTGCCACTCAATAGATCCATCAGGTTGATATTTGACCTTAAAGATCCACTTGCAGCTAATAGGCTGAACGCCCTCTGGTAGAGGAACAACATCCCAAGTGCCAATCTGATCAAATGCACTGAATTTCTCTGCAATGACTTTCCTCCATTCAGGATATTGAATGGCGTCTTGATAGTTCTGGGCTCACGTGTAGAGTGTATAGCAGTGAGATATGCATGAAACTGTGGTGAGTAGGAAGCTAGGGTGGCAAAACCGAACTGGTCAGAAGGACCAGTGGCATCAGGTGTATAATGTGCCGGAGGAATACCAGAAGTGGAATGGGTAGACTGACGAAGAGGTGGTGGACTGACAGGGTGTGTGGGTGAGGACGGTGGAGTAGGTGCATGTGTCAGTGGGGAAGTAGGTGGGATGGGTGCTGGCTATTGTGGGGATGCAGGTGGAGGTTCGGTAGGGGGAATAACAGGTGTAAGGACCGCAGGAGATGTGAATGGAGCAAGAGGAGTGGGATCAAAAGGAATGCTGGAAGATAAAGTCGGGGGGCTTGCAACAACTGAAGAATCGAGAAATCTAGTATCCTCGGGGGGTGGGGGGGGGGGGGGGGAGGGGGGGGGGTCAGGTAGTAAGGTGAGTATTCCACAAAGGAGACTTGTCGAGAAATGCGGACACGACCCGCGGATGGATCGAAACAACGATAACCTTTGTGTTCAGGACTAAGACCTAAGTGAACGCACTTAGCAGCACGAGCGGAGAGCTTCATGCGCTCAGTAGGAGGGAGAAGGACATAACAGGTGCATCCAAAGGTACGGAGCATACTGTAGTCGGGTGGTGAATGATAAAGAGCCTCGTAAGGCGTCTTACCAGCTAGGACAGACGAGGGAGTAATGTTGATGAGACTAACAGAGGTCATGATAGCTTTCGCCCAGAAGGAACGAGGAGCAGAAGAGGAGAGTAAAAGAGCGAGAGCTATCTCAAGGATGTGACGATGCTTGCGTTCAGCTACACCATTCTGCTCATGTGTGTGAGGGTATGATTGCTGAAACAGGGTGCCGTGAGACTGAAGGATTGTTCTCATAGTGATAGAAGTGTACTCACGTGCACCGTCCGATCGAAAATTCTTAATGCGTACACCGAACTGAGTGTGAATCATGGTTGTAAAGACCCGGTAAATATCAGGTATCTCAGATCGCTGACGCATAAGAAAAAACCATGTATGTCTAGTGAAGTCGTCGATGAAGGTAATATAATAGAGATAGCCTTTCCACGATGGTACGGGAGAGGGTCCCCATACGTCGGAATGAACAAGTTGAAAAGGGTGAGTGGTTTCAGAAGTTCTTTTGTGACTAAAGGGTAGGGCAATGTGTTTGGCCAAATGACAACCCTGACAATCAGATAAATATTTAAAAGTGAGAGAACCAATGGTACCACTATGAGCTATAGTCTGAAATCGTGATGCACTAATATGACCTAAACGTCTATGCCATAGATCAGCATCAGAGAAAACAATACCGACAAAACTAGAAGGAGAGGGATGTGCATGAAGAAAATCTAGATAATATAGACGACCCTGACGACTAGCGCACCCAAACTCCTCACCGGTAGAGGAATCAGTAATAGAACACCCTAAAGAGTCAAAAGTAACGACAAGACCACTATCGCACAACGCACTAATATAAATAAGATTTATTGATAAATGAGGAGCATAGAGAACATATGGTAATGTGAGAGTGGGAGAGGTGATTGTCCCTGAGTGTGTGATAAGAAGTGGTGAGCCATCAGCTGTGTGTAGAGATGGAGAGTGAGAAAAAAGTATTGTGCATGTGGTGAATAGTGTCTGATTACTAGTGAGATGATGTGATGCACCAGAATCTAAAATCCAGAACGAATTCATACTGGGAGTGGCAGAAAATGCAGGAGCAGAGGAGCCAACATTGATAGACTGACCCATGAGCTGTAGTTCCAGCTGAGTGGGGCGTTGTTGAGTATTAGCCCAAGCAGCAGGAGACGGCAAGGCCGAGGTGACGGGCATGGCCGAGGATGTGAGGGAAGAAGCACTGCGAGGAGAAACAAGACCATCGCTGCTATGACTGAGAGCACAATGTGAAGGGAGATGTTGCTGGTGCCTGGATCGGGGTAGGGGTAGGGCGGTGCTACCGGTGACGGAAGTAGAGGTGGAGTATGGTGATGAGTGATGTAAGGAGAAGGTAGAAGGCCTGAGGAAGACTGAGAATGGCGATGCTGCTTGTTGAATCTGGAGGAGGAACGAGTGGTGGTTGCATAGGGGAAGTCAGTGGAGCCGGAAATATGTGGGAGAGACTGAGATGCCATCAAGTTGTAGGACCTGTATATATATATAATAATAATAATAATAATAATAATAATAATAATAATAATAATAATAATAATAATAATATATATATATATATATTTTTGTTTGGAAACTTTTTTTTTGTGAACACGGAAGAGAAGAAGAAGAAGAAGAAAAAATGTATTGGGTAGTAGAAGAAGAATGGCGAAGAAAAATTAAAATAATAATAATAATAAATAAATTTTAAAAAAAAAGAATCTGGAGTTCGGATCTGGAGGGATCGGGAGTTGAAAATCTGGAGTTAGGATCTGGAGGGATGACTTCGGATCTTGAGTTGAAGATGACTTTGGATCTTGCTTCTGTACAGTGTTGGGTTATTGAAGATGACTTTGGATCTGTACTCAGCTGGAGGAGGAAGAAGATCTCGAACGAAGATGATGCAGGATCTGTAATCAGGGGTTTTGATGATTGATGATGACTTGATGCTTGATCTGATATGGGGATTTGAAGGATTTGAAGTTCGGATCTGCAGCGGAGAGGTTGAAAATGGAGTTTTTTTTTTTTTTTTTTTTTTTTTTTTGAAATCTAGGATTTGGAGAAGAACGGAAAAATTTGTATAACTTGGCTGTTGGAATTTGAGGATTTTTGGATGGAAATTTTAAGAAAGAAAAATTTGGATAACTGACTCGTTAAGATAAATGAGAGAGAATGAATACAATATTGAATATTGAATCGAGTTTAACCAAGTACAATACCACCTATATATAGGAGGTGAACAAATATCAAAACAACTCTACCACCAATATGGGACTATAATATCTAACACCCTTTAATTGGTAAACTACTGCTTGACTTCTTCATTTAGTGTTCACAGTTCTCTGCCGTGCATTGCCTTATGTTTGGCAAAACTTGTTAATTTTTTTTACTAAATATGATCCCAGTCAAGCTCTCTGTTTTTTTAAATTGATATGTAGTTTCTATGGTTTTTGCAGATGTTTACATTGAGATTACAATGCTCCAAGGTATTCTTGATTTTCTCACTCCAACTGCTTTCCTTTTCTTTTTGGAAAAGGGCTACATGTTGTAGCCTGGCTTTAGACCTAGAGAATTCCCTTACCATATAAAACTTGAAGAATTGTCTGTCGATTCTGTTGGATTTATATGTTTTGCATGCACATGTTCGATGATAAGACGATGAAGCGATGAGATGGAATCGAAGCGAATAGTTAAAAAAAGAGAATAAAGCAGTCAACAACAACAATAGTAACAGAGAAGGGGACAATCGACTGGCAGTCGATTGTCACTGCCTCAGGCCAAAGTCTTGATGATTGCGTTCGACCGCAATCTTGTGTAGTGGACCTTCTTGTGCGCTAATGAGTTTTTGGGTCGGGTCTTGGAGATTCGTATGAAGCCCAACTTCGTCTTCAAGTTAGATAGTACGACTCTCAACATATGATTATCTCTTCAGTATACATCAGATGATTTATATATCAAGTGTATCAAACTAGGGTTTCTCTAGATCTCTGTATAATTAGTTGTAACGGCTCTAAGAACGATATGATTCAATTGAGTGCCGAATAGAAGAAGATAATACTTCATTTGAGAGGTGAGAGATTTCTCCATTGTAAATAACAAGTAGTTCCAGTTCGGTTTGAGAGAGAGTCGTGGTGAGAACTGTAATTGTTAGATGATATACTAGTTTAGTCTCATATTGGTTATGTATTAGTTTAGTCTTCTATTCTCTCCTATATGTATTAGCCATATTGTACTCAGTTTATTAATCAATCAATCAATAAAGAATATTTTCCTATCCCTAATTCTAACATGGTATCGGAGCCTATCGTCCTATAAGATCTATACTATTTTCTATGCTCGTCGTCGAGGTGGAGTGATTCTCGTCTTCATCGGAATCACTCCACCTCCCAACATCTCTCTTCCTCTCTCGATCTTCCTCTTCCGGGATCAAAACCCTAATTCCCTTCTCCATCAATCAACAGCCACAAACCCTAGCCGTCACCACCTACCTCTCCAAAACCCTAATTCCAGTTCTCCAAAAAATCAAAACCTTAATATCTTCAACCAACTACGACGAATTCCCCCCGACCTTGGCCTCTTCATCAACAAACCCATCAATAAACGGCGGCGACCAAATCCACTGCTCCTCTTCTTCGCCGAAATCCACAGCCGCAATCACTTTCTTCTTTCCTGTTCTTTATCTTTTTCGTCCCGTGCGCCTGCACTACAAACCACCACCAACTTCACCTTCTGCACCTCCTCCCCGCTGCTCCTCCAAACCCCACTCCATTACTAACTGAGCTGAAACCTCCATTCAATAATCAGTATTATTTTCATCTCTCTGATTTATCATAACATGGCATCAGAGCCAATAGTCCTATCAGGCCTATACTAATTTGATCCTCGTCGTCGAGGTAGGGTGGTTCTCGTCTTCATCAGAATCACTCCACCTCCTGACATTCCTCTCCCGATCTTAATCAAAACCCTAATCTCCCCTAAAGCCATAAATCTCCACTTAACCTAATTACCCTCTTAATCATCAGCCGCCTCCCTAATCCTCCCTCCCTCCTCTGTCTCTTTTCAAAACTGTTACCCCTGTTTCCCTAATACCCTAACTCTAACCCGTTAGCAAACCCAGACCCGTTACCCGTCTCAAACCCTTCTTCTCCCCCTATATATTTCCCTCCCCGACTTCTCACCTTATGCAAACCCTATACAGCCGCTGTAAACCTGTTCCCCCTTCCACCTCTCCACCTCCCACCTGCTCATCCCGCCTGCCGCCCTGTTCATTAACCCATCCCCTCTCCCGTCTTCGTCTTCCGCCCTGCACTTCCATCCTTTCTTCGACCCTCTTCGTCCATCTCCCTGTCGCAACTCCACAGCAGCGCCTCCCCCTGTTGTTGCCTCCCGGCGTCGCAACTAGCAGCAACTGCAGTGCCTCGCTGTGTTCCCCTATCGCGCCTCCACGATGTAGCAGCAACATCCAGCGACTCCACAACAGCCTCGCCATGCCCCCTGCAGCGAACTCCCGTCGTTGTTGTGCACTTTCAGTCGTCGCCGCTCCGTCCAGTCACCATCTGTAGCCAGAGCCAAGCCCTATAGTTGCTGTTGGGTTACTCTGTTTTGATGGGTTTTTTATCTTGTTGAATCCTGGCCGTCCATCGCTTTGGTGATTTGATCATCACGATCTTCATCATCCCATCCGATCATCATCAGCTAGTGGACCTTGGCCATTCGATCTTGATCTTTGATTGTTAGCCGTCGGATCTGCATCATCTTGATCTCTTGATTGATAACCGTTCGATCATCCGATCTTGATCCACATCAAGATCCGTGCCCGATCGTTGATCGATCTTGATCATCATCGCTCTTGGATCTAGCCGTTGGATCTCTTGATCATCGAGATCCGTGCTTAGTTTTGTGATTGCGATCGTGATCGTTTGTTCGTGATCATCTTTTACGTGATTCGTTGCTACTGAGTTCGTGCCCGGGAATCCGTTCTCGTTATTCTCTTTCTCTCAGTTGGATTCTTCATCTCTCAGGCAAGTAACTTGTACTCAACTTCCTTTGTATGATACAAGTCATAAATACCGCTTGTAGTGCAGTTTGGGTTCTAAAGACAACTCGTGTGTGTGTTTGTAGCGCCCCGAATTTCTAATATAATATCTTTGAAAATACGTGGCACAATTCCCAGCATCAACTTCAATGTAATACTAAACACAATCAAATACCAATAAAATTTTTAACTTTCATTACAATAATCAATTACATAGCACAGCGGAATATAATACATCTTAAATCACAATTCTCTTTTCTTTACAACACTTTCTTTTCATTTTACATATGTCACTAAATCAACTGAACTCAATCATCCAAATCCCAAGCTCTAATCAACAACAACCTGTAAACATGAGGCTAGAGATGATTCCTAACCCCCAAAACTAAAGGGGTCAGCCATAAAGATGTGAGTGACATAAAAACAAACAACATAAATAAACATTAAGCATAGATTCTTAAACAACATGTAATACACAAGAATACATAAATATGACATAGCAAGGAAACATGTAAACATCAAGTGAAGCTAAACTAAGTGTCAAGTGTGGGAAACAGGAAAACACATGTATAAAACCAAGTCAAGAAGACACAATTCTATATGCGGACTCTCTAATGCGTACTTGTCGGAGTCTATGCATCCCACTCTACATAGGTCCAGTGCAAGCCCTTAACGTCTCCACATTATAGGGTTCAATCCCCGCTATGCAACTAATCCCATCACGATGACTACTACGAGATAAAGATAAACTGTGAGTATTAGCCCATGCCCCGATAATTCCGGAGGTCAATCTCTATCCACAGATAATTCCGGAGACTATTTCACTCACACCTGAGAATCTTCGAGAATACCCCACACCGCAAGCAATGGCACCTCATCACACGAATACCACATGTGCGTCGCCTCGACTTCGATAATTTCGGAGATCAATCCCACACCACAGGTAATTCTGGAGACTATTTCACTCACACTTGGATAATTCCGAGGATCATCTCACACTGCAAGCCATACTGAGGTCCATAACTCATGTTCCCGTTCATCATATCACCACTAGTGCCTGTCCTTATCATTTAGGTTATTTATTTACTTAACAAATCTCCTAGAGTTGGTGTACCCTACCGGACTTAACTCAACAACTGATCAACTAAAACGCCTCAACAGGCCCAAACATAAATACTCAACCGCCGGTATACTAGGGTCACACACACCCTCTAGAGACTCACACTCACATATCCCAAACCGAACTTCCAACATAAATTGTTCAACTTAACATCTTGAAAACATATGCTCAATAGAATATAAGTATAAAATAACAAGTTATAGATTAAAGTATTTAGAGAATAAATCATTTGAAAGAATATTCAAAAATATAAAGGTACATCAGTATCAGTCGACTAATAACAAGCGTGAGTCGACTGTCCAGAAAGAGAATTTCATAGTTTTAAGAAAATAAGCTAAGTGTTATAAGTCGACTTATAGAAGTCATACGTCAACTTACCAGTGAGAAATTCCAGTAATCTTTAAGAAAATATTCCAAGTGTTATAAGTCGACTTATAAAAGTCATATGTCAACTTACCAGAGAGAAATTCCAGTAATCTTTAAGAAAATATTCTAAGTGTTATAAGTCGACTTATAAAAGTCATAGGTCGACTTACCAGAGAGAAATTCCAGTAATCTTTAAGAAAATATTCTAAGTATTATAAGTCGACTTATAGAAGTCATAGGTCGACTTACCAGAAAGAAATTTCAATACAACTAAAGAACATAGCAGTCGGGTCGTATCAGTCGACTGAAAGGTCATGCCAGTCGACTATCGGCCTACAGACCGTATAGTTTTGGTTGTGCACAATTCAACCGATACGTAGTTTTACTTCATGAAAACAATTTCTACAAAAAATATATTTCTTATATGATCAAATATAACTGGTAGAATACAAAATAGTCCCTAAAACTAGATCAACTCCTTAAAATCATAAAAATGGAGATTTTGTTGATTTCTTTCAATTAAAACATGAATTTGTGCATATAATCAAATTTTAGTTTTCTTAAAATTTTATCGATCACTGAAATAGTTTGTATTCAGATCCAAACCCTCAAAATATCAAAATCTCAAAGAAAATCCCCAATTTGGATATATTTTCTCAATTCAATTAATTCCTCAAATTTCAATTCTCAAGACACGATCTCTTGATTCATAACTCTTCCATTCAATTTTCTAAAAAATCTGAATTTCTACCACAACTCATAACCATAATCAAATTTGTAATCACATTCCACTAGGGTTTCACAAGATCCAATTTTTTATCCAATCCATAATATGCATAATCATGTTCAACCCTAAATATGCTTTCTAGCAATATAATTCAATATCTCAGATCCAATAAACATTCATAGATCAAACAACCAAATTGTACCAAATCACATACATAAACAAATCAACAAAATAATTACATTCAAAATACACAAAGCAAACAAACATGTCACTCATCCTGAAATGAAGAAATCCAACAAGAAAGCCTTCCCTTTTTGCGAAATCCAAGATCCTTCTCTCATTCCTCCAAAAATAATAAATCTTTGTGTTGTGCAGCGAATGACGGCTGCGTTCACTTCTTTTAAATACCCAAAAATAGGATCTTAGGGTTTTAGACATATTTGCGAAATAACCCATCGAAAACATATCTTTACATAAATAGATTCCTATACTTGGAACTTGATAAAATTAATTAAATTGTGATTTAAAAACAAAGTAACCCTTACTTTCCAGCTGGCACTGATTAAAAGCCCAGAAAAATAGTTTTGCACTTTCACCCCTCAAAATGACAAATTTGCAAAAATGTCCTTCTTTTTCTCAATATTTGCAAATAGATCTAATTAATTTCAGAAAAATCTGGAAAAATTATAAATAAATCCCAAATAATAAATAATGATTTTCCATAAAATAATTTTGGCTTCTAAACTTTTCAAGAAAATATTTGCACGTGTTTCGCACGTGTAAAAAGATAAATTTCCAGAAAATATTTATTAAATCCCCAAAACCCATTTTAATCATTTATAAACCTTTAAAAATAATATTTAAAAATACGGGGTACTACAGTGTTATTCTTGATGAGTGTTGTTTCTATAGTGTTTTGACCATAGTTGCCTCACGACACAATATTGACATGAAACAACTTAGGTTTTGCCCATTCTTGATTTGATCATGTATGTGAGACTTCTTGTGAGAAATTGGGTATTTGTGGAGAACCATGTGATAGACTTATTTTAGATATGTTAATTACCCTATTTCATGATATTTGGACACTTGGTAGACTCGATTTCATGTTTTGTTGTGTTTGGATCAAGTTTCGTTGAATCTATGTTGATTTTGGTTTTTGAGGAAATTCTGTGTTTTGTCGATGATCTGTCTTGATCAGTAATTTAGACCATATTAAGTTCTGTATATTAATTTCAGTATAAAACATTATTTATAGAGAAATTCGTCTTCTTTCCAACCCCTCTGACCTTGCTCAATTTCGTTTTCGTATGTGTGAAATATGACTGTTTTACTACAGAGGTGTAGATCATTTCCAAATTTCATTTCTTGGTAATTTTGATGATTAAATTAATTTGATACTAGTTCTAAACATGTTATTTTGATCTGAAACTTTGGTCAGTTTTTCTATGCTTATTTAGGGATTACCCAGAATTTTGATGGATTTTAATGATGAGTTTTATATGCCATTTTATGCTTGTTTATAAAAACTATACTTGCTGTATTTTGCTCGCTATTCTGTAAAGAATCGTATTTTCACCCTGATTCCTTTTACTGTATGGAAAATATTTGTGAAATATAAAAGTTAGCTTATTCCATCTATTTTCATCTCCCTTTGGCGGATTTGGATTTCGTTTCACTGGTTGCGAGATATTATAGTTTTTGTATAGCAGTGTTGGGAATTCCAGATTTGCAAACTATCGTTTATTGATGTTTTATGATTTTTGATGACTGATCTAATATTACTGGAAAATTATGAAACTTTATATTCTGATACTAGACATACAGGAGAATACTCCAGATTTTTCGTGGATTTATTTAATGAGTTTTGATGCTATTTTCCTTCTCTTGAATTTATTTTTCTGATTTCTGGCTAAACCTATTTTCTGGCTTCAAATCATCTTTGAGTTATGATTCTGTAAATTAGTATATGACTTATTTGTATTCGCTGGATTCGGTTGGGAGTCTATTATATAGACATTTCAACAGATTCAGATTTGCATGTTTGTAACATCGAAAATTTCCGTTTTGCTTCGGTGTGATCTTGCTGTCTTGAACTAGAGACATGGTTATTTTATTCTTTTATGAGTTATTTTGTACCCGTACATGTTTATCTTACAACGTGAACTTGTTACATGATCATGCCATGATATTCTTGATATGTTTTGTACACCTACATGCTTGTTTGACATTAATAATAAATAATCAAATCGGGGTTTAAGAAAAAGATCTAATAGTGGATAATTCAGAAACGTGTACTCGGAAGGGGGCCCGTGTTTCCCACATTTGGAATTTGGTATATGATTTGGATTATTTGGAATTTGGTATATAATTTGGTTAATTTGGAATTTGGTATATGATTTAGATTACTTGTCCCTGAGTACACTGCCCTCTATGATTCACTATGAAATCTAAAGCAAAATTGATTGTTGTAGCAACCATGCAGTGTGGAATGCATGAAGTGCTACCTAAATAGTAATCACTACAAGACTTGATTACATGATACTTGAACATGATACATGTTACTTGATTTTGTGATCTTGATTACATGACACATGAGACTCGATACTCGACATAAGCTACATGATTACATGTTACATGACCACTTAACACTTGCTACTTGAAACTTGTTACTTGTCACTTGTACATGATTACATGATACTCGATACTTGATACTTGTTTACATAATACTTGTTCACTTGACTCTTGATATATGCCACTTGTACTTGTTCACTTTACCATTCTAGTTGTTATTACACTTGTTATCATGCTTATACCATGTTGCTAGTTAGTTTCCCATGTACTTGTATCCTGCATTA
Source organism: Hemerocallis citrina (assembly GCA_017893485.1). Classification (NCBI taxonomy): domain Eukaryota; kingdom Viridiplantae; phylum Streptophyta; class Magnoliopsida; order Asparagales; family Asphodelaceae; genus Hemerocallis; species Hemerocallis citrina. Next base: position 382,978 of record JACEHZ010000706.1, read on the forward strand.
CAAGCAGCCCGTAACTTGCAATTGACGGGTACTTGTTTTCTTTTTTCTATTCCCTGCAATTGTTAAATTGCAGATTTTGGAGAACAAGTTCCAGATGGTACTGGTGAGATGAAGTATTAGTGCTGGATTTTATTGTTATTATTTCTTATAGCTTGCTTGAATAATATTGTATTTTGATACTTGGATTTATTCTGGTATTTGGGCAACGTGGCCCAGGATTTTGACTTATTCAGATCATGACTATTTAATATTTATATATTTGATTTTAAGTATTCTTGTTGATATTTTAGTTCATATGTGCATGTTGGTTGATACTTTTGCTTCCGACTCTGATTATTCTGTGAGATGTTGTAAAGATTCTTGAACAGCTTATGGATGATGAAAATTATTCGTTGGGCTTTTGTCGCTTATCCGTATTCCGTATTCTCTTTTGGGAAGCGGGACGTGATAGAAACCCAACCCTATTCATCTTCCTCATCGAGCTCCTCCTCCAGCCATCGACTGCAACCGTCACCTTCATCGCTCCACCGCTCATCTCCTCCACTCCGTCAGCAACCCCGAGCGCCCTGCTTCCATTGCCTGCACAACCCGTCATCCTTTTCCTCGAGCCATCGTCCTCATCCTCATCCCCCCTTACCCTGTTCTCCTCAACCCTCGCGACTTCCTCTCGCCCTCGTCGACCGCCCGCTGCACCCCTCCTCATCCGCGATCACCGCTGCCATTGCAACAGCCCTTGCTACATCTTCTCCCATTTGACTCTCGCCCTCCTCTTCATCCCCGAGCACAGAGCACCCACCGTGGTCGCCTTCAAGATCCTCACCGATGTTAGAAGAGGGTATCTCGATATCTTTTTCATTATTGGACCTGTCATGCTTCTTCTTCTTCTTCTTGTCGATGGATTTGGTGGCGGCGAGATTGCCGCCTTTGAAGTTCAGCCTCCAGATCCGACGTTCCAATTGGCCGGGGGATTGTTGTTTAATGTTTGGACCAGCGCATCAGATCTAGTTGCGGGTGTTGCTGTTTTGAGCCAGATCCAGGTGCTGCTGTTTTGATTCAAATGTGGATGCAAATTGTTTAGATCCAATTGCTATCTTGCTAGTGCTACTGTTGATTAAGATCCAATACCCAACTCCCATACCCGACCTGATTCACCCAAAAAAAAAACTTGCGCTTCTACATCCAGATCTTCAACTCACTCTGGTTGATCGATCGTGATTGTCAACTCACTCCGGTTGATCGATCGTTTCTTGTGCTTCTACATCCAGATCATCAACTCACTCCGGTTGATCGGTTGTGATCGTCAACTCACTCTGGTTAATCGATCGTTTCTTGTGTTTCTACATCCAGATCGTTAACTCACTCCGGTTGATCGATCGTGAGTTCGAGAGGGAGTGTTATCAGCATCCAGTTCTCAGTTCTGGGATGATATCCCATCACATCGACAATTCTCAGGTCTGTGTTGACTATGTCTTAAGTCAGGGGTGAGATCCCATCACAGATCGGGATATGGCAAATCCCGCAACTGTTCGGGATAAGATCTCAACAGTGCGCTACCACCACTTCCTTCCGCAATACTCTACTTCTCAATTTCGTCACATGCGCCATCAAGCGCTATCATTGCACCACAGTTTGTCGTTCCTTCCACATCAACATCGTCAGTATTTCAAACTCTTATTGCTTGAATCAATTTGAGTTTGAGAGGGGTATTAGATGATATATTAGTTTAGTCTCATATTGGTTATGTATTAGTTTAGTATTCTATTCTCTTCTATATATATGAGCCATATTGTACTCAGTTTATTAATCAATCAATCAATAAATAATATTTTCCTATCCCTAATTCTAACAGTAATATTCTTGTATATTATCTAGTTGAATAATATCTCGATTCTTCTTCATCCGGATTAAGGCGAAAGCCCAAATTGAGATAATTTTTGTGTGCTTTGCGTGATTGTTGTGATTTAATATTTGCTTGGTGGTTTGTATAGATCATATCGAAAACTTAACAAGATCCTTTAGAGAGAATAATTTACACTAATGTGTTCAAATACTAAAATAGCAGGATGGCGACGGGTCAAGAGATTTCCAGGCTTGGGCATGGACAAACCCCGTGAGAGTCGGAGTTGCAATTTAAAGTAGCATCATCTATTTGTTTACATTTGATGCAATATGGCCCATAAGAGCATAGGCCCGCACTGAATTCTATTGGCAAGCCCACTACAAGCCCTGCCCAACTCACTACAGAAACTGGACCCCACTGCAATCTAATCCGGTTCCAGTTTGGACGTGGCAAAATTGAGATCGACTGCACTAACAAATTTCGTCCAATAAAATTTGGAGAGAGAAACAAGAAAGCTTGCTCCTTTTTGGAAGAAGAAGAAGAACAACTATGGCTTCAGTTGCATCGAGCATCAGCTCCCTCATCCCTCAACCCACCTCTTGTTCTCGGCGCCAGCTTTCATGGGGGCTCATGTTAGCAACTCCCCATGTCCACCTCTTCCTTCATCCTTCTTCTTCTTCTTCTTCAGGCAAGTCTCTCAAATGTCTATTCTTGACTTGGGTTTTGAGTAACAATGTAAAATAATTAGTGGGTAACGATCATTTTTGGAGTAAATTAAGGATGGTTATTTTGTGATTAGTGAAAAAGTGATTTAAATTATATTTGGTGCATGATGAATTAGATGGATATTTGTTCTATTTCATTCCATTTTACTTGCTGAAGAATAGTTTAAAGCTTAACTAGATTTGAATATAATGCACATATATTCAGCTGTGGAAATGGGAATAACACCAATTTTATAACACTCTATTCCGATTGCCAAGCACTTGTGATGCAGCGTTAAGATTTCACGCTTAAGTGAGGGGTAACATGTTCGATTCTGGACTAAGAGGAAATATTGGATTATTCTTTCTTCCCGATGTAGGCAGGCAGTTATAGCCAAATGACGAAAAAAATAGACTTTAATCTAATTTTATTCAGCTATCAGATTCATATGAGAGAGACCTTAGTATCTAAAATCAATCCTATACGCATATTAATGACCCTACCGATGGACCAAGGGTGAGGGTTTTAATATTTATATTCTAACACGCCCCCGCAGGTTGAAGGCCATTTTTTTGGGCCAAGACCTGGACTATACACAGCGGTATTTTTTTTTTTCAATCCGCATTTTAATTGCGCTGCCAGTGAGATTCGAACCTGGGCTGCTCTGATACCATATTAATGATCCTGCCGATGAACCAAAACTCCGAAGTTGTGATAAGGGTGAGAGTTTTAATATTTATATTCTAACAATGCATACTTTATGATAAAGAGGACCAAAACCGATTATAATAAAATCAGTCAAGAATTTCGAAGCTTAATATATGAGCCTAGGTTGATTTACTAATAAGATGACTCCATAAGGTACAAAACTGGGTTTATTAGATGAGGATCCAGGTGTCACTATGGGCTCTGATACGATGTTATACTGTTCATGATATGTGCTTCTCCATGTGACTGGTATCACATACCCTGATTTTTCTTCTGTTTATTGTTTTTCCAGGCAGGGTTAGCTCGCCATTACTGGTTCAATGCAAAGCTCAAACAGTAGTTGCAACTAGTCTTGGACAAGGCACTCCTGTAAGGCCAACAAGTATACTGGTTGTTGGAGCCACTGGAACGTTGGGTAGACAAGTTGTTAGGAAAGCATTAGACGAAGGGTATGATGTTAGATGTCTTGTGAGACCTCGCCCAGCTCCAGCTGATTTTCTTCGAGATTGGGGTGCTACTGTTGTCAATGTAGGTTTGGTTTCCGAGTAGCGCTTTTCTTTCTCGTTCTCTTCTTTCAAGCATATGAAACCCCCAAAAAAATGCTAATTTGTTTCAGTATCTAGCGATCCGGAAGCTATTTGCAAACAGAGCTAATATTTGAGACATCAAAAACTCGTGAAGAATATGTATAATAAGAAAGATACTCTTGTATATGTTATAGATTGACTTCATATGATATACTTTGCTATCATGATATTAACAATTATTGTTTGATAATTAATTCATTGCAGCCTTTATTGTATACATTTTCTCATTATCTTGACTTCTATCAGAACCTGCAACAGTTGTACTTGTCTGATTATGGTAGTTTTCCACTCCTTAACTTCTATGTTAAAAATGATACATGATTTCAGTACCATCTTTTTATTGTTTAGTTTTTAACCTGTGGTGGTTAGGCCTCTCTACGAAGTACTAATTTCAGGATACTTATTTCATGGTTGAATGCTAGAATGAATTCCTTTCTTGTTTTCCTTTTCTCTTCATGATTGTTTGACATCTAGTCATTTTTCGAAAATTTTGCCGAACTGCCCCACTTTTTGAAAATATTTAGCGATATGCCCTACTTCCCAAAACAATTAGCGATATGCCCTTGTTTAGGACACGTCAGCAAGAAACGTTATTGGGAAAAACGGCATAGGTTATTTCCATGCCGTTCTTCCCAATAACGGCATCTGTTTGGAAAAAAAATTGCATGCCGTTATTTGGAATAACGGCATAGGTTGTTTTGTTTTTCGAGAGCTTGTAGTCTCCACTTAGAGAAAAAATTGCAAGTATGAAAAATCTTATAACAGATGCCGTTATTTCAAATAACGGCATTCTCAATACTGATGCCGTTATTCGGAATAACGGCATCAGTTATAAATTTTTTTAATGAAAAAGTAACTTATTATTCATCCTCTCTGATGAATAAGTAAAATATATATATATATATATATATATATATATATATATATATATATATATATATATATATATATTACTTATTCATCAGAGAGGATGAATAATAAGTTACTTTTTCATTAAAAAAATTTATAACTGATGCCGTTATTCCGAATAACGGCATCAGTTATAATTTTATTTTTATTTTTATTTTTTACTTTTTATCAATTGTTTCTGTTTCCAAACAACGGCAACTGATGCCGTTATCACCAATAACGACATCAGGCATTCGAATGCCGTTATTCAGGATAACGGCATTGTTTATAAGTTTTTTTCACACTTAGAACTTTTTAAACTTAGAAGATTCACACTTGTAAGACAAATATACTGATGCCGTTATTCCAAATAACGGCATGCAATTTTTTTTTTCAAACAGATGCCGTTATTGGGAAGAACGGCATGGAAATAAGCTATGCCGTTTTTCCCAATAACGTTTCTTGCTGACGTGCCATAAACAAGGGCATATCGCTAATTGTTTTGGGAAGTAGGGCATATCGCTAAATATTTTCAAAAAGTGGGGCAGTGCGGCAAAATTTTCTCATTTTTCAATGTGGTGATCAAGTTGGTCCAAGTTGGCAGAGCTCAACAAATGATGGAACAAAGTAGTTTCTTGATCCACTGTATGAAGTTCACTTCTGATGCTTAAAAGTCGAAACCACTTGGTTTTATAGGCTTACTTAAATATTGAAGGAGAGGGGAGGTGATGAGAGTTAAAATCTTAAAACTGTAATTTTGTTGCAAAGTGCTGAGGATGGGAATTTAAATTTCTGCCTCTGCTTTTTCCAGCATCAATATCATGAATTCATAAGTTAAAAAGTGAATAATACTGACTTTGAACTGATATGCATCTAACTGCCAAAACTATAATGTTTTGCTGTATATGTCGATCCATTTATGAGCCATTGGCCACCTTCACTAGTTAAACATCGGTCTGTGCCAAGCCTTCTGTCGAGGAAAAACTCATTGACCCAGTTGGTTGTGTAATGTTTGACCTACATCTGACAGTTTAGTGTTTATAGTACTAAAAAACTATAACGGCTTCATGTAATTTTTCCTATTAAGAGTTCTCATCCTTTGTCTTTCCTATTCAATTTTGTTTGTTGTACTAACTGTATATGGGTTGATATACCCTTGTGCTCTTTGTATCGTCATGCTGATATTTGCATTCCTAATTATATTTGTGTAGGCTGATCTGAGCAAACCAGAGACTATACCGGCAACTTTAGTTGGTGTCCATACAGTAATTGATTGTGCAACGGGACGCCCAGAGGAACCTATACGCACGGTACTTAATTTAGAGTTAAATTTGTTTCTTGGAATTCATTTCCTCAAAAAGAAAAGGAAAAAACTCATTTTTTTTTGTTTGAGATAAAAGTGACCCCCCGATCACCAGTTTCATTAATGAAAAGTTAACGAAACAAATCATATGAAATATTACAACCCAAATCTAATCCAATCTCCTACATCAAAAAACTAAACAATACAACAACATCCACATAACATAAAGCATGCATCCATCCTTCAAAATAGAAGTAAGACCATCGTAAGTCCTACTCCTCACCTTGTGTACGCTGCCTCTTCCTCACCCCTACTTGACCTGCCCAAGTCTCGATTAGAGCCAAAATTTTATGCAACATCATATTAAATTTACAATTAGTGCTGTGGAAGCAAGTATCGTTTCTGTCTAGCCATAAGATCCACAAAATAGCCGCTACAGTATTATCCCACGTACCCCTAAACTCTTTCCTATTGTTTGTTGATCTCCTGCCCCCATATGTCATTGATCTAGTTGGGAGTGTCTAAAATACCAAATCCCAAACCCAAAGTTTCCCACTTCAATTTAGCCTTCGGACAATATATGGTTTACATCCTCCTCCCCTAAGTTACATTGCAGACACCACACATCGATCATAACGTTACGTTTCCTTAAGTTCACTTTTGAAAGAATTGCGTTCATCACTAGCCAGAGGAAAGCATTAACCTTTGTTGGGGCTTTAGATTCTCCTCAAATATTTTATAAGAACGTAGTTACAGATGCAGACATGTTCAGCTGTTAATATTTACGCACGATGTATTTCACAATCGGACTTGCATCAAGAAGGTATCTATCTATGAAAGGATTTACTATGTTGTTTGCATTTATGTTAGATAGAGCTGGACCTTTTCTTATATTGAATGCAATTTGCTAATTGTTTAATTAGGCAATATTTCAAATATGCCAATGGTATTTGTTGGTTTAGACCTGTTCTAACGGATTCTTTCTGTTTAGGTAGATTGGGAAGGAAAAGTTGCCTTGATACAATGCGCGAAGTCTATGGGAATTCAGAAGTACGTTTTCTATTCCATTCACAACTGTGATAAGCATCCTGAGGTTCCTTTGATGGAAATCAAGTACTGCACTGAGAAATTCATTCAAGATTCTGGCCTAAACTACATCATTATCCGATTATGTGGGTTCATGCAGGTATTTATAACAAGTCTGATACTGCCTAATTTGTAGTTTTCCCGTAAATATTTTTGAATAGACTGTAAATTGGCACGTTTCAACGGGAATTTTCAGATCATATTGAATCACAGGAATTTTCACAATGCTGTTTAGGACATCACAGTATTTACTGTGAATCTTGTATTCTTATTATATGATTGCTAATTGATTATTGGCTTCTCAATATGCATGCTTGCAAGCGCTTTTTCAAGAATTTCCTCTGAACATAATATATTTCCTTTTGAAAATTTATTTATCTCTGATTTTATTATTCTTTTTTTTCCCCGCTACTCCAATTCAAAGGGCCTGATTGGGCAGTATGCAGTGCCAATACTAGAAGAAAAGTCTGTATGGGGAACTGATGCTCCAACTCGAATAGCTTACATGGATACCCAGGTCAGGTTTAGTTTATAAGTAGACAGTTATTTTGCATCCCTATATACTTCTAAATATTTCTATTTCTGTTATTCCAGGATGTCGCTCGACTAACATTTATAGCTATGCGCAATGAGAAAGTTAATAAGAAGCTTATGACGTTTGCTGGACCCCGGGCATGGACAACTCAAGAGGTATTTTGGGATACATCTTGTTGTTATTGTCTTCAAGTTGTACCCTCTACTTCGGTTAAATTAGAAGAATAGCCTTTGAAATTAAGAACAGACTCAAGATGGGTCTGAATCTGGAGACTGTAGTCAATAAACATCGGGTGTAGTTCTTCGTAATGTAGAAACTATATCACAAACTGACATCACTTCTCCTTTATAACTAAACCATAAACAAGGAAAATCAGATCAACCTGTTGACAGTGAGACCAACGTTTATCCAGATGTTAGAAATGATCAATGACATTCATTTTGCTTATGCTATGGCTATATAACAAAAATGAAACCCCAGTAGGGATTTTATTTTTATTTTGTAATAACAGTAACTGAATATTAAGTTTGCAGAATATTATTCTTCCTTCAACTATTTCTAAAAATAGTACTTTTTAAAATAAATATCTATACCATGGATCAATACGATAGCTCGTTGGCTATCAACAACATTTACTTGTTAATCATAGTGCACGAACTACACTAAATGCGGAAACTTAGATAACAAGTCTGCCCAATTAGAATTTGATTGTATCACTTGTTTTGAAGTTTTTTAACGCAATTACATCTTTCCCATTCTCATATTTGGAAATTCCAGATGAGAAAAATCAAAGCAATAATTTATCATCCCCCCGTCAGAAGTTGTAAAACTTGCTCAACTTGGTTCCAGGTTATTACTTTATGTGAGAGACTTGCAGGGCAAGATGCGAATATAACCACCGTTCCTGTTTCTGTCTTGAAGTTCACTCGACAGCTCACTAGGTTCTTTCAGTGGACAAACGATGTTGCTGATAGATTGGCTTTCTCAGAGGTAATTAGTCGAACTTTTACCACTTTTCACAATATTATATAAATTAGCTTATGTAAAGCTTGACTCAGAAAGTTCCGGGGCCAAATTTGTAACCTAGTATTCCATTTTATTGTTGTTCATTAGAAATGTTGTCAATATAGGAAACATAAGGCATTCAAAATCTATTTGTTGGTGGGATTGTTAATTTCAGGTTCTCTCTAGTGACACGGTCTTCTCAGTTCCAATGACTGAAACGTACAGTCTTCTCGGAGTAGATCCAAAAGATATCGCCACGTTAGAGAGGTACCTACAGGACTACTTCACAAACATATTGAAAAAACTGAAAGGCCTCAAAGCACAGTCCAAGCAAACCGATATTTACTTTTAAAATTTCACCCACCACAGCAAAAAAGTTACCAGGGTTCAAATTTTCACATAAGAGAACAGGATTGTGTAGAGGAGGCCAGATTCTTGTTAATTGTCTGAGTTATGTATAAATATATATACTTCATGCATATTGTACTAAGTTGTTTATATGATCAAAAGCTTAGAATAAATTAAGAGATCTTCAAGCATTGGCCTGGTTGAAAGAGTTATAAGCTGTGACATTAGAGGGTTTTTTATTATTTCTAACGATTCCTATATTGCAAGTTTGCAACAATAAAATTTGCAGCGAATGTGAATGAAACTCCAACTAAAAGCTTGAGATGTTAAAACGAGCCGAACTCGAGCCAGAAACCTATAGGGCTTGTTTATTATTTCTCTCTTTCTTTGCTTCAGCAAAGTTGAATGAAACTCCAACTACAAAAACGGGAACCTTGAAACTTTGTTGCCTTTCAGAAAGGGCAAGGATTGCATCGAGTCATGGAGCTGGTTTACTAGCTAGGTTTTTGCCATTCCTTAGCAAGAACAGAGAGACACAAAAGCAGAAAAGACAACGGAAAAGCTCTTATGTACACACATGGGAGAAAAAAAGGAAGAAAAAATGCATAAGAAACCAAGTTTTACAGAAACACTCATAAGTAGAAATTTGCACTGCATGGCATTTAGAAGCCATAGGTAGTACTGTTTGCAACCAATGCAAAATTGGTGACAGCTTCAGTTTTCCAACTGCGGCAAAGGACCCTACATTGCCTTGTTCTGCAATGCCTCACCAATTTTGGTGACCCTATACGTATGTAGAGATATGTTAATGTTTTAAAGTCACATACCAAACCCTAATAAGAGATAGTAGTATTAGAATTTTTTCCCAAACCGACCTGTTTTTTGAAAGTTTTTTCCAAACCGACCTACTTTTCTTTTTAATTCCCAAAACGACCTACTCGGTCTTTGAAAGACCGAGTCTTTCAAAGACCGCGTAGTCATTTTGGTAAATACTTTCAAAAGTGGGTCAGTTTGGTAAATACTTTCAAAAAGTGGATTATATTGGTAAAATTTTTCAGAATTAACTATAATTATTATAGTGAATATTATTGACCAAGGTGAGTTCTTGTCCTTCATTTAGGTGCATATTTCTCTCCACTAGTCACTGGAAAATCATTGCATCTTTTTGTTTGATTAACCGACTGAAATATTTGCTGCTGCATATCCTATCTCTCAATTCTTATCTACTGGTGTGATGGGTGTTGTCCTAAATCTAGAAAGAAAAGCATTATTGGGTCTAAAATCATAACATGCACGTGTTTAAAACTTTCAAGATCGTCTGAGCTAATTTCCTTAGTAAAACTCTATACTTTGTATGGTCTTTTTATTTTTTCATCTTTTGTTGTTATCTATTTGCATTTTTTTTACCAGGTTAATAGCTGAAAAATAAGGATACAAAGATGCAGGTTATTTATTTTTCTAGTTGTAATCTTTACAATATATTATGCTAACTCACTTTTGGTTCAAGTATTTTTCTAATTTTTTCTTTTTAAAACAAACAAAAAAAAGGATAACAAATATTGGAGGCAACTTCCCACTCCTTCTCCATCCAAATTTTGAAGTGCAATTATATTTCTTAATCAAACCTTAAAAAACATGCAATATTGTATATATGTTACCGGGAGAAATTTTTTTTTCAAAAATAGTCCTCATAATTGTTCACTTTTCAAAAATTATGTGCAATGTATTATTACATAGTGTTATATTTAAAAATTATGTGTAATACAGTGGTAATTATGGAATTTGAATCCTCTTGGTGAATAATTCTCTAGAGACGTTTACTGACCCATTTAACCATACATCTTGCATCAAAATGTGTGCCCTCTGTTATGATCAACAAATGATCAACAAGATGTGTGGTTAGATGGGCGACTCTAGTGAATTAGTATTTCACTGGATAGGATTCAAATCCGTAATTGCGGTACATTAGTGCCATTGTTTCACATGTTCTTCAACATAATTTTTAATTTATATTATTTTGCTTGGTTAGTTAAAACTTAAAGGTGGCGATTTTGAATATCAGTATTGCTGCTTTATTTTCTTTATTATTAAGCCACTATTACCTACACTTTCCTAAATTTTTATTTTGCAAGTGTTCTTTTGAGGGTCATAATATTGTATTCTCTTGAATAGAAAATTTTGCCGTACTGACCCACTTTTTGAATTATTCACCAAGAGTGTATGGTTAAAGAGAATGACCACACATGCAAGAGTTTTTATTCCAAACATACATTATAAATGCATTGGGCCAACTTCTCACTAAAAGACAAGGTTTAACATTGTCCTTTAGTGAGAAGTGTCCCCCATTACATTTATAATGTATGTTTGGGGTAAAAACTCATGTATGTCTAGCATTTTACATGGTTAAATGGGCCAGTGAACGTCTCTAGTGAATTATTCACCAAGAGGATTCAAATTTCATAATTACCACTGTATTACACATAATTTTTAAATATAACACTATGCAATAATACATTGCACATAATTTTTGAAAAGTGAACAATTATGAGGACTATTTTTGAAAAAAAAATTTCTCCCGGTAACATATATACAATATTGCATGTTTTTTAAGGTTTGATTAAGAAATATAATTGCACTTCAAAATTTGGATGGAGAAGGAGTGGGAAGTTGCCTCCTATATTTTCTATTCTTTTTTTTTGTTTGTTTTAAAAAGAAAAAATTAGAAAAATACTTGAACCAAAAGTGAGTTAGCATAATATATTGTATAGATTACAACTAGAAAAATAAATAACCTGCATCATTGTATCCTTATTTTTCAGCTATTAACCTGGTAATAAAAAGGCAAATAGATAACAACAAAAGATGAAAAAATAAAAAGACCGTACAAAGTATAGAGTTTTACTAAGGAAATTAGCACAGACGGTCTTGAAAGTTTTAAACAAGTGCATGTTATGATTTTAGACCCAATAATGCTTTTCTTTCTAGATTTAGGACAACACCCATCACACCAGTAGATAAGAATTGAGAGATAGGATATGCAGCAGCAAATATTTCAGTCGGTTAATCAAACAAAAAGATGCAATGATTTTTCAGTGACTAGTGGAGAGAAATATGCACCTAAATGAAGGACAAGAACTCACATTGGTCAATAATATTCACTATAATAATTATAGTTAATTCTGAAAATTTTTATCAATATATTCCACTTTTTGAAAGTATTTACCAAACTGATCCACTTTCGAAAGTATTTACCAAAATAACTCTGCGGTCTTTGAAAGACTCGGTCTTCCAAAGACCGAGTATGTCGTTTTGGGAATTAAAAAGAAAAGTAGGTCGGTTTGGGAAAAACTTTCAAAAAATAGGTCGGTTTGGGAAAAAATTCCGTAGTATTAATGGAAGTTCTTTTTGCCATCATGAAACAAGAGAGGAGATTCAAAAGGGGTGTGAATTGAATGAGCAGATCCTTTAGAATTGATAGAAGATAAACTTGTCTTGAAAAAGATGTGCAGATGAAGGTTTCATGCCTGCCCAAAATAATGGGCATTACAAAAGAGGAAGGAGGTCTTCACCTAACTCACTTACTAATGGTTGTAGGCATCCATAGGGATGCATTTTCTGCATTGAGGAGATCACTCTGTTTTAGCACCCAGAGTAAGCATAACTGTAGCGATTAACACAGCGAAATTATATACTAAGGGGATCAGTTCCCAAAATATTAGTACTTGTGGGCTAGTCGTTGCAACGTTAGCAACAGCCGCTATTCTTATTAACGGCATCTTCATTTAGGATATCACTATTGGGAACAACGGTTGCTAGTTTATTTTTTTCCCAAATTTTTGTTGCTACTATTTCCATTAGCGACCACAACATATGTGAAGTCGCTGATCGGAATAACGACATTATTTGAACTGTATTGAGGCACATAGCGAATTCCAGAGAACTGATTCTCTCTGGAAGGGAAAAAAACACTTTTTTTAAAAAACTGAAGTCACTGATCGGAATAACGAGCTTAGTTGGGTGATTATTTTGTAAATCTTACAGAGAGCAAAGGAATTTGGTCCGCTAGTGAGGTCGCTATTCGGTATAAAGTAAAGGAAAGAAAATTCGCAAGAAAATAATGGATCCTTTGATTAGATTACATTACATTGGATTAGATTAGATATAAGTGGGTAGGTGATGCAAGGGTATATTAGGAAACATAAAGTAGGGAAGCAGAGGTGATGAAAAACGAAGAGACCAATAACATAAGTACGGAAGCAGTCATTGTTGGTTGACAGTCTACTGCATGCTTGTATTCCAAGGTAGACCCGGCGCAACAAATCTAACCACTCCTTTGAGAATCACTAATCGGAATAGCGACATCAACATTAGTTAATTTGATAATTGTTTTACAAATCTAATAGAATTTAATCCCCTATTGAGGTCTCGCTAATTAGAAAAGAAAAATAGCAAGAAGATAATGGATCCATAGATTTACATTGCATTACATTGGAATATTGGATTAGACCAGAAATAAGTGGGTAGGTGCTGTAAGGGTATATTAGGTAAACATCAAGAAGCAGAGGTGAGGAGAACGAAGAGACCAATAACATAAAGTAGGGAAGCAGTCATTCTTGGTTGACTGCTGCATGCTTGCATTCCAAGGTAGAACCCGGCAACAACATCTAACCACTAGAATTGCTATTTGAAATAAAGACATGTACGGAACTAAATTTTCTAACTTTATGTAAGATTTGCAAAATAATTATCCAACTAACTTCTTTTAGCAACCTCAGTTTCAAAATATATATTTTTTTTTCAAAGAGAACTAGCTTTCTGAAATTCGCTAAATGTCGCTAAATGTCTCAATATAGTTCAAATAAAGTTACTATCCCGATCAGCGACTTCATATATAATGTGGTCGCTAATGAAAATAACGATAACAAACAAAAATTTTAAAAAAGTTTAACAAGCGACCTCACATTAACAACTTTCTAAACAAAGATACCGCTAATAGGAATAACGACGAGTGCTACGTAACAACAACTATCCCACATGTATTAATAGTTTGGAAACTAGTCCAAAATCATAAATAGTTTCGAAAAGTGGCCTAATACCGCAAAAAGTTTCCCTACCCATTTTTCATCTTCTACAATGATAATAACAATAAAACCAGAGAGAGAAACAGGAATGCAGTGGCAGAGACTGAAAGAAACTCAGAACTAATGCATCAGAGGAGAAGTCACTCATACTACTGTGCATTCGCCTATATAAATCAAAAACATAAAGGAAATAAAGAGAGATTAAATAGAAGGAAAAAGTTACTGACTTTTGCACAGGTTCCAGTCAGGTAACATATATATATATATATACACTCCATATAGTAGTCATATTTACAGACAAAAGGTGATTAATTAGCAAAGTTTCCATATAATTCAACCAGTCCATTAATTAGTAAACATTGGAGATTAAATCAAAACTACATACATATATAATCTCCCCAAAAACACAAAATGTAGCCTTCTTTTCTTCACACTTTTTTCAAGAAAATTTTGATCTTGATCTCTACCTAGAGATTTCAGCTTGGAGAGTAGAATTATACTCGACCTGCCCAATCTCCCATTTCAGCTTTGCGATGACTGCATCCTGAACTGGCACATAATCCTGCAACCATTTTTTACAAATGTTCATCAATCTAAAATTATAAGGATTGTTTACTGATCTAATTGTAAAGACTAATTAATACTAATTACATATAGTTAGCTTAATGTCTAATATTTTGGGTAGCATTTTATTATTCAACAATGCTAGTTTCAAGTATACTGAAATTAACCAAGTACTGACGAATATGTAAACAGGACATGTATCATTAATTATCCATTGTATAGCTAGGTAAATTCTCTAAATTGATAACTTCAAAAAATCATGATAGCATATATGCACCAAAATATGGACACTACTTCATATATACATTTCAACACTAGAAGGAGTACTGTATGAAGCTGTCTCCTTAATCAAAAATCATAAAACTTATTGTTGTTAATTATTTTGATGAAAAGATGGGACAGTTTATATGTATATGTATAGTTGAGCAAATTATTAACCTCTAATTTCTGGACAAGCTCTTTGGCATTTGGCGAGGAGATGACGATGCTGCGCTGAAAGGGCTGGATGAAGCCATCATCTACAGCCTTATCGATGAAGTCGAGGAGGGAGTTGTAGTACCCATCTACATTCAGCAAGCCAACCTGCAAACAGATGTGCAAAAATTTCAAATTACATATTAGTGATGATAGTGGTTTTATTAGGAGATAATGAAACAAAACCGAAATGGTGACTTGGGTTAAAAATCAAAGATCACTCACTGGTTTGTTATGGATGCCGAGTTGAGCCCATGTTATCACTTCCAAGAGCTCCTCTAGTGTACCATACCCACCTTCACAAATTAAACAAAAACCATGAACAATAATATGATAAAATCAACAGTTATAAACCTTCACAAAATAAACAGTTATAAAATCTAGACAAAGAGATCAGAGATATTATACCAGGCAAGGCAATGAAGGCATCAGAATGGCGAGCCATTTCAGCCTTCCTTTGATGCATGGTTGTCACAACCTTCGACTCCCCAACAGTTTCACCAGTAATCTTACCAAAACAAAACCAAGTTTAAGAATCAAGAATAAAGCTTCCATTTTTGAAAAATTTGTTGGGTGCATTTTTGACTAATTTGAACAAAACAAAAACAAAAACGTCAAGCATGAATATATACCTCCTTGACCATAAGACTTCTAGGCATAATCCTAGAACAAAAACAAACTTCAAATTAATAAAGATTAAATCTTTCTAAGATAAAATGAAAAACCCATTAACAAAATATCAAAAGTTTCAATCTTTTACCCTAGAACATGACCACCACCACTGAACACAGCTTCTGAGATCAAACCCATGAGCCCAATGCTCCCTCCTCCATAAACCAAGTCCAACTTCCTCGACACCTATAATCAAAAACCCATTTCCAAGATCAAATTTTTATTCCATTTTCATATTATGAAGATAAAGAAGAAGAAGAAGAAGAAGAAGAAGAAGAAGGTACAAGCTCTTTGCCGAGTTCAACAGCAGCATCTTGGTAACAAGCCCTCTTCCCAACACTGCTACCACAAAACACACAAACCCTTTTGAACCTTGATTTTTCCACCACCTTCATGGTCATCATGCTCTCACTATTCTCCATTGTTTTGCGCTCTCACTTTTCTCTCACTTTTCTCTCACTGTAACTGCAGTGATCTCGAGATGTCTATATGATGAAAGGCGCTGGTGTCTTTATTTATTAAGGGAAGGGGAGGTGTTCCTTCTACTCACGTAAATGCAGTCTCCGTACTTTTTTCAAAGAGTAATTAAGAAATACTATAAATATTTTGGAGTTTTTAACAAATACAGTATCCCTCTAACAAACATGCTAATCTCGCATATATTATCTCTTGGAGCATCCACAGTAGTAGTTGATGGTCAAAATATACATAAATAGATAAATAAATATAGCAAAGTTATGTTTTGCTGCAGTCGTTGAATACTGTTTTTATAAAAGGTGCGACGGCACTTCAAGTGCCGTCCGAGGAAAAAATTCGTCCTCGAAGTGCAAATAAAAAATTACCAAAAAATATAAAAAATTATAAAAAATTACAACAATTTTTTAGAAATTACGAAAAAATTACAAAACAATTACAAAACAATTACAAAAAAAATACAAAAATTGCAAATAACACCTACAAGGTGGGACGGTACTTGAAGTGCCGTCCGACAAAAAGGGGGCAAGGGACGGCACTCGAAGTGCCGTCCGAGGGTTTGTGTATTTTTGGGTTTTTTTAATTGGAAAAATTAAATTTTTTAGGGATCAAGTGCCGTTCGACAATTAAAAAAGTACTTTTTTTTGTGGGGACGGCACTTCAAGTGTCGTCTCTCATATATGCATATTTCTCATCCCGTCTCTCATTTATAGCAATCTTCTGTAGCGAATTATGCATATTTGGCCAACGACTGCAGCGCTGTTTGTGACCAAATATGCATATTATGCATATTTAGCAAACGACTACAGATGCTCTTAGAGCGTCCACAATCGATTGCTATATTTGTCAATTTCTCATTTTTTGAGAAATGAGCTGCTGCAGTCGTTTGCTAGTAGCTACAGTTCGTTCTCATTTTTTAGAAATGATTTTGCGATTCTCAAATTATAAGAGACGAGACAGCATGTTCCGTCCCAAATTTTTTTGAATTTTTTAATGGGATCGGACGAGACAACTTGTTTCGTCTGACAATTTTTTATTCATTTTTTGATCGGACGGTCTGATTCATCTGGAAATTTTTTTTTAAAAAATCAAAAAATACTCGGACGAGACATGTTGTCTCGTCTCAAGCAAAAAAGCTTAATTGGGACGGGACAACATGTCCCGTCCAGGTATTCAGGGTGAAATTAGGGGTAGGTTTAGTGGATTTAATTAGGTTTAGGGCGGGTTTAATTAGGTTTTAGGTATCATTATATTATTTAATTTATTTAATTAACATTTTTTAACAGTTAGTCAGTAATTAATTAAATCTTTTTAAAAAAAACTAATGGGCGAAACATCATGTCCCTTCTTTCTAAAAAATATAGCAAACAACCACTGCAGACGATTTCGCTATTTGCTATTACTGCAGCTGCCATATTCTAAAAAATGAGAAACACCATTGTGGATGCTCTTAGAGCATCCACTATCGTTTTCTAAATACTCAAAATTTAGCAATCGAAGTAGAGCAGTTGCTCACAGTCGTTTGCTAAGTACCCAAATAGTAGAATAGGAGTGAACAGTTCTTTGCTAAACTTAGAAGAAGCTTTAGCGAAATGCTAAATATAGAAAACGGAAGAAGTTCATCCGTTTGAGAAAATTTTTTGAACGAACGGATGAAGAAGCTCCGTCTGTCATTTAATTTGGAAAAAACCCAAATGAGAGACGGATGAAGGAGATCCGTCTCTCATCTTATATAATTTCTAATAAAAGAAATTAATTTAATATGTGGGTGAGAGACAGTTGAAGTTCATCCCTGCCTCAACTTGGCTAGAGAATTTTTTTGTGGGGAATTTACTCATTTACCCCTAAATGTAATATATCCATCCACAGTGCATGCATTTAAATAGGCAAAAACAAAGGGGGCGAACATGTAATTTACTAATTTCACTTATAAAAAAACCAAAAAAAGACTAGACGGATGAACATCATTCGTCCAGTCTTTTTTTGTTTTTTTTCTTTCTTTGTTTTTTTAGTTAGTTTCTTTCTTTCTTTGTTTCTTTTATTTTTTTTATCGACAAAAATGGGAAAAAAAAAAAAAAAAAACCAAAATCTCCTCGGACAGATGAACATCATCTGTCCAATGTAATTCAAATTATATATAAATAAAAAAACAGCAAACGGAGAATGAAGCTCCGTCCAATCGTTTTTTAATTAAAAAAAAAATAGAAATATCGTTAGACGGAGGAACAAGATCCATTCATTTGAATGTGAAATTTTAGAAATAACGATAGCAGCCATCCTTACTCAAAGCTAAATATAGAAAAGTTAGATGAAACGATAGTGGATGCTCTTATAAATGTATATTTCATATATGTCTCTAACAATATGGATTTTTTTTCTTTGTATTGACCCTTATTTAAGTTATCAGCAACTTTACTACGATTTAATCCTCTTACTAGATAATTAAAAATCAAATTGAATAAACAAATAAGGAAGAATTTAAGAATTAGAGAGAAAATAAATGAGAAATTTTATGATCCATTATCAGAACAGAAGATTAATTGTAAATCTAGAGAATAAACGAGAGGGAAAATATAGTTCTAACATTGACTATGAGTTTGTCTACTTTTTAAATAAATTGAAGACATTTTTAAATGAAATGATAAATTTTGGTTGAATTAACAGTTGCTTGCGTTACAATGATAAAGATGATAAAGTTCGAATTGCAGAGACGATGATTATTCAGTCATTTTAAATCATGTACATTAAAACAAATGAAAATTATCCACACTTTTGAAAGAAGAAAAAAGTTAAACTAGAGTGATAATTTTGTGATGAGAAACATGTTATTAGGGACAGATATGAAATAATATATTTGTAAAATATATATAATATATTTACATATTTGTTAGGGTATACAAATTTAAAAGCCAATATTTTGTAAGAGTGGGGAGTTTGAGAGTGATAGATAGATATAGGGAGAACAACGACATGAGGGTGGTGGAGAAGATGTGGGAGTTGTAAAGCTTGGACCAGAATCTAGCTCTCTAGTTGTGGAAAAGCTTGTTTGAGCCCCTCATTTGGACGCAAACTCTGCCACCTAAGCTAGAGTTTTTTTTTTCCTTTCAAAGATTCCTTAGGTTAGTTGAAATATTAGTACTATTTTCAAAGATTCCCCCAACCAACACATACACACACCCCACCACCACCACCACCACCACCACCAGAGCGATGTAAATGTCGTTAGAGTTACCGACTACGGTTTTTTCGATATGAGTTTTTTTAAGAGATGGTCGACACGACGACTGGTGTCGAGGCTTTACCACCGCGAGAAGTGAAAGTGGCATCGAGGTGGCTATGATAGCTTCGTATGTGGGAATGGAGGCGCTAGCGAGGGGTGTGGATTGTCAGGGTGTTGTCGACGTCAAGGGTTCGTTGGCGGCGGGGTCTGCCAGTGAGCGAGAAGGTGGAGGACGAGATCGACGAAGACAACGTCAAGAAGGGGGAAGGTGTGGAGATGGGTGACGGTGGCGAGCGACGGTGGCCGAGTTTGGTTGGGGATGAAGTTAGGGGAATGTGGTGATTTTTGAAATTTGAATTTCCAATTAGGGTTTGAAATCCAAATTATTGGATGTTTTGGGAATTTCAATTTAGATTTTGATATTCAAGACATATTTGGAGGGAGATTTGGATCATTTTTTAATTTCAATTTAGATTTTTGAAATTCAGAGCGGAAAGATGAAATTTGGTTGACTTTTGAATTTCAAATAAGATTTTTTGAAATTCAAATTATATTTATGGAGTTTTGGCTTGACTGTGGAATCCCCTAAAATGAGCTGTCACAGCGGGGTGTTCGTCGATGGGGGAGTTTGTCGGGAGCGTCAGCTTGTCGGTTGAGAACTATGGCTACTGTTGAGGGCTAGATTTGACGTAATCGGAAGATGACGTCGCGGTGGGTTGGATTGGAGGTACGACGATAACATTGTTGAGAGAGGATGAAGCATGCCAGCAAGATGGTGGATGTGGTAGTTGTCAAGGTGGACGTTTAGGGGAATGCGGAGGGTGTTTATGGGGTAGAGATGAATTTTGATGGAATTCAAATTTCATATTAGATTTTTTTGAAAATCAAATTACATCTAGTAGGGATGGGTGAGAGAACATGGTCTAGGTGCTTTCGTGTACAAATTTAATTAGGAGAGAGACTAATTAATGTTGTATGCTTAGCTATGAAATTGTTTTCTGTTATTCTGTTATAGAAACAGATAGATGTATATTAGTCGTAATATTTATTTTATTAATAAAGCGGTGACGAGATCACATTTTTTTTTTTAGAAAAATAAAATAAATATAAAAGTAGTACATGAAATTTTTGTTTTCTTCTAAAGGGTAAAGGTTTTTTAATGAGTAAATCTTAGAGTTTGTTAAAATTTTATCAGTGAGATTATTGTTAAACCGAATTATATTTATGGTTACGTGTACAATAAGAGAGAAAATGTAAAATTCACAAACAAGATACATGTACGAGTCTGATAGATATTAGTTAGTGAAACTAGTAATTTACACCTGCGGATAGACGTATTAATAAATATCTCTAATCTCTAATTTCAAATATCTAATAATCTAATCTAATATTATAATGGGAGAACTGAAGTTGTCCTTTGCCAACATACAAATCTGTGCGTCGTACGTGCAACTCCAACTCGTCCACTAATTACAACAAAAACAGACCCAAAAAAATTCACCTATTTAAAACGTGCAACGCACGTGCAAAACAATTTTATAATTTTTTTAACACTAAACATACACATGTGTTGCACGTACAACTCAAATTTTACTTATAAATACGTGCAATGCATGTACAAATTATAGTTTTTTCTTCAAAATATTTTTTCCAATTACGTGCAACGCATGTCCAACTCCAAAAATATTTCTTAACACGTAAATCGCACGCGAAAATCCTCCAACTCATATCAAAACGTGCATCGCACGTGAAAAATACTAGTAATAATCTCTAATATTATAATGGGAGAAGGCCTTAATGTCATTTGTAAATCTACCAACGCGTGCACTGCACGTGCATAACTAATATGAAGGAGGTCTCAAGTTCGAGTTCTCACTACGTCAGTTTTTTTACTTTAATTTTTTTAATATATTAAATGTGCAGCACACGTATAAATTATCTATCTATCTATCTATCTGTAATATAACTAGTAATTTACACGTGCTGTGCACGTATTTATAAATATATATTTTTTATAAAAAATCTAACATTGTCGGACATCGAACCTAAGATTTCCTTTATAGTTAAGCATGTGCATTGCACGTGTTTGTTTGGTTACAAATATAGTTTGTTTGGTGACAAACTCTCCCATTAAAATAGTAGAGATATATAATAACTATTAGGCAAAATTTAAAAAAACTATACAAAACTTTTGGCCAGTTTAAAAAACTACACTAAAGTTTTTTTTTAATTTAAAGGACACAATG
This sequence comes from Hemerocallis citrina, assembly GCA_017893485.1. Taxonomy (NCBI): domain Eukaryota; kingdom Viridiplantae; phylum Streptophyta; class Magnoliopsida; order Asparagales; family Asphodelaceae; genus Hemerocallis; species Hemerocallis citrina. The sequence goes on from JACEHZ010000706.1 coordinate 404,714, forward strand.
TTTAAATAAGGTCCACTGGGTTAGTTAGGGTTAAGGTTAGGGTTAGGGTTGGGTTAGGGTAGGGTTTAAAAAAACCACTCTCATCTTTTATTTGTGTTTTAAAAAACCACACTCATCTTTTATTTGTGTTTAAACAAACATCACATAACTAATCAGATGTTTAAATAAACCCCCCGAACTAACCCTAACCCTAACCCTAACCCTAACTAACCCAGTGGACCTTATTTAAATATTGTGTCCTTTTAAAAAAAAAAAAAAAATTAGTGTAGTTTTTTTAAACTGACCAAAAGTTTTGTGTAGTTTTTTTAAATTTTGCCTAACTATTATAATTGAAGAGTTGGAGTTGTAAATCTACCTCCTTACGTGCAACTCCAACTTTCTCATTATAGTATTCACATTTACTTTTAAAAATATATAATCATATTTATTAAGACATGCAATCAGACGTGTAAATCAGAATTTTTACTTTAATTTTTTTAAAAAAATTAAAACGTCCATTGCACGTGTATATTACTTGTAGTTTTTTTAAAGTTAAAATTCAGGTGTCATCTGTGTTTGAACCTAAGATCTTCTTTATAATAGTTATGCGCGTATATTACATGCTTTGGTAGATTTACAAATGATACTAAGACTTTCTTCTATTATTATATTTATAATAGAGATTAGAGCATCTGTAGTCGTTGAATGTAAAAATATTCATATATGGATAAATGGAAATAGGAATCCAACTTTTGCTGCACTCGTGCAAAGCTATTTTTTAGCTACGACGGCACATGAAGTGCCGTCGGAGAGGTAAAAAAATAAAAAAATAATAAATTTTTGACGGACGGCACTCGAAGTGCCGTCGGAGCGCTCGGACGGCACATGAAGTGCCGTCGAAGAAGGGAAAAAAAAATTCAAAGCAAAGGGACGGACGGCACATGAAGTGCCGTCCAAGAGCCCACGTGGGATTTTTTTGTCATTTTCCATTTTTCGGAAATTAAAAAAACAATTCATTAATTACAAAAAAATTTCAAAAAATTACGAAAACATTTCAGAAATTGCAAAAAAAATTTAAAAATTGCAAAAATATTTTCGAAAATTGCAAAAAAAAATAAAAAATACAAAAACCTCCGGACGGCACTTGAAGTGTCATCCGAGGATTTCGAGAGCGACCAGTCTTTTTGGCGATAATTAATGCGGAAAATTAATTAATTTCCAAACTGAAGTGCCGTCCGACGAATAAAAAAATATTTTTTTTCGTGGGACGGCACTTCTAATGTCGTCCCTCAATTATCGATAAAAGCTATATCGATTCTCATTTATAGCAATTGACTGTAGCGATTTATCGATAAAATGGATATTTGGCAAACGAGTGCAGCACGTTCGTTTGTCAAATATCCATTTTATCGATATTTGGCAAACGACTACAGATGCTCTTAGAGATTAGATGTGTTTCGCCAAACAAGGGTTTATGCGAAATGATTTGTTTCACACTGAGGAGCTTTATGAATTGTACTAAGGGACTAATGGAAAATTAGCATCAAATTATGGGATGTGGCTATAATTTTTATTTCTAATTGAAATGTCAATCCAACTCGGGGTTCCCACACGCAATCATGATGTACTAACGATCCACACGTGTGAAGACCTCCTTGCATTGACTGGGAAAATTGCTGAATCTTTTACAAATATATTTTTCCAATTTTCCCAAGTAATCACTTTCCAAACTATTTTTATAGGTAAGTCACTTTTAGATACGTTATTAGAGCATCTGCAGTTATTGGCTACTAGTATCATGCACGTGCGATGCACGTAGAAAAAATTGAAGGATAATGAAAAGGGTAAAATGAAAATAATTTCCAAGCCGATCCACTTTCGAAAATATTTACGAAACAGGTCCACTATCGAAAATATTTACCAAAGTTAGTCCATGAGTAAAAAGAAAATAATTTCCAAACCAATCCACTTTCGAAAATATTTACCACATAGGTCCACTTTCGAAAATATTTACCAAAGTAACCCAACCCGTGCGTTGCACGGGTTGGGTTACTTGCCTTCTCCCATTATAGTAGTAGAGATTTGGTCAAAAATTTTAAAAACATTTTTGGTGCTGCAGTTATTAGCTATAAACACAAAATTTGGATTTTAGAAAAACAATTATTTATCAAATTTGGTAGACGAAATAGAAATTTGAAAAAAATAGTCAGCGAAAAATAATTTTTTGCCTGTTTAATCGGACGAAAGATCATTTTTTGTCGTTTGAAAGGAAAAAAATCCCTCTCGAATGGGAAATGATTTCCCGTCCTAATTAAAATAAATAAATAAATCGTCGGACGATTTCCCGTTCAATTGACTTTATTTTTAAAAACACTATGGGACGGGTCCACAATTTTTTTTTATTTAAATAAGTCGGGCAGGAAATCATTTCACGGGTTTATTTCGGACGGGAAATCATTTCACGGGTTTATTTCTCGTCCCGTGATTTTTAATGAAAACAATTTATTGGGTTACAACGACTACAGCGCAAACTCAAATTTCATTTTCTTATATGCCAAATACCCAAAATTTGGGTCTCAATGACTACAAATGTTCTTATAGGTCACAGTTCCCACTCCCTTCGATTTCGAGACCACAATGCTCAATTGTAGTCTCTTCACAAATATTTTTCCCGATGCTGCTATCTTAAGTTGTGGTCTCAATTTATTTCATATTTAAGTTAGAAAAACTTCAAGACTTAGACAAAAATAACTAAGTTAAATGTGTTAAACTAAGGTTGGAATAGCCATCTATGATCTAAATATAACAGATGCAACTCTCATACTCACAATTTATTCAAAAAGAGGAAGAGGTGCATATGGACTCTATATTTTTATATCCTAGATTACATTATTAATATGCAAATGCGAGTACGAAAAAGTATTACTCATTCTTAATGTAACCATAAAGTTTTCTCTCAATGCAATCTGCATGCCAAATGCTCCCTGAGCAAATTCTCATTTCAGATATATGTTAAAACTTGAATTTTATAAATCTGAAAATTATTAACAATATTTGTGAAGAACAGAAATTACTAGAATAAAAGATAACAAATCAAAAGCTTTATACAGAGTCGAGATTAAGATCTCTTTTCTTAAATCAAAATTCGCCCCGTAGTGTGACGGTGGCTGGCGAATTGCCTCCCAGGATACAACTGTATACCTTTCCTTGAAGAGTAGCACCCAAACTCCAGAGATTTCTGCGAATTGTGCTGTGATGTACTCTCAGTTTTTGACACAGAGGAAGAAGAAGAAGAAGAAGATTAATTCGGATTATCAAAATCTGTATATTCTGGCAGACAGGATACAGTAGACTTATAGGAGAAATGGAGGCCCATTACTCTGCAACAGCAGAGTAATGGTTCAAATCCACAACTGATGAGCCATTACTCTGCTGTTACAGAGTAATGATATCAGTTATCGAATGTGAAGAGCCTCATCAGTGTACTGGGAGAGAAAAAATTTGACTGGGACAAAATATATATATATAAGCCAGAGCCAAGCCAGAGCCAAGCCGAGCTGAGCCGAAGCCGAAGCCGAGGCCGGGGCAGGAGCCTGGCCTGGCGTGCTCGTGTGTGTTTGTCATTTTGGCTAAGTCCTCTCTCCACTACACATTAGTGGTAACCCCCGGGCCACGTCCTTTAGTCCAATTTTTTAGTATATATACTAGAAAAAATCTTTCCCCATTTTCGATATGGGACTATCCATTTTCTCCAAGTTTCCAAATTAGTACATTTTGAGTATCCAACTTTAGACCAATATTTCTCATTCATACGGAATTTGTTTTTGGCAAATGAGTACACCACGAAATAGTACTCGACGAGAGGATCGCAATCCAATCATTTTCCAGCACCGCCAGTGGCCAGAGCCCACCGGAATCCGGACTGGAAAATCAGTAAAAATTAATTCCAACAATCCCCCACATGAATGAAAATTACCAAACTATGTAATCCAGACACGACAGAAAAAGACATGACAGAAAAACCATGACAGAAAAACTTTGAGAATACAATCGGAAAATCACTGCATCAGGAATGGTAGTAATTTTTCAACTTTGAACCACCCTTAGTAAGTAGCTATCGGATTCACTTGACCAGATAGTGAACATGGTGTCTTAAATTACCCAGGCTTTGATGTAAACCTAGACAATAACTATCGCACAGTTTTATCTTCTCACAAAACTAAGTTCTCTTGTTGTGTTCATTTTGGCCTTGAACAGCCCTGGTTAATCGTGAGTGAACTTGAAGAATGTAGCCTCTCTTCATTCTCCTAGAAATGGTCCCATTTCACACTCACAAGGTGATTATCCATAAAGAGTATCCGGCCATACCCCACTTTTATTTCAAAGCTATGAAAATCATTAAAAGCCAAGCTTATCCTTACACCTTTCAGGCAGCACTGTTTTATCATCCTAAGAGTGGGTACGAGAATTTAATCTCTCCGTGCTCACGTCGATTCAACAAGATTTGGTTGTCCCCTTGAACCTAGATCTTGGGATCTCCAATTCCTAGGCAGGGTTTCCATCAAGTATCCTCTTTTGTCATAGGCTTTAAACTCATTCCTCTTGATGATCTCACAACTTGCTCTCGCGACAAACCTTTAGTAAATAGATCTGCTAGGTTGTCGGCCGATTTTATATACTCTATAGAGATTACTCCAGTTGTCTAATAGTTTTGTGTCGTCTTCTGATATGCGAGACTTACCATTATACATACAACTCAGTGCCCGTACTATAGCCGATTAGCTATCACAGTGTACACATAAAACAGACACTGGTTTTTCCCACATACGAATATCCTCTAAAAAGTTTCAAAGCCATTCTGCTTCCTTAGCGGCTTTGTCTAAAGCAATAAACTCAGATTCCATGGTGGATCTGGCTAATAACGTTTGTTTAGAGGATTTCCATGATACCGCTGCACCACCAAGTATGAAGACATATCCTATAGAACCCCATATTTTTAAAGGTTTATAAATGACTAAAATGATTTTTGGAGAATTTATGAATATTTTCTGAAAATATATCTTTTTACACGTGCAAAATACGTGCAAATAATTTCTTGAGAAGTTCAAAAGTCAAATTTTCTTCATGAAAAATTATTATTTAATATTTGGGATTTATTTATAATTTTTCCAGATTTTTCTGAAATTAATTGGATCTATTTGCAAATTTTGAGAAAAGAATGACCTTTTTGCAAATTTGTCATTTTTAGGGGTTAAAATATAAAATTTACTTTCTGGACATTTTGAACAGTACCGGTTGAGATTAATGAGTATATTTTTCTTTTAAATCCTAATTTAAATGAATTTTATTGAATTTCCAAGAATAGAGCTATATATATGAAGTTGTATTTTGAAGGGATCATTTTGCAAAAGTGTTTGGAAAACCCTAAACTTCATTCCGGGTATTTAAAAGGAATTTGCAGCTGTCATTTGCTGCACAATATAGAATTCTGTGATTTTGGAAGAAGCAAGAGGAGGAATTGGATCTCGCAAAGGAGAGACCTTATTGTTGGATCTCGTCGTTTCCAAGGTGAGTGATATGAACTTTGTTTTGTTGTTTGATCTAGGTGAGTAATGTAAAATTTTTTGTTGTTTGCTTTACGTGAATGTGGTAGATTTGGTTGTTGTTTCGACTTATGTGAATGATCGTTCCGTTGTTTGTTTTGACATGTTTGTTTGAGCGATACAATGATTGTTGTCGTATTATGTATGTGAAATCTATGAATGTTTGGTAGATCTTGGTTTATAAATTTGTATTGCTAGAAAGCATATTTAAGATATGAGTATGGTTATGATAATAAGGGATTGGATGGATGAACATCTGGATCTCGTGAATACAAATCAGATTTTGATTTTGAGTTGTGAAAGAAATTCAGTATTGAGAAACCCTAATGGAAGAATTAGGAATTTAGAACATGAGAACTTGAGTTTTGAGACATGGGTTGATTTGATTAATGTACCCAATCTGAGGATACTTTGAGATTGTCATTTTTACCGGAATACGAATTATTTTCATAAACAATGATTTCTTTTAGAAAACTCTAATTTTGATTATCATGTACAACCAAAATTAGGCAGACTGTAGGCCGACAGTCGACTGTCAGACCTTTCAGTCGACTGGTACGACCCAGCTGTTATGACCTTTAGTTTCTTGAAAATCCGTTCTGGACAGTCGACTTAGTACTTTTTCAGTCGACTGGTACTCTTAGGACTTATTTTGCAAAGTTATTGTAGATTCCTTTCTGGACAGTCGACCTATGACATCTTAAGTCGACTTATAATACTTAGAATATTTTCTCGAAAATTATTGGAATTTATCTCGGGTAAGTCGGCCGATGACCTTTTAAGTCGACTTATATTACTTAACTTATTTTCTTAAAATCATGGATATTTTTCCTCTGGACAGTCGACTTACTGCAGTATTAGTCGACTGGTACTGATGAGTTTTCATAAACTTGAATGTTTTTCGAATGATTGGTCTTCAGATATTTTAGCCTATACTTTGTCTTCTGTTAAGCATATGATTTTAAGATATTCAGTTGAGCTATTTATGGTGGAAAGTTGGTTTAGACATTTGAGTTTGAGTCTCTAGAGGATGTGTGTGACCCTAGGATACCGGCGTTGAGTTATTTTGTTGAGGCCTGTTGAGGCATTTCAGTTGTTCAGTTTTGAGTTAAGTCCGGTAGGGTACACCAACTCTAGGAGATTCATTGAGTAATTCAGTAACCCAAAAATAATAAGGACAGGCACTAGTGGTAATATGATGAATGGGAACATGAGTTATGTACTTCAGTATGGCTTTCGGTGTGGGATTTAATCTCTGAAATTATCCAAATAACTTACTTGTGGTGTGGGATCTATCTCCGGAATTATCCAGGTAAATTACCTGAGGTGTGGGATATATCTCCGGAATTATCCAGGTAATTACTTGTGGTGTGGGATTGATCTCCGGAATTATCGGGGTCGAGGCGACACACATGTGGTATTCGTGTGATGATGTGTCAATGTTTCGGTGTGGGATGATCTCCGGAATTATCCAGGTAAAATACCTGTGGTGTGGGATTTATCTCCGGAATTATCGGGCATTGGTTAATGCTCACAGTTTATCTTTATCTCGTAGTAGTCATCGTGTTAGGATTAGTTGCATAGAGGGGGATTGAACCCTATGAAGTGAAGACGTTAAGGGCTTGCACCGAACCTATATAGAGTGAGATGCATAGAGTTCGATAAGTACGCATTAGAGAGTCCGCATATAGAAATTGTGTTTTCCTGACTCGGTTTTATGCATGTGGTTTTCCTGTTTTCTACACTTGACACTTAGTTTAGTTTCACTTGTTGTTTACATGTTTCCTAGCTATGTCATATTTTAGGTATTTTTGTTTATTACATGTTGTTTAAGAATCCATGCTTAATGTTCATTTATATTGTTTGCTTTTATGTCACTCACACCATTTATGGCTGACCCCTTTAGTTTTGGGGTTAGGGATCATCTCTAGCCTCATGTGTTGCAGGTTGTTGCTTAGAGTTTGGAGGTTTGGATGCTTGAGATAGTTTTGAGGTAAATTAATTTATTGGAGTTTGTGTAAATTTGTAAGAACAGTGTTGTAATAAGACTGTTGTAAATAAAAGAAAACTATGATTGAGATGTTTTAAATTCCGCTGTGCTATGTAAAAGATTATTGTAATAAAAGTTGAAAATTTTATTGGTGTTGATTGTGTTTAATGTTACATTGAAGTTGATGCTGGGATTGTGCCACGTATCTTCTAAGATATTATATTAGAAATTCGGGGCGCTACATATCTACTTGTAGATTTTTAGTTCTTGGAGTCCGATATCCAGTTGACATCACTGTAGCCTTCTAGTACTGCTGGATATCTGGTGTAATGCAGTGCATAACTCTGAGTATGTCGCAGGTAGTTCAATACTCTAGTTATTCATTTCCAGTGATTTCGTTCTAGATTACCTGTGTAGCGGCTCAGTACATTTACCGAATGTGCTAGGTCCGATCTTGTACAATTTGTTAAGTATATCAAACTACCGATTACACGTGCATATTCCAGTTGTGATTTACTGTCACCCATATTTTTGAACAAGTGAAGACTGGGATCCACAGGATTTTTGGCAGTCCCATTCGAGTAATTCTTGAACCTTTTAAGTATTTTCTCAACGTAATGAGCTTGAGACAAAATAATTCCCTCAGATATCCTGGAAACTTTGATTCCTAGTATGACGTCTGCAACTCCCAAATTTTTCATATTAAATTTGTCACTAAGCATGCTCTTAGTTTGTTTGATAATGTCATCATTGTTCCCAATAATGAGCATGTCATCTACATACAGACACATCAGAATATATCCATTTGGAGTATCTTTGATGTAGATACACTTATCACATTCATTTATTTTGAAACCATTTTTCATCATAACATTGTCAAATTTTGCATACCACTGCTTTAGAGCTTATTTCAGTCCATACAATGATTTTACAAGCCTGCACACCTTGTTTTCCTATCCAAGAACTACGTATCCCTCTGGTTATTTCATGTATATTTTCTCTTCTAAATCTCCATTTAGAAAGACAGTTTTTACATCCATTTGATATATTTTGAGGTTACGTAATGCTGCAGAAGCTATCAGCAATCTTATGGAAGTTATTCTCGTGACTGGGGAATAAGTATCGAAGAAATCTAGGCCTTCCTTTTGCCTAAATCCTTGTACCACAAGTCTTCCCTTATGTTTTTCTATTGAACCGTCTGGTTTCAATTTCTTCTTGAAAATCCGTTTGCTTCCTAGAGCTTTACACCTCGAAGGCAAATCGACCAACTCCCATGTATGATTTTGCATAATGGAGTCTATTTCACTTTTGATTGCTTCCTTCCACATACAAGCATCAGACATAGACATGGCTTCCTTAAATGTTATGGGCTCATTTTCTAACAGAAAGGCTGTTACAAAGTCAGGACCAAATGATTTTGATGTTCTAGCTCGTTTACTTTGTCTAGGTTCATCATTATCATGTTCTGTTTCATCAACCGAAGTGCTTGCATTTTCTTGTTCACGTGTACGTTTGGGATACGTAGTGTCCTTGCACGGAAACACGTGTTCAAAGAAGGAAACATTCCTTGATTCTATTATTGTATTCACATGGATATCCGGTATATCTGATTTATATACCAAGAACCGATATGCACTATTGTTGTGTGCATAACCTATGAATATGCAATCAATCGTCTTAGGTCCAATTATGACCTGTTTTGGATTAGGTACTGCCACTTTTGGTAGACACCCCCACACTTTGAGTTATTTATACGAGGGTACATTTTATTTTCACATTTCGTATGGTGTCTTGTCAGTTTTCTTGTGAGGTATTTTATTGAGAATATAGTTGGCAGTCAGCAATGCTTCTCACCACATATTTTGGGGTAATCCAGAATTCAACAACAAGGCATTTATCATCTTCTTTAGAGTTCAGTTTTTGTGCTCGGCAGTACCGTTTGATTTGGGTAAGTAAGGAGTAGTTGTCTGATGAACTATTCCATGTTCAGAGCAGAACATATTAAATGGTGCATCATATTCTCCTCCTCTATCACTCCTAACGATTTTAGTCGTTTTGCTAAGTTGATTCTCAACCTCAAGTTTATATTCCTTGAATTTATCCAAGACATCATTTTTGCTATGTAATAAGTATACATAACAGAATTTTGTGCAATCGTCTATGAATGTCACAAAGTACTTTTTTTCACCTCTGGTCTGTACGTATTTTAAATCACACAGATCTGTGTGAGTTTCTGTGTTTCTTTCTACAGAATGTGATAGAGTTTTAGTGAGTTTGGCCTCCGTACAAACTTCACATTTTTCGAAGTTGTCTACCTTAAATTTTCGTAGCAAATTCATATTAATTAATCAACGCATAGAATTGACATTAACATAACCTAGCTTTTCATGCCAAACAGAAGAAGACTCAACAACATAGGCAATAGGAGTTATTTCATTAACATTGGGAATAGCAGGAACAATAGTTTTAGGGATGACTGTCATTACATTAAACTTGAACAGTCCATCCTTTACATATCCATTACCCAAGTACACTCTATTTTTTGACCAAACAAAATTATCAGAAGCAAGAACAATCTTAAATCTATTCTTGCTTAGCAAAGAACCTTATACCAAGTTCTTTCTAAAATCTGGAACATGCATCACATTTATGAGTGTTAGTTCCTTACCTGAAGTCATCTTCAGCACTATCTTCTATGTTCCTGCAATTTTGGATGTGGAAGAATTACCCATGAACAGCTGTTCATTCTTGTTGCACTTCTGCTATGAAGTGAACATCTCATTGTCCGAGCAGATATACTTGGTGGCCCCAGTATCGTACTACCATTCACGAGGATTGCTCCCCACAAGATTTACCTCTGATACTATAGCACAGAGGTCCAGGTTAGAGAGACCAGTGGACAAGTTCTCAGCTGTGTGCGTGGGATTTTTCATTCCCTTTTGCATGTCCAGTTCCTGCACGGTTGTTTTCCTTGCTGCGGCACTTAGAAATTTTGTGCCCCAGCTTACCACACTTGTGGCATTTCCCAGCAAACCTCTTTGCAAGAGGTTTTTTGTTTGAGGCCTGTGGCAAGAACTTTCTCTTCTTGCCCTTCCGTTCGTATTCCACCACGTTGGTCTTTTATATGGACTGATTTTCATAGGACCTGTCAGCCTTACGATTCTCCTATTCGATCCGCAACCTGACAATGAGGTCTTCAAGAGACATCTCCTTTCGTTTGTGCTTGAGGTAGTTCTTGAAGTCTTTCCAACAAGGTGGAAGCTTTTCGATGAACGCTGCAATCTGGAATGGTTCGCACAGCGTCATGTTCTCTGCAGCGATTTCATGCATTATGACCTGCAGTTCCTGGATTTGACTCACAAAGTTTTGGAGTCAGTCATCTTGTAGTCCAGAAATTTGCCGACTACAAACTTCTTGTACCCGGCATCTTCTATTTTGTACTTCTTCTCCAAAGACCCCCACAGGAGTTTGGACGTCTTGAAGACACAGTAGACGTTGTACAGGAGGTCTACCAAGCCATTCAGGATGTAGTTCCTTTAGAGGTAGTCGCCCTGGGCCCACGCATCAACCGCAGCAACGGAGTGTGCATCCATCGGTGCTAGCATCGGCGCAGATTCAGTGAGAAACCTGTCCAGCTTCAAGGTGGTTAGGTAGAACTGCATCTTTCCTTGCCACTTCTTGAATCCAGTTCCATTGAACTTCTCCGGTTTTTCTTCCACAGTTATGTGTGTGGGTAGAACGACCGAATGTGCCGCAACTGATTGTGCAGTCATATTTTGGGTCACCGATGTTTCGGTGCTGATAAGCCCATTGGCAATATCATTCTGTGTGTTCTCCATGTTCTTTCTGAAACAGTTGAAACAGAACTATTAGTTGTTGTTGTTTTTCCGAATTGATAGCAGTACCTGTAAACAATCTTTACAAACTGTTAGAATCAGTGAGGAAAATTTTGCTTTAAGATTGTTAGAACTCGAATTTTATAAATCTGAAAATTACTAACAATATTTGTGAAGAACAGAAATTACAGGAATAAAAGATAACAAACCAAAAGCTTTATACAGAGTCGAGATTAAGATCTCTCCCCTTAAAGCAAAATTCGCTCCGTAGTGTGACAGTGGTTGGCGAATTGCCTCATAGGATACAACTGTATACCTTTCCCTGAAGAGCAGCATCCAAACTCCAGAGATTTCAGCGAACTGTGCTATGATGTACTCAGTTTTTGATACAGAGGAAGAAGAAGAAGAAGAGTAATTCGGATTATCAAAATTTGTATATTCTGGCAGACAGGATACAGTAGTCTTATAGGAGAAATGGAGACTCTTGAGAGGCGCATTACTCTGTAACAGCAGAGTAATGGTCCATTACTCTGCAATAGCAGAGTAGTGGTTCAGATCCACAACTGATGAGCCATTACTCTGCTGATATCAGTTATCGAATGATGTGACTGGAGCAAAAAAAAACCAGAGCCAAGTCGGGGCCCGTGCGCATGTGTGTTTGTCATTTTGGCTAAGTTCTCTCTCCACTACACGTTAGTGGTAACCCCCGGGCCACGCCCTTTAGTCTAATTTTTTAGTTTATATACTAGAAAAAATCTTTTCCCATTTCCGATATGGGACTATATATTTTCTCCAAGTTTCAAAATTAGTACATTTTGAGTACCCAACTTTAGACCAATATTTTTCATTCATACGGAATTTGTTTTGGCAAATGAGTACACCACGGAATAGTACTCGACGAGAGGATCTCAATCCAATCTTTTTTCGGCACCGCCAGTTATCGGAGCCCACCGGAATCCGGCCCGAAAAATCAGCAAAAATTAATTCAAACAATATATATGTCAACAAGAAATCGTATTTACTTGCCAGAAATGTCATCAACAGTTACTTACCAAATGTGGTAGTTGTCTGAAACGCTTCAGATGGTAGGTAAACTCTCAATCTTTATCATATGATTATTTTTTTTAATCTTTATTGTTCATAGCATGATCAACTGAGTCCCGTCAAAACAATTACCTCGAGATAATAAATCCTGCAGATGGTATACAGATGAAGTAATAAGAAGACTAAAGTCTCCACACTCCGTGAATGTCGAAAAAAAATGAATAAATACATATTTACATATAAGTTTTTTTAGCTTTTACTGCAGTGCGTACAATAGTGTGTAAAATGTTATTTTATAGCAATTTAAGATTAAATAAACAAGACGGACTTTGTAGTTACGTCCGAGGGAGAAAATGAATTATTTAAATAATTTTTTTTATTGTTAGATAGAAGTTGAAGTTGCGTCGGAAAAAAAAAATCAAAAATCAAAAAGTGACAGACGGAAGTTGAAGTTGTGTCCCACGGTTTTTTCGAATTTTTTTCGTTTTTTTTAATAATTAAAACCATTTTTTGTTTTTTTTTTAAAAATAAAATAAGAAGCCCAGAACCCATTGGATGAAAATACAAGTTCCATTTGAGGGTTTTTTTTTTGGAGCGTTTTAATTACGGAAAGTTAATTTTTTTGGAAAGGGACGGAAAATGAAGTTGCGTCCTTTATAATATGCATTTCTTTCATTTCCACTCTCATTTATTGCAATCTACTGTTGCTTTTTGGCCAAAAAATGCATAAATAGCAAACGACTGCAGCTCGTCGTTTGCTTTAAAATGCATTTTATGGATAATTAGCAAACGACTGTGGATGCTCTAACAATAATTTGAGAACAGTATACAAACGAAGATAATAAATCCTCCTCTATATTCAATGTCTCAGTAGCATCTCCAATCGGTTTGCTAAAATGGCAAAATGACAAAAAAATAGCAAACGAGCATTGCAAATCGTTTGCTATTTTGCCAAAGTTTAGCAAATGAGAAACATTGAGGTGCCATATTTGAAAAACGAATTTGGCAATTGCCAAATATACCAGATTGAACAACATGTTCGGTCTCCATTTTAAAAAAAATTACAACGATCGGACGGATCTTGTTGTTTCGTCAAAGGTTTTTTTTTAACTTTTTGTATAAAAAAATCGGACGGTACATATTGTACCGTTAAAAAAAAGAAAAAAAAAAGAAAGGGGACGGATTGGACAACATGTCCCGTTTGTGAATTGTCCAGTTCAAACTCCAATCATTTAATGTCATATTTAGTGTTTAAGTGTTAATTTTCTTAATTAAATTATGTTTAAGTGTTAATTTAATAACTAATTGAATTCTTGATGACTTTTTAAATCCTAATGCAATTTAAATCCTTTTAAAAATTTAAAAGTAATCTTTGATGGAATAACATGTTTCATCCGAATTTTTTTAAAAAATTATTTTTTAAAGGGCAAAAGCCAAAGTACCCCCCCAACGTTTGGCCCGAGTACAAAATGCCCATGCAACGTTTGAAAAAGTACAATAAACCCATTTCTCTGTTAACTTAACCCCATCCGTTAAGTTATAATTATTAAATTACATTTTTACCCTTATCCTTTCATAATCAAATCTCTTCTTTCTTTTTCCTTTTTCTTCATTCTTTTTTTTTTTCAAATCCCGATCGATCCGTCGATTGAATAAATCAGAGTTCTCAGAAACCCTTGCCATGGCCATGAAACTCCTCATTCTCCTACTTGCGCTGTCGCTTCTCTCTACAATCGATGGTCCTTTCTCTTTCCTCGTCTTCCCTCTCTTTTGTTCTTGTTTTCACTTGTTTGATGATTTTTTTATTTTGATTTTCTTTGTTTGATAAATTTAAGCAGAGGAGAAGGGATCTGTCGTCTATGTGTGAACTTAAGATTTGCTGTACAACCTAATTTTAAAACCATCTTTCCATCCCCCTTGGACCTAAGAAATTCTCCACAAATAAATATGAAAAGTGAAATTAATACAAAGACAGGATTGCACATGCAATATCCAGTAATATTCAGTTATTCTATCACCGTATGCTCTTCAGTTTTTAACTATCCTCACAAAGACTGCTAATTCATAGTAGTAATAGAGGACAACAAGTTATTTTACAATACAATTATATTGAAAACGTACTGAACCAGAAGTGAAATACATTTAACTAGTTATGAGCAAAGGGCAAGTCATTTTACAATTATATTGGAAAAATAACATACATTTAACTAGCTTAATATATTTTGATGTAGGGCTTCTCTACATTTCTTAAAATTAAAAAAATACAGAATAGACATACATTATTTGTACAGTAGAATTTACATGTTCAATGGACATTAATAGTTACATTATTCTTAGCAACAATCTAAAGTTATTTTGAAGTCATGTTTTTACAACAATTAAATATAAATTAAACGAACGATGCTTTTTAAGGATGAGTTCTGTATTTTTATCCATAAATTTAAAAGAGAACCCTGATTTATTCGATCAACAGATCGATCAGAATTTGAAAAAAAAAGAAAGAATAAAAAGGAAAAAGAAAGAAGAGATTTGATTATGAAAGAGTTAGGGTAAAAAAGTAATTTAATAATTATAACTTAACGGATGGGGTTAAGTTAACGGAGAAATGGATTTATTGTACTTTTTCAAACGTTGTATGTGCATTTCGTACTCAGGCCAAACGTTGGGAGGGTATTTTGGTTTTTGCCTTTTTTTAAAATTATAGCAAACGGCGATTGTAGTGAAATAGTTCTTTTGTCTTTTGTTATTTTGCCAAACTGACAAAATAGCAAAAACGAATTGAAGATGCTCCTACCTACAAAGCACAGGGAAATATATACACGTATTAATACAACTTCGTGCTTTGAATTAAATGCATAGATGAGTAGAGTATAAATGAACAGCTGTGTAGTTTCTAAAAGAAGAGAGATCACAACTGCCCGTACACCAAAAGAAATCGTTCATGTACCATCCTATAGCAGTCATAAGAATACTAAATAAGAGATATTCAAGGAATTTTCTTTGGAGAAATGTCAATAAGACCCCTTTGTACGACAATAAATTTTGTTGGAAAACATATGACGTTTTCAACTCTACTATAGACCCTTCGAACACTAATAAGCGATGACAACTAGTTTGTTGCACTTTAGACCATTTACTCTTGTTTTTGTCAATTTTGACAAAGTAAAAAAATTGCAAAATATCAGTTTCTCTGTAATTGTCATTTGTCAAAATAAAAAAATAAAAATAAAAAATACATCAGACGAAATATGTTGTTCCGTTTTTTTTTTAAAAAGATGTTTATGATAATTAAATTAGAAATTAGTGATTAAATTAGTTAAATTAATTAAATTAGACATTAAATTAGTTGTGAGATTAAGACATTAAAGATAAGATTAAGACCTAAAACTATTTTTTGGCATAGGACAGGAAGGAAAAAATTTGCATTAGACGGGTCAATATATTGTGTTTGATGTTTTTTTTTTAATTTTAATTTTAATTTCTTTAGACGGTACATCATGTACTGTCCAATCGATTAAAAAAAATATAAAAATCTATTGGACAAAACAACATGTAACGTCCGATTGGATTAAAATTTTTAAAAAAATTATGGGGATGAAACATGTTTCGTCCCCTATATTTTGAGAATTCGCAAATAACTTCTTATATTTAAGACAACATTGTTCCACTTTTTCAAAATTTGGTAAAATGAGAAACAACGGCAGCGCTCATTTTTCCAAAATATGAAGAAAAAAATGAGAAAATGAGAAACGAGTGTGGATGCTCTCAACTATTTGAACGAGAGCAACATCATCTGTAATAATGTAATATACAGCAGTTAGCCGCTCTTGTGATGTATAACTACACAATATGTCCTAGCTTTACAATATTACAGACTCATCATTTAAAACCACAGTTTCTGCTGAATATAATGTTGTAGAGAAAAAAATGTCGTTTGTATATTGGAGAATAGTATGTTAAGATAAATCAGAGAGATGAAAACAGTACTGAATATTGAATTAAGTTTAACCAAGTACAATACCACCTATATATAGGAGGAGAACAAATATCAAAATAACTCTACAACCAATATAGGACTATAATAATATCTAACACCCTCACTCAAACTTACGATAGGTCAAACAATGTGAGTTTGCCTACTAAGTATCTAAATCTCTGAACAATATGGGATTTGGTGAAGAAGTCTGCAGTCTGCTGAAAGATGTAACAGAATGGAGAGAAATGGTCCCTACCTCAAAGTGCTCACGAACATAATGGCAATCAATCTCTATATGCTTCGTTCGCTCATGAAAGACTGGGTTGCTTGCCATATGCAATGCACTCCGGTTATCACAATGAAGAGGAGTAGCTCCTATAATAGTGACACCCATATCTGATAACAGCCAACGAACATGAATAATCACTCTAGTAGTAGCTGTCATTGCTCTGTACTCAGCTTCAACCGAAGAGCATGCAACAACTTCCTGTTTCTTACTTCGCCATGAGATCAGCGAATCACCAAGAAATAGACAGAAACCGGTGGTATACCGTCTGGTAATAGGATCACCTGCCCAATCTGAATTAGAATATGCACTCAGCTCTAGTTTGGATGTAGCAGGCATTAATAATGAGCGAGTAATAGTTCCCCGAAGATATCTGAGAATTCGAAGAAGAGCACCGTAGTGAACTGTTGTAGGAGCAGAAATAAACTGACTGACAACACTGACTGCGCGAGTAATATCGGGTCTGGTTATGCACAAGTAGACAAGCTGTCCAACAATCTGTCTATATCTGGTGGGATCATGAAGGAGCTCACCACCAGTGGGAGAAGCTTCACATGAAGCTCTAAGGGTGTATCGGCTGATTTACTGTTAGAAAGGCATGCAGCGGAGATAATATCTGATGTGTATTTCTGTTGGGAAATGAGTATCCCCAGAGATCCATGAGCAATCTCTAGGCCTAGAAAATAACGTAGTCTGCCAAGGTCTTTTATATAGAACTGCTGATGAAGGTATTTCTGAGTAGATGTAATGCCCACAGAGTCATCCCCAGTAATGATCATATCATTAACATAGAGTAGTAAAATTATCCTCCCCTGCGGTGATGACCGCATAAATATAGAATGGTTCTGAGAACTCTGACTAAAACCAGCCTTGGTGATGACAAAGCGAAAATACTCAAACCAGGCTCGAGGGGCCTGCTTCAAACCATATATAGCCCGACGCAACCGGCAAACATGACAAGGAGGAGTAGGGAGGCCAGAAGGAGGATCTATATAAACAACCTCAGATAAGGTACCATGAAGAGAAGCATTCTTCACGTCTATCTGGTATAACGACCATTGGTGGATGACTGCAACAGCAAGAAGAGTGTAAACAGTAGTCATCTGTGCAACGTGAGCAAAGATCTCATCATAATCAATGCCATGCTCCTGAGTAAATCCTCGAGCTACTAGACGAGCCTTGTGTCGCTCAATAGATCCATCAGGTTGATATTTAACCTTGAAGATCCACTTGTAGCTGATAGGCTAAACTCCCTCTGGCAGAGGAATAACATCCCAAGTGCCAGTCTGATCAAATGCACTGAATTTCTCTGCAATAGCTTTCCTCCATTCAGGATAATGAATTGCATCTTGATAGGTTCTAGGTTCACGTGTAGAGTGTATAGCAGTGAGATATGCATGAAACTATGGTGAGTAGGAAGCAAGGGTGGTAAAACCAAACTGGTCAGAAGGACCAGTGGCATCAGGTGTATAACGTGCCGGAAGAATACCAGAAGTGGAACGGGTAGACTGACGAAGAGGTAGTGGACTGACAGGGAGTGGAGGTGAGGACGGTGGAGTAGGTGCATGTGTCGGTGGGGAAGTAGGTGGGATGGGTGCTGGCTATTGTGGGGATGCAGGTGGTGTTTCGATAAGGCGAACAACAGGTGTAAGGACTGTAGGAGATGTGAATGGAGCCAGAGGAGTGGGATCAAAAGGAATGCGGGAAGATAAAGTCAGGGGGACTAGCAACAACTGGAGAATCGAGAAATCTAGTATCCTCAGGGGGAGTCTGGTAGTAAGGGGATTCTTCCACAAAGAATACATGTAGAGAAATGTTGACACGACTCGCTGATGGATCAAAACAACGATAACCTTTGTGTTCAGGACTGAGACCTAGGTGAACGCATTTAGCAGCACGAGTGGAGAGTTTCGTGTGCTCAGTAGGAGGGAGAAGGACGTAATAGGTGCACCCAAATGTACGGAGCATACTGTAGTCGGGAGGTGAATGATAAAGAGCCTCATCTGTTGTCGTACCAGTTAGAGCAGATGAGGGAGTAATGTTGATGAGACTAACAGAGGTCATGATAGCTTCAACCCAAAAAGAACGAGGAGCAGAAGAGGAGAGTAAAAGAGCGCGAGTCGTCTTAAGGATGTGACGATACTTGCATTCAGCTACACCATTCTGCTCATGTGTGTGAGGACATGATTGCTGTAAAAGGGTGCCGTGAGACTGAAGGATTGATCTCATAGTGGTGGAAGTGTACTCACATGCACCGTCCGATCGAAAATTCTTAATGCGCACACCGAACTGAGTGTGAATCATAGTTGTAAGGAACCGGTAAATATCAGGTATCTCAGATCACTGACGCATAAAAAAAACCATCTGAAGTCATCGATGAAGGCAACAGAATAGAGATAGCCTTTCCACGAAGGTACGTGAGAGGGTTCCCATATGTCAGAATGAACAAGTTGAAAAGGATGAGCTGTTTCAGAAATTCTTTTGTGTCTAAAGGGTAGGGCAATGTGTTTGGCCAAATGACAACTCTGACAATCAGATAAATGCTTAAAAGTGAGAAAACCAAGGGCACCACTTCGAGCTATAGTCTGGAGTTATGATGCACTAATAAAACCTAAACATCTGTGCCACAGATTAGCATCAGAGGAAACAATACCGGCAAAACTATAAGGAGAGTGATGTGCACGAAGAAAATCTAGATAATATGGACGATCCTGACGACTAGCACGCCCAAACTCCTCACCGGTGGAGGAATCAGTAATAGAAAAACCTAAAGAGTCAAAAGTAATGACAAGACCACTATCGCACAACGTACTAATAGAAATAAGGTTTATTGATAAATGAGGAGCATAAAGAACATATGGTAATGTGAGAGTGCGAGAGCTAGTTGTCCCTGAGTGTGTAATAAGAAGTGGTGAGCCATCAGCTGTGTGTAGAGATGAAGAGTGAGAGGAAAGTGCTGTGCAGGTGGTGAATAGTGTCTGATTACTAGTGAGATGACGTGATGCACAAGAATCAAAAATCCAGAACGAATTCATACCGAGAGTGGCAAAAAGTGCAGGAGTAGAGGAGCCAGCATTGATAGACTGACCCATGAGTTGCAGTTCCAGCTGAGTGAGGCGTTACTAAAAATTAGCCCAATCAGCAGGAGATGGCAAGGCTGGAGTGACGGGCATGGCCGAGGATGTGAGGGACGACTCACTACGAGGGCTGCTGTGACTGAGAGCATAATGTGGAGGGAGATGTTGCTGGTGTCTGAATCGGGGTAGGGAGCAGGACAGTGCTACTGGTGTCGGAAGTAGAGGTGAGGTAGGGTGAGCAATGATGTAAGGAGAAGGTAGGAGGCCGGAGGCAGACTGAAAATGGTGCTGCTGCTATTTGAATTTGGAGGAGGAACGAGAGGCGGTTGAATCGGGGAAGTCAGTGGAGGCAGAAATATGTGGGATAAACTGAGATTCTATCAAGTAGTAGTACCTGTATATATATATATATATATATATATATATATATATATATAATAATAATAATAATAATAATAATAATAATAATAATAATAATAATAATAATAATAATAATAATAATAATAATAATAATAATAAACTTTTTTGATTTTTTATGGATTTTTGGGATTTTTTTGGAATTTTATTTATTTTTTTTGTAGAAAAGAAAACAGGATAATGGAGAAGTAACAAGTAACGGGTAATGGGTTTCTGTTCGGGTAACGAGTAATGGGTTTACAAGGATAATGGAGAAGTAGAGTTAGTGAGGTGGGAGTCTCTACCACTTCACTAACTATACTAAAACTTCGAAGTTGTAGAGGGGTCAAGGGAAATTGCACTTGTATTCTAACACGCCCCCTCAGGTTGAGCACCCATTTTTTTAAGGGCCAAAGAAACAAGATAAATACCCAACAAATTGTGGGCCGAGACCTGGACAATATGTAGCGGTATTTTTTTTTAATCCGCATTTAAATTGCGTAGCCAGTGGGATTCGAAGCTGGGTTGCTCTGATACCATGTTAAGATAAATCAGATAGATAAAAACAATACTGAATATTGAATTGAATTTAACCAAGTACAATACCACCTATATATAGGAGGAGAACAAATATCAAAACAACTCTACAACCAATATGGGACTATAATAATATCTAACACGGTACATGTCTTTTTTTGAGTTAAGATGGTACTTAATTAAATCATATAAATCATATAGAAATTTTTTTATATATAAAAAGGCAAAATAGATTATCAGGATTCAGGACCTGTAAGAGATAGTTTGATTGGTTGTAAAATGCATCCAATGTAGAATATTACTATTTAGAAGGGGAAAAAATCTTTGAAAATGAGTTCCAAAAAAGTATTTTGTTTGAATATAGTTTTCTACAGTGTAGGATAGAGGAAACAGAGAAATAAAATTTCAAAAGTAGTAAAACATAATTGTAGAAGAGTATGTGGGATTGTTTTATTGGATAATGTGAGGAAAGAAGAAAGAGAAATCAATTTAAAATTTTGTGAATAGTGCTCCCCCACTATTTTCCTTTCAAACAAATCACCCAAAAGGGTGTGTCTGGTTTACTGTAAAATAATTCTAAAAAAATGGTTGGTTTAGAGGCTAAATATATAAAAAGTACACAAAGTTTTGGGCCAGTTTAAAAAAAATACACTAAGATTTTTTTGTTTAAAAAAAAGACACAAAGTTTCAAAAACTCCACTGGGTTAGTTAGGGTTAGGGTTAGTTTGGGGAGGGGTTTATTTAAACATCTGATTAGTTAAGTGGTGTTTTTTTAAATACAAATAAAAGATGAATGTGATTTTTTTAAACACAAATGAAACATGAAAGTGATTTTTTAAAATCCTACCCTAACCCTAACTAACCCAGTGAAGTTTTTGAAACTTTGTGTCATTTTTTAAAACAAAAAAACCTTAGTGTACTTTTTTTAAACTGGCCAAAAACTTTGTGTACTTTTTTCATATTTAGCCTTGTTTAGATGTTGTTTTACTGCTGTATAGGATTGAGATCAGAGAGATAGAAATTTAATGTAGACAATTATGTGAAATTGTTTTAGAGTAATGTTACACCCATTATTTTTCTTTTCACTAGCATAGGTGACACATTATTAGTGAAGGTTATTGTAGAGTAAATGTAGAATATGTGGTAGAAACTTTCAATAGTAGTGTGCCACCTAAGATAGTGAAGAGAAATATAGTGGATATAGCGGTGTGTGTAGCATTACTCTGTTTTATACTATAGAGGAAAAAAAAGTGGAGAGAAACAATTTTAAAAGCGCTACAATAGCTTCCACTGAGGGTTTTTTCGAATTTCTCTTAGCGCTACAGTGCGAATCCAAATTCAAGTAAAATATTTTCAGACAAACCCATAAATAGTGTTTTTTTCTCATAAATTTCTTTTCCTACACTAGATTTACTGTCAAACAAATACCCCTAAGAGCATCCACTATCGTTGCCAACATAATTTGTATATTTAGCAATTAGGAATAGCAATAGAGGGAGAAATGTGCAATCGTTACGCTAAATCTGCTAAAAAAAAGGAAAAAAATCAAACGGATCTTCATCCTCCGTAAAAAAAAAAGGGTTCAATGGTATTTTTGTAATAATCCAATGGCAATATGGTAATAATTTTGTTTTTAATTGTTGGGAAAATGGTGGGACAGAGCAAGGTATGTCGTCCCATCTTTTTTTTATTTTAATAATTTTGTTTTTACTTGTTAATTCAGGCAGGGGGGAATTTTTGATTACTTTAAAAAAAATAAAAAAAATAAAGCGAGAGACGGAACACCTTCATCCGTCTCTTATCGAAAATTGCTAAAACAGATGAATTTCGTCCGTCTTCTATATTTAGCAATTTGCTAAAGCCGCTGCTATGTTTAGTAAGAAACTGTTCATTTCTATTCTAACTTATAAATTTTTAGCATTTCTATTCTAACTTATGAATTTTTAGCAAACGACCGTGAACCTATTTTCTAAATCAAATTCCAATTTTTGGGTTTTTAAAAACGACCGTGGATGCTCTAAATGATGACGCAATGGATACACACCTCCTTTCACCCGTAAGACAAACGGGTACTGTTTAGAGATAGGGAACAGCACGCGCATTAACTAATTGGATCGTGAAAATGCGTATCCAAACCCATTACTCGTTTTGCGCCCGACCAGGATGTAGTTCGCGCCAACTGGCAAGCCTATGTATGACCTAGATGTATAGGGTAACGACTAATGAGTGGCGTTTAGTAGCGGACGTCGGTGGGACCCACCACAATCGTCAAGGTGGTCCCACCTTTTGGTCAGAAATGATGGTGTATATAAGTTTTACTTCTTAATTTTTTATTGGTCCCTGTTGCTTTTTTAATTTACACTTCTGTTCAGTGCGAATTTAAAGATTTGATTGAGGATGGTTAAATGAAATGGACATGAATTACATGATATTAAGAAGGTCCAATTTTTGATGCTTTAGCCACTACCAATTTCACTACCATTTTCTTCACTATCTTAGGTGGCATACTCCTATTAGAGAGTTCTCTCACCTACTCTATTATCCCCTACCTATTGGAGTGTGCCACCTAAGGTAGTGAAGAGAAATGTAGTGAAATTGGTAGTGGCTCTAGCATCACTTTTTGAAAAAACTCCCTTGAACTATGGTCTTTATGTAGAAATACCATTGACCTTTTCTTATGCAGAAAACCTCATTGAAATATGGTTGTTGCAAAAAAATTCCATGAAGTATTTTAAAAAATCACATCCAACTTTTCTACTTGTATCAGATAATCTCATTCATCTTTGTAAGTTGTTTTAAAAAACATCATATATTTTTCGTATTATTATCAAAACCTCCCTCAACTTTAGCAGAAGTCTCACGTTGGCAGGGTGAGTTTTTTGCAACAATAGCTCAGAGGGGTATTCTGCATAAAAAAATGTTCAGGGAGGTTTTCTGCATAAAGTCCATAGTTCAAGGATTTTTTCCTCCCTCAAATTTAGCCTATTACGAAGTGTTAATTGAAAATACTTTTAATATACTAGTATAAAGGGCAATTTATTTTTAACAGAGTAATCGAGAAGTTAGAACTGATTGATATGCCCATTATGGATAAAAATTTACATGGTCTATTCTACAGGGGTCTCCAATTTTAGCAAGACTAGACAAAGTGTTAGTTTTTTGTGATTGAAAGTCTCAATTTCCTCAAGCTGTATCGAGTATATGTTGATTTACTTCTGATCACGTCCCTCTGCTATAATCCGACATGGTGAAATATGTGAGACACTTGCTCATTTTCGCATTGTGAAGGCTTAGTTTATTGAACCCCAATAGAGGGGTCATCACACAATCTTGGAATACTGATGTTAGGGAGGGTAGTGGAGTGAATATTTGAATTGCTAAAATCAAACGTCCCAGGAAATGTTTAAGAAATTGGGCTATAAGAGAGTTTGGGCAGTTTAGGCAAAATAGAGACGAGTTAGGAAAATGAATTCAAGAGTTGAAGAAGATGGAGGAGAACTGAGATTTTTCGATTGATTAGTGTGATGATTTGGTAAGCTCTATAGCGGAATTAGACCATTTTTTAAATTGAAGGAATGTTGCGGGAAACAACATTCGAGGGAACAATAGATATTGGAGGGAGACACAAACACAACATACTTCTATAAAATTGCAAACGGCTGGAGGAGAGATAATATGATTGTAGTGTTGTTTGAGAGTGAAAACTGAATCCTTATGTGTGAAAAATTGCACGAACATGTTGTTTTGACATACAATAATTTGTTGGGTAGTCGGAGAGATTTTATGGGTGATGAGAATGACGATTTATGGGATAGATGTGAGACTTATGACCAGAGGACAATGGAGCTGCCTTTAGTGAAGACGCGATACGACAAAAAATTAAGGATTTGGGGTAGGACAAATCACAAGGGCCAAATGGATTTCATTTTTTCCCCCTGTACTAAGTTTTGTGATATTTTGAGAGGTGACTTTATGAAGATCATAACAGAGTTATTTCAAGAGATGGGAGCCATTGAACGGCTGAGTTTTGCATTGGTAGTCTTCATACCAAAGAGACAAGTAGTTGAGACGTACTGATCTTAGACCAATTAGCCATTTGAAATGCTTTTTTAAGATCATTACAAAGGTATTGACTAATAGAATAGAGAATATTCTGCCGAATTTGGTAAATGGTACGTAAAATGGGGTTGTTTAGGGTCGAGAGATTACCAATAGTGTTGGATTAGCACATGATGTAATTGATCATTCCAAACAAAAACAGGATGAAAGATTTTTATTAAAGTTAGATTTCGACAAATCCTATGACACAATAGAGTATGACTCTGTATTGGAGACTCTTAGATTGAATGGTTTCAGAGACCGATGCTTGAAATGGATTGCCATGTGTACGCGTGGGGGATCAATGATTTGGCTTAATGGGAAACATGGAGGGAATTTATTTGCAAAAATGGGTAATGACAAGGGGATCCATTGCCCAATATTGTTTGCTCTTGTCACTGATAGATTGCCGAAAAGTGTCAAAGGATGAATTTTTTTTGTGGGAATTAAGGAGGTGGAAGAGGGTGAGATGACAGTTAGCATTTTGCAATATGTGAATGATATTTTAGTCTTTGGTAGAGCAACCATTCGGGATGCACTTACCATAAGGGGATTTTACGTTGTTTTGAAAACTAGGCTGGTCTCAAAGTGAGCTTTCATAAGAGCAATTTAATCCCTGGAGAAGGATGCAGGTTGGGCAATGGTAGAATTCTAGCAGATGTGATGGGTTGTGAATTGGGTAAATTTTCGTTGAAATATTTGGGGGTTTCATTGAGGCCAGAAACGTTGTATAAGGAGGATTGACAGCCATTAATTGAACGATTTCAGCAGAAATTTTCTGATTGGAACGGGAGACACTTGTCACTCCTGGGGAGGGTCATTTAATTAACTCGGTTCTTTATAGTTTTTTTATTTACATGATGTATATATACGAGCTTTCATCATGAGTAAGGAAAATAATTAACAAAATTAGAAGAGATTTTTCATAGGGTGAAAAAAGGGTAATAAAGAGATTCCTCTTGTTAGGTTGGGGAGGGTAATAAAGAGATTCCGCTTGTTAGGTTGGGGAGGGTTTGCCACATGAAAGAATTTGGAGGGTTAAGGTTGATAAATTTAGAAGACTGGAATACATCTTTACTTACCAAATGAAATATCAGTGAGAGGGACTAAGAAATACAAATTGAGGAGGAATTGCAAAGCAAGGGGATATATTCCACATAAATTCTCGTTGTATGTACAAGAAGGGAAACTTAATTAGTTTTTGGAATGATAGTTGGTGTGGGGAGGGGACCTTAGCATCTAAGTTCTAATGTCTTTATGAGCGTTCTACAGAACGCGATGCTTTAGTGGAAGATGTTTGGAGGGGAAACAAATGGTACCTGATTTTACACGGGAAGGGGGGACATGATCGAAGAGAGGGAAATGAGTTGATTAAAATTTTTGAGGATACTAGAATTAGAGAATCCAATGTCGAGGACACTTGAATTTGAAAGTGGAAAAATCCGGACATTTATTCGATGAGGTCTATGTATGCACTTTTTAATGATGGGGATTTAAGAAACGCAAGTAGTGACGTGGTGTGAGAAACTCATGCTCCGATCAAGTTCAAAATGTTTGTTTGGCTTGTTCTTAACAATGCAATTCTGACAAAAGACAATCTTAACCATTGTAACATTTTTATTGACAGGGTTTGTATTAGATTTGAGAATTCTTTGGTGTCTACTGACCACCAATCTTTTCATTGTGCACGTAGCCAGTCCATTTAAGAATGTTTGATCACTAGTTTTAAACTATCTCATAAACCAAATTCAGTGGGAGGGTTATGAGGCGGGTGGCGTAATACTAATATTAAAAATGCAGATAAAGTAGCTTAGGATATGACTGTTGCCGCTACAATTTGGGCTATTTGGTAATTACTAATTTAATAATCAAATTTATTCTATAATGGTGGTGATTAACTTAATTTTATTTCTTCTGTTGGTTTATTCATTTCTCGCTCCAGCTAGAAAAAGTCGCGCCAAATGATCGCGACACCTGAACTCCATTAATTTGAGGCTAAACGATTGAGGAAGGGAGAAAGTGCAAAAGCAAATAAATGAGGGAAAGACGCTAAAGAATAAACATGAATACCTAAATTTATTTGTAATTTTGTAATTTTTTATTTTTACTCTCATTTTGTTATTTTCTCATTAATGTGGTACTAGTATTTTTCATGTGTGATGCACGTTTTGATAAATAGTTGGAGTTGAACGTGCGATACACGTAAGTCGGTAGTAATTAGCACGTGCGATGGATGTCTTAATTTTTTTTAAAATTGGAGCTGGACGGGCGATACAAGTATTTTTTTTAAAAATTAAGAAGGAAAGACTTCGATTTGTACGTACGATGCACGTGTTGATAAATAGATTTGGTGTTGCACGTGTGATGCACGAGTTTGTTTAATAATTAGTACGTGCGGTGAATGCCTTAATTTCTTTTTTAAAAATGGAGCTAAACAGACAGTACACATATTTAAAAAAAAAATTAAGAAGAAAAAATAAAACTTTGATTGGTACGTGCAATGCATGTGTTGATAAATAGATTTGGAGTTGCACGTGAGATGTAAGGGGTTTATTGATGATAAAGTGAGGTTTATTGCGTGACAAAAAATATTAAAAAATTATTTATTTGTGTCAAACTCTCTTCTCTAATATTATAATGGGAGAAGGCCTTAGTGTCATTTGTCAATCTATCAACTCGTGCAATACACGTACATAACTATTATAAAAGAGGTCTTAGGTACAAACCCAGACGTAGTAGTTTGAATTTTTACTTAAAAAAATATATTTATTAAGACGTGCATTACAGGTGTAAATTACTAGTATTAATTAGGGAGGGCATTCGGGCCAATCGGGCTGGGCCGGGCAGGGCCAGCCCGGGATTTGCCTGGTCCCGGGCCGGGCTCGAAGACATCGCAGGCCGGGCTAGTTGGGGAAAACCCTAGCCCGGACCTGGCCCCGGCCCCAAGGGTGGGGGTCGGGCCAGCTTTCTAGGGGATTTTTTTAAATATATTAAAGGTGAAAGATCATATATTAAATTGTAATTTCATAACAATTGCAAAGAACTAAGTATCAAATTGATTTAATAAATTTGAAATTCTTAAATAAAATGAAGTACATGAATAAAATTTCATACAAATTAGATCAAATTACAAAACAAGAAAACTATTTGAATTTAGAGATCGAGATGGCCTCTATTTAGATTGAAGAGGAGACATTGGACTGTTGTCGTGCACTTCTATTTAACCTAAACATAGAATCTCATCCTTCTAATTTTCCTAATTAATTACAATATATTGTGCATCATTTTAATATAAATCGACTAAATCTAATTGTTCATTCATCACTACTTGTTGAGCCAGCTTGTGCTTCAAGTAAATCTTGGGTCCTCTTCTCTTCCGCTTTCATCCAATCTTCGGCGCATACTATTCATCACTACTAGAGTGTTGATTGTTGTTGTTGACTTGAGAGATTGTAGAAAGATTTGAGTGAATTAGTGAAGAGAAATGAAAAAAATAATATGGTATATATAGAATATGTAAATTTTTTGATTTCCTAAAGTACCTCCCAAAACTAGCTAGTATAGATCCGTTGGGGGGCAATTTGGCATTTTTTTTTAAAATTCTAAAATATATATATATATATATATATATATATATATATATATATATATATATATCCAATGGTCTGCCCGGACCCGGCTAAATGGCCAAATTTTAGAACCGTACCAGCCCCATGGTTTGGGGGGCCGGTCCCGGGTTGAGCTCGCAGAACGAGCGGCCGAGCCGGACCTGTTGCAACCCCAAACCAATTTAAGAATTTCAAATTGCAAAGAACTAACGCCTGACACCTGACTCCTGACGGTACCATCTACTACTAGTATCAAGGCCCGGATGGTACCATCTACTACTAGTATCAATGCGTTATGTTCGAGATGACCGATAGCAAGTTGAAGATCGAGAGGTTCGATGGGAGTGACTTTGTGATGTGGAAGATTCTGATGATAGCATATCTTAGTCAGAAATCTTGATGTTCGTTGTTTGATGAGAAGCCAAAGAATGCAGACAAGGATGCGAAGGTCTTGGTGGAGTGGAATCGTTTGGATCAGAAGGCGCTAGGGCAGATTCGGTTGGGGCTGAGTAGGAAGACGTTATTTCATATCTCGAGGGCAAAGATCACAATGGAGGCTATGGATATTCTCACAGATATGTATGAGAAACTGTCGGTATCTAATCAAATTCTTCATCTAAAGAAATTGGTTATTATGAAGTTGAAGGAAGGGGGTTCAGTAGCAGAACACTTGAACAATTACTGTATGGTTTATAACCAGATGGAAGCTGTAGGTTTGATGTTTTCAGAGTGAGGGCAGACATTGTTACTTCTATCTACTTTACTCGATAGTTATTGTACGGTGGAACAGACTATTACAGACATTATGACAGGTTCGACAACTCTACAGGATGTGGTGAGTAGCATTCTTAACGAGGAGGTGAGAAGGGTGGTAAACGAGGGATATCCCACATCATCTTTTAGAGATTCCATAATGTCTATTTAGAGAAGACGTGGGAGATCTAAGAGCAGTCGAAGAAAAAATGATCAAAGTAGTTCATCTGAGAGTGGGTCTGATGACAGCGATGGGGGACATAGGCCTGAGTGTTGGTATTGTCACAAAAGATGCCACATGATGCGCAATTGCAAGGCTTATATGAAGAGAAAGCTGGAGAAACCGAAGAGAGATATACCAAAAGAAGCTCAAGTGGGGCTTGTTAAAGAGTTATGCTTATCAGCTCAGGAAGAGTTGGGCGCTCATAATTGGTGTATTGGTTCGGGAGCTTCTTTTCATTGCACTCCGAGAAGCAATGTGTTTGATGAGTACGAGGAGGGTTCTTTTGAAGATGTGATCGTGGCGGATGATCACTGGTGTTCTGTACGAGTGGTTGGTACTGTTCGCGTGAAATCCAATGATGATCGGTGTGTTTTCTTGCGGGAGACAATTTATGTTACAGACTTAAAAGAAAATCTTATCTCAATTGAAAGGATAGACAAAGAGGGTATGTTTACTATAGTTGGTAGTGGAGAGTGGCATATAGCTGCAGGTTTAAGGGTAATTGCAAAAGAGAAGCGTAAAGGAACGCTATATTTTCTTAAAGACATGAGGGGCATTTCTCCTGTAGTTGACTCTCAGCCGGAATCGAATAGTAGGTTGTGTGAGGTGCAGCCGAGTTCTTTCAGTTGTGGAGGGGATGTTTTTACTTTAGTGGGAGATGCTGGTCATGGAAGTGATCCTAGAGGGCAAGACGTTGTTGTGGTGATGGTACATTGCAATATGGCAGACGAAGCTTCAAGTCGCTCTTGTGAGGTAGAGAGCACTGGTATTGATATGCGGCGTGATATCGATGAGGGTAACCGAAATAGGACTGTATGGGTTGAACTGTCTGTGGATATTATGGTTGTGTCGTCTACGGAGGTTTCTAGTATAGAGGGTGCATTGAGAGGTTTTGAACCATGTCCGGTGTTGATGGAGATTCTGCAAGTTGAGGATTCTTGTAACACAGAATCTGACACAGGAGGTTATTTCTCCGATATTCGTGCTCTATGCAATTGGTGGAGCACATCCTTCATGAGACTATGAGGGGAGGTTGGTGCACTCCACGTGTTGGAGTGGCGGAGGTGCTCTTCATGAGAGTGAGAAGTACTTTGGTCTTCCATGAAAGTGGGAGATTGACAGAGATAATAAGATGTAAAGATTACAATAACTTTGATGTGTTGTGTATTTATTCCAAATGGGAGATTCACTACAAGAAAGGAGGTCTACACCGGTATTTCTACTCCGGCGTTTTGGTATAAACGCTGGAGTAGGAATCAACAATTTAGGGAACAAAAAAATCCAATTATACACCGGCGTTCTATACAAACGCCGGTGTATGTAGGGATACACCAGCATTTGTGCATGAAAACGTCGGGGAATTCAATCGATAAGTTATGCCTCCCCCTCTCTCTCATTTTAATTTCCC
Organism: Hemerocallis citrina; assembly: GCA_017893485.1. Lineage (NCBI taxonomy): Eukaryota > Viridiplantae > Streptophyta > Magnoliopsida > Asparagales > Asphodelaceae > Hemerocallis > Hemerocallis citrina. Next base: position 435,528 of record JACEHZ010000706.1, read on the forward strand.
CTAAAATTCTCACCTTTCCCCATCGATGTCCCCCCCCCCCCCCGCTGGCGCCCCTTCCGCCATCGCTGTCCCCCTCCCCCGCCGTCGCCCCTTCCCCCATCCCCGTCACCTTCCCCCCTCGACCAACCCGTATCCAACCCACAAACCATTCCTCTCTCTGTCTTCAAATCCGTTAAGAAACTTCTTCTTCTTCTTCTTCTGCATCTTGTTCAAATCTAGGGTTTCGATCCATCAATCAAATGATGGAAGATGTCGGAATCGAAGCGAAAGAGGCTGTCGTCCGCGAAGTGGCGAAGTTGCTACCATTGCCGGAGCTCCTCGCCTCCATCGCCTCCATCAAATCTGACTACCTCTCTCATCAACAGGTGCGCTATCTACAACTCCCCCCAGCTATCTCCGATTTCGAAAGGCTTATTTTGTCGAAATTTGTAAGATTTTTTGTTAAAAATCAAAATTTGGAGCAAATTGTTGAAATTTGAAAGAAAATCTGTTTGGATTGGGAATTTTGCAATAAGATTTGGTCGGATCATGATCTGGTGCTGATCGATCTCGAACTCTTCTGAAAGTTTGCCGATTGGTAAACGGTTAAGCTAGTTGAGATTTGGAGTACTTCGTTGAAATTCGCAAGAAAATTGCAAAAAATTGAAATTTGGAGCGAATTGTTAGAGTTTTACGAGATAATTTGTTCCGATTGTGAACTTCAGCTCGGATTTGTTCAATTTTGGAAGAGAATATGACAGGATGGATTTAGAATGTCTGATCCATTATGAAATCATACTAAATTATTAACTTAATAATGATCTTGAGGGACTACCGATGCTTGGGTCTCACCATTATTAGGAATGAATATGTGACTGGATTTGTGAGGGGCGGATATGTTTTGTTTAATTCAGCATTTTGTTAGCATTTTTTTAGGGAATAATATGCCCATCTAATTAGGGATGCTATATGTCTTCTTAATATGTGAATTTGAAGTATAATTCAGCTAAGATCAGAGCTAGTGCTCGCATTTAAGCCAAGAAAACTAGCTCTGATTAAGCTCCTTCTAAGCCTTCTCTTGCAGCACAAGTCAAGAATATTGGCATCCCTCTTATCCCTGAGGATCACAGGCAAGGTACTCCCTTAGGCTCTATTAGCAAAATTCATTTTAATTCGTTATCTAATGATGATTTTAGATCTATTGCTAGTGATATGGGTTTGATGCTAAATTGATTTCAACAACCATACTGACTCTATTAGAGCCAATGAAGTTACTAGAGCTATGGAGAATGTTGATTTTTATGATTAGTGTTTTCTGGAATATTCAAGGTGTTGGTAGCTTACACCAAAAAGAAGCTATATATGATCTTATCAATTCTCATAAATGCGATATTATTTCCATTCAAGAATCTAATATGTCCTCATTTTCCTCTTCTATATAAAGAGCTCTAGGTGGTAATTTCATGACTGAAGGGGTAGCACTTGATGCTATTAACTCTTGTGGTGGTATCTAATTTTGTTTCAAAGCTTCTCTTTTCCACTTAGTGTCCACCCAGAAATTGAAAAGCTTTCTAGTTGTGGTTTTGAAGTTGCTTGAATTTAATTGTCTTATGAGTTACTGAGTACTGTATCAGTGTAAGGGTGATCCACCCTCCACTATCTCCTTTCTTAAATGAAGTGTTCATCAAATCTGAAGTTGCACACTATAATTTTTTTATATAGGAGTGACTAGTGATGGAAATTTTTTTATCTAGACTTTATATACAATTATATCATGATGTCTAGATGAGTATCAGTTTCTAAGATATTGTTCATGCTTGTTGCTTGGGTTTGAAAATAAGATTGTTCTTTCTCATTGATTTTAAGTGATGATGAGATGGATTATGTAATTGAAGTTGCATACTATGATTTACAGAGGAGTGACTAGTGATGAAATAATCTTGTTTGAACTTATGTTGTGGGTTCAATTGACAGTTTGTGATGAAATAATCTTGTTTGAACTTATGATTTACAAGAATTACTGTTTGTGTTATCTATATCATAGTATTTACATGTCAGATTATTCCTATAGCTACATGCTATGCAAGCTTAGTTTTTGGAGTATGCTATGGATGACAAAGCTTTTATCCTTTGAATGAATTTCCAAATGGTCGGTTGAATATGTTTTTCTCGTTTGTTTTTATATTTTATAGTTTATGAATTTGTTGTTGAGCATTTGGTGTTGTAATGCATGATGCATCTAATGTTAATTGTGCTACCGAGGAACTCCATCTAATGTTACAAGAAAGGTGTCTCACTTTCTAAGTAATATATTGTTGAAGGCTACTCAAGGCGATGCAATACGCAACTATTACCATGACCATCATGTCTGCCAAGATGTGCTGGTTCCTCTTTACAAAGTTGGGGATGCACTCGAGTTTCTGGATCGAGCAATGGAGGTACTACTCTTTCTTGTGCATTTACTTGAAACATATTTGTAGATTAACCTGTCTTCTGCCTTTGTTTTAGTCTTAACTGAAACCATTTGATCCTTACTTGTTTGGGGCTGTTTTGTCTAGAACTGAGCAATGGTTTGTCTAGAAGTGTAGCTTCACGAGTTGTTTTTTTGTCTGAATTTGGAGATGAGATGGATAATGTATCTGAAGTTGCACACTATGATTTTTGTAGGAGTGACTAGTGATGGAAATTTTTTTATCTAAACTTTATATACAATTATATCATGATGTCTAGATGAGTATCAGTTTCTAAGATAATGTTCATGCTTGTTGCTTGGGTTTGAAAATGAGATTGTTCTTTCTCATTGATTTTAAGTGATGATGAGATGGATTATGTAATTGAAGTTGCATACTATGATTTACAAAGGAGTGACTAGTGATGAAATAATCCTGTTTGAACTTATGTTGTGGTTTCAATTGACAGTTATCTCATGAGTATTATAAAAGTATAAGTTTCATCTCAGTTACTATTTTGTTTGCCTGAGTTTGACAGTGAAAATAATCTTTTTCACTCTTTGTAACTCAATATTGTGAACTCCATATTTTGACACATGAATGTGGTGAGATCACATTATTATGTTTATGAGATTACAATTTGATGATATTATACTATTATGCTTCATTCATATTTTATTGGGGCTCTTTTAGTTTTGCAATTGGTTTTGATTGCAAGAGTGCTCAAGGTTTTTAAATTTTTTTTATTATTTTATTTTATTTAAATTTTTTTTTTTAAAAAAATATATATATATCTACACCGGCGTTTTTTCAAACGCCGGTGTAGCTTTCAGCAAAAACTGGCAGTCTATACCGGCATTTTAAAAATGCCGGTGTAGGTGATGGCCGAAAACAATAATTCCAAACGAAACCAACCTTTCGGTGGCATTTTTTTAACGACCGGTGTAGTTTTTACCTATACCGGCGTTCGTAAAAAATGCCGGGGAATGTCCCTAAGCTACAGCGACACACGATTCAGCGACACTCGCACCAGCGATTTATAAAACGCCGGTGGTATCTACAGCGGAGTTTTAAAATGCCGGTAAAGACTGTTAGTCTTGTAGTGATTGTTAGGATTTTTACCTCAAATACACGTAGGAACTGAGTACTTAAAGTTGGAGAAGAAGAGCAGAAGACGAAGACTACAAGAGACAACAACAAGAAGTAGAAGATGTGTAGTTTGGAGAGTTGCGGTCGACCGACCGGGGTGCGGTTGACCGACCTTGACTGTAGGAGGTTTTTTGAGTGTACAGGGTTCAACAGAGAAGGAGACGTTCGACCGTGCAGTCGACCGGTCATGTCTCGGGTGTAGACTTTACACGTTGCGGTCGGCCGACCTGGAGGTGCGGTCGATCGACAACGGCGTTATGTGTTATTTTGGCTAACGAGTTTAACGCCAAGTATGCTGGATTTGTGTTTATCTTTTAAAGTTTACTTGGGGGCTATATATATGGCTGTAGACTGTAGGGTTTATATCACTGAGGAGATCAGGAGGTGAGCCGTTATCATTGTTCAACTTCAAGAGGGGATTATGCTGAGTGTTTCAGAGGTAAGGGAGGGAGATTGAGAGTTGTAATCTCTTTTGTAATCTATGTATTTCTTGGGGATTAAGAAGTATTGGTTATCTCTGCATACTGATTGTGTTTTTGTGAGATCTCGCATATATTGTTGTGGCTTATTCTTGGTTAATCTAATTCTTGGTAGTTTCTATTGCTTGTGGTGTACTTCCGTCATTAGCACTACGAGTTGTGCTAGATTCTTCAACATCAAATACAATTGTGTTAGAGCATCTACAGTCATCAAAGCAAAAAATAAAAAAATAAAAAATAAAAAAATAGAAATAACAATTTGTGGTTTCGCTGCAGTCATGAAATGCTAAAAATTAGTAAAGGAGATGAAAATATGATCTGACGATTTTTATTTTATTTTATTTTATTTATTTTTTGCATTGACGAAACATGAGAGAATTTATTTTTTCCTGATGGACGTAACTTCATCTATTGAAAGTTATTTGATTTTTTTTCTTCTATAGTTTAGTGACCCATAGAAAATAATATGAATTAATCAATAATCAATAAAAAATTCAATGGTCCAAATCAATAATTCAAGGAAAATCATATGCGATCCAATCCATAGAATCCCAAAATAATCAAAAATTTTGCAATCACAACTATGAACGAAAACGATGTTTCATTTGAGCTTCTATTATTTTTTCGGGGATTTCTTAATTATAAAAAAATTCTAATTTCATTGGACGAAACATCCCCCCTCCAATTTTTTTTTTGGGACAAAACATAATGTCCCAAAAATATTATAAAATATTTGGAATGAAACATGATGTTTTGTCTGCTATAATATGCATATTGTTATTTTCTCTGCCATATATAGCAGTCTATTGCTGCTCAGATGCTAAATTATGTATATATAACACATGACTGCAGCGCTACAAAAACTATAAAATGCATAAAATAATAAAATACCACACGAACTGTTGATGCTCTTAATATGGTTACTTGGACAAGAGTTGCATAGTTTTCATTTGACTTATCATATACTTTAAGAAAATGATATAAATTGATAGTATCCATTACCAATTCATTGGCTAAAGTGAAGACGATTACGAGATACACTTCGGACCATCCATTGGCTAAAGTGAAGACGATTACGAGATACACTTCGGACCACCTACCGTTAGTATTGGAGTGTGGGGAAGATTACGTCAAAAAGCGATTTCCCTTCAGATTCGAGAAAGCTTGGACCCTGTCAACAAATATTCGGTAGGTGATAGAGAATTCTACGACTACAGAAGTAACAACAGTGGGAATATGGATCGAAAAGACGAGGAGACTGCGAAAGCATATTAAAGCTTGGGCAAAGACGGAATTTGATATGGTCAGAGCTAGATTGCAGGAATTGGGCTGCAGGGTACCAAAGCTGGAGGTAATTCAAGAGGGGAGGGGTCTCCAGGAAGAAGAGATTGGAGAATTGAGAAATAATAGGATTCAGATCCAGCATATTGCTGACATGGAAGAACAATACTAGAAACAATGATCGAGGGTACAATGTCTTAAAGAGGGGGATGCCAATACAAAATTCTTCCATAAGGTGGCCAACGGTATAAGGAGACAAAACCACATCACCAGACTGTTGATTGATGGCTCTTGGACGGAGAATGAAGGAGTGATTAGGAATGAAATCGACAAAAGCTTTAAGGAGCTGTTCGGGAGAAGAAAGCAGTTTAGATGTAAGCTACGTCCGGATATGTGGAGTGCCTCCAGATTGGAAGGAAGTGAAGATATAGAGGGAAGGTTTACGGAAGAGGAAGTGCTTCACGCCGTGAAGATGCTGGGACAGGACAAGGCGCCGGGGCCAGACGGTTTTCCTATATTCTTCTATAGGCTTTATTGGGATATCATTAAGGCGGATATCATGAATATCTTCAACGAACTGCACGATGGGGTAACAAACCTGGACATAATTAATTATGCTAATGTAGTTCTCATCCCAAAAAAGAAAGAGGTGTCAGGAGTAAAGGATTTCAGGCCTATTAGTCTACTGAATGGATCCTTCAAGATCGTAACAAAAGTGCTGGCGCAAAGACTATCTCCACTCTTAGATGGAGTGGTAGGGGAATCCCAAAGCGGGTTTATCAGGGGAAGAAATATAATGGATAGTGTGGCCTCGGCCCACGAAATTGTATATAGAGGGAACAAGGATAAGGCCGATGGATTTCTATTGAAAATAGATTTCCAAAAAGCGTATGACTCGCTGGATTGGGATTCTGTTGATGAAGCACTTCAACTAAAAGGTTTTGGGGATAAATGGCGCATGTGGACTAGAAGTTATGTGCAAGGGGAAAAGTCTTTTATTCAGGTAAATAGGCAGTTGGAGAAAGAAATCAAGTGTAGGAGGGGGCTTAGGCAAGGAGATCCATTCTCCTCTCTACTGTTTGCTATTGTCGCGGACGGATTGGTGAAAATGATCAGTAGGGGTAAGGAATAAGGGATCATTCAGGGTATCGAAGCTAGGGGGATCCAGGAAACAATTTCAATCATACAATATGCAGATGATACATTATTGTTTGGAGCGGCAAAAGACGAAGAAATGAAGGCTATAGGTATGGCCCTACACTGCTTTGCGCTTGGTCAGGGATGACAGTTAATCTAACCAAGACTTGTGTTATTCCAATAAGCGACCAAATCTCTATTCCCATTGATACTATCAAGAGCTACTTCGGATGCGAATCTAGTCAATTTCCTTTGGTCTATCTAGGTATTCCGATCAGGCCAGGGGCACTTCAAAGAGAGGATTGGCAATCGTTGATAGATATGATAGAGAAAAAACTATCCGGTTAGAAGGGGTGGTTGCTTACGTTAGGTGGTAGAACACATTATTAAATGCGGTACTCAGTACGTAGTCTGCCGACTTATCTCATGTCAGTGTATGAGCTCCCTAGTTGGGTCATTCAGAAGATAGACAAAATCAGAAGAAGATTCCTCTGAAAAGGAACAGACGAGTCCAACAAAGGACTACCGCTAGTAAACTGGGGTAAAGTCTGCAAAAGGAAATAATATGGAGGTCTGGGGATACAGAATCTAAGGGACACGAACAGGACACTGCTGAGTAAATGGTGGTGGAAGATAAAGAGGGGACGGAATAACTGGTGGTGCAAGTCATTCGCCAGATATAGGGGTAGGAAAGCATGCCGCTTCAGAGGGAGAACAATGTTCGGGAAATCATCCACATTATGGAAGGGAGTAGCAAAGGTGGGGGTGTTGTACAACTCCAATACTAGATGCAGAATTGAAAGCGGGAAGAATACTAGATTCTGGCGGGACAAGTGGTGCGGAGATAGAAATCTCATGAGCCTTTTCCCAGAAGCTGCAGGGGCTACGATTAATACAGATTCTCGGGTGGCTGATGTGTGGCATAATCAGAGTCTTAAGCTGGACGTCAAGGGGTAGCTATCTTAGAACGCAATTTCAGAATTGACGGACCTTAATTCCTTCGTTAGGGCAAAAGGGCAGTACAATAACGAAGAAGAAGATAGCAGAGAATGGATGCTACAGCCCAACGGGGAATTCTCAGTTGCCTCAATGTACATGAGGATCAATGATGGAGTGCGCTCAAAGGATGCCAATAGTATATGGAAACTAGGGGTGCCTTTAAGGGTCAAAGTATTTGGCTTGTCATGAACGACGCAATCTTATCAAAGATCAACCTTAGGAAAAGGAACTTGCAAATAGATGTTAGATGCGAGGCATGCTCGAGTGGAGATGAAGATACCAATCATATTTTATTCTCTTGTATTAAAGCCAAACTAGCTTGGGAAGTAGTCAGCTCGTGATTTGGGTTAATTGATTGTCCTAAGTCTAGTTCAGATGTCTGGGGACGATGGGGGGTAGAGTTAGTTAGAAAGGAAGCTAGAGAGGCGTGGGGTGTGATGGCTACAGCAACGATGTGGTGTCTGTGGTTATGTAGAAATGATTTATACTTTCGAAACATTAGCTGTAGCTTCTCGGTTACCATGCATAAAATTATAACTCTATCTCATGATTGGACAGGTAATAGGGGAGCAATGAAGCGGCTCCGTATGGAGGACGAGGAATAGGGGGAGCAAGAAACGACAAAGCAGTGGATACGAGTACAATCTGCCAGCCGCAGATTCTTTTGGGACTACCAACTTCTAGGTGGATGGTAGCTGCAATGTGGGGCAACACTTTTTTAGCCCTTGTATCTTTCTACTGTTTGTTTTTATATCGTTGCATCGATATATCTTTGATTTTAGATGTGGTATTTTGGGATTATTGTAATTAATACTATTCTGTTTATTTAATTACGTATTAATGAAGCGATAACAGGATCATCTTTATTATATAAAAAAAAACCGTTACCAATTCAGAATTTAATTAAATAAAGCTAGCATTGTGGGAAAATTAACACATGCATTACACACTTGTGTGTGTGGACCACTGGACCCAATGCACCATAAACTTGACCACAACAGCCAAGATGGCAAGATGTTGTAGCATGTAGCGCGGCGCCGCCACCACTGTTGCCTGTAGTGGTCCCGGTAACTGTTTGAATGAAGAAGAAGTAGCAGAGCAGCTGAAGAAGTTGAAGAATATACTGTGCATTGCAGAAGCTATAGCATCATTTTTGTACGTACTGAATAAAATACATACATATAGTACATGTCAGATACTAATGATGATGAGTAGGTTAATGCAGATCAGTTGAGATTGACTGTGAGAGAGAAAGAGAGAGAGCTAGGATTGAGTGGTAACATCAGAATTGAATTGCAGTTCCATCTGTTAATGGTGATGAGGAACATCATATCAGCATTTAAGTGCAGTTCAGTCACAAGTATGAAATGTGGGAAGGTTGGAATTGGCATTGGAATTTTGGAGAGGATGTGCAGGCAAACTAAGTTCAATGTTCAATCAAAAACCTGTAGCATATTGGGACTTGGGAAGGAACATTATTAATACTGGGCAAAAGATCTGATACATCTTGGTGCGTAGGATTTTTTAATAGAGAATGGTTTATGGCAATTGATGTGAACGCTTTTTGATACCCATATATGAGCTTAAGTATTATATTAGTACAACTATCTATAAATTGTGCAGCTAAAATTACTTTTTGAGTGATTTATAAAATTATATTGAACTAGGTACGAAAAAATTTGAAGAAACTTATGAATATCATATATATAATGTAAATACTAAAATTATTATTATTAATTTTATATAAATAGATGATTTAGAGAATCACTGTCAAACCATAATGCTATCCAATTGAATATTACTAAAGCTAAAAAAGTATGTAATGAATTGAATAAAACGAATATTTATGGTACATCAACTCTTCATCCTCACTCTCTTCTTTAACTTCAGGCTCTTCTTCTTTTTATGTACTCACTATCTTTTTTTTCATGCATTTCCTTCAAATGAATCTTCGCATAAGCCATTGAGTTAAAATCCAATTTACAACACAACAAATACTTATTTAAAAATTGCAGTTAAGGTGAAGAGTCTTATCCTTTTATGGCTTGATTTTATGTGACAGTTCAATTTGAATTCCACGAGACCAATGTGCAAATTGCACGGACTTTACCAAAGATTCGGCAGAACTTATTCGATACATAAACCTTTTTCATTGTATATAGTTCATCTAGTATATCAACATTTATCAATTATTTAATAATGATACTCATAAACACATTGTCCAAATTCAAGCATCTGATACAATAATGCATATTCAGATCCAATCACAATATTTATTCAATTGTCCAAATACTGAAATTTCAATTACATCCAACAGATGGCTTAAATAAATTGCTCTTGTTAATAAGAGACTCCAAACAAAAAAAATTGCACCAACTTTATGAAAAGTTGTAGCAAGTTCAACTAATTTATATTAACAGGTAAATTATAGCATCATTAACATTCAGTAAACAAGTTATATATTATAAACTATGCATTATAGTGCATGTTAAGATAAAGATGATAAACTAAAAGAATCATATAAAAATAATTTTTTGAATTGTGTTTGTTTAGAGATCTTATTCTAAGTTATCCATACAACGCATCACATATAGTCAAACCCATAAAAAAAATTCCAAACTTCAGTTGAAATTTCGTATGACCCAAAAAATTAAACGCATAATCTACCAAAAGCACACCATAATCGATATATCAAATATAACATTAATTAATCAAATCAAATGATGATAGAAAAAAGAAAGATTCATATTATGATAGAGTTTGTACCAGTAGTAAATCCCCTTTAGGAAGTGGAGATCTTGATGTAGGTGGCGGCTCTAGAAGCCCAGAACATCCTCAAAGTCATGATCAAACTGTTTGCACATTTTTTTTAATTTTAAGTAGTTTTGGCTGCTGAGTATTATAGAGATGAGACAATTTTCAAGCTAACAATTACCAAACTTAAGAAATAAGACATTAAATAACCTACTAGTAGATTATGTGGTTTCACATCTCTATGACAAACGCTGTAACACCCCAAATTACCGATATAATATCTCAGAAATACGTGACACAATTTCCAGCATCAACCTCAATTGTAATAGTAAATATAGCCAAAACACAGATAAATTTTTCAACTTCTATTACATCAATCCTTTACAAAATACAGCGGAAAACAAACACCTTGAATTACAAATTCTTCCTTTTACAATACATTCTTTTACAATTTACACAAGCCACATAGTCAATCTACCATATGCATCCAATCCCAAGCTAATGGTACCTACCTGTAAAATATGAGGCTAGAGATAACCCAAACCTCCAAAACTACAAGAGTCAGCCATAGCGGTGTGAGTAACATAAAGGAATTGCAACATAAATGAAACATAAGTAATAGAGTCATAAACAACATGTACCAATAGTAGTAACGAATGGAATAAGAAATATCAATAAATAAAATATGAAAACATCAAGTTAAACTATACTAAGTGTTATGTGTAGGAAAACAGAAAACAACATGCATAAAACCAAGTCAAGAAAACATAATGCTATATGCTGACTCTCTAATGCATACTTATCGGATTCTATGCATCCCACTCTACATAGGTCCGGTGCAAACCCTTAACGTTCTCCACTTAATAGGGTTAAATTCCTCGTTATGCAACTAATCCTACTACGATGACTACTATGAGATCTAGATAAACTGTGAGTATTAGCCTAGGCCTCGATAATTCTGGAGGTCAATCTCTATCCACAGATAATTCCGAAGACTGTTTCACTCATACCTAGGAATCTTCGAGAATACTCCACACCGCAAGCTATGGCGCCTCATCACACGAATACCCCATGAGTGTCACCTCGACCCCGATAATTCCGGAGATCAATCCCACACCGCAGGTAATTCCGGAGACTATTTCACCCACTCCTTGATAATTTCGGGGATTATCTCACACCACAGGCCATACTGAGGTCCATAATCCATGTCCTCATATCACCATCTAGTGCATGTTCTTATCTTTTTAAATTCTGATTACGAATCTCCTAGAGTTTGGTGTACCCTACCAGACTTAACTCAACTGATCAACAAAAAAGTCTAAACTAACCAAATCACAAAATCTCAACTGCCGGTAATTAGGGTCCCACTCACCCTCTAGAGACTTATAACTCAACCATCAATACCAAATCTTTCAATAAAACTTATAAATCCATCATCAAAACGTTTATATAAAGAAAACTTCTTAAATCAACGAAAACAAAATTTATATAATCTATATAATAAAACACAAAGAAAGCTATCAAGTGGTTTTCCTTCAATCCCTTTAAAAATTAAAGGCCCAGATCTAACCTCACAAAACATATTTTTTCCCTAAAAGTTCCCTCCAAAACTCAAATTCAAATCCCCCACCCAAAACAACTCCTATATTTATTTAATTTTTTTTTTCTCTCTCCCTCCCTCCCTCTTCTATTCAAAAAATTAAGAAAATAAATTTTTTAAATTTTTTTTAAAAATTAAAAAATTAAAAACTAAAAAAATTAAAAATTTAAAAGCTTTAAAAATTGTTCAAAAAAATCAAAAATCATATATTATGTTTTTTTGCTGGACCACAAAAGTTTCTCATATAATATGTTTGCTACTTCAATTAATTTGCTCAACCTCCAAAACTATTTTATATGATCAAATAAGGTGTACCATTCCGAAGACGTGCCGTAGGCACGTGTCAACGGGCAAACCTAGTGTACTCATAAAATTCCAGAATTCAAATAAAATATCAAATCTATTAAATAATAGAAAACCATATTTTGAAGTCGTAGAATATAAAAAAACATCAATTCCTTTGAAAAACACATATAACACTCTTTATAAAGTCATATGAATATGATTTAAATTCCATTATAAACAAAATATAACTTTCTGTAAAATACTGCAATCTATGGTAAAAACATCATCTAAAATAGTAGATCAATAATCCATAATATTGAAGAAATAACCGTTTAAAGAAACAACAAAACATTCCCAAAAAAAAAACAATTGATAGTCGACTGCCCAAATAATTCAAAAACAGGGCAGTTGACTGTCGAGTGTGAATTCTCAAAAAAATAGAGCGGCGGTCGACTGCTAGCTGCTATATAGCAAGGTTACAATTTGGTGCATGTTTCAATTGATACACGATTATACCTTATAAAATCACAAATTTGCAAAACCGATTTCGTGAGATGAGTTAATACAACTTGTAGAACATATAGGAGTTTATAAAATATATAAAAAACATATAAAGATCTCAAAAGAGTAATTTTTCACAAAACTCTTCAAAACAGTGCACATGGGTTTATATATATGTATTTAGGTACTTAAGCATCAGTAAAGCATCAAAATGACATCGTATACATGTAGTATATTGTTTAGATTAATCTCAGTAATAAAACATTCAAGATCCAATTGAAACTTCACCAATCACAAAAAAGAAACTCAATTTCAGAAATCCTTCAAATCTATCATATATATATATATACACTAGATTTTCTCGTGGGCACGTGCCTATGGATCGTCTTCAGAACGACACAGCATATGAAAAGCCTTGTAAACAGTAAATCATCAATTATATAGCTCAAGTTTGAATAGTATGACAATAATTAGTTGTAAATAAAAATCTATGTTTTCATTAGTATATGTTGAAAAATAATTATAAATCGGGGTATAAAAGTCCATGTTTCCATAAGTATGTATATATATATATATATATATATATATATATATATATATAGAGAGAGAGAGAGAGAGAGAGAGAGAGAGAGAGAGAGAGAGAGAATTAAATAAATAAAGGAGTGTGGGGGTTTGAATTTGAGTGTTGGGGGAAACTTTGGGGAGAGGGAAAATGTGTTTTATGAGGTAAGATCTGAACCTTTGATTTTGGGGGGATTGAAGGAGAGCCACTTGATAGCTTTCTTTGTGTTTTATTATATAGATACATATGTGTCTGTGTGTATGTATTTGTATCTGTTAAACACCAAGGAAACTATATGTATGTAGTATGAAGTTCAAGAACCATCTCTGTACCCAAGGAACATCAAAATCCAATTGAAAACATCAAAAACCATCAAAACTCAACCTTAGGCCTGTTCACTTATAGAACCGAAGACAAAAACCCCTTCTTCACTTAAAAAAAAGTCAACCTTTTTAATCCAATATCTCATCTGGTAACTCATAACACATATGTACAACCTCTTACATTAATTTATTCATGACTATATGCAAATCTCAACGTGTATCAATTATGTTTTGTTCATCAAATCACCCAACAGATCACATATGCATACATTCACATAAAGTTAGGTTTTATCATTTTTTTTCTTGAAATAAACAACATATAACTCCTTAAACTTAATCAAATCAGCAAGCAAATGATAGAAAACAACATACCCATGATTTCTATTAGGTTCTTTAACAAATCTCAATTCATCAATTAGAGTTTTAATTATCAAGAGCATAGTTTCATAAAAAGAATTAATTTTTAGTTCATCTACTCATCAACAATTCATTATATCTCCAAACAATCCCTAACATGCTTTCTAATAGACAAATCATCATATACAACATGCTTAGAACAAAAGAAAATCAAACATATGTCACTCACCTTATTGAAGAATCAACTGAACATAATAAATAAAATAAGAGAATCCTTCCTCTCGCAAGAAAACCAAGATCCGCACTTTGAAACTCCAAGAAAATAATAATAAAAAAATTGTGTAGTGCAGCAAAGAGATGGCTACACCACCCTTCATATTGGCCGGAAATTAGGTTTTTAGGGTTTTTGAATAGATTTGTAAAATATCCCTTTTGAATATATCTTTAAATATATAAATCCTTATACTTGGAAATTAGACAAACCAATTCAATTTAAATTTCAAAAAAAAAATAACCACCCTAATATCTGGCCGGCACTTGTTTGTAGAACCCAGAAAAACGAAATTGTACTTTTTGCCCTTTAAGTGGCAATTTTGCAAAAAGACCATTCTTTATCAAAACTTGCAAAATAAACCAAATTTATTAAAACAAAAAGTAAACTCTTTACCTCTAAATTGACTAGTCATTGTACTCAGCCCAAAAATATGAAAATCTGGAGTTTTCACTCCAAGTGGTAATTTTGCACAAAAGTCCCACTTTTTGTAATATTTACAAATAGGTAAAATAATTATCAAAAAAATCCAAAAAATTCACAAATAATATCTAATAATAAATAATGGGTTTCAACAAAATAATTTCTGAATTTGAACTTTCCAAGAAAATATTTGCACGTGTAAAAAGGTAAATTTCAGAAAAATATTTATTAAATCACCAAAAATTATTTTAATTCGCTTATTAATCTTAAAAACATTATTTAAAAATCAGGTGTATTACAAACACCAAAAACTATATGAATGTGAGTTAACCATCTAAATATCTACAAGAAAAACACCAACAACCTTTACACATGCATCCCCCTAAAATCCATTTAAGCTCAAACACGAAAATAGAACAAAAATAGACTTTATACTTGTAAAACATCTCACCCGTTTTCAGATATTTCTCCTAAAAGCAAAAGCAAAGCAATAAAATATTATCGGTGACTTGCAAACCTGCATTATCTAAATTATAGGTGACTTGCAAACCTACACTGTAAATTCTAATCCGTTTAGTTATATCATATTTTAGAGTAACGTCACATCCAGTTATCTCACGTCAAAGCTAAAATATTGCAAATATCTAACGCCAATCAATTAAATTTGTATTTCTAAATCCAAAAGTGTGAGTCACAGGTATGCAAACTATATGCACATTGTCATCCTACCTTTGTATCCAGATAAAGTCCAAGAGAGTTCTGAAACAAAGTTATAATAACTAAAGTTATTATATATATATATATATATATATATATATATATAAAATTAATTGGAAGTGTGTCCTATAGATTATTCTATGGGAGTAGGAGTGTGGAATTATATTGATGGAGGGGGGCCCACGGTAAAGAAATGTAGCAGGTGCTGCTGTTTCTGTTTCGGTTGTGGCGTCACGCTGATGGTGACGTGGAAAGGGTGGGGCACGCCCAGGAGAGAGGCAATGAAATGCTGCCGCTGTGCTCTTGGGCGCTGACTGTTAGGTATTTCTACCGAAAACCCTTCTTAGGATCTTGTTAAGTTATTCGATGTAATCAACACAAACCACCAAGCACATATGAGATCATACTAAACACACCAAAGTACACACAAATTTCTCCCGGTTGGGGCTTTCGCCTTAATCCGGAGGAGAAGAAACCCAAGATGTTATTTAACTAGAGAAGATACAAGAATGTTACAATTCTCACCACGACCCTCTCTCCCAAGATTTTATTTATCTAGAGAAGATACAAGAAAGAGACGTCCACAACCCAAGGTGTTGCAGACGTCTCTTTCTGACGGACGTCTTTTCATCTTTCTTAAAGTAAAGATTTCTTTCTAGTGGACTGACAGAGCGAGCTGTAAAGGTAGCTATTGCTGCTTGCTGTAAGAGCTAGTGCTGTACTGGACTAGGAAAAAGCAAGCCTTCGTGCTACCAATTCGAACTCATTCTTTGACTTATGAATAATTTCCGCTCTCCGCTCTCTGCCCTTCATCGCCGGGAGAAAGTCTTGATTCTATATGTCATGTTTGAAAGCTAAACAAAGAAAGACCCTCCTCCCAGCAAATACTAGTTGTTTACAATTAGAGAATCACTCAGTCTCTCATTCAATGAAGTACTTTCTTTCTCTTTTTTCCTCAATGGAGGCCAATAACAACAATATATAGAGATCTAGAGAAACCCTAATTTGATATCTTGATAAAATAACCATTAGAATTTACTGAAGACATAACCCCAAGAGAAAAGCCGTACGATCTGACTTGAAGAGCAAGTTGGGCTTCTCACGAATCACCAAGACCAGATCCAAATAATCCATCAGCGCCGTGTTCGGGCGATCGCACCACAAGGTCGGTCGACCGTCCCCCTCTCGGGAACTCCTGCAAAGTAGGGCGTTCAACCGCACCCCAAGTACGGTCGACCACAACTCCATCTGCTGCTAATGCTGCTGACTGTTTCCCTTGCTTCCACTCCGTCTCCGATCGTCTCGATTCCTCCATCGTCTCATCGTCTTCATATCCAACATAGTATGCAAGACATAAACCCAACAATCTCCACATTGGATTGCATACTCATGAATCCACACCTGTATGATTTAAAACCTTCTAGACTCTTTTCCTTCTCTTCTTGCAAACAATTCATTTCAATGGCTTCCTCTGCTAGTTGAATCTATTTCCACCTGTTTTTCTCCTGCTGTATGCCCCCCTCAAGGGCACACCGCAGTAAATGTAATCATGGAGGTGCCACCCTCCACACGAACTCTACCTACCTCAGGGCTCTCTCCACCTTCCGACGATATTCGAACATCGCAGTCTCACTCGGATGATTCTAGTGACGGCATACTAGATGATGCTTTAGGAACAATGGGCTTCAAACCACTTGGCCAAGGTTTCCTGTTCCTCCAAAGCTGATAGAGGTTGTGCTGACCCTACTCAATCCTTCTCTCACCCTTCATCACCTTGTGATAACTTTCCCAAACTGAAAGAACTCCATCTGGATCTGTGTACCTGCAGTCCCGAGCTTCTTGAGTTCTCATGGATATAAGGCTTTGCTTCATCAAAGGAATATGCATGCCCTCCTCTAGTATGTGTCTCCTTCCGCCTATCATCTTCAACTCATTTGTTTTCTCACCCCTTACTTCACAAGTCTTGTCAATCGTCGTTCCCACACAATGACATGAGGCAAACTTGTAAGTAGAAACCATTACTTCACAAATCTTATCAACTTTCATTTTCACACAACTATATGATGCAAATTTGCAAGTAGAAACCATTTCCCCCTCGGAGAAAACTTGAGAAGAACTAATCGAATCTAAAGAACAACCAGAATTCACATCTAAGGAACTTGAAACAAAAGCATTGTTTAAGCCATCACCTTATTTAGAGGTACTGGATTTGGTGCCCCTCTGACTCAACCGCTTGCAGCAGTCTCTCATGTAATGCTCAATCCCTTTGCACAGGTGGCCACAGACCTTACCCCTACATACACTTTTCCTTCCAATCAAAGTACAATCCACCTCCTAGCAACTCACAGAATTGACGCCGATTTCTGACTCTCCTTCCTAAGTGCATCCTCCTCCAACCCCTTGATCATACTTGCTATGAAAAATTTCTCCTTGGTAAATTTCTCATCTAGCACGGTTATCATGTTGGATGGATTTGGTGATGAATATATCGAGTTGGAAACTTTTAGATCATCTACGTTGAACACCCTCATTTCAGATAACTCCATATTGAATTCCACATCATGATCTAGAAGAGTGGTACTTTCCTTCATTGAGAAACCCCACAACTTTCTTTGCTGATACATCTAACCATGTAATGACGATCCTGAGTAGTCAGATCTGAATCTTGCCCAAAGACTCACCGTGCTTCTCCTATACCTGACTTCACTCGTCGATGACAACCGGATTAAACCCAAGACTTCTGAACATATTTCCTTCCACTTCTCCTGCTTTGTATCGATTGGTCTCCTTTTATCTCCTTCTAGTACTAGATCCAAGTCCTGTTGAACTGATACTTCATGCATGTCCACCTTTAAGAGATCAAAGTTGATCTTGCCTTTGAACCACTTGATCTTCGTGATCTGATCTACCATCTTCTCCAAGGAACGCGAACAAACCCTTGAACCCGAAGCTCTGATACCAATTATTAGGTATTTCTACCGAAAATGCCTCTTAATATCTTGTTGAGTTATTCGATGCAATCAACACAAACCTCCAAGCACATATATGATCATACCAAACACACCAAAGTACACACAAATTTATCCTGGTTGGGACTTTCGCCTTAATCTGGAGGAGAAAAAATCCAAGATGTTATTCAACTAGAGAAGATACAAGAATATTATAATTCTCACCACGACCTTCTCTCAAGCCTCACCAGCAAGTACTAGTTGTTTACAATTGGAGAATCACTCAATCTCTCATTTAATGAAGTAATTTTTAAAAAATTTTTTTCCTCAATGGAGGTCAATAACAATAATATATAGAGATCTAGAGAAACCTTAGTTTGATATCTTGATACAATAACCATTAGATGTGACTGAAGAAATAACCCTGCGATAAAAGTCGTACAATCTGACTTAAAGAGCAAGTTGGACTTCTCACGAATCCCCAAGACCCAACCCAAATAATCCATCAGCGCTGCGTTCGGTCAATCGCAACACAAGGTCGGTCGATCGTCTCCCTCTTGGGATCTCCTGCGTAGTAGAGCGGTTGATCGCACCACAAGTACGATCGACCACACCAAAAGTACAGTCGACCGCAACTCCATCGATTTACTGCTACTATTGCTGACTGTTTCCCTTGCTTCCACTCCGTCTCCGATCGTCTCGATTCCTCTATCGTCTCGTCGTCTTCGTATCCAACATAGTATGCAGGACATAAACCCAACACTGGCGTGTTGGGGCCCATGCGGGGGAGTGCTACTGTGCGCTTTTTCTCCTGACTGACATCAGCAAGGTTTTATGGTTTGGAATTGTCCTGTATTGGGAGTATTTGGGATTGATTATATATATATATATAATTGCCTGGGATTAGAGGTCACCAACAAGCTATAACACCTTTTATGAGGCAGCCTATAGTAGGCAGTTGTTTGCTAAAATCACTGATCAGGGTTGGGGCATTACAAATGGTATCAGAACCGACTTTCGATACTAAATGCAGGTAAAAAGTGGTGGTTATGCCAGAGATGGAGCTAGCAAATGTACTGGTAAGTATGCCTGAGAGGGAGCGGGATTGGGTCAGGTCGCCCGGTAAATCCACTGAGGTGGGCCAGGGGGACTTGGAAATACGCAGAATCAGGGTACTGCACAGCTAGCAGAATCAAGGTACGCCATTCCACATCGGCTAGAAATGAGGATCCTGCGCTATGTTGCAAGTTCTTGCTTCAGCGAGGATGCTGAATCCTTAAGGGGGGGTGTATGTAACACCCCTTGTTAAGAATATACCCGGATGCGGAATTCTTAAGGAGGGGTGTCTGTAACACCCCGTGTTAAGAATATATATATATATATATATATATATATATATATATATATATATATATATATATATATATATATATATATATATAAAATTAATTAATTAATTGGGAGTGTGTCCTATAGATTATTCTATGGGAGTAGGAGTATGGAATTATATTGATGGAGGGGGCCCCCATGATAAAGAAATGCAGCAGTGCTGCTGTTTCTATTTTGGTTGTGGCGTCACGCTGATGGTGACGTGGATAGGATGGGGCCCGCCCAGGAGAGAGGCAACAAAATGCGGCCTCTGTGCACTTGGGCGCTGACATGGCTGGGGCCCACGTGGGGGAATGCTACTGAGTGCTCTCTCTCTCATGGCTGACGTCAGCAGGTTTGTATGGTTTGGAATTGTCCCATATCGGGAGTATTTGAGATATATATATATATATATATATACACACACACACACACACACACACACACACACACACACACACACACCACAGGCTGGCTCATAAAAGGTGTATATATAATTGTCTGGGATTAGAGGTCACTAACAAGCTATAACACCTTTTATGAGCCAGCCTGTGGTGGACAGTTGTTTGCTAAAATCGCTGATTGGGGCCGGGGGGTTACAAAGTTAGTCCTGGCTGAAATATAAATTACACAGAAATGAAGTTAGCATGGATAAAAGTACATCAAACTTGCCTCTTTACTTTGATATATGTCATAGCTTGATTCGCATACGCAACTGCAGTGGGAGACAACTCAATGCTCCTCGAGTAACACTGGATCACTTCGTGATATTTCTTCTATTTAAATTAATCATTTCCCTACAAACTAAAGCATGCACAATTTGTGTTTATAAGCAAAATGCACTTTTTTATAACACACAAAAAACACAGAAGTTAACAAAGTTAATCGTACCAATTCTTTTTCTGAAGTTGCATCTTGTACTTTCTCGTTCCAATCGTTTAGGCCATTTAATAACCATTTAAAATCCAAAGAAAACAACTAAAACTTTTATTTTAAAAAATCATCAAAATTTGCTAAAAATTAGGGAAATTGAGTAGAAAGGTTTGTATGTTACCAAAGAAGCATGTTTGTTTCAGTTTTGGTTTTTGCGTCTTTGGGTTGGGTACCGAAGTGGGGCAGGACCAACGTGGGGGAGGGAGTGGCGTGGGGTGGGGCGGCGGGGGCGCGAGTGGTGTGTGAGGGGGAGCTGAGGGAGTTGGAGGACGGCGTGAGTTTGGGGGGTGGGAGCGGTCATTGATTTGTGGGGGGGGGGGGGGGGGGGGGGGGAGGGGGGGAGCGGCGTGGGGGTTGGGCGGCGGGGGACGGGAGGAAGTGGCGAGGCCTCACTTTTTTGAGAGATTGGAATTTTTATTTTGTTTTGGTTTTTTAAAAAAATCGTGCATAGTGCAAGTGTTAGTATAATAGGAATCATTACTTTTCATCTTCATTCTCTATTTCAAAATAGAGAAAGGAGAGTAGATAGACTCTCTCCTATTAGAAAAAGATATATGTATACTTTTTGGGATAAATTTCAGATAACCGTACTGAAGTTTGCAACCCTATTGAAGTTTGCATATTTGGCAGTTAACCATACTTTATTTTTTTTTGACAAAAAACCCTGCTGAAGTTATTTTTTTTTTTGATATTTTGCACACTCTGCACTTAGAAAATCCAAGAAAATCCCACAAACAGGAACTAAAAATTATGAAGCTTACACTTTGTTTAAAGTATGTTTTTTTCTCCCCCGGTCTATGTCCACACCATCTACTCAAAATTAGAATGGTCTATATCCACACCATCTACCTGTCGCAATTCTCTGCCACAAGCGTTCTATTATACTTTAAACCCTTGTACAGCGATTCTTGAAATTCAGGTCGAGAGACCTATTACACCCGCAGGACTTCTACAAACAAGTCCCGCAAAACTCACCGAAGTGGAAGAAAAGAAAAACTCTCAAGATCTATAACAATCTTGACTGCAGAAAATAATAAAAGCTCTTACACTCGGATCGTTGATTGAATGATTAGTTCAGAAGAATTATAATTGCAAAGGGTGAAGAATACTCAGTGAATTCGTCTCTATTTATACAGCGAGAAAATGTATATTTTCAAAAATGAAAAGATATTTTCAAGATTGTCAAAAGTACATGCGGACGGTCGACTGCTTTGTTGAGCAGTCGACCGTTCATCTTTTAACTCCAAAGTCGAGCGATGACCGATTGACCGACTCATCTTTTTCATTATGATGAACAGTCGACTGTTGCGACGGTTGACCGACATATTGTACGGTCGACCGCTATCGTGCAGATTCAACATTTATTTGGCAAATCCACTTTATATTCTATCCAAATACTAATCAATCAATCAACGACTCTTTACATAGTATTTTTCTCACAAAAATAGAAATAAATAATTGATTATTACTAGCTTTTTTGAGGATTTGAATCACATGTTTCTCGAGTTCAAATCTTCTTAGTATTAGCAATCTCCTTTGATACATTTTTCTTTTGCTTGATTGCTAATCTTTTTGGCCTTTTATTTTGAGTTTCATTTTCTATGAATTCTGTATATCTCAACTGAAAATATTTATTTTAATAGTACGTATTGTGCACACTAAATTTAGGGTCAACAATTTTTTTTAACAATTGGTATGAGAGTGCCAATTATTCCTAACACTACTTTTGAGTCAGCATCGAATTAGACAGCGTCAAACATCCAAAGTTTCGGCTTGTATTCTTTCTTGTAAAATATTTATTCCACATCCCCATTGACTTGGAAGTCTAAAAATTTTCACATCAATTGTAACCAGTTTCTCCATCTTCATTATCCTCTCTAATAGGTGGATTACAGATTACTACAATAAATAGAGATAAAAAAAAAGTACACACTTAACACAAAAAGATGAATATTACATTAATTATTAGTAGTATCAACATGCATGAATGAAATATCCATGATATTCTCATACCATACACACTGTAAATACTCGGTTATTCAGTTCATCTCTCGATGCTGAGGTTGTCCATATCAAAGCGAGTCGAGATCCTAGGATCCCTCCCCGAAAGAGGTCACAACTACCAATTATCCCCCATAAGCTGGGCATCACTTGACCCATATTTGAAAGGTAATGAGAGATTGTGACACCCGAGTGGAATAAACTTAACGTGTACAACTTCTCCTACAATTGAAGCCTCACTTATGGGAAGCTACTACGAAGAAGATGAAGAAAGTTGAGATTTTTTTGAGGGAGTTGATGCATGAAAGTGATATTCATGGTTATAGAACCCCCCCTTCTTCTTCTTTTGATTATGAAAGAATAAGAACCTCATTTGGAATCATTTGAGGAAAAAAAAATTGTAGCTTGCTTGGGTGACCTGCAACCAAATGGGGAACTATCCATGAATAATCCATAAAGTCGGTCTATTTATTCCGGAATTAATGCAATTGGACTTTCATTGAACTAGCTTAAGATGGATATATACTCTTTTTTGTTTGCACAATTTTATAATAATTAGACTATTTGCTTGCCACATACAAAAGTTATAATTAGAGAAAAAGTTATCTTTTTCTCTGGTCATATATAAGAGGGCACTCTCAATTCAGTTTGCACGACATGTGATTTTTAATTTATGTCGGCAAAACTAATGAATTCATGTCGAAATAATCTTTTTACTTAGGAATTCCTTTCTACCATTGGTAAGAACAACAATACGGTCAAATCTTCCAACTGTAACTTTCGT
The DNA here is from genome assembly GCA_017893485.1 of Hemerocallis citrina. Classification (NCBI taxonomy): domain Eukaryota; kingdom Viridiplantae; phylum Streptophyta; class Magnoliopsida; order Asparagales; family Asphodelaceae; genus Hemerocallis; species Hemerocallis citrina. The sequence continues at coordinate 458,829 of JACEHZ010000706.1, forward strand.
ATTAAGGAGCAAATAATAAAGATTATATACTAATACTTATACTTATATACTTCACATCAAATGAAAAATGCAAAATTATGTTTTTTTTTGCTCCTAATAAGAAAATAATTCTAACATATATATTTCTTTGTAGTGAAGGCCCATGTTCTTATCAAAAGGAGTGAGTCCACAAACTTGAATATGCGTGTGGAAAGAATCGGTTTCTACGGCCCACATAGCAGCTAATTGGCATTTAAAAAAGTAGAGATCTTGATTCTTGAAAGTTGACCATTCATGATTAGAAAACATTATAATTTGTGATCTTATTTGACTTCAGAGAATAAATTAACAAAGGGGTTGTGAACATATGAATTAATATGGTTTGAGATGCTCTCTTTCTCAAATTCTTATCATTTTCTTAAAGATGTCTTAATAAAGCTAGATTCATGTACAGATTTCAATTGTGCATGCAATGCATGATGAAACTTTTATATAGTCCCACGCTTATCTCGCTTTAATCTTCCTCCCGTTGCTTTGTTGAATTGTTTCAGAATCCTTTGGAACTACTGTAACGGAAAAGGAGGCCGGTGGCTGTAGGTTCGTAATTAAATTATTCGTTTTGGGACAAACCGAATTAAGCTTCTTCAACTTTTGACGAGGGTTGCTACCGACTATATATGTTCTAGTGCATGCACAGCACTTTTGCACAGCACTTTCTCGCTTCCATTTGAATGTTGACATCTATTCTGAATCTTTACTAAGTGGGAAGAGATTTTGAATTGACCAAATTCCTTTCACAAAATAAATAGTAACAAGCCCGAATGGAAGTCACAAAGAATAAAGAATCTCTGAAACTGGAGGGGTGAATACAGTCTCGATTGAATGCATTTTCATATACAACTCTCTGAATATTGACACATGTTTGAATCTTTGTTAAGTGGGCTTGTATCTGGCCCTGGTTTGACTCGGATCGGCCAAATTATATTCAGGCCTGGGCCTAGAATTTCACTAAACTATACCCTTAATATTTTTTTTAGCGGTTCGGTATACTGCATTGCATTCTTATTTTGGGTGTGGATTGCTATACTTCGTCCAATTTTAGTATCACGTGATGCCACATAATTACTTTTTGTTGTTTTCGACCCGATTAGGCATGCTGATTTTCTGATGTTTAGTAATGTAATTTTCTTTAATTAAATGAAAAATGTTTTTTTTTTGGAAGTTAAAATGACCGAAGTCACCGATCTTATTAATAAAAGATTAACGGGATTACAACAAAAGTCCTACAAATTCTAAAACAACAACTAGTGCACTACGGCACAAAAGTACAAATCTATTACATCAAAACAACATTGATAAAGCGAAGAGAAGATGATAAGCAAGCCGAAGAGGCCCCCCTCAGCTATCTCCTCCCTGCATGCTCTTAAAAAGATGTGTTCCACTGTTGTCCATAAATGAAAAATGTGATAAGTGAAAAATGAGATAAAGAGAAGATGATGAGTTGTTTTTAGGGTGCTTATAACAAAAATATGGTTAATATTAAATCGATTCAGAAATAGGTTAGTTGGCCCATGGACTCAATTTTTAATTTGAAGTTGTCTATCAGGAAAGCTTTTTTTTTTTTATATAAAAGTTTATGATGGCAAATTTCTTACATTCTCATAACCTTTTTAAAAAAATGAAACTAAATATAGTGACTACTTATTGTTTTTTAAAACTATTGTTCAACTGAAAAGTTATAAATTTGTAATAAACATATAATTTGAAGTGTACCACCTTATCAGAGATAGATAGCCGATACTTACCTTAATCGACTCAATTCTTTTTTAGAACTGGAGCGTAATATTTTATTTTAAGCTCGATAAACAAAATTGGGATCTAATTTTAAAGAAGAAGGTCCAAAATCAAATCACAATTATTGACCTTTACTAGGAACTCCCCCATAATCTTACTCATTTCCTTTACTAAACTCCATAATATTTTAAGCTCCATAACCATTCTCGGAACTACTCCAAACTCTTAAAAATCCAAGACCATAGAAGCGGTATTTACAAACAAAGAGTGAAACACACGGAAGAAAATAATGTGTGAATCTGCACTCTCCACCAAATTTCCTTCCTACAAAACTTAAGACACGGCTCCTGTCCTTCTCCAATGTAAAAAAAACAAAACCTTCCTTCCACTCTTAGCCCATTATATTATATTTATATCTTATACTAATAGAAAAGAGAGTATACCCCTTATCTTCTTTCTCTATTTTGAAATAGAGAAAGAATAGGAAAAGTAGGGATTCCTATTTAATTAATACATACACTATGCACGTTTTTATTAAAAAAATCAAACCAAAATAAAAACCATGCTCCATCAAACACATTCTCTTCTTCTGCCACTTTCTCGATCTCACAAAATCTCACAAACCCACCCTCATCCTCTAACTTAGAATTAGATTTTTAAGTAAACACAATTCATAAAATTACTTTTTAATGATTTTCTTAGTCTATCATTAACCCTATAACATGTGATATAATACATGGTTTATAATGTATAACCTATTTACTGAATGTTAATGATATTATAAAGTGCCTGTTAACATAAATTAATTGAATTTGCGATAACTTTTCATTGCATGCATTTTTTAGCTTTAGTATTATTCAATTGGGTAACATTATGATTTGGCAGTGATTCCCTAAACCATCTGCTTATATGAGGATGATAATGAAAATTTCAGTAATTACGATATGAATGATATTCATAAGTTTTTCTCAATTCTCTCACAATTTTTTGAAGCTCTATATAATTGTATGAGTCTTTCAAAATCGTTGTAGGCTGTGCAATTTGCACAGGGCAACACTAGATGCAATACACTTCACCTAACTTAACCTCCAAAAAAAAAACTTTCTCAAATATCAAATAATCATCAAATTACTTATTTCAAAATTTTTTTTTCAGAATAAAGATGACCCCGTGATCGTTTCATTAATGATAATTAACGAAACCAGAATTACCAAATAATAAAGCCAAAATCGATAATGCAAGTACAGAAGTCTAGCATCTCATCAGTCTAATGCGCCAACCCACAAAAGAAGAAACAAAATATATCGACTTGTAGTAGAAAGCAATCTAACTCGTGGACTTGAAGAAACAAAATTACTTATTTCATTCCTAAAACAATATTGCTCTACAATTTTTTATACTATCAAATGAGTACACCCTAAGAGCATCCACAATGGTGTTTCTCATTTTTTTAGAAAATGACAGCTACAGTAACAGAAAATAGGGTATTTGTTTGCAGTGGTTGTTTGCTAAAATTTGAGAAAGACGAGACATGTTGTTTCGTTCGGTTGGTTTTTGTTTTTTTAGAATTAATTAATTAGTGATTAAATATTATAATAGGTTAATTGAATAAATTAAATAATATAATAATACCTAAAACCTAATTAATGACACACTTAACCTAACTAAACCTAATTAAAGTTTGTTAAAAATTGCCACCTATGCTGGACGGGACATGTTGTCCCGTCCCAAGCAAAATTGTTTGAGACGAGACATCATGTCTCGTTTCAGCATTTTTTTGTTTTTTTTCCAGACGGTACATGTTGTACCGTCCAATCAATTAAAAAAAAAAAATTTGTCACACGAAACAACATGTCTCGTTTCATCCCATTAAAAAATTGAAAAAAAATTGAGACGAAACATGTTGTCTCGTCTCTTATAATTTGAGAATTACATATTGGTTTCTCATAAATGAGAAACGACTGTAGCTACTTTGCCAAAATATGGCAAAATAGCAAACGACTGCAGTGCCTCGTTTCTCAAAATATGAGAAATCGGCATATCTAGCAAACAATTGTGGATGCTCTAAGGTCACAGCTCTAATCAACATCACATCATCATCTCAATGAGAATCGAAATCGACACAACTAAATCAGACCACAGCCAATCTCTAATTAGTTTTATTCCATATTTAATTTCGTCACGTACACGGTCTCTACGTAATATATACTCGCATCAAAAAAAGATGAGAGAGGAGAGAAGAGAGAGGAGAGACGAGAGAGCATGGCTGCATTGGAACAAGAGCAAATCTTATGCTCAGGTACTAATGGCTCCTTCCCCTCATCATTACCCTCCTCGTTCCCAACGCCAAAACCCTATACACCCCGCCCCTTTCACTTCCCTCTCAAAAATCCCAAAAAATCCCCTTCCTCTTCCCAAACCCTTCTTTCCCTCAAATCGCCTCTACAATCGCTGCCCCAAGATCCAACAAGGAAATCGTCGTAGCAAGATGGAGACTAGATGCATGCGGTGCGGAGACATGGACCACCTGGCGGCAGACTGTAGGAAGAGCGGTATACATTGCTTCAACTATCGGAAGGTTGGCCATCGCATCAGAGACTGTCCGATCTCCAACAGAAGGGAGTCCATGGCCATTGAGCTTGCCCACAACTCAGAGATAGCTTCGGCACTTCTAGCGCTACATGCAAGTGCTTTCCTTCACCTGATCAACCCCCCTCCAACCCAGATGCAGAAACAGTTGAAAGCGCTCTAAACTTCGCCTGGAGGAGACAGGGTAGATGGTGGGAAGTAAAGAGGGTTTGCGACGGGGTTTTCCACATCCAATTCCCATCAGAAGAAGAGGCCAAAAGGGCTATCACAGATGGTGTTTTCCAGTTCTCAGGCTTTAATGCGACCTTTTCTCCTTGGTCGATGGACTTTGGAGCTAAAATGAAGCCAAAGCCATGCTTCATCTGGATCAATGTTCCCCTGTTGCCGTTTCACATGTGGAATCAAAGCTCCATAGAGCAAATTGTTCAACCATTCGGTAAATACGTGACCATGAGTGGAGACATGAAAGCAGCGACCTCTCGTGATCAAGCCCTCATTTTGATTGAAGTTGATGATGTAGTCCTCATCCCAAAGAATCTACTCATCCATTTTCAAGTGCCTTGGACTAAGGAATTACAAGTTCAAGAAGTTCCGGTGCTTATTTACGGCAACCCAATCCCCTCAGCTGATGTTGCTAGCGGCAAGGTACGACTATTTTCTCAAAACACTGCATCTTCCACATGCTTCTGGCGTCGGAGGGAAGCGCCGCCAGTTCAGCAAACAGTTGCAAACCCCCCGCAATTTTTGCTAGGTGATCAAGGAGTTATCGGAGACAGTAAAGGAAAGGCAAAAATAACAGAGGCAGTTGGTATAGTTAAGGAATTTGCGGTGCAGTCATAGCCCCCACAAAATCTTTTCCTTTTTGCCAACCAATTTTTGAATATCTTTGGCTTGGCGGATTCTAGTGTGAAGATTCCAAAAGTGGTCCCTCCCCCTCAGCAATTAGTGGAACCAGTTGTGGCAAATCCTACCCCCCTATCATTGAGATTGAGTCTGATTCGCCCAAGGGCAATCTAGATATTTCTACTGCGGCATCACAAACCCATCCCGACAGCTCTGCCAGCTTACATGATATTGCACCTGAAGAAGAGATGTGCCAGATGGAATGGAAAGGCAAGACAGTCAGTATACCCCAATCCTTATTCCTTCAAATCAAACCGGCAGTGGAAGCTATCCTTGAAGCAGAGGTCACCAAGCGAGTCTCCAAGCTGGAGGCCTCTAAGAACTTCCATTTCAGCTCTGGTGCCATAGGAGCTACAGCCTCCAGCTTCAGAACCAAATCCCTCATTCCAAGGCGCCACCTGAAGACCTCCACCTCTTCCACAGGCTCTGTACCCCCAGGATTCGAAGAAGGAGCTAGCAAGCACCGCAAGCGCAGCAGATCCGCCACAAAGGTTTCCTCCTCAGGACATTCCTACAACATCTTCGCACCTCTGTTAAGGCTGCCTCCCTCCGTAAATTGGTAGGTACATCCTCTTCGAAGCATTCTATTAGCTATGCATGCCGCAATCCTTTCGCGTTGCTTTCTAATGATGATATCCTCGAAGTTGCGGAATCTATTGGAGTGGCGGCTACTGGGCCACACTCAATCGTCAAGCTCAAGCAGGTTTCAGAGGTTGCAATTGATCTCCCCGATCAACAGCAACAGCTCAACTAATGCCTGAGTAGGTTGCACCTTGCTTGTTTTCACGAATGTTGTGTTTTTTCATTTTCAATGAAGATAGGAAGTTGGAATGTTCGGGGGTTAGGCAACCCCTATAAGTGTGCCTTGATCAAAGATGGACTCCGGAACGCCCACATCAATGTAGCGTGCCTCCAAGAATCCAAGCTAACCAAACCTTCCCCACGTAAACTCTCTTCTATCGGAGGTAATTATATTAATAATTGGAGATTCCTCGATGCTATTGATAGTCGCGGTGGCATTCTTGTTGGTTGGAATGATAACTTTCTCGACTGTCTGTATTGTGCTATTGATATATTCTCTATCTCCCTCTCTTTCCGCACTAAATCATCGAGGTTAGAATGGTCCCTCACCTCAGTTTACGCTCCTTTTGAGCTTGATGATAGAGACCTCTGCTTTCATAAAATCGTGCAGCGACGAAGGCTACTCTGTGATGCATGGGTCATCTGTGGAGATTTCAATGTGACTATCTCCAATCAAGAAAGGAACAGAGGCTCCAGTTCTAGCAGGGACATGAAGAATTTTCGCAGTTGGATTCAACAATTGCAGCTCATTGATCTCCCGCTGGCAAGGAGGAAATATACATGGTCCAAACTCAGGCAAAATGCTTCTTTTGCGCGACTAGACAGATTCCTTATCTCAAGCCATTTTGATCAGTCTTTCCCCTCTTGCGTCCAGCACTCCTTACCCCGCATTGCATCTGATCATTGCCCTATTATCCTCGACTCCCAAGTGATTCAGAACAAAATCCACTACTTCAAATTCGAAAAAGCATGGGCTTCTCACAAGGATTTTAACCACAACATCACTAGCTGGTGGACTAGTTTCAATTGTGCTGGATCCAAAGTTGATATCTTTGCTAAGAAGCTTATCCTCTTAAAGAGAAGGATCAGAAGGTGGAGAAACGAGGTCTTCGGCCACATTCCCAAGCGTAAGGAGTCCTTACTCCAAGTGATTCACAATCTTGATATTCTAGCTGATTCACAAAATTTAAACTCCACCCAATCTGCTGAACTGTATGCTGCCCGTTCTGAATATCACCAACTAATCCAAGCTGAGGTCACCTACTGGAGGCAGAGATCTCGTATCACTTGGATCAAAGAGGGCGATGCAAACACTAAGTTCTTCCACTCCATGGCTAACGGGAGGCGATGTAAGAATTTCATTTTTTTCACTTCTTCAAAACAGAGACCTCATCACAAATCAGTCGGCGATTAGATCCTGTTTTGAGTCACATTTCAAAGACATCTGTGGCACCAGCTCAGAGTTAGACTTTAGAACAGATTGGGCATCTCTCTATCCACCATCAATGTCTGATCTCTCTACACTTGATGAAGATTTCAGCAAAGACGAAATCAAGTGAGCAATCTTCGGTATGAACGGTGACAAAGCTCCAGGCCCTGATGAATTCTCTATGAATTTCTATCAACAGCACTGGGAAATCATCCAAGATGACTTATGCAATATGCTCCTGGCCCTCCAACATGGTGAATCTGACATTGATAGACTGAACTACTCTACAATTGTACTCATTGCCAAATGTGAAGGAGCATTTTCTGTTTCCGACTATCGTCTAATTAGCTTGCTCAATTGTTCCATGAAGATTTTCACTAAGATCTTAGCTAACAGGCTAAGCCCTTTGCTGCACACTCTTGTATCATCATCTCAAAGTGCCTTCCTCAAGGGGAAATCTACGGTGGACTGCTTTCTAGTGGTGCACGAAGCAATCAACTTATGCTGTTCTAAGAAATCTGATTCACTTATGCTGAAAATTGATTTCCGTAAAGCTTTTGATACACTCAGCTGGGATTTCTTGGACCAATTGCTTAATGCAAGAGGCTTTGGCCCTCGTTGGTGTTCCTGGATCAAAGCAATATTACAATCCACCAAATCTAATGTTTTGGTCAATGGTATAGGGGGCAAGACCATCAGCTCAAAAAGAGGACTCAAGCAGGGTGACCCTCTATCTCCAATGCTTTTCATACTGGTTGTGGATGTGCTTGCGCAAATGTTGCGGGTTGGCAGAGACAATGGCACCTTCTTTCAGCTCAACCTACGGGGATCCCTAGCCAATCTCTCCAGATTACAGTTTGCCGACGACATTCTTATTTTCTGTAAAGGAGACGAGCAAGAAGTTCTTCATCTGAAAGTGCTCCTGCATCTCTTTGCTAATGTCTCTGGACTTCACATCAACCTTTCCAAATCTTCCATCGCATATTTTGGACACTCTCAAGCTAAGCTTAATGCTTTTTCGCATATCTTAGGCTGCACTCAAGATACCCTGCCAACCAAGTATCTAGGAATGTCACTCGCAAAGGGAAGGCTTAAGAAAAGAGACTGGCAACCCTTGCTTCTTAAGATTGAGAAGAGATTGTCCACATGGAAAGGCTGACTCTTATCTAGGGGATAGACTCATTTTGATCAACTATGTTCTTAGCGCCCTCCCAACTTATTTTGCCTCTTTCTTCAAGCTGCCTCAGTGGGTGATAGCCAAGATCGACCAAATGAGGAGTAGATTCTTTTGGGTTGGAGGTGAAACCAAGGCTACGAGGGCCTCTTGTACTAGCTGGAAGCGCATCTGCCAGCCCAAGAAACAGGGTGGTCTTGGTGTCCTAGATCTACAACAATTCAATAACGCACTTCTCATGAAGTGGTGGTAGAAACTCTATACTGACAACTCCCTGTGTTCCCAAACTCTAAAGTCTCTATATTTCAACAACACTTCTAGCGATTTCATCTGCAATGACCAGTCCTCAGACTTCTGGAAGAATTTGTTCAAACTTAAAGAACAATTCGACCAGGGAATCTCTTGGGAACTTGGTAACGGGATTATGCTCAAGTTCTGGACCTCTAAATGGATTGAGAAACAAAGCATTGCCACCTTTTTCCCTTCCCTCTTTGAAGCAGCATGGAACAAAGAAGCCTCTCTGAGATCTCAGGGCATACTGGCCCAAGGCATGTGGACTTGGAGACCTAGTCTGCACACATCCTCTACTAGTATCACCTTGATGGAAAAGGGACTTATTCTACAGGCCATCTCTAATGTTCAGCCATCGCAGCAACCTGATAAAGCCCTCTGGAACCATTCTCGCACTGGGTGTTACTCTGTCAAATCAGCTTATACCTTCTGTAGCGTTTCTGGCCTTATCCCTCCTTTCTATTGCACTTGTTGGAAGAACTGCGCACCACTCAAATGCAAAATTTTCATTTGGATACTGTGCGGGGAAAAGCTTAACTCGAAGGACAAATTGCATTCTAAAGGTTGGGATGGTGATCTGACATGCACTGCTTGCGCATGTCAGATTGAAACTACCTACCACATTTTCTTTGAGTGCCCGGAGGCTGCTCATACATGGCTACACTTCACACAAGCTTTCAACATCACAAATCTACCGGATTCCATCTCGGCATGTTTCACCACTTGGTGTTTTGATCACAACAAGCACAAATTCACTCACTCATGGCATTTGGTCACACTAGCTGTCTGTTGGAGTCTTTGGAATGCTAAGAATGATAGAATTTTTTACAGCAAGCATACACCTGTGGATAAGCTAATCACTAATACAAAATTATGCTTCTCATATTGGCTAGGTTCAAGTGGAGAATCAAAGAAGAAGGCAAAGATTATGGAGGAAATCAAGAGCACGGGAGACAGCGACCTAATGAAGCTCACTCGAGGTGACACTGCCGATGGAAACTCTACTTGATCTCTGATGGCTACTCTGGTTATGGTTTATATTTTTGGGACTGTTATTTTTTGGGACTGTGTTTAGTCCGGTTTTGTAATCTTCACAAACTCTAGTCGTCTTATGTTCTTCTCTCGGCTGATGGTGGGTTCTTTTGTTTCGGGCTTTGTTAAGGGTGGAAAAGAGGGGTGAGATCAGGTCATTGGACCTAGTAGAGGTGTACGACAACAGTCCACTACCCTTTCTACGATCCAACGGCATGCCATCTCGAACTTGGCTTCACCCTATGCTCAAGAAACCGACTACAGCCTACTATGTAATAGTACTAGCACTTATTTTCTTTTGATATATATATATATATATATATATATATATATTCTGTGAGGTAGGACTACCCTACCTTTTGCCAGTCAAAAAAAAAATTTCGTCACGTACAAAGTCTAAAATAAAATTAATTTCATAAGTACTAGCGATGTGACCGTGCTAATTTAGAACTCCTACATTCATCATCCTAAAAATACAAAGTATTTTTTTTTCATTATTTCAAGCCTAGAAAAAAAAAGGCCCCCTTTTCCCCAAGTGAAATTTCCCAACACTCATCCCTTTCTTCTTCAATATTTTTCCTGAGTTGACCAACTTTTCAAAACTGTTTTTGAAGATGACCCACTTTTCAAACTAATTTTTAGGATGGACCAGTCTTAATAGGCTGTAGGCTGCAGTTGAGAATTGCGATCTATTGGATTGTGAGACTGCAGTTCCCAATTCGGCCTATTCACATCGAGGCCGCACCTCAGTTCTTTCCATATTTGGGTTAGAGAGACTTCGAGACTTAGACAAAAATTCCAAAACAAAAGTGTGTTAAACATAGCTGCGGCCTAAATATAACAGAGACCACAATTTGGAACTGCGGCCTTTGTTATATTTAGACATATGTTTAACACATTTTAACTTAGAGAATTTGGTCAAAGTTCTGAAGTCACTCTAGGCCAAACATGAAATGAACTGAGGCCGCAGTTGGAAACTGCAGCCTCGGAAAAACACATAGGTCGCAGTTAGGAATTGCGGCCTATAAGAACTGATCCACCATAGAAATTAGTTTGAAAAGTGGATCATCTTCGAATTTAGCTTCGAAAAGTGGATCAGTTCATGAAAAAAATCTTCTTCTTCCCCCCTTCTTGTTGTTTCTCACCCCTCCTCTAACCTATCAAAGCCAATGGCCTATATCTCCCCCCCGTCTCCCCTTTCCCTCTCCTTCTTCCCTCCCCATCTTCTTATAACCTCTTCTTCTTCGTCCTCTTCCACTGTTCAAACCCAACACACTCAATATCATCATCATCATCATCATCATCATCCATGGCTTCAACCAACCACCCTGTCCTCTCATTCACTCTCTTTATTGGATTTATGTCTTATATACTAAGTTACATATGAAGATGATGAAGCGATGGAGGAATCGAGGCGGAGCGGAAGCAAGCAGCAGAAATTAATGTAGCACGGAAGCAGAAATTACTGTAGCAGTCGACCGCAGGTCGCTGTACATGTTTTTTTTCGAGAGGGGGACAGTTGACCGCAAGTTGTGTGCGGTCGACTGAGCGGGCTGATGCAGATTTCGGGTGCACGTCTAGGTGATTCGTTAGAAGTCTGAACTTGCTCTTCAAGTTAGATCGTATAACTCTTATCGTTGAGTTATCTCTTTAGAAATATCTAATAGCTATTGTATCAAGACATCAAACTAGGATTTCTCTAGATCTCTATATATTATTGTAATTGGTCTCCATTTAGAGCCAAGCGAGAGGGAGAGAGAGAGAGAGTACTTCATTGAAGAGAGTTCGAGAGGTTCTCCAATTGTAAACAACTAGTATTTTCTGGTGAGGCTTGAGAGAGAGTCGTGGTAAGAATAGTAATATTTTTGTATCTTCTCTAGTTGAATAACATCTCGGTTTCTTCTCCTCATGATTAAGGTGAAAGCCCCCACCGGAAAAAATTTGTGTGCTTTGGTGTGTTTGGTGTGATCTTCTATTTTCTTGGTGGTTTGTGTTGATTGTGTCACTTAACTCAACAAGATCCTAGTAAAAGAGATAATCAGATTCTCTAACACTCTTCCCCTCCAAACCACTTCCCACCATCCCCTTTCCAAACCCAGATTCATCTTCAACCCAATCCAATCCCACTTCAGCCCACAAAAAAGCCCACAAGGCCTAAAGCTCCCTTCCCTCACCACCGCCCTACTCCTATCCTTGACCCTTTCTTCCTCCTTCCCCTCCTTTGCCCAAGACCTCAACCCAACCCAACTCGAAACTGAAAAAAAACCTAGTTCCCTAAAACCCCCCTTCACCCAGTCCTCCCTCCTAATAGCCCCCAAACCCCAACAGTCTGCTGACATCCCTAATGGTAGTATTCTGAATTCTTGAATGCTGTCAAGAAGGGCAAGGTGGAGAGGGTGGGGTTCATCAAGGATGGTGGGGTGTTGTGTTACGAACCCGATCCAACCTAGTAGTGGATCGTTGCAACTCTCAATGGTGCCAGCGGTGGCAGCCATGGATCGAACGCAAAAGAACAAAATCAAGGAAAAATGGGAAATTAAGACTTAATTCAATTCATTCATCATAATCCTTTATACAAAACTACATTTCCATATATAGAGAACGAAGGAGGAAGAAATTGCTACAGATGATCTACCATACGTGCGTTGACACGTAGCACGTGCAACGCATGGAAAATAACAAAAAAGAAAAGAGATGTAATGGCCCAACTGACTCCACTGGAGTGTGGGTCTCCCCACTTAAGAGATATCCACTTAAAGGCTTCCATGCAGACACGTGCTTCGCCCGTGATAGCTCAGAAGGTCCTTATTGCAAAAGCCATGCCATTTATGCATTTAAATCCTTGATAGAAAGAAATTCACTCGGGGACTAATACACGAAGATTAGGACTAATACGCAAACATTTCTTCAGCTCGATATAGTTCATAGAACTGTATCATGCTGCAGCTGACTTATACTGTGATTGTACCGAATGACCCAGGTTTGATTGACATTCTTGCGATGAATGGGGTGGATTTTCAGTCTCCGAGAGGGATTCCAAAAATGGGTTGTTTAATTTTATAGGGAATTTGTTGTTTCCTGTGCTGGCTTTCGCGGGGCTTTTTTTTCCTGCTTAGGAGGGGCCAGGGTGGGCCGGGTGTAGCGCCTCGAACTTCAATATAGAAAATATGAGAGACTGTCCAGAATCTTTACTTCAATGTTGAAAACGCCCCTGCCCCTAGCTCAGACAATTTATACAATTTATAAGACAAATTAGATACTATGTAGTACAACTGCCCACCACAGGCTGCCTCTTAAAAATTGGTTAACTGATTAGGTGACTCTTGATCCTTGCTATATTATATATATTATATTTTATTCTTTGAAATTATCGATATGGGACATTAGAGCATCTGTAGTTGTTGCAATGTAAAAATATCCATATATGGATAAATGAAAATAGGAATTCCACTTTTGCTGCACTCGTGCAAAGCTATTTTTTAGCTATCTATATTAAAATATTAAGCGACGGCACATGAAGTAAGTGCTGTCGGAGAGAAAACTTTTTTAAAAAAACGAGTAAATTTGAGCGACGGCACATGAAGTGCCGTCGGAGCGCGAAAATAAAAAAATAATTAATTTTAAAGAACGGAAGTGCCGTCGGAGAAGGAAAAAAAAAATCAAGGCATATGGACGGACGGCACATGAAGTGCCGTCCAAGAGCCATATGGACTTTTTTTTGACCTTTTCCACTTTTTCCGAAATTACAAAAACATTTCATTAATTACAAAAAAAATTTAAAAAATTACAAAAACAATTCAGAAATTGCAAAAAAAATTAAAAAATTGCAAAAACATTTTCACAAATTGCACAAAAAAATTAAAAAATACAAAACCCTCCGGATGGCACTTCAAGTGCCGTCCGAGGATTTGGGGGAGCGCTGGGATTTTTTTTAATTGGAAAAAAAAAATAAAAATCAAAGGACGGCACATGAAGTGCCGTTCGAGGGATTTGGGGGATTTTTTAATTGAACAAAATTATAAAAAATCAAGCGACGGCACTTGAAGTGCCGTCCCTCAAATATCGATAAAAGCTATATCGATTCTCATTTATAGCAATCGACTGTAGCGATTTATCGATAAAATGGATATTTGGCAAACGAGTGCAGCACGTTCGTTTGCCAAATATCCATTTTATCGATATTTGGCAAACAACTACAGATGCTCTTATACACTCAAACATTACCTTCTCTCTCAACCGGAATATTCATCCGGGTGGGCCCAAGTGAAATTCGCCACGTCACCAAGCTTGTTGACGAATTCAACAGCATACAACATAAGCAACTCATTTTTGCTCCTCCATATGTGCCCCCCCCCCCCCCCCCCCCCCCATTCCAAATCATTTTCATATACAATTAACCAACAGCAACTTATATATCCCATATATATATATCTAGATATATTATTATATTATTTTTGAAACTACGGGATTTTACAAATGTAACTTAAACACTGTACAAAAAATATGGGAAAATAAAAACTTTTATACATCCGTTCTCATTATAAAGCACATCGGAAATTAATACACAATTAATACAATTTGTTCTCGCATTTAAACTCCCGTACTCACATAAATCCAAGCTTTAACTCTTGTTCAAGCCACTTACTTTTAAATCCTGCAAAACTGTTAAAACTGTGGGCACGTCACTAACATATAACTGACGCAATGTTGATTAAATCAGCGATCCTCCAAAGTCTCACAACCACAAACTTGTTGCGCAAAAATAAAACAATAATTGAAAGATTCATAAATTAACAAGTGAAGCTAAAATAAATGAATAAGTGTGTGCTATGAAAATAAAAGAGAAATATATAAAACAATGTCCAAGAAAACACTAATGCATGCTTGTTCGGATTCTATGTCGCCCATACAACATAGGTCCGAGGGCCAGCCCTTAGCGCTCACCTCATTATACGGTTTAATATCTCGTTATGCAAAACTTATACCCATGAATAACTTAAGATTCAGATATTCTGTAAGTATCTGGCCCACACCCCGGTAATTCCGGAGGTCAATCTCTATTAACAGATAATTTCGGAGACTATTTCACTCACACCTATGAATCTTCGAGAATACCCCACACCGCGAGTCATCATGACACCTCATCACACAAACATCTCATGAGCATCGCGTCGATCAATAATTCTGGAGATCAATTCTACACTGTAGATGATCTGGAGACACTTTCCACTTACATCTCGATAATTCCGGGGATCATCTTACACTGCAGATCATATAGAGGCCCCCCTACTCATGTTTGTTCTTACTTCATCACATCTCCAACTAGTGCATGTCCTTAAGTTTAAACATAGACAACTACAACCACCTAGAGCTAGCTTACCCTACCGGACTTAACTCAACCAATCCGGAACATTAGTCGACACTGGCTAATTTCCAAAATCAAATAACTCATCTGCCAGTATCTAGGGTCCTTCTCAGCCTCTATATCTCACACTCTCAACATATCAACAAATCATCTTCTAGGGTATTTTTATAACAACCCTAACCTCTCATACAAATCCACAACTAAATTCATTAATCAATTATTCCTTCTTTTACTCATTTCAAAAAATACACATTTCCACATAATCTCAAATTTATACATCAGTACCCCAATTAAATTTATGTCATCAAAACATAAAATTTTGGTAAATAAAAAGATTGTTATAAGCATCTTACTTCTCAAAATAAATGAACATCCACTTCCATAATTGATAATTTCATTTATAGAAATTAATTTAATTCAACAGTGCATCAACAACTCAATTCCTAATATTTCTTTCCATATATGAAACTGCCATATTAATTCTGGAATTTTAATCAATTTAAAATTGAAACCAACTTGGGATTTATCCCTCAAAATCTGAAATTTCATGTTCTAAAAATCTGAAACTTTAATCACTTAAAATATGAAATTTATGTCCTAAAAAATCTGAAAGTATATCGTTCAAAGCTGAAGCATATGCTCTTCAAATATATGATTTATACTCCTTCAAAACATATATTATTATCACATGATTTGCAATTCAAACATACAAAAATCTAAAACATTATTTCAAAAAGAATTTGAAACTAACGTTATAAAAATATGAAACTTGATTCTTCAAAACTTGATATTTCGATCAATCGAACTTCATACAAAATTATAGATCTTATCACAATATATAGCATGCATGTACTAGGGTTAAACTCCAAACCCTAGCACAAAATTGGATCCCTCAAAGAAACAATTCGAGCCCCTCTCAATGACAGGACAAGGGTTGCACAGTACAAACCCGAGCACTGTGCTGACACTGTTCAACCCCCAATTCGAAACCCCTTAATGCTTCAAATTCGATTTTTATACAACTACATATACATCACTTCATGCACCAATCTTCTAGAATCTAAATTATATATATTCATTCATTAAATAGGGAATAAAACATAAAGATCTCCTCTTTAAATTGATCAAACATGGTTTAAGATCATACAACAAATTCTTATCAACTACAATATTACTTAGGATCATTCAATCAATTAGTAGATTAAAAATTCAATCTTTCATGCTTTATCAACATATATCATTTAAGAATAAAATACTCATGAACGTCTCATATAAAAGTTCAACTTTTATCTCATGAAAATTTATTAACTTCATCTATCATTCATCACAACAATTAATTAAGCATTCATGTTATAAAACGAACATGGATCTACAGTAAAACACTAGCATGATAACTACACACTTGTATCACCATCATAAATATAATATACACATCAAGAGAGATGAAGAAACACCCACCTTTAGTCAAAATTTGACACAAACGCTTCAAGTCCTTCGCATCCTTAAGCAAGATGATCTCCAACTCCAAGCCACCAAAAGCAAACAAAAGAAATTCAAAACCTACTGCTATCTATCTATATGGCAGGGATTTTAATTACGGTTTTTGTGAGGAATTTTTCATAAAAGTCCTAAAAAATCAATTAATTATTTTGTAAATTACTTATTCACACAAAACAATTAGATCTCTTTCCTTATCTAATTCAATGAAGTAATTTATTTCATCTTATCACCAGACCCCCCTACACTTGGCCAGCCCCAATTCATATTAAAAATATTTTAATCTTAATTTTCGGGTTTTATATGGCCAAAAAAATTAATTCTTTTTCATATTCAATTTATATTAACATAATGTCCAAAATATAAGTTTCGTTCATTAAAATAAATTTAAAAAAAATGAAAATAATAGGAATTATTGAGAAAAAATAATTACACACAACAAAATTGTAAGAAGTTATATATTCACATTATTGCACGTGCAAAAAATAATAATTAAGAAAAACAGTCAAATTTATCAAATACGTTAATTTAATATTATTTAATAATTCAAAATAATTCATTTTAATTTCTGGAGTGTTACATTGGGTGGGCCCATGGATTTTGAACGGTCCAGGTTTCAGGAAGTGCCGGAGACTAGTGTGGTTTTTTCGGACGTGGCCGGGGCGGACCAGGCAAAGCTGGTGCTTCAGGACGTAGTTGATTTCTTGAAGAATCCCGATAAGTACACTGCTTAGGGAGCGAAGATTTCGAAGGGGTGTCTGTTGGTGGGGCCGCCCTCTGTTGGCACAGGCGGTGGTTGGGGAAGTTGGGGTGCCGTTCTTTTCGTGCGCATCGGAGTTCGTGGAGTTGTTTGTAGGCCGGTGTGGGGGCGTGTCTTGAGAAGGCTAAGTCTAAGGCGCCTTGCATTGTGTTTATTGATGAGATTGATGCAGTGGGGAGGCAGAGAGGGGCGGGGCTCGGTGGTGGGAATGAAGAGAGGGAACAGACGATTAATCAGTTGTTAACGGAGATGGATGGGTTTTCCAGGAATAGTGGTGTGATTGATTTAGATGCAACGAATAGTCCGGATGTTCTTGATTCGGCATTGTTGAGGCCAGGGAGGTTTGATATATGCAGGTAACGGTGGATGTTGCCGGAAGAGTCAAGATTTTGCAGGTACTGGATTTTATTGCATTTCCTTTGCCTTTGTTTTATTGGAGAATTTTCATAGTCTTTGTGAGTTATTATCTAAGTAAATTGCATAAAACCTTTGTACTTGTTAAAATTGTGGATTTAGGCTAGCGGAGATATTAGTTATGTGGTGATAGTGGAGGTTGTAGTATGGAAGAGGAAGTGGTCAGGACAATCACGACATGATTATATGATTGTGGGTTAATGTTAGTAAAGACATGGAAGAGGAGTTGGTGGCTATGTGCTTATGGCTACGATTACGGTAGGATGTGCATATGGCAATGGGAAGGAAGAAGTAACGTCAGTGGTGTAGGAAGGATTTCAGGTTTAGGGTTAGGTTTTGATGAGTATATCTCTACTACTATAATGGGAGAACCCCTTGGTCCTTAACCCAACCCGTGCAACGCACGTGTTGGGTTACTTTGGTAAATATTTTCGAAAGTGGACCTGCTTGGTGAATATTTTCGAAAGTGGATCAGTTTCAAAATTATTTTCTTTTTACTTATGGACTAACTTGGGTAAATATTTTCGAAAGTAGACCTTTTTTGTAAATATTTTCGAAAGTGGATCGGTTTGGAAATTATTTTCTTTGTACCCTTTTCATTATCCTTCAATTTTTTCCACGTGCACGTGTGCACGTGTATGATACTAGTATGTATAATGGTCGAGGAGAAATAAGAGGAAATGTGGTCGTGGTGGTGGTTAAGTAGGAGGCTGAGGATTGAGTTAAGGCTTTATGTTTGACTTAGTGAGGACCATGGTTAGGATTTGTGTATTATGAGTTAGGATAAATAATTCAATGATTCGCAGTGGGGGGTTCGGTCTCAAGTTTATTCTTCTGTTAGCATAATATTCATAGATCTCAATTTGATGTATATTTACCCTGTGATTGCTTATGTAAGGTTAACCCTAGAGGAGAGGGTCATGTGAGATGCACATGACCAATTTTTATCGATGCAAATGGCATGCCGTTGGAGATAGTATTGATAAATCTAGTATGTAGGCAGGATATCAATATGATCTTCCTCCTTGCACGATCTTTTGAAAGAAACGTAACATGCACATCATGTAGGGGGCACAATGTTCGGGGAAGTCCTTGCCCATGTCTTTCTGTATATGATACCCTATGTCCTTTTCGGAATATGGTTTTTTTTTATGTGTGTTTGTGTTCGGGGTTTTTAGTTCCATTTAGTCTTGAAAGTGTTCCAGGTCGATCACCGGCGGTGGGATTGATCACTAGAGCCTTTTTCCTCGGCATTGCTGCATTCGCGAGCTGCGATGGCAGAGATGACAGGAATGAAAAGATGAACAGTAGAAATCAAGATTCTTTATTGATAACCGAATTCTGTTACAAGGGAGGGGTATTATACAAAAGGAAGTACGTGCATAGCACGTATTTGGACAAACACCCAACAGTTTTGGGCTTCAATGAAAAACAACCTACATATTTACAAATAAGCCCAACAAAGAAAAAGAATATCCCAGGGACTGATACACAACATCATGACTACTTCAACTCTTCATTTAAGCTGTAGGATCCACCGTTGCTTTCTCCGCTCGTCAACTACTGCTCGTATTTTGGCCATATCTAAGGGCTAGATCAATACTCCCCCATGAAAAGGAGATTATATTTCTGAGATTTGCATTAAAGTATCTATTTCTTCTTGTAGGTATCATATTCAGATATTTTGTTCATTATCATAATATAACGGCTAAATTTGAAATAAAAAAAAACCCGTTGAACTATTCCTTTATGTAGAAAATCTCACTGAACCTTTTTTTCGCAGAAAACCACACTCAAGTATGGTTGCAAAAAAACCACATGAAATATATTTTCAAAAAACCACATCTAACTTTTCTGCTTGTATTAGATAACCTTATTCATCTTTGCAAGTTGATTCAGAAAATATCATACATCTTTCTCATTATTGTCAAAAAACCTCACTCAACTTTAGCAGAAAGCTCAGGCCGTCGGAGTGGGTTTTTTGCAACTATATTTGAGTGTGGTTTTCTGCACAAAAAATAGTTCAGTGAGGTTTTCTGCATAAATAAGATAGTTCAAGGTTTTTTTTCTTCAGATTTAGCCTAATATATATTCATGTTCTTTTAAAGAGCCATTTAGGTAATGCACTTGGCCGGTCCTAAGATTTATAGGGCTTTGTACGGAAAAGAAAAAAATGGGCATTCTTTAGATATTCTAAAACTAATTTTACTTTATATATATATATATATATATATAGAGAACTGATCAGGTGCGAACCAGTTCGCACCTGGTCACCAGCGAACTTTGTTTTCAGCCGTCGGATCTGGAGTTTGATCATGGATGAGATCCATTGGTCCCTATTTCTTCCGCTACTATCACTGATGGTTGGGGGTAATTTTGTCAGCCTCTCTCTCTTTGTAAGCCGCCCCTTTCTTCATCATCTCCAAGTACTGTCTCAACCTTTCTTCAACATCTCCTGTCTCCTTCTCTCTCTCCCTCATCTGAAGCCCCGCCCTCTCCCCCCCAATCCTGTAGAAGAAATCGAGAACCTCAACCCAATTCCATAGCACTCCTGTCTCCTTCTCTCTCTCCCTCATCGAAGCCCCGCCCTCTCCACACCCAATCGATCGAAGAAATCTCTCGACTCTCTCTGTTCCTCTTCAGATCTCTCTCTCTCTCTCTCATCGAAGAACCCTCAACCCAATTCCGTAGCACTCCTGTCTCCTTCTCTCTCTCCCTCATCGAAGCCCCGCCCTCTCCACCCCCAATCGATCGAAGAAATCTACATCACACCTCGCTCTCTCCAGCCTCAATCGACCATCGAAACCCTAATCCTAACTTTCCATCTACTGCCTCCAATCTGAAGAGGCGGATTCCCGTCGCCCCTACACGCCTCGCTCTCTGTCTAGCCCCCGCAGTTCGAAATCTGAAACGCCACCGCAGTTCGAAATCCCCAAGACACGTCGCTCTCTCCATCCCCACTCGACCTTCAATACCCTAACCGATCTCCATCTTGGATAGAGGTAAAATTTCAACTTCAATTTTTTTAATTGTATATATAATTGATCATGCACTGGCCTTGTTGCTATAGCATTTGAAGATGATGTTTTATTTAAATGTCAACTCTGGGAATGGCATGTGAGCATTCCTCTTCAGAGTCTTGGTGTTAAACTATCTAACAAGCATAGTATTTTTGACAAAACGATTTCACCTCATTGAAGCATCTCATAGAAGCATGAACCAAAATAGCATAATTTTGTAACCACCATCAAACTGACTTCAAACATCAAAGAATGAACTAGCATAAATGAAGCTAACTGACTTCAAAAAAACGAAAGAAAATTGAATTACAAACTGATGCTATTCATCCACGAGAGAAGCATGAACCAACAAAAAAAAAATTGGAAAGAGATGGGTTAAATGAAAAAATTCCGGAAGAAAGTGGGAAAGGGATGAAACCGTCCAAAATCATGGTGCTAGAGCCTCTTCATGCCAAAACTAAAGGGAGACCTAGTGGAAAGAGATGGAAGCCAATACGAGAACAATACAAAGGTCGACCAAGAACATGTAATGCGTGCGGAATGAAAAAAGTTTTGCATGATTCGAGAAATTGCCCAAAAAGAGTAGAAAGGTTATTTATCAACCAATTTTATTGTCAACCAATTGTATGTTCTTATTTACTGTCATTTGTTTTAAATATTGATATTCACTAATTTCATCTTAATTGATATTTGTTTAGTGAAACTTATGCTCAAGAGGTTGATTGCTCCACTGGAGACAGTGAGGATGACACTTCCGATAATATGAATTGAGGGAAGTATTTGGTTTTGTCTAAATTTTTTGATTTTAAGCGTCCATTTGAAACAGGTGGGGGTTCATAGAACTTTTATGTCTAAATTTTTTGTATCTGGCTTAAGATGTGGCTTAAGATGAACTTCTGTTAATGCTTATGCTTTGAACACAATACTTTGGTAGTGACTGTGATGATATTCACACTATTATGCTTTCAACTCAATGTTAAGATATTCACACTGTTGTGATGTGATGATAATTTCTGAAACTAGGCAATGATGAACTTAACTTTGGGAATATATATTTATAGAGAACTGATCCAATACGAACAAATTCGCATCTGATCACCAGCGAACCAGTTCGCACCTGATCACCAGCGAACTTTGTTTTCAGCCGTCGGATCTGGAGTTTGATCATGGATGAGATCCATTGGTCCCTATTTCTTCCGCTACTATCACTGATGGTTGGGGGTAATTTTGTCAGCCTCTCTCTCTTTGTAAGCCGTTCCTTTCTTCAACATCGGTTTTGACATTGGTTCTCTGAATATGAGATTGGTTTTGAGATGGTATATTACACTTTTGGTGATGCATTCATCATGCTTCCTCAGATATTTTTCTAAAATTCAAGAAATGTGATATTGAAAAAGTTCTGAGCCTAGATAGTGAAGAAATTAGTGTGATGCTGAGCCACATATATATATTCAGATTTGTTTTTCTTGCATCTTTCATAATTTAAAGTTATCCCTTATCATAACATCACACTTTTAACTGTTTAAGCCTTTGAAACATCTTGCATGTGTTAATGCATATTCCTTAAAGTTATCCCTTATCATATTCAGATTTGTTTTTCTTGCATCTTGCATCAGCAGCAGAGCATCAGCTTTAGCATCAGCATCGGTAGCAAAGCATCAGCAGAACATCAGCAGCAGACAAAAAATTTTTTGGTTGTGTATCTTCTCTGAACTTGGTGGCTTTTGTCTTCTTGATCTTAATGTGTTTCAAGTAGCAATTAATTAGTTTCATTACTTTGGACCTGACTTGTGTCCTGTATTTCCTGACAGGAGTGGATATCAGTATGAATACTCACCTGAAGACGGTGGAGCTTACACTGAAAGGGAAACACCCAGGGTGAAGCCTAAGAAGCCTACTGCAGGTATTATTATTGTTTATACTCTTTATGTGATTTTCCCACATTCCCCGCATGAATGTTATTTCCTAGATCTACTTTCTTACTAATTTCTATTGGTTTCGTGATCCAGGGAGACCTTTTGGGTCGTGGTCTTGGCCGTGGCCGTGGGCGGGGCCGTTAGATGCATCTCCATCTGCTACTACTCAATTTTTGTTCACCTTGCATTTCTAAGCAAACTTCCTGCTTATTTGGTGATTAGAAATCTGGGAACTTGGTCCAAGTCATTAAATGAGCAGATCCTTGTTTTAGTGAAATGATTCTATGATGGATTATCCATATTATGTATGATTTCTTGACCTTTCCAGAATGTGGAGTATGTGCAGGCTTCCATGCTTAGAGAGTAGTGTTTTGCTTAATTATGTTGTCAAGTTGGAGCTGTACCTTATGTGAATGCATTTTATGCTATGAATGAAGCTTAAGATTAAATTGAACGTAATATTTTCTGTTTATCTTCAGAAGCTGGCTGATGTGTTGAAAGTCAAGGGGAGATTCCGTGAGCATTACCTTGCTCATTAGTTGAGCCTGTTTTTTTTTCAGCTGCCATTTGCTCATCTTGACTGTATTTTACTGCAGAAGTTCTTGATTGCGTGCAGAGTTCTTTTTTTCAGCTGTCAAAATAATGTAGCTTATTCCTAGCTTTTTGATTGTCTGTGCATTTTCTGCTAAATATTGATGTTGTAATGCTTTTTTATCTTTGTTCTGTTTGATAGTTGTAATGTTAGATATTGATGTTGTTATGATTTTTCATCGATTGTTTCAGTTGTTCCAATGCTCGCCTGGCTGTAAAGCAGATGAGGCAGTTCATAAAATTTCATGACAGGTTTGAGACTTCATTAGTTATAGCATCCGAAACCTTTAATTGTATATATAATTGATCATGCACTGGCCTTGTTGCTATAGCATTTGAAGATGATGTTTTATTTAAATGTCAACTCTGGGAATGGCATGTGAGCATTCCTCTTCAGAGTCTTGGTGTTAAACTATCTAACAAGCATAGTATTTTTGACAAAACGATTTCACCTCATTGAAGCATCTCATAGAAGCATGAACCAAAATAGCATAATTTTGTAACCACCATCAAACTGACTTCAAACATCAAAGAATGAACTAGCATAAATGAAGCTAACTGACTTCAAAAAAACGAAAGAAAATTGAATTACAAACTGATGCTATTCATCCACGAGAGAAGCATGAACCAACAAAAAAAAAATTGGAACAAACTGATGCTACTTTGCCATCATATAAGGAGAAACTAACATAAGTAATTTTTTTTACAGACTGATGCTATCCAACCAACATAAAAGCATGAAACAACATCCAAATATTATTATACAAACTATTATTATACAAACTGTTGCTATTCTGCCATCATATAAGGAGAAGCAACTAGCATAAATGAAGCAACCATCATATAAGGAGAAGCAACTAGCATAAATGAAGCAACCATCATATAAGGAGAAGCAACCGTCATTTTTTAAAAGGAAAACTGATGCTATCCATCAAACACAACTGCTGCTGCTGCTGCTGTTTCACCTCATGCTACTGCTGCTTCATATCAGGCTGCACTATGGCTTATCAAGCTTCACCTTCACCTTCTGCTGCTTCTCAAGCTTCATCAAGAATCTGCTGCTGAAGTTATTCAACCATCACTGCCTACTGCTGCTTCTCAAGCTTAAACTGCTACTGAGTTCTTCACACAAAAAAATAATTGATAAATTGATAGCATGATTTCACAACTTATATATTGCATGATTTCATAATAGGTAAAATAAAAAGAAAAAAGTGTAGATTGGGGGGAGAGAGAGAAGGAGACAGGAGTGCTACGGAATTGGGTTGAGGGTTCTTCGATGAGAGAGAGAGAGAGAGATCTGAAGAGGAACAGAGAGAGTCGAGAGATTTCTTCGATCGATTGGGTGTGGAGAGGGCGGGGCTTCGATGAGGGAGAGAGAGAAGGAGACAGGAGTGCTATGGAATTGGGTTGAGGTTCTCGATTTCTTCTACAGGATTGGGGGGGAGAGGGCGGGGCTTCAGATGAGGGAGAGAGAGAAGGAGACAGGAGATGTTGAAGAAAGGTTGAGACAGTACTTGACTTTAGGGTTCTTCGATGAGAGAGAGAGAGAGATAGATCTGAAGAGTCGAGAGAAGGAGATGATGAAGAAAGGAGCGGCTTACAAAGAGAGAGAGGCTGACAAAATTACCCCCAACCATCAGTGATAGTAGCGGAAGAAATAGGGACCAATGGATCTCATCCATGATCAAACTCCAGATCCGACGGCTGAAAACAAAGTTCGCTGGTGACCAGGTGCGAACTGGTTCGCACCTGATCAGTTCTCTATATATATATATATATATAACAAATTAAGTTGAAAAATATGAGTATGGTACATTCTATATCTTATTAAGGATCTTCACATTCTTGCAACGCATGAAATATACGATTAAAAAAAGCTTCACATATTAAGTCAATCTTAATAATTAACGAAAGCAACAACATAGAAATCATTAAAAAACTCTCTAAAAGTAAACATATATATAATCTCAACAATTAATAAAAGAAACATAGATATCATTAAAAACTGTATATAAAAGTGTGTGTGTGTGTGTGTGTGTGTGTGTGTGTGTGTGTGTGTGAAAATAAATAGAGATACATATTAAATGAAGAAAAAAAGTCCTCAACAAGGTTTGAACCTGCAGTCAATAAATAGCTTTAAAGTCTGTCCCCTTAAGGCCTTAACCACACAAACAAAATGATTTTTGTGCTATAATTGGAATAAAATCTCTATTAATTATATCTTATGGGGGCCTCCTCATTAGTGGGTCTTGTGCGACTGTGGGCCCTGTGCGACAGCACAGGTTGCACAGGCCCAGGGCCGACCCTGGTAATGCATATATTCTAATTCTTTCTTTATTTGATAATTTTTCTATGCCTTATTTTGTAGGATAGAGAATCTTATCAGTTTCTGATACTAATGTTTCAAGACTATCTATATGTACCAAGTGAGATTCTACGTCCATTTCTAATTCATGTATGTTTCTGTGTACTTGTGAGATATAAGTTGTCTAACCCATGTAGATTTTTTAGGTAAGGTATATTATATACTTTCTCCACATTTGGTTTCAAATCTAATTTTACTCTTTGGGATTAAAAGGTCATCATATGTGAATACCTTTCCATCCATTTGTTGAGCTACTGCAGGTTTTGAGGCTTTTACTATGTATTATTTTGGGACTATATTTTTATTTATAATACAGTTCGTACAACCTGTATCTATCAATGCTAAACACTTTACTTCATAGGTCATCATTTTTATCACACATCTGACTTTTGGTGCCCTTAATCTATCTTTATTGCATATTTGGATCAAATCAATCTGTTGTGGATCAATTCCTGGTTAATTTTGTTCTACTACAAATTTTCCTTTATCTAACAATTCTTCTATTGTTTCTACCTTTGTATATAAAATTTTCTGTGTATCTTCTAAGTTTTCTATTCTTTTCCTTAGGATTTTTACTTCATTTTTTGCAAACATCACAAGATTATGATCTAATGAATACTTTTTATGATAATATGTAGATGGCTAGGCCACCACCACAACCAGGCATCCCTGACATCCCTCCAAATAATATCTTTCCACAATTGAGCAGTTAGCAGAACAATGAGAACAGAACTCCTCAAGAACGAAGGAGATTCGGAAACCAAGAACTTTTTAGGATGTACCATATCATTATCCAATTCTTCATTCTGTTCTATGCTTATTTTAAGAAATGCTTCTGATGTAGATAGTTCTCCTTGGTTTGCAAGATTTTTGCCTTTTTGGCATAATCATTTAAGCATACATTTTTTCTCGAATTTCTTTTAATCTTTGACATATAATTGTAGCATATGGTTATTTAACCCACCAATATTCTAATAGCTCATGAAGAGTTGCTACATTTGTTATTTTATTAATTACTTTTTGTGCAATGTTCTAAAAAGGCAATTACTTTTGTTAATACTAGATCGTCTTGAGTTACATTATACGTTTGTGGATGCTCATCCACATTAAGTAAGTCAAAAGAAAGTAAGTGAAAACAAGAAGAGGTCCGTTTCTAATTCATGTATGCTTTGTGTACTTGTGAGACTTAATGTGTAAAATGTATGCTAGTTCTACCCTTTTCGTGGTAAACTAATGCATCTTGGGGTACAAGAGTTTTTGTTTGTTCAATGAAGTTTTATAAATTCCATTCTAATCCTGCTAATCTTTGTGAATCATAATTTAAAGGCCTCACCACTTTTATTCCTTTACTACTTAATAAATCAACTATTTTTGTTACATGTACTATATATTTTACCTTCGAATTAGTTGTAGTTCTTCCTAAAAATGCTATATGTACTAAGAGATTATCTCCGTTGGGGACTTCTTCATACCCTTTTGTTTGAATCCCTATATGGATGTATTTTGTAAAATCGTGAAGAGTCATCATAAAGACTCGACTGCAATAAAATATTCCAGAATTGCTATTCATATCTACTTCTATATTGGCTATCAGATTCTTAATATTGCTAATAAGAAAATATTAGCCCACCAATATTTCTTTTAATCTTTGGCATATAATTGTAGTGTATGATTCCTTAACCCACCAATATTCTAATAGCTCATGGAGAGTTGCTACAATTGTTATTTTATTAATTATAGAAATAAAATCACTTATTGTGCAATGTTCTAAAAAAACAATTACTTCTGTTAATACTAGATCATCTTGAGTTACATTATATGTTTGTGGATGCTCATCCATATTTAGTAAGTCAAAAGAAAGTAAGTCAAAACAAGAAGAGGTTTAGGTGAGGGAGGTGTCCACCACGCTTACCAGTGCATTCTGATGGAGCAGGAGGCTAAGGATATCGAGTAAAACATTAATACTGCTTTGGTGTGTTCAAAGGTGATTCGGGTGATGGATTTTTATAAAACTTAAGCAACATGCATAAAATATTGATAACAACCTAAATCATGTCTCTATAGATCTAGATCTTAATCATGTTACAAAAGTGCTTTAATATAAAATCCTAAATCATGAAACTACAGATCCTTTGCTAAATCAAAAGAAGAAGAACATTAAAAGCGGAAGCACTAACCTGAAGCCATTGATGGAGATTGCACAGAGGGTTTGGATCTTCCTATATGATACGCACTTCTATGAGAGGCCGTCTCTCTTTTCTTTCTGTTGATGGGATTGTAGACAGAATAAGAAGATATGTATATATAGGGGGCCACAAACCTAATGGATAATTATTGATTTCCAATTTTGTCCATCACAAAATTAGAAATTTACTTTACGGTTTCTACACGTAATATATCACACTTTAAATTATATGATTTTAACCCATTACTTAATCTTGATTAGATCACTTTAATTTGGGTTAGACTTTAGAATAGTAATTATATATTTAGTCACATATGTGAGCCCACAGAGATTATTTTACAACAATCTCCCACTTGGGCCACATATGTTACACCTTATAAATGTAAATACTTTATGAGCTCAAAATTTTGCTATCATAACCAAAAGCATAGCCAAACAATCTCGTCTATTAATCGTGCAAATATAGGATCAAAGCAGTTTTCGTTATATTATTGTAACTAAATTCATCAATGGTCACATATATCAACATAATCAAACGACATAGATCAAGTGTGAATATGTAGCATGGAAATTTCATGCAATGTGATCTATTTACATGCATATTTTCAACTGGTCCTCTTAAAACATAAGTGAGGTCAGAACCAAAACATGACAAAAGAGTGAGAAAACTGAATACTCTATTTCTGATCAGAAAATAACCAAATGAATAAATGTCTCTGACAAACATAAAGCAAATAAAATACAAACTCCCACTAAATCATGATATCTTCAAATAATACAACACTCATATGAGTAGTGTGCTCATGAAAGACCATGGGTGGTAATCCCTCTGTGAGCGAATCTGCTATCATGGAGTTTGTCCCAAAGCGCTATGGATATTTGTCCACTCTGCACACTTTCTTTCACAACTAGGAACTTTATGTCAATATGCTTCGAATTTATTGAGCTCTTGTTGTTGTTGGAATACATCACTGTTGACTTATTGTCACAAAATAACTTGAGTGGTCTTTCTACATTCTCCAAAATGAGCAGCCTACTGACAAAGTTTCTCAGCCATATTCCATGATTCGATGCCTCATACCATGCTACATATTCTGCTGCCATAATGGAAGAGGCTACAAGTGTCTGTTTACACTTTTTCAGGATATAGCTCCTCCAGCTAACAGGTTAATATAGCATGATGTAGACTTTCTGCTACCTTGGCACCCAGCAAAATCAGAATCAGAATATCCTACGACCTCCAAATGATCTTCTATATGTGAGCATGTAATCTTTTGTTCTATGAAGCTACCTCATAACCCTCTTGGCTGCTATCCAATGGCCCATACCAGGTTTGCTTAAATACTTGCCTAACATCCCAACAATGTACGCAATATCCGGACTCGTACATACTTGAGCATACATTAGACTCCCAATAGTTGATGCACAAGGGGATCTTTTGCATTTCCTGAATTTCAAGGATACTTTAGGGCAAAGACTGACACTAAATTTCTCTTCTTTAGCAACAAGGGTATCCCCTGGTCTACAATCTTGCATGTCAAACCTTTTAAGTACTTTATCGATGTATCCCTTTTGTGATAATCCAAGAATAGCTCGAGAATGATCTTGGTGTATCTGAATTCCTAATACAAAAGATGCATCCCCAAGATCTTTCATCTAAAAATGCTTGGATAGGAACCTCTTGGTTTCTGTCCATATCATTAGTGGAAAGTAATATGTCATCGACATACAGAACTAGAAATATATGTTTACTCCCACTGAACTTGTGATACACACAATGGTCAACAACATTCATCTCAACCAAATGAGATAATTACTTGATGAAACTTGTGGTACCATTGACGAGAAGTTTACTTCAGTCCATAGATGATTTCATCAATTTGCAAACCATATTCTTTGGGTCTCCCGACACAAAGTTTTCTGATTGCACCATATAAATTGTCTCGTCAATATCGCCATTGAGAAACTCCGTCTTAATATCCATCTGATGTAGCTCAAGGTCAAGATGAGCAATAAGTGCCATAATTGTCCTGAACGAGTCTTTCAATGAAACTGGAGAGAAAGACTCTGTAAAATCGATAGCCTTTAGCTACAAGACGTGCCTTATACCTCTCCACATTACCATTTGCATCCCTCTTGGTCTTAAATATCCATTTACAACCAATTGGTTTTGCACCTTCTAGTAATGGGACAAGTTCCCAAACTTTGTTGTCTTGCATAGACTTATACTCATTCATGGAATTTATCCACTTTTGAGAGTTATAACTTTTCATGGCCTGGTGAAATGTGATTGGATCATCTTCCATCATTCATTGTCATCCTCATGTTCTTGGAGAAATACAATATAATCATCCGGAATAGCATTTCTCCTTTTTCTCGTGGATATCCTTATTGACACTTGCTCTTGAGGTTGTTGAGTTTGTTCTTCTGGAACAATTACATCATTTTGAATAGGGGTTTGTTCAACATTGTCTTGTTGAGGTTCCAGATTCACTTCTTGATCAATAATAGGTGTGGGAACCTGAATATTGTCAAAAGTGATAGTAGGAATTGGGTTTGAAATTGAATCCAATTCATCCTCAAAAGCAATGTCCCTAACCTTATTTCTCCGCCCAAACTTAACTTCCTTAAAAAATGCCGCGGTTCCCGTCTAAAAAAATATTCCTAAGTATGGGATCATAAAACTTATAACCCTTAGATCGTTCAGAATAACCAATAAAGTAGCTGCTCACTGTTTTGAAGTCCAATTTCTTTTCATGTGGCCTGTAAGGCCTTACCTTAGCTGGACATCTGCAAATGTGAAATTACTTTAGACTAGGCTTTCGATCTGTCCAAAGCTCATAAGGTATTTTTGTAGCTGCTTTAGTTGGTACTCTATTGAGAATGTAAGCTGTTGTCCTTAATGCTTCTCCCAAGAGGGACTTAGGTAAGGTGGAATGAGCAATCATACTCCTTATCATATCCTTAAGAGTCCTATTTCGTCTTTCAGCAACACCATTCATGCTAGGTGATCCTGGCATGGTGTACTGTGGGACAATACCGCATTCATCTAGGAATTTAGCAAACGATCCTGGACATTATTCACCTGAGCCATTATATCTACCGTAGTACTCACCACCACGATCAGATCTGACATTTTAAATTCTTTTGTTGAATTGATTTTCAACTTCAGCTTTATAAGCTTTGAACACGTCCAGAGACTGTGATTTTTCATGAATGAGATATAGGTATCCATAACATGAGTAATCGTTTATGAACGATATAAAATATTGTTGACCGTTCCAAGATGTCGAAAGGAATGGCCCACAAATATCTGTATGAATCAATTCTAAGACACCTGAAGATCTATTGGCACTTAATCGCTTAGTTTTGGTCTGTTTTCCCTTTATGCAGTCTACACCGACATCAAAGTCTGTGAAGTCCAGGGACTCCAAAATGCCATCAGACACAAGACACTCAACTCTACCTTTTGAGATATGACCTGAGCGTTTATGTTATAATGACGCCGAATTTTCTTTATTCAATTTACGTTTAGTACTATGTGACTCTACATGCAAGGTTTCATTATAGGATGCAATTGTTTCGAGCAAATAAATATTGTCATAAGTATTCAAATAACTAGTTCCAACAATATTCGAATTTAAAGACAAACTAAACTGATTGTTTCCAAATGAACAATAATAACTAAATTTGTCCAACAAAGAAACATAAATTAAATTTCGTCTGAAAGACGGTATAACAAAAGTGTCTTTCAAATCCAAATAAAAACCAGTTCCTAATAACAACCTAAAATGCCCAACTACTTCCACTTCTACCAATTTTCCATCGCCCACGAAGATGTGTCTTTCACCATCATTTGACTTTCGGCAGCTCAGGCAACCTTGCATAGAAACACTTATGTGAGTAGTAGCACCAGAATCTATCCTCCAAGTGTTTCTAGGTACTGAAGATAAATTAACCTCAGAACATACCAAAGTAAGAAATATACCTTTCTTTGCACGCCATGCGTGATATTTGGTACATTCCTTCTTCATGTGTCTAGGCTTGTTACAAAAGAAACAACTCTCTGTATCCGTTTGTTGTTTCTTTTGAGCTGGAACCTTAGCTTTTTCATTCTCAGATTTTCTTTTCTTGCCCTTATCCTTAGAGGCATTGGCCAAGTGAGCACTTTCAGTCTTATCTTGTTTCAACCTTTCTTCTGCTTGCACACAGTGAGAAATGAGCTCATTTAGAGTCCATTTTTCCTTTTGACAGTTGTAACTGATCTTGAATTGATTGAACTGTGCAGGAAGCGATACCAAAACCATAAGCATAAGCAATTCCTCAGGAAATTCAAGCTTGAGTGCCTTAAGTCTTGAAACAATATGGTACATCTCCATAATGTACTCCCTTACATTTCCTCGACCCTTATACTTCATAGACATCAAAGAAGTCAGAAGTGTAGTCATTTCAACCTTATCGTTTTTGGCAAAACTTTTCTCAATTTGATCGAGGAAATCATTGGCCATAGTAATCCCATCGGGTTCTGTGCCCCTAAAGGCTTTTGGAATGCTGTGTTTCATAATCATTAGATTCATGCGATTTGAACGATCCCACCTCTCAAAATCCCTTTTATCATCAGGAGTGTTTTCTGCAGTGAGAGGTGGAGGTTGTTCTTCCCTTAATGCATGGTCTAATTCCATACAGCCAAGATTTATCAGTAAGGTCCCTTTCCAATCCTTGAAATTGGTCTCATTAAGCATGGGAATAGAATTGATGTTAGCAGTTATTGAGGCAGCAAAAGATACACTAGTTGAATATAGAATAAAAAACAAACAAAATAAGCTTCACATAAAAGTCCATATAAAACAATAAATTCAAATAATGGTTAATCTCATCTCAAGATACCAGGCACAACATTAATATCAAGTTTTTGGACAGTAACATTAACTGTAAGCAGTACTCTTGTTGTAGCAATCAAATATTGACAATAAATCCTGTCAAATAATAAGTCATTCTTTGGACTGACATATTGTTCACATGGAATACCTTATAATTGTCACATATTTATTACCACAGATGTGTATGAAATTCTGCCAAATATCAACCTACCTTTGGGTCAGTTAATAAACGCATGAATTACAAATACACAATCATCGTGATATTTTAAATAAATTAATCTACACAAAAGAGGTCACTTTGGCAACATTCTGTTTCAATTAATCTATTCAAATATTAGACATTCATAAGAGAATCCAAAACCAAAATTTGAATTTGATTGTTATTCAGAAAGAATATCTTTTACTTAACTTTACAATTTTACTTTATTTTAGAGAGATAATGTCAAGATAATATCAAATTGATTCTTATTTATTTGATTATGGGACCAATATTTATAACAGAAAATTAAGTTTACTGATAAGTAACAAATCAGTTTTATAACAGAAAATATTTATTACAGAATATTTATACCAGAAAACAAAATTCAACAAAATTCTTAAATCTCACATCTGAGATCTCTTACGAGAGCAGCGGCCGAAGCCCAAACCCAGGCCCCCACTGCCCACGTGGCAACGCAACAAGTGAGGCAGCACCCCCCTCGGGGTCCCACCCTTTGCCTCGTCAGCAAAGCTGCTGCCTCCTCAGCACCTGGGGCCCCATGCTGCCACGTTACCAGAGCACAGCAGTAGCAAGACTATTTTGCCGTACTGACCCACTTTTTGAAAATATTTGGCGCTCTGACCCACTTTCGAAAACAATTAGCGAACTGACCCAGTTTTGGACACGTCAACAACAAACGTTCTTGGGAAAAACGACATAGGTTATTTTGATGCCGTTTTTCCCAATAATGGCATTTGTTTTTAAAAAAAACTTTCATGCCGTTATTTGGAATAACGGCATATGTTACTTTTAGTCGAAGGAGCAAATAGTCTCAATTGTGAGCTGAGAGACAAGTGTGAAAATAAAGTAAAGAATGCCGTTCTCTTCTCTGAGAGAACGACATTCTTTACATTGATGCCGTTATTTTAAATAACGGCATCAGCTACTTTTTTTTCCCACAATTGCCTTTAATCAGTGGCCCCCCACTCTTCTCCTACCCTTTTATTAGTCCATTTTATCTCTCTCTCTTCACTCCCGTAACCCACAAATCCTAAATCCCTAAATCAAAAAATCCCAATTATTGGAGTGATATCAAACTTCCCAAACAACAATTAAACATAAACCCTACTTGTGAGGATAAGCAAATGGTTCCTTATGCATCAGTGTAAATCATATAAATCATTTTTTTAAACAAATGGAAAAAAATAACCTGCAAATGGAAAAAAAGAAACTGATGCCGTTATTCAAAATAACGGCATCAGTATAAATCATGCTGGTCTCTCAAAGAACGACATCCTTTACTTTATTTTCACACTTGTCTCTCAGCTCACAATTGAGACTGTTTGCTACTTCGACTAAAAGTAACAGATGTCGTTATTCCAAATAATGGCATGAAAGTTTTTTTAAAAACAGATACCGTTATTGGGAAAAACAGCATCGAAATAACCTATGCCTTTTTTTCCAAGAATGTTTGTTGCTGACGTGTCCAAAACTGGGTCAGTTTGCTAATTGTTTTCGGAAGTGGGTCAGAGCGCCAAATATTTCCAAAAAGTGGGTCAGTTCGGCAAAATTTTCCAGTAGCAACTGCCCCCAACCGGGCGGGACCCACTACCATCACACCCACCTGCACAACTACCAAGTAGCACATCTGCTGCCCCGTGGGCCCCAGTCATTAAAATGTGCACTATCTTCCCATATGCAATTGGATGGTTTATCAAAATCACATCTAAAGCCATTGATTAATTATAAATAACAGAATCCGATATCAATTAATTAAAACCACATCTTAAAACCAATGTTAATTAAATTGCTTGATATTAATTATACACAACAGAATTCAATATCGAAACCGCATCTTAAAAAAAACTTTATCAAAATCCAAAAGAGTAATGCTACATCCATTACCAATTTCACTACATTTCTCTTCACTATCTTCGGTGACACACTCTAATAGGTAGAGAAAGATAGAGTAGGTTGGAGAACTCTCTAATAGGAGTATGCCTCCTAAGGTAGTGAACAAAATGGAAGTGGATGAAGCATTACTCAATCCAAAAACCCTAACAAGTCAGTACTTAGGGTATTGATTTTTTTTTTTTAATTCCAGATCTAAAGCAATGGATTCAATTACTATTATCAATTAAATTTCTTAAACAGGAAGATCAAATACCAAGAAAAGAAGATCAAAAGAAATCCTAAATTTCTTAAATTTCTTTAAACAAGAAACCCTAAATTTCTTAAACAAAATCATTAGTTCTTCAATTAATTCAGTAAAGATGGCTCTGATACCAATTGATGGATTTTTATAAGAGTAATGGTTTAGCCACTACCAATTTCACAACCATTTTCTTCACTGCCTTAGGTGGCATACTCCTATTGGAGAGTCCCCCCACCTACTCTATCCTCCCCTACCTATTGGAGTGTGCCACCTAAGGTAGTGAAGAAAAATGTAGTGAAATTGGTAGTGGATGTAGCATTACTCTTTTTATAAACACTTAAGCACCATGCATAAAATATTGATAACAACCTAAATCATGTCTCTATAGATCTAGATCTTAATCATGTTACAAAAGTGCTTTAATATAAAATCCTAAATCATGAAATTATAGATCTTTTGCTAAATCAAAAGAAGAAGAACATTAAAAGCGGAAGCACTAACCTGAAGCCAGTGATGGAGATTGCGCAGAGGGTTTGGATTTTCCTATATGATACACACTTCTATGAGAGGCCGTCTCTCTTTTCTTTCTGTTGATAGAATAAGAAGATACGTATATATAGGGGACCAAAACCTTAATGGATAATTATTGATTTCCAATTTTGCCCATCACAAAATAAAAATTTACTTTACGGTTTCTACACGTAATATGTCACACTTTAAATTATATGCTTTTAACCCATTACTTAATCTTGATTAGATCAGTTTAATTTGGGTTAGACTTTAGAATAGCAATTATATATTTAGTCACATATGTGAGCCCACATAAATTATTTTTCAACATTGGGTGCCAAGGTGGAGGCATCTACTTAACTGCATCTACCATGGTAAGCAAATAGTTTGGCTTTTCAGACTTTTCAGGCTTATTAGCCCTCTTAAATCGTTTTAGAGGAATAAATATTTCTTTGTCAAGGTGATTTGCTCGAACAACTTTATAGTAACATCTAGTTATTCATAGCATTACCATACAAGGTCTTAACTATGTCCTATTGCCTACAGGGTAGCTGAAGAGGTAATCTTCGGAACAGAGAATGTGACAACGGGTGCTTCAAACGACTTCATGCAAGTTTCTCGGGTGGCAAGAGCCGCAAGACAAATGGTTGGAAGGTTTGGATTCAGCAAAAAGATTGCGCAGGTTGCCATAGGAAGCTCCGGTGGAAAACCCATTCCTCGGGCAGCAGGTATAACAGTCATCCATATCCCTAACTTGCAAATGTAGTTTTTCTTTTCCTTAAAAATGATTTTAACAACGGCTTTTCTTGACTTTCTGAATCCACAGATGTCATCCCAGAAAGACTATTAAATGGCAACAGCAGATGTGGTAGATGCTGAGGTGAGAAAGTTGTTGGAGACGGCTTATGCAAGGGCCAAGCATATTCTCACCACTCAGATCGATATCCCTCATAAACTTGCTCAGCTTCTCATTGAGAAACAGACAGTAAATGGTGGACTGAAGTTGGTAACTAACCCACTTTTGGAAAACATTTAGCCAAATACCCCCACTTTCTAAAAGATTTAGCCAAACAATCCACTTTTATAAAATATTTAACTAACTAAGAGCATCCACAGTCGTTTGCTATAATTCTCATATTCTCATATTTTGAGAAAAATATGAGAATTGAGCCCCTGCAATCGTTTGCTATTTTCTCAAAAAATAGCAAACGATGCACAGTAAATTCTCATATTTGAGAAGCGGAGAAGCGAATATAGAAATATAGAGGACGGAACATGATGTATCGTTCCAAAGTTAAAAAAATTTGGTCACCTCCTCCAACGGGACATCATGTCCCGTTTGATCACATATGTGATCGGCCGGGACATCATGTCCCGTCCGAGGTCCAATTTTTTTTTTTGTTTTGTTTTTTTTTTTTGATTTTTTGTTTCCCACTATGGAGGCATATCAGAG
Source organism: Hemerocallis citrina (assembly GCA_017893485.1). Classification (NCBI taxonomy): domain Eukaryota; kingdom Viridiplantae; phylum Streptophyta; class Magnoliopsida; order Asparagales; family Asphodelaceae; genus Hemerocallis; species Hemerocallis citrina. Next base: position 495,915 of record JACEHZ010000706.1, read on the forward strand.
AAGGTACAGTTTTCATGAAGGCATTGCCTAAATAAAGGCATACACTGTGGAAGGCATACACTAAATGAAGGCATCCAATAAATTTTTTCAATCCCTAACTATGGACGGGACATCATGTCCCGTTCTAACTTTTTTTTTTTTTTCCACTAATTATTTGCGGACGAGACAAGGTGTCTCGGCCCGCTTAAAAAAAAAAGGACCGACGCTACATGATGTCTCGTCGTAGGCAGTTTTCAAAATTTTTTTAAAGCGACGAAACAAGGTGTTTCGTCTTACCGATTTTTTTTTAAGTGACGATACATCTTGTATCATCCCACACAAAAATAAGAAAATTTTGAGAAATTACCACTGCAGACGATGCAATCTGTTCTATTTCTATTCTTTTCATTTTGCCAAAATATAGGAATTGCCATTGTGGATGCTCTAACCCTTTTAATTATAATAACCCAAAAACAAAATTTTATATATAACCCTACTTTAGAAATTATAAACTATAATACTCCTTATTCTTTTTTTTGACTGGAAAAGGTAGGATAACTCCTACCTCAGGATAGTATATATATATATAAGCAAAATATATAATACAAAAGCTGCTAGGGGGAGATGTTCAGGATATGAGAGGAGTTGAGTTCGAGATGGCATGGCAGTGGACCGTAGAGAGGGTAGCGGACGTCTGTCGTACACCTCTACTAGGGCCACCACCATGATCTCATCCCCCTTCCCCTCCCTTACAATCTTTCGAGACATTCCAATCCCTGAGCAGCAAAACCAGTATAGGAAAAACAGTTAAAACAGAGTGCAAGTCTAGCTAAACAGTTACAAGTCTACAGGCTGGATCAGCCTCAAAATGCAGCAAAAGAAACACAAAAGCTGAAGGCAAGTGCAACCGCAGACTCTAAGTTGCATTTCCACCGGATGCATCGCCATGAGCAGGCCTCATAAGATCACTGTCGCCTGTCCTTCTCAACTCTTCCATGATTCTGGTCTTCTTCTTTGAAGCATCACTTGAATCTAGCCATTGAGAAAACCAGAACTTAGTGTTAGAAATCAACTTGACCACCGATGTTTGCTTGTTTGAAAAAATTCTGTCATTTCTAGCATTCCAAATTGACCAACATATAGCAATAGTAATGAGATGCCATGCATGAGTGAATATATGTTTCGTGTTGTCAAAGCACCAAGTGGAAAAACAATCCGAAATAGATGCAGGCAGTGTGGGTATATCAAAAGCTCTTGTGAAGTGAAGCCATGTTTGAGTAGCCTTTGGGCACTCAAAAAAGATATGGTAGGTGGTCTCTGTGTGGAATGCACACTCGCTACAAGCTGTATCTCCATTCCAACCTTTGGAATGTAGTCTGTCTCTGGAGTTGAGCTTTTCCCCACTCAACATCCAGATGAAAATCTTGCATTTGAGGGGCGCGCAGCTACTCCAGCACGCTCTAAAATAGGGAGAAAGTAAGCCAGAGGTGGAATAAAAATTGTAGGCAGATTTGACTGAGAAGCACCCGGAGAAGTCGTGATTCCATACAGCTCTATCAGGCTGAAGAGTAGATGGCTGAAGAGAGGAGATGGTTTGTAGCAACAGCCGCTTTTCAGCTAGGATGATACTATTGGAAGATGTATGAAGACTTGGCCGCCAGGTCCATTGTCCATGATAAAAGCTCCCTTGAGACCTGAGGGGGGTGCCTTGTTCCAAGCAGCTTCAAAGAGGTTCGGGTAGAGAGTTGCAATGCAGTTCTTGTCAATCCACTTTGATGTCCAGAATTTGAGGAAAGCTCCATCACCAAGTTCCCATGAGATTCCTTGATCAAATTGCTCTTTGAGTTTGCATAAGTTTTTCCAAAAATCAGAAGAGTTGGCCTTACATATAAAGCTGCCACTGTCAACATGAAAGTACAGAGATTTTAAAGTTTGGGTGCAAAGAGAGTTATCTGTATATATCTTCCACCACCATTTCATCAAGAGTGCATGGTTGAATTGTTGCAGGTCAAGTACCCCAAGCCCTCCCTGCTGCTTAGGTTGGCAGATGCGCTTCCAACTGGTACAAGAGATGCCCGAAACTTGCTTGTCGCCTCCAACCCAGAAGAATCTACTTCTCATTTGATCAATGCGAGCAATTACCCATCGTGGCAGCATAAAAAAGGATGCAAAGTAGGTTGGAAGCGCACTGAGCACTGAGTTAATCAGGATGAGTCTTCCCCCACGAGATAGCAGTCTGCCTTTCCATGTTGAAAGCCTGCGCTCAATCTTGAGCAATAGGGGCTGCCAATCCCTCTTCTTGAGCCTGCCTTTCGCAAGAGGCATTCCAAGATATTTGGTTGGCAAGGTATCTTGCTTACAGCCAAGGATGTGGTAGAAAGCGTGGAGCTTGGCTTGTGAACGCCCAAAGTAGGTGATGGCTGTTTTAGACAGGTTGATATGAAGCCCCGAGACATTTGCAAACAGGTGCAAAAGAACCTTCAGATGCAACACTTCCTGCTCATTCCCCTTGTAGAATAATAAAGTATCATTACTCCTTATTCTTATAAAAGCTGGATAATTCACAGAAAATAAAGAAACTTAAATAAAAAAATCTTTCAAAATTCAAAATTAGATACGTTGATAAAAGATTAGCAGAAAGGAAGCATATTGCTAGTAAAGAAATATTAGAATACCTGTTACTAACAAGAAAAGTAACTTATCAACTACCTAAAGAGATACAAAAAGAAATAGCATACAAAGTATTAGATTACAGAAACGAAGAAGCAAGTTGGTATTACCAACACCTACTAGCATACAAAATAATAGGTTAAGTATGACCAACAAAACAGTTGTATTAATTTCTAACATGAACCCAGAAATTTATATGATAAACATACAAGAGTTGGAAGAACATTACAATGGTCCTGAAATGTTAAGAGATATAAGAAAAGATTTAAAAATCATAAATAAAAATATAAAAAAATTGGGTAGATATATAACTGACTACCCAGAAGAAGAATCAGGCATAACAGAAGAAGGTATGAAAGAGTTATAAGCCATAACAAAACTTAATATAAATATCTTGGAAATAGAAGATTTAATGGCAAATCCTAATTCAGAAGAAGTAGAAGAAACCTTGAAAAATCTAGATATAACAAATGAGGAAATAAAAATGGACCAAGATAAGATTATTGCAAAACCTTCAGAAATTCCAAGTAACATGTATGAAATATTAAGACCACCACCTAACAAAAAACCTTACCAATTACCATGGAAATGGCAAAACACAAAAAGAAGAATGCAACTAGGAAAAGACAAAGAAAAAGAAACCCCAAAATATGAACCTACAGAACAACATAAAGAACATCTACTAAAATTCATAGAAATAGTGAAAAGTGCAGGTATTATACTATCAAAAAAGAAAATGAAATTATTTAAAACTGAGATAGAATTCTTAGGAACAAAATTATCATATGAAGGAATAGAATTACAACCACATATAGCAGAAAAATTAAAGACTTTTCCTAATGTCCTAAAAGAAAAAAGAGAAGTATAAGCTATAATAGGATTACTAAATCAAACAAGAGGTTACATACCAAATTTATCAGGAAAAACAAATTGGTTACAACAAAAACTAAAAAAGTTTAAGAAATGGGAATGGACCCCGGAGGATGAAGAGAAACTTAAATTATTAAAACAACAAACTTCAGAATTACATAAGCTAAGATTACCTGTTAAAGAATGTTCTTGGATAATAGAAACAGATGCTTGTGAAGATAATTGGGGAGCAGTATTAAAATTTATTGAAATAGGAGAAAAGGAGGAAAAACTAGCTAGATATACTAGTGGATCTTTCACACAAACCCAACAAAATTACCACATAAACGAAAAAGAACTACTAGCAATCTTAAAAGCTATAAAAAAGTTTGAACTATTTATAATACACACAAAAATTTACAGTAAGGACTGATAATACCCAAGCAAAGAATTGGATTAACAAAATAATAGACCCAACCTTAGCAAACAAAAGATTGATAAGGTGGCAGATGGAGTTAGCACATTATGATTTCCTAATAGAAAACATAAAAGGAAAAGATAATATTTTAGCTGATTTTCTATCAAGAAATTAACTATTTCACTTGTTGCAGAATGAAAACCAGAGTTCAGAAAATAGAACAGGATATAGTCTACCTAAAGGAGACAGTGGAGCAATTAAAAGGAGCATTTAACCAACTACAGCTGCAAATATGTAGTCTTCAAAGTATATTTTACCAACATATAAATACGGATCGTATTGAAAAAATGAGTGAAGGGAGTGAACCTATTAACTCACAAAATACAAGTGGGATCACAAAAATAGCCACACAAGAGGAAAACTCCACATCCATACAGCCCACTACCTACAAAGAGAGTTCACTCTCGGATCCTCCAAAATACTCTAAGAAGGATTTATTTTTACAATATATTGAGAAATTATGCCAAACCACTCAGGTCAACCAATTTATCAAAACTATTTCTCAGCAACATATGAACAAAGCGATCATACTACCAGGAGCAAATCCAAAAACAGCGAGAGTATTGTTCGAAAGATGACTTATCCACTGCATTTATCCATCTCGAGAATGTGAAGAACTTAGCCAGTTACCAAAAGAAGTATATAAAGCTGCTAAAAGTTATTTTTGTTTTACAAAGGCATCCAAAATATATGTCCGTATATTTTCAGCTATTCCAGAATTCCTTGAAGATAATGAAGAACTACCAGCTGAACATATTATAAAGATAGAGATGACTACACAAATCTTGTTTGGAGCAACCAGTATTATACCATATAAGAACGAAGAATTTGAAAAACTAATCCCAGAAAGAAGAGCTACAGGATTTAGAACAATGTATTGTGAACTAAAGGACATACAAAACAGAGAAGGTAACATATGGATCTATGATAGCCCTGACCCCCAAAAGTTAATGATCTACAGCATAGCAAAAATTAAACAATCCCAGTCAAAGAAAGAAGTCTTTGACAGCTGGTACCGGGTCCTGCATAAAGGGGATATGACAATGACAGAAGAGACAGCTGTCCACTACTGTACATTGATAAGGATGGAACCACAGCATTCATGTGACTATTGCAGAAAAGAACAAGAGAAGGCTGACGAAGAGCTATTTGTGATGTGAATCACGTGAAGATGTCTCCTACATAAGTCGTAATTATCTCAATTATTTATCTATGATGTAAGCAATGATGTAAGAAGAGCAATACTTGTATCTGTGATGTAAGCAATGATGTAAGGAGAATAATAATTGTATTTGGTGTAAAGCCATCCCTTCTTCTATAAAAGGGGAGGCAGGGTAAGGGAGAGGGGTAGACTATCCTGGAGAGAAAAAATTCCTCAAAATCTTGAAGAGTCTGTTTGTAACAAGTTTGAAGGAAATAAAAAAATATCTTTTATGAGTTCATGCATCTACCAGATCTTGTAGAAAACAAGGTATGGATAACTAAATCTCTTTCCCTTAGGGAGAGTTTTGTAAGGCTCTGCCTGATCTTGCAAAAAGACCCATTTGCAACCTTCTATAGTTAGACTGTACACCTAGCAGTAGGAAACGAGCTAGGTTGTGGTTGTCTGTACTGAAGTGCTACTAGTTGTTCCCGACGTTTCTCTCGGATGAAGCTCTCTTGAGGGCATAGTAATCCCGAGATGGGAAAAATGTAAAAGGAGCACAGAAATTGGGGTGCATACCCGAGGTATTTTATCCACTGGTAGTAACTGGTACAGAGCAGCTTAAAGAAGTTTAACTAGGTCGGAAGCATGATGGGCCGTTTTGTTTTGATTTTTTAGGTATCCTTAGAAATCTCTCTCTACTCTTGATTTTATAATTGATTATTGTTCAATAGGACTAATGGATAATAATAGTTTAAGTATTGCCTCAGAAATTTTCGAATTAATGATTAATTATCAAGGAAGTGATAGAATGCTAGTTTTCGATATTTATTATCCTCATAGAGTAATAAGCATGAATGATTATTATGAATTCAAATTATTTTTCTTCAGTATTCAACGAGTAATAATTATAACAATAAATCAAATAAATCCTGGAGAAACTAGTAATATAACTGTCGAAATAATTGATAATTTAACTTTTTATGAAAGATCATTGTTATTTTATGAAAATGGTATATTTAGTAGTTATGTTTGGAGTCCTACGACTGCATACAGACAATTTCTAGAAGAAAATGAACAGAATGGAGGAGAAAATAGACATACGGAAGAATTCGAAGAACCCCCATATGATAGTAATAGTGAAGGATATGAGACAGAATCAGAATATATGAGAGAACTTGATGACGATATTCTCGACATTCTTGATTACTTTTTCAGAATAGACAATATCCATTATTTCGAAGAATATTATTTTACACCAAACTTTTATCTTTAGAATTTTAAAGTTTTTGATACTCTTTTTATTTTGATTTTCAGGTCTTCAGGAGATTACGCGCTTCGCAACCCCGGTTGGTATCAGAGCCAGTTCAGAGTAAGTTATTTTTTACTTAATTTGTATAATTTTTCGTAAATTTATTAATAATTTATAAGCTAGAAAATAGAAAAACTAAAATCTAATAATAAAAATAGAAACTATCCTAAAACCCAAAAACTTTTAGATTTTGAAGAAAGGTCACACATCCTATAAAAATTATTATAGGAAGGATACTATAGAAATTTAATTAAGAATTAGGTCATTTCACTAAATATTTTCCAAACAAGGGCATTTCACTAAATATAAACAAAAAGTGGGGCAAAATGCTAGATAACTCGTAGATGGTGAGGAGTTCATGAGCCTCTTCATCGATGGCAAATCTGAACTATATATATATATATATATATATATATATATATATATATATAGCTTTATTCCGTTGCAAACGGGTCTGTGTGCACAGACCCGTGCGAATGGAGATCTGGGCCATTGGATCTTTGATTCAGCGGCCTACATTTTTTTGTAAAATTTAGCATTAACCCATCCTTGGGAACGACGGGTTAAGGCATATTTTTTTAAAAAAAAATTACCTTAACCCGTCGTTCCCAAGGACAGGTTAAGGCTATCTTAAATTATTTAGATCTGTATACACATCTTCTTCTTCAACCGATCTCTCCCTACTCTCTCTCTCGTTTCTTCACCGGACACAAACCCAAACCCAAAAAGACCCTAACCCTAATCAAAACACAAACCTCTTTTCATCCTTCCACTCCTCATCCTCCTCTTTTATTCTTATAGTCTCTCTCTCCCCCAATATCTACTCCAAATATTGAAACCCAAATCTCTCATCCCATCTTCGAAAGCAAATCGACCCTAGTTCATCCACAACACCTTCATTGGCTAAATTCAGACTTGTTTTGTAAGGTATTGACTAATTCTTTACCTTAGTAGTTTATTTGTGTTGATTTTTTAATTTTTCATACTAAATTATTTAGAAAGTGGCCAAAAAATTCTTTGCCTTGGTAATTTGTAGATGTAGAATTGGGAAGACTTTTAATATATTCAAGTGCCCAAAAATTTTCTTTGTCTTTATAATTTGTAGAACTAGAATTGGGAACACTTTTAATATATTCAAGTGCCCAAAATAGTCTACATTTAGGATTAATATATTCAAGTGCCCATAGACTGAAAAAAATGTAGATGTAGAAATCTTTGCCTTAGTAATGTAGTTTTGTTTGTGTTGTTTTTTCACGTTCAATATATACGAAATTATTTAGAAAGCTTTTAGTGTGGTTATGCTTGAAAACCCCGCACCGACCTTCAAAAAAAAGGAAACTTTGTGAGTAGGTTGGTCTCACGTAGCACAAGCCACCCCAACTTGTAGAAGTGAGTTTCGACTTACGGTTCGAGAAATACGGCCGCGTATCGCTTTTGGTTGGAAAAAAATCAAATAAAGTGGTACACGGCCGTATCTCGCAAACCGTGACTCAAAACTCATTTCTACAAGTAGGGGTGACTTGTGTTACATGAATTCGACCAAGTTGCAAAGTTTTATAAATTTTGGATGTCGTTTGTGCCATTTTGTCACGTTCATCGAAGTAGAAGTAAATGACTTAGAACTTTTTTAGTGCAGTTAGACTAGAAAACTATCCAAACGATCTCCAAAAAATACAGAACTTTGCAAGTTGGTTGGTCTCACCTATCACAAGCCACCCCAACTTGCATAAGTGAGTTTCGACTCACGGTTCGAGAGATACGGCCGCGTATCGCTTTTGCTTGAAAAAAATCAAATAAAGTGGGACACGGCCGTATCTCGCAAACCGTGACTCAAAACTCATTTCTACAAGTTGGGATGGCTTGTTACGTGAATTCGACCAAGTTGCAAAGTTTTATAAATTTTGGATGCCGTTTGTGCCGTTTTGTCACGTTCATCGAAGTAGAAGCAAATGACTTAGAACTTTTTAATGTGGTTAGACTAGAAAACCCTTCAAATGATCTCCAAAAAATATAGAACTTTGCGAGTTGGTTGGTCTCACCTATCACAAGCCACCCCAACTTGCAGAAGTGAGTTTCGACTCACGGTTCGAGAGATACGGCCGCGTATCGCTTTTGGTATAAAAAAAACCCAAATAAAGCGGTACACGGCCGTATCTCGCAAACCGTGACTCAAAACTCGCTTCTACAAGTTGGGGTGGCTTGTGTTACGTGAATTAGACTAAGTTGCAAAGTTTTATAAATTTTGGATGCCGTTTGTGTGGTTTTCTCACGTTCATCAAACTATAAGTAAATGACTTAGAAATTTTTTAGTGCGGTTAGACTAGAAAACCCTACAAACGACCTCCAAAAAATATGAAACTTTGTGAGTGGTTATTCTCACCTAGCACAAGTCACCCCAACTTGTAGAAGTGAGTTTCGAAGCACGGTTCGTGAGATACGGCCGCGTATCGCTTTTGGTTTAAAAAAAACCAAATAAAGCGGTACACAGCCGTATCTCGCAAACCGTGACTCGAAACTCGCTTGTAAAAGTTAGGGTGGCTTGTGTTACATGAATTCGACCAAGTTGCAAAGTTTTATAAAATTTGGATGTCGTTTGTGCGGTTTTCTCACATTCATCAAACTATAAGTAAATGACTTAATTAGAAATTTTTTAGTGCGGTTAGACTAGAAAATCCTTCAAACAACCTCCAAAAAATACGAAACTTTGCAAGTTGGTTGGTCTCATCTATCACAAGCCACCCCAACTTGCAGAAGTGAGTTTCAACTCACGGTTCGAGAGATATGGCCGTGTATTGCTTTTGGTAAAAAAAAAACCAAATAAAGCGGTACACGGCCGTATCTCGCAAACTGTGACTCGAAACTCATTTCTACAAGTTTGGGTGGCTTGTGCTATAACCCTACTATAACCCTCTAACCCTAGCCGTAACCCTTTGACAGTCTAACTCTTAAACCGAATTCGATGAATGTAAGGAATTATGTTAAATATTTATTTATTTACTTTAAAAGATCATTTGCTGTTTCCAATTTGTTTAGATAGGTGATTATATAATTTTTTTCTGAAGAGATTGTTTTTTTTCCAAAAAATGGAGAAGTTTTATCTTTAAAAAAAAGGTATGAAATTGTTTGTAAATGTAATAAAAATATTCAGAAAATACATTTGACACTTTAACCTTAATGTAACCCTACTATAACCCTCTAACCCTAGCCGTAACCCTTTGACACTCTAACTCTTAAACCGAATTCGATGAATGTAAGGAATTATGTTAAATATTTATTTATTTACTTTAAAAGATCATTTGTTGTTTCCAATTTGTTTAGATAGGTGATTAGATAATTTTTTCTGAAGAGATTGTTTTTTCCCAAAAAATGGAGAAGTTTTATCTTTAAAAAAAGGTATGAAGTTGTTTGTAAATGTAATATAAATATTCAGAAAATACATTTGACACTCTAACCCTACTGTAACCCTACTATAACCCTCTAACCCTAGCTGTAACCCTTTGACACACTAACTCTTAAACCGAATTCGATGAATGTAAGGAATTATGTTAAATATTTATTTATTTACTTTAAATGATCATATGGTGTTTCCAATTTGTTTAGATAGGTGATTATATAATTTTTTATTTATGAAAAATGTAAACATTAAAAGTTCATGAAAAATACTCTAACTCTTGCCGTAACCCTCATAACTTCTAACCCTAGTCGTAACCCTCTAACACTCTAATTTTTAAATCGAATTCAATGTTTTTGAAAAATGATGTTATTTTTTTTTTCAAAACGAACATTATATTTGGGGGAAAATTATATAAAAAATAAGATATTAAAAATAAAATTTGGGAAAAACCATTTAAAAACAAATTAGTCAATTTTAGAAGTATAAACATTGAAGTTGATGAAAAACTAGAGCCCCAAGTCGAGGCCAATCTCTAAACCTACTCTAACCTTTTAACGGGCTAGGGTTAGAGGGTTATAGTAGGGTTACAGTAGGGTTAGAGTAATTTTCAATAAACTGTTTACATTTTTCAACTATATTATTTAGTTTGATAATGTATTTTCTAAATATTTTTATTAGATTTACAAACAATTGTATGAATACTTAGTCTGTGGATGATGAAATTCTGGCAATATCTCTCTACTTAACCCGTTATTGGGAATGACGGGTTAAGATCACTTAACCCTTCATTGTCAATAACGGGTTAGGTAGAGAGATTTTGATAGTGTTCTATGAATACTTGGTCTGTAGATGATGAAATTCTGCCAATATCTCTCTACTTAACCCGTTATTGGGAATGACGGGTTAAGATCACTTAACCCATCATCGTCAATAACGGGTTAGGTAGAGAGGTTTTGACAGTGTTCTATGAATACTTGGTCTGTGGATGATGAAGTTCTGCTAATATCTCTCTATTTAACCTGTTATTAGGAATGACGGGTTAAGATCACTTAACCTATAGATCATCGTCAATAACGGGTTAGGTAGAGAGATTTTGACAGTGTTCTATGAATGCTTGATCTGTAGATGATGAAGTTCTACCAATATCTCTCTACTTAATCCGTTATTGGGAATAACGGGTTAAGATCACTTAACCCGTCATCGTCAATAATGGGTTAGGCTGAGAGATTTTGACAGTGTTCTATGAATACTTGGTCTGTAGATGATGAAGTTCTGCCAATCTCTCTCTATTTAACCCGTTATTGGGAATGACGGGTTAAGATCACTTAACCCATCATTGTCAATAACGGGTTAGGTAGAGAGATTTTGATAGTGTTCTATGAATACTTGAGCTGTAGATGATGAAGTTCTGCCAATATCTCTCTACTTAATCCGTTATTGGGAATGACGGGTTAAGATCACTTAACCCGTCATCGTCAATAACGGGTTAGGTAGAGAGATTTTGACAGTATTCTATGAATACTTGGTTTGTAGATGATGAAGTTCTGCCAATATCTTTCTATTTAACTCGTTATTGGAGATGACGGGTTAAGATCACTTAACCCGTCATCGTCAATAACGGGTTAGGTAGAGAGATTTTGATAGTGTATTTGCTGTTTGTGGATGAAAATATAACTTCACAAAATGAGTTCATTCACAACAATTCAGAAACTCAGATCACAAGAATACAACAACATATATATCAGATCACAACAACTCATAAACTCATATCACAACAATTCAGAAACTTAGATCACCAATTCGCTGTTTGTACAAACTCGGATCACCAATTAGGTTCAAAGAAATTTAAAAATAAAAATAAACACACAACAGATATATAGTTCACAAATACACAAAGTGCACACATACATAAACATTCGCGAACCAATTACAACATCAACATTCACAACAATATAAAGTAGTTCACAAATACACAAACTGCACATATACACAAATTGCACTCTACTTAAATACACCAAAAATCTACTTATAAATACACAAATTGCATACATACACAAATTACACAAATTGAGCATATATATACAATCAAAAGGGTATTAAATCTTTGATGACCCACGGCTTCCATCAGCACGCTCAACTTTCATTCCGGACCTACAAAAAAAAGAAGGAATTGTAGAAATGAATAATTCTCTTCTCATCAATTGAAAAAAAAATTGTAGAAAGAAGGTCCACAAAGTTAAATATGACATACATAATACAAAAATTACCTTAGCACGAATCTTCACCTTCATCGTCATCACTCTCTCCACCAATTGGAGCTTTTTCATATGCTACTGATCCACTAAAAAAATGAGAATAATGAATTAGTGTCAACAACAACAAGTTAAGATTGATTGAGTCAAATTAATATATACTTAGTCTCAGATATATTACCTTGCCATATTTTTTGGGCAATTTCATGAATCGTGACATACGACACGAAGACATGTCCTGCAAAGTCTTGGTCTTCAATCTCTTCCCTTTATGCCCTCCCTTTATAGTGCATTGTACAGGGTCCCTCTAGGCCTTCCCTTTCGATGAGTTTCTTTAAGTTCCTCGTGTCTTTGTTTTGCTAAGACTCGGTCAAAGATCACGGCAAATTCATGTAATGAGTACTTCTTATAGGTATATTGCTTCAAGGATGAATGTAGCGATTCTCTAAGTTGGGTACTCAACATGCCGTCCCAAAATGAATCTTTTGCGTAGATGGGAGCCCATTTCTAGCGAATTTCAAATTTTTCGTTCAACCATTTGTTATTCTCAAGTTTGTATCGCGAAATCAATTTTTTCCACTTCTCTTCAAATTCAGTTTTAAATTCCGTCGTATAGATGGTGATCTTCAAAGCATTCCTAAACTCATCGATATTATTTGACATACGCACCTCATGCTGCAACTTATCCAAAATATATCAAATGCAATATCTATGATCAGTGTACCACATTATTTAGTTTTTTTTGGACCAAAAGCGATACACGATTGTATCTGTCGAACCGTGAATCGAAACTCACTTCTACAACTTGGGAAGGCTTGTGGTAGGTGAGACCAACGAACTCGCAAAGTTTCGTATTTTTTGGAAGTCGTTTGAAGAGTTTTCTAGTCTAACCGCACTAAAAGCTTTCTAAGTGATTTACTTCTTATGCGAGAAACGTGAAAAAACTGCACAAACGACATCCAAAATTTATAAAACTTTGCAATTTGGTCGTATTTATGTAGTACAAGCCAGTCCAACTTGTAGAATTGAGTTTCGAGTCACGGTTCGAGAGATACGGCTGTGTATCGCTTTATTTGGATTTTTTTAAACCAAAAGTGATACACGGCCGTATCTCTCGAACCGTGACTCGAAACTCAATTCTACAAGTTGGGGTGGCTTGTGCTATGTGAGGCCATCCTACTCGCAAAGTTTCGTATTTTTTGGAGATCATTTCAATGGTTCTCTAGTCTAACCGCACTAAAAAGGTTCTAAGTCATTTAGTTCTTCATGCGAGGAACGTTATAAAACGGCACAAACGATATCTAAAATTTATTTAACTTTGCAACTTGGTTGAATTCATATAGCACAAGACACCGCAACTTGTGGAAGTGAGTTTCGACCCACGGTTCGAGAGATACAGCCGTGTATCGCTTTACAAAGGGTTTTTTAACCAAAAGCGATACACGCCCGTATCTCTCCAACCGTGAGTCGAAACTCACTTCTACAAGTTGGGGAAGCTTGTGCTATGTGAGACCATCCTACTCGCAAAGTTTCGTATTTTTTAGAGGTCGGTTGAAGAGTTTTCTAGTCTAACCGCACTAAAAAAGTTTTAAGTCATTTACTTATACTTCGATGAACGTGAGAAAACTGCACAAACGACATCCAAATTTTATAAAACTCTGCAACTTGGTCAAATTCATGTAACACAAGCCACCCCAACTTGTAGAAGCGAGTTTCAAATCACGGTTTGTGAGATATGGCCGTGTACTGCTTTATTTGGTTTTTTTTAAACCAAAAGCGATACGCGGCCATATCTCTCGAACCGTGAGTTGAAACTCACTACTATAAGTTGGAATGACTTGTGCTACGTGAGACCAACCTACTCACAAAGTTTCGTATTTTTTGGAAGTCGTTTGAAGGGTTTTCTAGTCTAACTGCACTACAAAAGTTTTAAGTAGTTTACTTCTTGTGCGATGAACGTAACAAAACGGTACAAACGGCATCCAAAATTTATATAACTTTGCAACTTGGTTGAATTCACGTAGTACAAGCCACCACAACTTTTGGAAGTGAGTTTTGACCCACGGTTCGAGAGATACGGCCGTGTATCGCTTTACAAGAATTTTTTCCAACCCAAAGTGATACACGTCCGTATCTCTCCAACCGTGAGTCGAAACTCACTTCTACAAGTTGGGGTTGCTTGTGCTACGTGAGACCATCATACTCGTAAAGTTTCGTATTTTTTGGAGGTCGGTTGAAGGGTTTTCTAGTCTAACCGCACTATAGAGGTTCTAAGTAATTTAATATATATGGAACGATTATAAATACGACTCAATCTACAATATCGTCGAGCGATCAACAACAACTAGGACTACATTTGCACCGTGTAAATTCATCAAATGACTACTTATAAATTTCTATATCTACAAATTTTTTAGGCTTTTTTTTATATATGGTCAATTATTGGAAAGAGACCAAAAGAAAATTAAAAATCTACAAATTTTCGGCACTTGAATTGTCACGCCCCGCTTCCCAAAATACAGGAATACGAGTCTATGACTGAGGCTCAGCGAATGATGCGAATACACCATTCATAAGCTGTACAGGTAACTCAACAATAAGATAACAACAACACCACGTAGGCATGTAAAATCACAATAGCATAACAAAAGTATATGACATAGTCCATAACATAATCAGCAGCTGAAAAATACAAATAGTTATAGGTCAAACACGCCCGAAATACAATAAAGAGTATCATGAATAAAATATGAACTAAAGATAACATGATACTTAACAAGACTAAAATACTTGATCTGCAACACCTTCGGGTAACTCTCCATCCGGGCCTCCAAGTACATTATTACAAAAAGAAGAAACAAGAAGATACTCGTTAATGCAAGTCACGGGTCGCAAGTGGTACAAGCTAAGGGGACAAGTACAAAATGAAATAAAAGCAGGAAAAAAGCAAGGAACCAAGAATCATGTAATAGGAGAAATATAATATATAAACATGATCATGAACAAGACATCATAAAACAAGTGGCATGTAAACAAGTAAGCAAATAAACAAGTCAACGGAACATATACATGTAATTGAATTATGCAAGTGTGTACGTGTTAATCTCAAGTCTTTTATTAACCTAACTAGTGCAGCAATCATGCGTCCCATACCACATGTTTGATACACGCAATCAAGTGAACGTTTAGAGTAGTGGTGGATTCTATAGGTCACGTACTCGGAAAAAATATGTACATTCAATCTTGTATCGAGATACGTGCAATGTGAAACATGTAGAATGTAAACTTGTAGCGTGAACATGTAAACTTGTAATTTGTAACTTGCAACTTGCATCGGGAAACCACGAGTTTCTGTTCGAGTACGCTCTTCTATATTGCCCACTACTAGATCTTTACCCTCATACCCTGACTTGTTACTTTTATTAATTTTAATCAATAATAACAAGATATCATAACTACATTTAAACTACTATAATGGATAAAACAATCATGCACATAATCATATAAATCCTAAGAGTATATATGTGTGTATCAATCGTGTTCATGTAATGCATCTGGCAACAAAGTATTCAGGATCATATGCGAATACGGGATCGATGGATTATGTATAGCAACAGATTTCAATTCGACCAAAGAATACGAATTAGAGTCAAAGAATATACTTGCGGTATTTTTCAGAGGAAGCTTGTACGAGAACAAAAGAGTTATATAAGAGGATACTTGCCTGATTAGACGATTCTGATATGAACGAGAGAATAACGGGATCAGAATTCCGGACAGCAAAGCACGTACAAGATACGTGCACGGAGACTAGTGCACAAAGAGATAGCAACACAAAAAAAGCCAATAGCAAAACAACCCCTTCTTCGCCCGAACAACAAACAGCAATCAAGCACACAAAATACTAAACACCGGATCGAATCCCCTTCACAACACCAAACACCAATACCTAAGCAACTAACCTCTGTTCTTCTCCTTCTTCAACATCGACAGAGAGCCAGAGAGAGGCAGCGAGAGAGTGAACGGCAACCGGGCGGCGCGACAATGACTGCACGGTGCTCGGGTGGCGACGAGCAAACGGAGGGAGGAGCGATGGCGGGAGTCTTCGATGGGTGTGCCGACGGGGGAGAATGCAGTGTGGTAGACAAGTGGTAGGCTCGAGGGTGAGCGGCGCATCGACAGAGGCGAGGTACGAGGACGAGGAGGGCGGCACAAGGCTGAGGAGCGGTGGAGGACTTCGGGGCAGGGCCAGCTCAAGGGTAAAGCAACCAAAGCTAGGGTTTTAGGCCTCCAAAAAAAAGGCCTCCTCACATACCAAAAAGCTCGAAATAGGCCCTCACATACCAAAAAGCCAGAAATTAATTACAATAATATAATAAATGATTTTGCATCTCAAAAAACCTGAAAGATAACATTTAAATAAAAATATATTAATTTTAACAAAATATTATTATAAGCTTTTAAAAGGTCTCATTTTGGAGTTCGCTTTAGGCCTCAATAAGTGTTGGACCGGCCCTACTTCGGGGGACTTTCGGTGCTCGAGCGGGAGGAGGAAGACGACGGTGACTGGGGGCTTCGACTGCGGCAAGGCACTGCGATGGGGACTGACGAAGCTTCGGTGGGGAAGACGAGCGGTTGCGGAGTTCGGCAATGGCGAGTGGAGAAGGCTCGACTAGTGGAGACGAGGGCGACGCGCGGTGCTGCTGTGGCGTCGTCTGAAGGTGGAAGACAGCGACTGGGGATGGACGAGCGGAAGAGGTCGAGCGGGAGGGCGGATGACTTCGGGGTGGTGCAGGCGGTTGAGCGAGCGGGATGAAGGCAGGAAGATGGGGGTTGTTTTGGGTTTCAGAGGCGAACGGGGAAGGGAGAGGGAGAGGGAGCTCTGTGTTGGGTTTGGGAAACAGAGAAAGTGAGAAAGCGGGAGAAAGAAGGAGACGGGAGAGGGAGAGAGAACGGGTGAGAGAGAGGGTTTTTATAAATATAAATAAATATAATATAATAATAATATAGTAATGGGTAGTTATGAGAGATAGTGGGGGTTATGGAGTTACAGGAGGTGAAGAGTTGAGAACGTGAGACAAAGTGAGTGGGTGAATAGTAAATATGGGGGTTGAATACAATCATATAGGATTGAGCCTACAGAAATATATATGAGTACTGAGTTTGGATTTATGGGCTCAAAACAAATTAGTCATATAATTGGGCTTATGATAACTAATTAAACAATTGGGCTTGAGCTTCAAATTAAATAGTTGAATAATATTAATATTAGACTGGGCCTAGGCTTCAAGTAATAATTAAATGAAAAGAATAAATAAAATTGTAGAATGTAACAAGTAATCGAATAAATAAATTGGTTTAAATAATTAATCAAAATAAAAGATTCAACATTTGGGTATCATATTCAAAAATCTTAGAATGAAATACAATTCAGGTTGAAAATCGATAATCATTTGAGAATAATTAGTTACAAGATACTAAGAATTTGAAATACAAAAAAATACATGAAAAAAATACGTATTAACAGGAACAGGGGTTACATGAATATATTACAAGTCTTCTCAATTTTACATCTACAAATTACTTAGACAAAGAATTTTTTTGCCACTTTCTAAATAATTTACTATGGAAAGATATAAAAATTAACACAATTAAGTAGATTAAAACAAAGAATTAGTCAATACCTTACAAAATAACTCCGAAAATAGCAAATGTAAGTGTTGTGGCCGAACTACGGTTTCGATTGGCTTTCGAAGATGGGATGAGAGACTAGGGTTTGGATGTTTGGAGGAGGAGGAGGAAGAGCGGACGGAGGAGGAGGAGCAAGCGGAGGAGGAGAAGGAAGAGCAAGCGGAGGAGGAGAAGGAAATGTTTGTGTTTTGATTAGGTTACTTAGTACTTTTTGGTTTTGGGTTCGGTGAAGAAACGAGAGAGGGGAGAGATCGGTTGAAGAAAATGATCTGTATACAGATCTAAACAATAAAATTTAGCCTTAACCTGTCCTTAGGAACGACGGGTTAAGGCAATTTTTTTATATAAAAAAATATGCCTTAACCCGTCGTTCCCAAGGACGGGTTAAGGCTAAATTTTACAAAAAAAATGTGGGCCACTGGATCAAAGATCCAACGGCCCAGATCTCCATTCGCACGGGTCTGTGCACACAGACCAGTTTGCAACGGAATAAAGCTCATATATATATAGAGTATCACATATCTTAAAGTAGCCTTAACACAAAACGGAGTATCACATATCTTAAAGTGTAGAGTGGACCGAATATTGATGAAGATCAAGAAGTAGTGGATGGTTAGATCTGAATCGGAAGTATACTGCATTAGATCCCGTGCTCGGCCAAACACAAAACAGCAACATCTGAAACCAATCAAAAGGCACTAGATCTGATCAAGTACTAGCACTGCAATGGATCAGATCTTGGGCTCAAACACGAAACGAAAACCAAGCCCCAACCAAAAGTGAGATTTTACATTAACAAATCGGATCAAGTCTCAACCCCAAACACGTAACACCAAAATCCACCCAATCAAAAGTCGGGATGAGTCAAATTCAATGCTGTGGATCCCTTCTTCTAACCCAAACACACAACACCTAAATCCTCCAATGAACAAATCAGATCTGATGTAACCATTAACCAAATCACACACAATGATCGGGAAGAGGAAGGAGGAAGGATTTGCGGTGTGGTGGCTGGTGACGGTGACCACGTCGGCTCGTGGCGGCGCCGGCGATGCTGGCGGCGGTGGCTTGCGTCGACATCGACGACAGCGGCGGCAGTTGATGCTGGCGGCTGGCGAATTCCGACGACCGAAATCTTCAGCGACTTCTCTCAATTAACCTCATAAAATTATAATAGTAATATCTTAAGATTGTTAGAGATTATTATACTCTGCTTATCATAGTTGGAATATCACAAAGGCACTACCTCTAGACCAGTATATATGGATCCAACTGGGTTTAAGGTACTGGGCTTTAAGCCCCAGTCAACCCGGTCCAACAATTAATAGATAACACGTGAAAGCACGTGTTGCCCCATAGAACATTATGCACAATATTATTCTATTATATTGAGAAAATACCTATATAACCAACAATATATATATAGCATAAGGAATGGAGGACAAAAAATGTATTATAGATTACTCTGTTGTAATTTGATGTTCATAATACAATCACTGAACATATTTTAATGAGGAAACTACATACAAATTAGAGCATGAGCATCTGAACAAATTATTTACTAAAGATCGTGGCAAACAATTGTTAATTGAAACCTAACTACATACAAACAGTTTTGGAAGCCTATACAGAATTACAAGATCATGCTAGTGTATAATATTTATAGCTTATATCAGCCACCCTTCTGCCTCTTCTCTTCTAGGTTCCCCGCTTCATTCAACATGTCGACAGCATCACTATCCATGTTCAACTTAACCAATGCGATTGCCTGCATGTAGAAAGCAGTCGGCCAATCTGAGTGAAGACATTGTGCTTGCATTGCATCTCTAAGGGCAGAATCGAATTGATCGATCATAAGATGGCAGAGAGAGCAACGAGCGTATACCGTAGGGGAGACCATCAGTCCAGCATCTATGAACTATCAAAAGCCAAAAAAACAGATTGGTAAATGAATATGAATGTAAAACTTCCAAAAGCATATCTATTAGTTAAACATACCTGAGTGTAACAATCAATAGCAGTTTTGAAGTCTTTGTCACGGAATGCTAAGTCACCTCTCCGTCTTGTTTCAAGGGCATCTCTTATCTGTTGCGTCCACTCCTGGAATGATAACTGATAGAAGAAAAGACGTTATTGTGCATCAAACTGCGTATTGGTCATGTTTTTGTATGTACCTCGTTGGTTCCTTCATCGTCTCTGTAGTGTGTATCGACCAAAATCTGATGGATGGCTGTGAGGTCCATTCTGGAGCAGGCTTCGCCCATCGGAGAAAGAGAGTGCTGAGGTGGATGTGGGGCCAGTTCTTCCTTCTGAATGCCCATCATTACATGGGAAGGTACCTGCATTAGTAAAGATAATACAACTGAATGCCAACAGGTAAATCAATGTGAAGGGTGCCAATTGTTCCTAATAGGTCGCATCGTGTGCGCACGACTACTCTATATGAGGATATCTATATAATAAAACACAAAGAAAGCAATCAGGTGGCTCTCATTCAATAGGGTTGAAATCAATGGTTCAGATCTAACCTCACAAAACATTATTTCCCGCCCAAAAGTTTTCCCCCGAACACTCAAATTCAAATTCCCCCAGAACAACTCCTTTATTTATTTATTTATTTCTCTCTCTCTCTCTCTCTCTCATTCTCTCTCTATTTACTCAGAAATTTATATTTTCCGATTTCAAGTTTGTAAATTTTCATATTTTTTATGCATTTTTTTTGTGCTCATGTTACATTGAAAATAGCAAATATCTCATCAACAGTTAAATTTCATCATTTTCCACACTCGCTAAGAAGTTGGATTTTACACCCCCATTTATAATTATTTTTCAACATATACTAATGGAAACATGGACTTTTATTTACAACTAATTATTGTTTTACTATTCAAACTCGAGCTACATAATTGTTATTTTACTGTTTACAAGACTTTCATATGTTGTATCGTTCTGATATGTTGTATCGTTCTGAAGGCGTGCCGTATGCACGTGCCCACGGGCAAATCTAGTCACCTCATAAGTATCAGGTTCCCTTCACTCATCATAGAATATAACATTGTCATATACTAAACTATACAGTAAGTTACCTTATTGTGTAGATCCAATCAAATAAAAAGGTCAATTATGGGATTATTTCCATCATTTATCTGTAATTGTATCAATACATGCTAATTTGAGGCCAGAGTCAATCAGAGAATTACCTTAATTTCATTTTGTCTAATCTGTGTAGATTTTTATTTGCATGTACACAAATAACAAAAAAGGAAAAAAGAAGAAGAAGAAGAATGAAGAAGAAAGAAGACAATGGCACCCATTTCATAGGCTATCAATTCATCCTAATTCCTAAACTTGGTATGTGATAACGAGTCATTAAATGGATATGAGGATCGAAAGAGAACCCATGCCAGATTTATTTCCTACCTCCATATCCAAACAGGGCCCGACAAGATTTGCTATTAGGACTTGCGCTCATCTATGAGCCAAAACATAAGTCAAAGAAAAAATTCAAAAAGTAAACTATGCAGATTAGTTAGTTTGCTGTATTGAAGTATAAGGAAGACCATACCCCGGATCCTGTCTGGAGGGATTTTAACTTCGCTACAACACTCTCTATATTGGGTCGATCCCTAGGTTCATATTGCAAACAATGAGAAGCCAGGTCCATTAGGATAGCTGCCTCTTCTGTGGAGAAGTTTCCTTGGAGATGTGATTCCATTATTAGGTCGAAGTTCTTACTCCGTATCATATCAAGTGCCTGCATCATCAAGATTCAGGTACAGAAAGAATTTATTATGCTCATGTTATTAGAAGAAAATGAATTACTGAAATTAACTTGATTGTCATCATCCATCAATAAGCCCACTATTAGTTTTGTATGACAAATGTTTCCCTACTTATGTAATAGTTCATATGATACAGATCATGAATTGGAAAAGAAATACTTCTGTTATGTGCTGATGCAAAGAACATATCAAGTTATTAATTGGAGATGCAAATGAAGCTCAACAAATCCAAGTCCATAAATGATTGAAAGAGATACACATAGGAGAAGAAAGACAAGTATCACAAGAGATCAATAAAGCAATATCAAATGTATCTCTTCTCAAATTAAAGTGATCTGTCTAAAAGATTATGAGGTGACAACTCTCTAACTCTACGGTCTCTTTTATACCTACTAATTTGTCACGGAGATGGTTAGGGTACTAAGAGACTAAATAACTTGGCTTCAAGAAGCTATCTCCAATATGTCTAAAAACCTCTAAACTACCATTAAATATCTCCTTCCGAAGTCCATCAATTCCCAGAATATATGGAAATAAGTAATCTTAAACAAATGACAACTACTTGGGAAAACCCATCCCAGTTGACTCGCATTTTCCCTTTTCATGCAACAAAAAATCTTAATAGAGCGATGAACAATACATCTGACGTACTGATAGACCATGACCATCATTCCATCCCCAACACCCAACTATTTGGATTTAACCATATAATTCCTTCACAAAAAATTCTCATTTAGAATAACTTGATTAAGCTTTATCAACTTTTTTCCTTACTATTATCCATTGAGAACGTTACTACCCGTCAACTTAGGTCAAATCTAAGAGTTACTAAATGATATTAACATGTAGATGAACAAATACAAATGCAAGGAAAAAAAGTACTTAAAAAAAGGAGGAAAAAAAAAGTTGGATTATGGCCTTTATGCAGAACAACCCCCCCCCAATCTTTTTTTTTTTAATGCAGAAAACCCCCCTGAAGTATTGTTGCAAAAAACCCACCCAACAGGCGTAAGACTTTCTGCTAAAGTTTAGAGAGGTTTTTGACAATAATGAGAAAGATATATAACATTTTTTTGAACCAACTTGCAAAGATTAATGAGGTTATCTGATACAAGTAGAAAAGTTAGATGTGGTTTTTTTGAAATACTTCAGGGGGTTTTCTGCATAAAAAAAGATCAGGGGATTTTCTGCATAAAAAAAGATCAGGGGGTTTTCTGCATAAAGGCCATAGTCCAAGTTTTTTTTTTTTTTTTTTTTTTTTGCAATTTAGCCTTGAAAATATTTGGGATAGGAATATTTATCGATGAAACACTTACACGACTTGGAGGAATGTGCTTTCCGCTGAGAAGATCTATGAGAAGAGTGCCGAAACTGAATACCACACTTTCAGGTGCAATTCTTCCTGCAACAAGATTTATTATCTCTCAATTCATACAAACATACACTTTTCTCATTAACTTCTATGAAGAACTGGTAAGATGTTCATCTTGATTTCTTGAACCAGCACAGTATCAGAAGGTTAGGAAGATCAGATGTCTGGAAATAATTATTAAGTACTTATTAAGTACAATGTCCGTTAAATATCATAGTGATAAGAAACAATGAATACCAAGTCCAGTCCAAGCAAATGGTAATGAAAGGAATTGTCTTATGTATAACATAAACATGAAATATAAAATTTTGGAGTAAACATACCACTTCTCATGTACTCTGGAGGTGTGTAAGCTAAGTTTGTACTGTAACTTTTCCCCTCTCTGTTGTTTTTAATAAGACCAAAACATGAAAGGCGTGGATCACCATCCTGCAATGAGCTAAAATGGTCAAAAGATTATTCTAAAGAAACATGTCGAAAGTAATTAATATTATTAACATTCTTTTCCACAAAAATATAATCTGAAGTTACGAATGGAACTAAATACATATCTTTGATCACTTTGATATGTAATGAAGAAGTGTTTAAAAATTGTGGATGGGCTTAGGAACTAGCATCCGACGCAAGTACAACTTCATGATAGAAGTGTCCATGCTAGATAGTTGTGTAATCTGTAGCCAATGTTAGAGATTATGAGAGACAAATAACAATGAAATTAGGGTTAGGTTTAATATTCCACTGACTTAAGATATTATACCCTGCTTATCATAATTGGAATATCACAAGGGCACTACCTCTAGACCAGTATATATAGGATGAAACTGGGTTTAGGGTACTGGACTTGAAGACCCAGTCAACCCGGTCCAACAATTAACAGATAATATGTGAAAGCACGTGTTGCCCCATAGAACATTATACACAATATTATTCTATTATATTGAGAATATACCTATATATCCAACAACCAACACCATTATCATGGAAAAATATTTAATTGTTAAAATGATGATGACTCGTTAAAATGATGATGACCATCACCATATCGAGATAATGATACAACTATGTCCGTATCACAATTCTACCAATTTTATCAGTTCGTAACAACTATATGAAACTGATGACTATGGTAGAAATCACAGGACAGGAATGAAGGTGATAACAGTAATAAACTTACTACACCTACTTTAAATTGTACATTCTCCTCCTTCGATTTGTTTATACTGCTATCTTAAAGTTTTGAAAAGAAAACGAAGATGAACATCTAAGAATATTTTATCCATGACATCTCATTAATGCTGACCCTTTTACTCCAAACTATAAACAAAACATGTTTGCAATAAAAACTCTCTGTAAGAGATTTTTCTCTCTTGTGATTAAAGCATCATTTTCATTATTATAGGAATCTTTTATATACTGCAGCAAGCTAACCTTGTCAAAGAGAACTCTATATGCATTAAGATCGTGATATAGTGGTCTCCCTTCCTTACTACAATAATCTAGAGCTTCAGCAATAGCCAAACCAACTCTTAAACGCATTGCCCATTCAATTGTTTGATTTTCCCCTGTCAAAAGATAATTAAGAAAAATTAATTATAGCATCAGAATACATTTAGAAAATTGCAGCAGTGAAGATAGTATTACATCTCTTAGCTTAAAATAACATATATTATTAATATCACTGCTACTAAAAAGCAGGCGGGAGGAAAAGAAACCTGACCCGACAGCAACTAGGTCAAGTTATATGTGGAGCAATTCCACAAACAAGAAAGACAATAAACATATTACAAATACGTATCAGACGATAGACACGTCAGATGTACATGTCCCTTAAAAATAACAAACTTTTATCATCTGACAAAGGGATGGATGTATATAACAGATTTCTTTTTTCCAAAATGACCCACTTTTTGAAAGTATTTACCAAACCGACCACTTTCAAAACTAATTACCAAAACGACCCACTCGCTATCTCATATAGCAAGTTTAGTGTGAACTTCATCAATATCTGAGATAGCGAGTGTATGATGAGGTGTTTCTCCATCACTTGAAGAAAAATTAAAGAAAATATCAAATTTAGACTCGCTATCTCAGATAGCGCGTGTATTTGTACTACACTCGCTAACTGAGATAGCGAGTGTATGATCATGAAGAAATATACCAAGTTTATACTCGCTATCTCAAATAACGAGTATATTTGTACCACACTCACTAACCGAGATAGCGAGTGTTGACTGGGGAGTTTTTTAAACAGTCGTTGTTTTGTTATCTCTCTCACTTCTCTCTTTCCATTCTCTCTCGTCTCTCCCAACTCCGAAAGAAACCCAAAACCCTAGCCTCCTAAATCCGTTATTTCCCCAACAAAATTCGTCCAAAATCTATTGAGATCCACTTCATCACTCACAACCCTTTCTACTCCCACTCTCAAAACCCTAAACCTATAATCCAAGATCCCGAATTTTGTTGATTTCGGGAAGGGTAAAGAGAACTGCAGTGGAAGCGGGGGCATTCATCTCATCCTCATTCTCTACCTCCTAAAGGACTCATCTATCGTACGGTAAGTCTTCATACTTTTGCAATTTGATTTTAGGTTAATTATGAATGTGCATTAAATTGGACATAATGTTGAAAGCTCATGATCAGTGGGATGATTAGTTAATAGATAAATATGGAATATATTTATGCATATTTAGTTAAAAGTGAAATACTACTTTGAGATATAATTTAATTTTGATATAAATAGGATTATCGACATATAATTTAACTTTGAACTAGCATGTTGAGAGCTTTTGATATGAATATAATTATTAGATATTTGTCCATATTATTATTGAATTCTTCAATTATATGTGTGTTTTATTGGTGATAAATTGTTTATTTTTAGAATATGCAATTATACTATACTAAAATCCATATAAAATTGTAAGATTCTCATCGCTATTAGATATGGCCCGAACGCAGAATATTCATGAAGAATGAACGAGTAGTAGACCCCCCAAGTAACTGAGGCCGCGGGGGGCCACGAACTTGTTATGGACGACCCCCAAGTAGTGGTCGCAGGGGTGGACAAAGACACAAATGTAAGATAATTGTCTTTATTCGATTAATTTAATTTTGCTTTAATAAAATAGTATATTGTGAAATTGATATTTATTGTTATTTGTTGTGTAGGTCGAGCCGGGTCCGTCTTCTTCACTAAATCAGCCGGGTCCGTCTTCTTCGCCAAATCAGCCGGGCTCGTCTTCTTCGCCAAATCAGCCGGGCTCGTCTTCTTCGCCAAATCAGCCGGGCTCGTCTTCTTCATCTTATGTTCCACTGGTGGGTCCCGGTCCTCTCGACCCAAGACTCTTGAACTTACAAGGGCAACATCGTTCGAAAGACGTGTGAGACGGATAATCAAAGAAGTGTACTTTTTTTGGGCATGCCACTTTGCCAATGCATCAATGTATCCACGAGTTGTTTCAGGTGTAATACCCCGTATTGGCAGCGAACAGTCGACTGGTCCATTAAGCAGTCGACTGCTACTGCATAGTTGGGCCGGATTGGTTGGGCCAGATTTGAAAAGATATTGAGAAATTTAGTCCCACATGGGAAGTTTGATATGATAATTTGAGTATAAATACTATTAGCCAATGATCAAGAGTCACCTAATTGGTTAACCACCTTTTGAGAGGCAGCCTGTGGTGGGCAGTTGTACTACATAGTATCTAATTTGTGTTCTAAAAATATTAAAATTGTCTGAGTATTGGGGCGGGGCGTTACAAATGGTATCAGAGCCGACTTTCGACACCGGGTGTAGTCGAGGTCAGTACGATCCGTGGTGTTCAGAGTCACTTATCTCCGGGATCAGGAAGGATCTGCGGTGTTCAGAGTGATTTATCTCCGGGGTCGAGGACTATTCTACAACGGCTAGAAAGGGCGGATCCTACACTAGATGTGTGCCCTGTACTCAGCGAGGACGCTGATTTCTAAAGGGGGGGTGTATGTAATACCCCGTATTGGCAGCGAACAGTCGACTGGTCCATTAAGCAGTCGACTGCTACTGCATAGTTGGGCCGGATTGGTTGGGCCAGATTTGAAAAGATATTGAGAAATTTAGTCCCACATGGGAAGTTTGATATGATAATTTGAGTATAAATACTATTAGCCAATGATCAAGAGTCACCTAATTGGTTAACCACCTTTTGAGAGGCAGCCTGTGGTGGGCAGTTGTACTACATAGTATCTAATTTGTGTTCTAAAAATATTAAAATTGTCTGAGTATTGGGGCGGGGCGTTACAACAGGATTGTGAGTTATAAGACATTGGTCTCATGAGTTCAATTAAGGCCAACCGTCCTCTTCTAACCGCCCTTCTCGAATGTTGGCATTCGAAAATGCACAGTTTTTATTTGCTGGTAGGGAAAATGTCTATCACACTACAGGATGTTGCAGTAATCACAGGTCTTCCCATCAATGGGCAGGTCGTAACTAGAATGATGGACTTCGATCCATAATTTTTTATCACAGAATATCTTGGGGTTGAGCCGGATCTTAGGGCTATTGTCGGAAAATCGCTTCGGTTGAAATGGTTGAAGGATACTTTCAACAATAAGTTGAATGAAGATTCGAACGACTTCGAAGTCCAGTACTATTGCAGAGCGTACATTATGTCATTGTATGTAGGTTTCATGTTCCCAAACTCCACCGGTATTTTCGTTCTCCTAATGTACTTATCTCTAATCGCAGATCTCAGAACCATTGGGGCGTACAGTTGGGGTAGTGCAGCATTGGCTACATTATATCGGAGTTTGTGCAACTGCGCTCTCGGTGCGAGTCAGATGAATGGACCGATATTGTTGCTACAAGTATGAAGTTGGGAATGCATACATATTGGTAGACCCGTAATTAGTAGGCAATCATCAAAGTGGTTGCATGTACCCGATGACCCTCACATGAAACCACCACAAGGTGTATACTGGACTGGATCTCTAACATGGAGGACTAACCCAAATCGTTGCTTGACATACTGCAGGAACGAGTTTGATACATTGAAGAATGACTGTGTCAAGTGGGTGCCTTACACAGAGGAGCATTTAGCGAGATTGCCACCTGTGTGCACGACGACTTGTGAGCTATGCTTGACAAGAGCACTCTTGTCAACTTCGGGACAGTGGAGTCGTATTTTGTCGATAGAGTACTTCGACAATTTGGTCTCCGTCAAAATATTTCGGTCGCAAAACCATTTAATAAGGATTTTGCATAGTATTACCGGTATGGGTCGACATCCCGGTCACGATTGGGCCGCTTGTTTGAACACCCACATCGATATATGGAACAATCATCGTTTTGATCACGTGATTGTTAATATTCCCCCATTCGATGCCGATTTACAAAAAACTGTATATCACGTGGTATCGGAGAATGACTCGACTTTATATACCTCCTACCTCTCAACTTCATCATCGGTTTCTTCCTCTTCTTCATCATCATCTAATAATTCGTTGTTTACGATAGCATTTTCAAATATTCCAAAGACATTGTCATTTTGAACATAATCTTGAACCCAACTACGTTGATGTGGCAACTCAAATTCTGTAGGATCCGGGCTTATTATATTTGTGAATGTGTCTTCTTGTAAAGACGGTGGGATTGCATGTGATGTTTGAACTAGATTAGAACTCATTCTATGTATCGGTATTTCTCGTACGAAGCTTGTACTAGGATTAACATGTGACTGGGCATTAATAATTTGAATTTGTTGAATATATAATTCCAATGCGCACCAACTATAATTTGGATCAACGTCCTGACAATCATGGACTTTAAAGCGTTGTCATTTGCTACGGGCACAGTCATAAAATATTGATCTTCACCTTTTTCCGCTGTATATCGAGCTAAAATTTTAACATTCCATTGATCTCTAGCCCAATTAGTAACCTCATAAATTTTCTCGACTAGTTCTACCATTGTAATTGTACGGGGTGCCCAAATTATTTCAGGATCAACAGCACTATAACAACAACCTAGCTTTGCGCCACGAATAATTTCACCACCAAAATAAATCCAAATAGGAATATCGTAATCCATACATATACATATTTATACAAAAATGAGAGTCATTATCTAATCAACCCAAGTGTACACGATAAAAGGTTATACAAATCATACCTTCAAATCAATGATCGGGAAGATTGAGCAATTATGAGCGTGGAGAAGACGGCATTGAGAACTTGCTTCCAAACCAATCCTCTTTATACTATCCCGAATTCAACTTAATTGGGGATCATCGATGATGGGTTTAGGTTTTGAGAGTGATAGGAGAGAGGAATGTGAGGGGATGAAGAGGGTCCCTTGAGATTTGGAGTCTTTGTGGGTGAGAGCACGAATTTGGAATCTAGAGTTTCGAAGTTGGGAGAGAGAGAATGGAGAGAGAGATAAGTGAAGAGGAGAATTGAAAGAGAGAAGTAAGAGAGATAGCGAAACATCGACTGTTTAAAAAACTCCCTAATCAACACTCGCTATCTCAGTTAGCGAGTTTAGTGTAAACTTCATCGCTATCTGCGATAGCGAGTATAAACTTGGTATATTTTTTCAAGACCATACACTTGCTATCTCAGTTAGAGAGTGTAGTACAAATACACGCGCTATCTGAGATAGCGAGTCTAAACTTGGTGTTTTCTTCAATTTTTCTTCAACTGATGGAGAAACACCTCACCATACACTCGCTATCTCAGTAGCGAGTAGCGAGTGAAGTTTACACTAAACTCGCTAACTGAGATAGAAAGTGGGTCATTTTGGTAATTAGTTTCGAAAGTGGGTTGGTTTGGTAAATACTTTCAAAAAGTCGGTCATTTTGGGAAAAAATCTATATAACATAGGGTAAATTGCAGAAACCCTCCCTAATTTATACGGTCAACGCAGTAAGCCCCTTCGTCTTTTCATCTTTGAGTCAACGCAATAAACCCCGTGTACTTATATTTGTAGTCAATTTTTTCCAAAAAAAACTCTAATTTTGGTTGATAAATACCCTAAATACCCCATATAAATACACCGTAAAAAAATCATCTTCGCCTCCACATCCACCTCTATCTCCAGCCCGAGCACCAATCTCCACCTTCTCTACCATCTCCACCATCTCCACCAAATTCGAAGAGCCCGCAACAAATTCAAAACCCTAAATCCCTAATGTCAGAGTTAGGATTGCGATTGGATCGTGATCGTGCCATGAATGATGAGAGAAGGTTTTAGGGTTGAGAAATTGGAGATTGGGGAAAAGGATTAACAATTTTATTATGCTTAAAAAGGAAAGAAATACAGCTCACGCTGTATAGGGGAAGGGGGGAAGACGGTTACACTAGAGACAAAATAGAAACACGTGCTCTGCGCACCGTTCCCTACCCGCCCTATTACAATTCAAAAAATACGTGCATACTATGTAAAAGACCGATACGAACTGATACAACTAGAGAAAGGCAATTCTGCTTCCGCTCAACCCTCCCTTGCAACTCCGGTGGATCATCTGAGGCCCTGGGCTACTCCGATGGTGGTTGGGTTCCCGGGATCCCTAACAACTCCCCCCTTAACAGCGAGCTTGTCCCAAGCTCGAAAGCAGGGAACTTCGCACGAAGCTCATCGATATCAACCCACGAGGCATTTTCAAGCCCTGAGTTCTTCCACTTGATCAGTAATTGTACCCCCACTCTGTTTTGCTTCTTGAACATGCGCCTCTCCAAGATTGCTTCTGGCTCCTCTGAATTGGAGTCGGTAACCCACCAATGAGGCATTTCAGATGCTACAGCAACCTCATGAGGACCATAGCACTTCTTTAGTTTTGAAACATGGAAAATAGGGTGGATTGGTGTGTTCGGAGGTAGCTCTAAGCGATAGGCCACTGTCCCTATCTTCTCCAAGACCTTGTAGGGGCCAAAGAACTTCAAGGACAATTTCTGGGGTGAGGGATTGCGCAGTGATACTTGCCTATATGGTTGTAATTTGAGAAAGACCAAGTCGCCCACTGCAAACTCTTGTTCCTTCCTCCTTTTATTAGCAAATTTCTTCATGCGCTCTTGCGCTGTTGTGATGTTGTCTTTGAGCAACTTCAAAATGGCATCCCTTGACATGAGAGTCTTCTACTGATGGTAGGTTGGAAGTACCCCTCACATAGTGCAGTAGAGATGGGGGAGGTCTTCCGTATACTCCTTCAAAAGGAGTGATTCCTGTGGACACATGCCAACAAGTGTTGTACCAAAACTCCGCCCAGGCTAACTTTTTGCTCCACTCAACTGGCTTTTGTCCACAAAAGCATCGCAAGTACATCTCCAGTGCTTTATTAACTATCTCCGTTTGTCTATCACTTTGGGGATGATACGCCGTAGAATGATGCAGCTTACAACCATGCAAGGCAAAAAATTCCTTCCAAAATTTGCTGATGAAGATTGGGTCTCGATCACTAACTATGGATTTGGGCATGCCATGCAATCTGTAAATGTTCTCCACAAACGCTTGGGCCACAGTTTGAGCAGTGTACGGGTGTGAGAAGGCTATAAAGTGAGCATATTTTGTAAGGCGATCAACCACCACCATGATCACAGTTTTGTTGTTACTTTTCGGGAGACCTTCGATGAAATCCATCGAAATCTCTTCCGATATCAGCTCAGGCACTGGAAGGGGTTGTAAAAGACCTGCGGGAAGCATGGTCTTCATGCTTGTTTTGCTGACAAACTAAGCACTCTCTGATGAATTTCTTAATGTCTTTGGATATACCCTCCCAAGTTAACACTCTCCTCACTCTTTGAAGGGTTTTGTGAAATCCTGAATGGCCCCCTACAGTGGAAGAGTGGTGATCAAGGAATATGGTTCTCTTCAGTTCAGCTGTTGGGCTTATTAGGATCTTCTCCTTATAGTACCAAACCCCTCCCACCTGTTTGTGCTCATTAACATCAATCTGGTTACTCTGCAGTTTCTCCTGTAGCTTAACAAAATAGGCATCTTGCAGCACCATTTGTTTTATCTCTTCTAACCATTGTGGAATCACAAAGGTTATTTCGTAGCATGTATCTTGCACCTCCTTCCTTTGCGAGAGACCATCAGCTACCTTGTCATCAACCCCCCTTTTATACTCTACCTTGAAATTGAAACCCAACAATTTCCAGAGCCATTTTTGTTGGAACTCTGTGTTAATTTGTTGGTCAAGAATGTACTTTATGCTCTGCCGATCCGTTCTAATGGTGAATGAGTTGCCCAATAAGTATTGCCGCCACTATTTGACTGCGTGTAGGATTGCCAAAACTTCCTTCTCATAAGTTGATAAAGCCAGATTCCTACCCTTCAGACCCTTGCTCATGTAGGCTATGGGATGAAAATCTTGAAGAAGAACAGCTCCAATTCCATACTGCGAAGCATTAGTATATATGACAAATGGCTTAGTGAAGTCGGGGGGCTTCAATACAGGTGTAGTCGTCATTGCTTTCTTGAGAGCTACAAAAGCATAGGAGGCTGCAGTCGACCATTGAAAGGAATTCCTTTTTAGTAACTGAGTTAAGGGAAATGCAATACTGCCATAATCCTGAACAAATTTGCGATAATATCCAGTTAACCCAAGGAACCACCTTAATTCCTTTGCTGTTTGTGGCTCTGCCCAAGACTCTATAGCTCTGATTTTATTTGCGTCGACTGAAATGCCCTCAGCACTAATCACATGGCCCAAGTAATCTACTGACTTTTGGCCAAAGCTGCATTTGCTCATCTTTGCAACTAGCTTGTTAGCTCTTAAG
Organism: Hemerocallis citrina; assembly: GCA_017893485.1. NCBI lineage: Eukaryota > Viridiplantae > Streptophyta > Magnoliopsida > Asparagales > Asphodelaceae > Hemerocallis > Hemerocallis citrina. Next base: position 528,589 of record JACEHZ010000706.1, read on the forward strand.
ACTTCCAGTGTGAGTGACAAATGAGTGAGCTGGCTTTCCCAAGTGGGGCTATAGATTAGAATATCATCAAAGAATACTAGAACAAATCTGCGAAGATACTCCTTGAAAACATCATTCATCAAACATTGGAATGTAGCTGGGGCATTTGTGAGTCCAAAGGGCATAACCAAGAATTCAAAGTGCCCATGGTGTGTGCGGAAAGTTGTTTTAGGGATATCACTCTCTTTCACCCTGATCTGATAATAACCAGATCTCAAATCAATCTTTGAGAAATACCTTGTTCCATTCAGCTCATCTACCAGGTCATCTATGAGGGGAATTGGAAATTTGGCCTTAGTAGTTTGGTTATTTAGTGCCCTATAATCGACACATAACCTCCAGCCTCCATCTGTCTTCTTTACTAATATTATAGGAGAAGCATATGGGCTGTTACTTGGGCGAATCAAACCAGAAGTAAGCATCTCTTTAACTTGCTTTTCAATTTCATTCTTGTAGTAATGTGGGTGTTTGTAGGGTCTGAGGCACACTGGCTTGGCTCCTTCCATCTCAGGTATTTGGTGATCCACAAATCTTTGCGGAGGGAGGTCAACTTGATCAGTAAACACTTCAGGGTAGGCTTGCAAGATTAAGTGTATATCCCCAGATCCTTCATTAAGTTGATATAGAGAACTAGGATGAGATCCCTCAACTTGAATCTCCTCCATTTGAATCACAAAGGCTTGGCAAGTATAGCTCCCAAATTTAGCTAATTCATTCACTTCCATATATTGCAACTGCGGGTCGATGATCCCCTGCAATCGTTTCTTCATTCCTGCAGCTTCAAAGTCCATGTCATATTGCTGAAGTCCATTGTGACTGGACCAAGAGTTCTCAACCAATGAGCTCCTAACACCATCTGTGCAGGACCAAGGGGAAGAAGTAACAAGTCAGCCTGAAGAGTCACTCCTTGGACTATAAAACTCACATCTGCAACCTTGCCTTCACTATACATCACTGTCCATTGGCGACAGTGACCTTGTACCTGGGTTCTCTTGCAACTTGTAGGTTGGCTTTGTCTGCAGTTTGGGGGTCAAGGTAATTGTGGGTAGAGCCAGTGTCAATCGATATGCTCACATCTTTCCCGTTAATCCTCCCCTTGACCCTCATTGTTTGTGGGTACACTTGAGATCCAATAAGGGCATGAAGAGATATTTCCGGGTGTACTGGGGCTTGGGGTGATGTTTGGATCATTTGTTGTGGTTGCATATTAGGAATGGATGTGAACTGTGGGGGTGGAGTTTCATCAACATAAGTAGCTTCATGACTGCCTTCCTCTCCTTCTTCCTCCAATTCCTCGAGGAAATAGAATTTCTGGCCCTTGCATATGTGCCCTTGCACATATTTTTCATCACAATTGAAGCACAGTCCCTTAGCTCTTCTCTCCCTCAACTCTTGGGTATTCACCCTTCTAGGGATCACATTGGTTGTGGGTGTTGTAGGAGTGAAGGTACTTGGTGGTTTGGAGGTATTTGGGTGAACAAGGTTGGAAACAGAGATTGGTTTAGGTATAAAATGAGGTCGATAGCTCTTCTTCAGACAAGCTATCTTTTCTTCATATCCCCTAGCTAAACCCACAGCTTCATTCACGTTTTTGGGCCTTTGAGGCTACACATCCCATCTGATTTCATCTCTTAGACCACTAATGAACATATTCAAGTAATGGGTCTCATTCCAGTCCTTCACAAAGTTGGAGGGGCGATCAAACTCTTGTATATAAGGCTCTAGCTCCCCCTTCTGTTGCAATTTGGATAGTATTCCTTCATAATCCTGAAACTCCGTCGGACCAAACCTGTTGATGAGCTCTTCAAGAAAGCTCGGCCAAGACACTTCCCACATTTTGGGTTTTATATGCCTTCGGAACCATTGGGCAGCTCTTCCCCACAGATTCAAGGCTGCATACTTCAATTTCTTGTTCTCAGGTACTTCATAAAACTCAAGGAATTGTTCAATCCCGCAGATCCATTCAGTAGGATCCCCCTCTTGGAATATAGGAAATTCTACCTTAAAGGGTGTTTTGAACATCTGTTCACCATTGCCAAACCCTGAGGAGTTAACGGAGCTTGAGTGGGAATGGATTACCTCTCTGTGTGGAATATGATGAGTCAGATTGGGTAGTAATGGAGGATTGGGAAGTCGAGCTGGGGTCTGTTGCATCATCGTCATCATGGCTTCCATTCTTGTTTCCATGGAAGAGAACCTCTCTCCGATGCTTGTTGCTATCGCTTCCACCCTCTCTGAGGGAGTGTTTGGTTGGAGGGGAATGGAGGGGAGGGGAGGGGGTTTTAAAACTTTTTATGTTTGGTTCATTTTTTAGGAGGGGAGGGGAAGGAAATGGGGGGGTGCAACACCCTCCTGAGCCAATTTTGGCTCCCCTCCAATATTGGGGGAATTTGGAGGGGAGAGAAATTATGTCTAATTTTTTAATGTGAATAGACTAAATTACCCTTTTAGTTAGTTCTCTTTGATATTTTCCCTCTTCAATCTCCACATCATCTTCGTTGTTCTATATGTCAGATTTGAACTGGGTTTGCTCAGGCTCAGTTGCTTCCCTATGCCATATTCATTAACTTTTACTATCAATATTATAGATTTTTTTTGGAATTAGGTTGGTTCTTTGTAGCTTTGAACCTGTAGTTTATAAAAGCCGCTGATAACTACAGTTGCTAATAACTACAGGGCTTTAAGGATCTTTGGTTGTTTGTCTTTTGAATTTTGAGAATTCTTCTGTCCACATCATATCAAAAGCACTCTGCATGAGAGCAAATTATAACCATGAGTCAAAATTTCGGGTTCTTTATCTCGGGTTCTTTATGTGCATCAAGTGGTGTGAAATATGGGAAAGGTACTATGATCCAATGCCAACGTTGTATTATGAGATCATGTGAAATCAATAATTGGTTCCTGTAGATGCTTTCTCAGTATATATATATATACAGGGTTGGAGAAAGCAAGTTAGATTCTTTGTAGCTTTTCGGAATCAGGCTCAGGTGCCAAAAACATTTCTAGCTATATCTGGTTCTGATTTATCTGACCTTTGCCTTTTTTCTATTTATGCTGTAAGGCAGACAATTTGGATCTGGATAGAGATGAAGAATTTTCTTAGATCTCTTCTGGAAGTGTGTATTTTCATTCAACTTCTGTCTCAAAGAGGCTACGGACATATCGATCACCTTGTGAAGGGTATAAAAGTAATTTTATTATAAAATCCATTCCCTCCCCTCCCCTCCTTTGAACCAAACAGAGTCTTCATTAAATCCCTCCCCTCCCTTTCCCTCCCCTCCCCTCCCCTCCATTAAAATCCCTTCCCTCCCCTCCCTTCCTTTGAACCAAACAGAGCCCGAGAGGAAGCCATTCTGTAGTTGAGCCTCTGCCATCTGGCTCTTCAGGTTCGCCACCTCCCCTTCCATGGAGATGCTGCCTTCATCACGGCCATCACCATCGGAGCCGCTTGGCTCTGATACCAAGTTGCCAGAGTTAGGATTGTGATTGGATCGTGATCACGCCATGAATGATGAGAGAAGGTTTTAGGGTTGAGAAATTGGAGATTGGGGAAATGATTAACAATTTTATTATGCTTAAAAAGGAAAGAAATACAGCTCACGCTATATAGGGGAAGGGGGGAAGACGGTTACGCTAGAGATGAAACAGAAACAGGTGCTCAGCGCACCGTTCCCTACCTGCCCTATTACAATTCAAAAAATACGCGCATATTATGTAAAAAACTGATACGGACTGATACAACTAGAGAAAGGCAATTATGCTTCCACTCAACCCTCCCTTGCAACTCCGGTGGATCATCTGAAGCCCTGGGCTACTCCGGCAATGGTTGGGTTCCCGGGATCCCTGCCACCTAATACATGGTTGTGTGGAAGTTCGAATTTGGGGATTTAGGGTTGGACTTGGTGGCGACGACGTTAAGTTCGGGTTGGACTTCGAAATGGTGATATGGGTTGGAAATGGAGGTCAGGGATGATGAAGATGGACTTGGTGGAGGTCAGGCTGGATGTGGGTTGGATATGGAGGTCGGGGATGATGGAGATGGAGTTTGGGGAAGGCAGTGGAGATGGGGGTAAGGGAAGATGGGTTTCGGTGGAGATGGAGGTCGGGGAAGAGGAAGGCAGTGAAGAAGAAAATGTGGAGTTATTTATTTATATGAGGGTACTTTGGACTTTTCACATCAAAATTTAGGGTTTTTATGAAAGTTGACTCATACTTTACGGGGTTTATTGCATTGATTCAAAAGATGAGGGGGTTTCCTACGTTGACCGTATAAATCAGAGTTTTTTTTTGTTACAGTTTACCCTATAACATAATGTTGAGTAAATAGGCAATGTCTGCAATTTGCAAAGTTATTTTAGAAAAAAGAAACAAATAGTTAGAATTTACTTACTAAACTTAGTATGGTTAATGATATAAAAGTCCATGGAGAAAAGCACTTCACGATCAATATATAAGATACAAAATTGTACAAATAGAAAGATTGGCAGTCACTATAAGTTCTAGGATCTAAAAGACAAAAGAATAAACAGGCAGGACACTAAATATGTGGATTGTTATTTTAAAAAATTAATTAGAAAAAAAAAATCAAACATTGAGTCCACATTGATGCCCCAAAAAGCTAAAGAGTATATAGTTAGTTAACATCAACCATTGGCTATAATGATATTAATAATGATATTAATGAGGGAAGTTCATGTTAGGATTGTGTCTTGAATACTCGTTGTTCCGATTAAAAGAAGATAATATGAAGCACGGAGGTCGAAGCATCGAAGTGGGTAGAAGGAGAAACAGCAATAGTAGGGTGCAGGCTAGTTGCGGTCGACCGGTCTTGGTGACAGTCGACCGCACCCCCCGACCGCTCGTTGTACATGGATTGTCCGAGAGAGGTACGGTCGGCCGGTCTTGTTGGACGGTCGACCGACCGCAGCGCTGAATCTGTTTTGGGCCCCGATTTGTTAGGTCGTTTCAGCCCAATCTTCAACTCCAAGTTAGATCGTGCGGCTCCTATTCAGTTAATTCTTTTCCAGGTTTTATCGGACAACTGAGGATCAAGATTAGACCTAGGTTTTCTCTCTATTCTTCTATATATATTGTAAACTTCTCCAATATGAGAGGTAGTACTTCATAGATTATTCTCTCTATTGCAAAGAGAGGCTCGAGAGAGAGATAGTTCTTGGTGGGTGAGTTTAATTCCTTGTATCAAGTGAATCAGTAAATCATTGTAATCTCTTCTAGTTGAATATCAAATCTCCCTATATTTCCTCCCGGATTAAGCAAAAGCTAACTGGGATAAGTCATCGTTGTTGTATTTGTGTTAGTTTGGTGGATCTACTTACTTGCTCAATTTATTCGCCTCGTCTACTTTGACTTTCTCATTGCTCTAATTAGTTCCGCTGCGACCAGAGGGCGTTTATTGATGCCCCAATCCCAACAACTGGTATCAGAGCTTTAGGTTGCTGAGTTCCTTGGTTAAGATGACAAGCTACAGTATGTTGAAGATCAAACAGTTCGATAGAAAGATCAATTTCAATCTTTTGAAGACTGACATGTATGATGTTCTTGTTCAAGAACAGCTGCAGTTAGCAGTCAAGAAGAAAGAAAAGCCAGCTGATATGAAGGATGACGTTTGGGAAGATATTCGTGAAAGATCCATAAGTCTAATCTGACTATCCCTGGTGGACGAGGTCAAATACAGATTTCTTGTAGAAACTGATGCGGCGAGTTTGTAGGAAAAATTCATAGCTGACTACTCTAGTTCGTCGTTATTAGATCTGATGCATTGGAAGAGAAAGTTGTTCTGTTTATCTATGAAGAAAGGTACCGATCTCCAAGACCACATTACAAAGTTTAATAAGATATTATTTGAACTTAAGGCGATCAACGCAGATGTGTGTGAGGAAGATAAAGCTTTCAACCTAATATATTCACTGCCGGATTCGTACGAGCCTTTGATCACGACCATGCTACACGAGATCTGCCAAGGAGAGTATTTTGGTAGATAGTGTAATCAAAGCATTGAAAGAAAATAAACTTAGGAAAGAGACCCATAAATCTTCATCGCCTATTCCTACAAGTTGTCTAAAGGTGGATGGTCCTTCAGGGGGAAGACAAAGTGTTTTGCAAAAGGATTCGATCCATTGCCGATATTGCAAGAGGCTAAGGCATATCAAGAAAGACTGTTGGAAATTACAGAATCAAGAGAGCGCCAAGAACGGGAGTTCAGCCGCTAATGTGGTTAGTGCCTTTGATTCAGGTGGGTCATGTCTTCTTATTTCAAATTCTTTAGAAGTGGATTCTAGTTGGTTTTTTGACTCAGGGAGCTCTCATATTTGCTCCAAGAGGGAGTTGTTTTCTACTTATAAGTCGACTACAGGGCGTTGTGTGACAATGGGAACTGGGAAGATTTGTGAAGTAGTGGGTGAGGGAACAGTTGAGTTGAAGATGTCAGGTCTAAATATGTTCACTTTAAGAGATGTTTTGCATATTCCTCTGCTAAAATGGAATCTGATTTCCTTGGGAACTCTTGATGCACGGGGTTGCAGGTACACAGCTCGAGATGGAGTTCTGTCTATTTTTCAAGGTCGTCGTAAGGTGATTAGAGGTATGAGAATGGTTGGGCCAAGCCAAAACAATCTCTACAAGCTTTGGGGAATCCGACATACTTACGCAAGTGTTGCTCCTTTTCCCGTTATTCCCGCAAGTTCAGCTAGTTTGCCGCAACTAGATTCATCGAGACGAGATCACGACGTTCGAATATCGTCGAGAGGTGGAGAAAGCCTAAGGGTAGGTGGAGTTCGTGCGGAGTTTGGCAACTTCGTGAGTACATCTACGGAGGTGTATCCTTGAAGGGGTATACTGGATTTGGTGAGATTGGGTAGAGATCAGTTCAACTGGAAGAAGAAGCTATTGTTCTAAGTTTTCTTTGCAAGTAAAATTTGTTAGAGTTTGGAGATGAGTAACACATTATATGATAGTACTCGTATGCAATCCAAGGTGGAGTTTGTAAGGATTGTGTCTTGAATACTCGTTGTTCCGATTAAAATAAGGTAATATGAAGCACGGAGGTTGAAGCGTCGAAGTGAGTAGAAGGAGAAACAACAACAGTAGGGTGCAGGCTAGTTGCGGTCGACCGGTCTTGGTGATAGTCGACCGCACCCCCGACCGCTCGTTGTACATGGATTGTCCGAGAAAGGTACGGTCGACCGGTCTTGTTGGATGGTCGACCGACTGCGGCACTGAATCTGTTTTGGGTCCCGATTTGTTAGGTCGTTTCAGTCCAATCTTCAACTCCAAGTTAGATCGTACGGCTCCTATTCAGTTACTTCTTTTCCAAGTTTTATCGGACGACTGAGGATCAAGATTAAACCTAGGTTTTCTCTCTATTCTTTTATATATATTGTAAACTCCTCCAATATGAGAGGTAGTACTTTATAGATTATTTTCTCCATTGCAAAGAGAGGCTCGAGAGAGAGATAATTCTTGGTGGGTGAGTTTAATTCCTTGTATCAAGTGAATCAGTAACTCATTTTAATCTCTTCTAGTTGAATATCAGATCTCCATATATTTTTCCCCGGATTAAGCAAAAGCTAACCGGGATAAGTCATCGTTGTTGTGTTTGTGTTAGTTTGGTGGATCTACTTGCTTGATCAATTTATTCGCCTCGTCTACTTCGACTTCCTCATTGCTCTAATTAGTTTCGTGCGACTAGAGGGCGTTTGTTGACGCCCCAATCCCAACAGTTCATACAATCAGCACAATAATTGGATTTGTGCCTCCCTAGTACTATGGGACAATAGGGACCAATGCAATCAAAGGTAGAACTATACTATGGCTACAATGCAAATTGTTCAGGAGACAAGTTTTACACGATCTGAGTCATAATTTAAACAATCAAAAACATGTTTTAGAAAATGAGTCTACTTAAAATGAGAATGTTGATGACTTGATGTAGATGGATGGCAATACACTAAAAGTTGTGACAACTACAACGAGGATAAGTTGAAGGAGAAACATTTCTGATAAATTGGACAATTGCAACAAAGACCAACAGAGTGTTATTGTTTACAAATGAAAATGAATATTTGAAAGATAATTGTCAGACGAGCACTCTGGGTGACCTAAATAAGCATGATTTAAAGCAATAAAGATGACATGCTAGATGTTATACTATATCTCTCCTAATAGAGCTACATAGACAGAAAAAACAAGGTCGATACTTCATGCATTACATCACTAAAGATATGATATTTTACATTCACGCAAAATGTTGGAATTCGGCTGTTTTATCTAGAATTGGTAAGAACTTAGAAATATAAATTCCACATGAAGAAATGATAAATCGAAAATTGTACATCAACATCCAAGTTACAAATAATCTTAGTGTATATTGTTAATAATAATCATATAATTTGTCAATTCTCATAATCATGTGTACACTAAAACACAAATCTTTACTAAATTAAAAAAAAAAAAAAAACCAAAGTCAAGAACACTTACAATGGAACAAATGCTTGGTAAGATTATCATTTGGCATATACTCCCCAATCAAAATTCTTGCATCCTCATCACAACAATACCCAATCAAATTAGCAAGCCTCTTATTCCTCAACTTCCCCACTGCCCAAGCTTCCTCCTTTCCTCACAAAACCAAACAAACAACAAAAATCAATAAAACCCAAAATCTCAAATCAATTATTAAATTTATAAATTTAAAAAAAAAAAAAAAAACAAAAAAAAACCAACTGCAAACTGCTTAGGATCAGGCCAAGCATTCTTGTTGAACTTCTTAACAGCAATCAACCCCATGTTTTTTAGCTGCCCTTTGTACACAACATTGGGGGCCTTCTCTCCACTCTCTGAAATGATGTTGCTTGAATTGAACCCATCAGTTGCTTCCTTCAATTCCTCATAAGAGAATTCTGCAAAGTTGGGCACTTTCTCATTGGTGGTGTGATGAGAAGGGAGTCTGACAAAGGCCCTTTTGATCTGGGGCTGTTTTTGTGGTTGTTTTTGTTGGGAATTTTTAGTTGTTACTGGTTGGGTCTTCTTCCTCAAACCTGAGCAGCAGCAACCCATTGGCTACTCTCTGTTCTCTCTCTCAGTCTCTCTCTCTCTCTCTCTGTATTGAATAACGTTGAAGAGAGTAGTACAAATGGGTAGGTTGGTTTTCAACTCTGTTTCTTATTAGAAAGGCAAAGCCAAGTGGGTGGTTTGACTTGGTTTGAAGTTTTTGCTAAGAAAATGTTCAGCTTTTAGTTGATGACAACGAAGAAATACATTGCTAGACTTACTTAGGAAGCAGGAAAGAAGTCCCAATTTTATTCGATAACCCGACAGCCCGATAACCCAATATGCTTTTGACCAAAATTTTCGGTATGGAGCTCTCATAAATGATCTGTTAGCTTATTGGGTCGCGTACAGATCTTCTTCGAGGAAAAGACAATTAGTAGGTGTTAGAATATAATTATTAAAATCTTCTTCCTTATCACAACTTCGAAATTTTGATCCATTGGTAGGTTCTTTAACATGGTATCAGAGCTACCCGCTGCATATAATTAAGATGTACGAACTTGTTCGGGAAGTTGTACTCCCAAAAGCTCGTATAATCTCTAATTCCCATTTTCTGGTTTTTTTTATCAAAGCCTGTTGGATTGTGTGTTCTACTGTATAGACAATGCAAATGCTGAGATGAGTATAAAATATAATTTACGATCAGGTATTAAAAAAAAAAACAATTTAAAAACTGTAAACAACAATTGTTATAAGATATAAAATATCGAGATGAATGATCAATTTCATGTGATATAATTTTTATTGTGATGACTGATGAGCAAATCTCTAATCTCTAATATTATAATGGAAGAGTTGGGATTATCATTTGTCAACATGCAAACTCATGCATTGCGCGTGCAACTCCAACTCTCTCATTAATTACAATAAAACAAACAAACAAACAAAATTTCATCTATTTAAACGCGCAACGCATGTGCAAAATAATTTTTCAATATTTTTTTAACACCAAACAACACATGTTGCACGTACAACTCCAATTCTACTTATGAACACATGCATTGCTACTACAAATCGTACCTTTTCTTCAAAATATTTTTCTCAATTACGTGCAACGCACGTCCAACTCCAAAACTATTTCTTAACGCATATCGCACGTAAAAATCATCAAACTCTTATCAAAACGTGCTTCGCACGTGAAAAATACCAGTGTAATATAATGTTTAAGTTCATGTGATTAGAGTACTGATTAGAAAGCGTGACAGAATTCCTAGTGGATGCTTCATTTTATAGTGCATCATACAAAATTTTAGTAGATTTTAAGGGACCCCGATGTGGATCTTTAGGATGCAACCCTCAAACCAAACCAAACCCGACGCGAGTAGGAAATGTTCATGAGATTGAGAAATGAGAACCTATAATTCAAAGTTATTGTTCATATTGTGGACCCACTATTAGGTGGAACCTACACTTTATGCAAGAAATTGTAGTCTCTTTCACACCTCCAAAGCGTGTCAAGATACAACTCACTGATTATATCCTAATTCTAATTCAGACATTCTTAATTATCAAAATGAGTTAGCTTTTAGAGTAACTTGCCCTTTAATAAATTATAATATATCAGATTAAATCCCTCCCCCATTCAATTTGAATATGAACAAACCCTTAGTCAATATTATATAATCAATATTAAGCATGCTAATCATAAGATGCTTCCTTAATTAAAATTCCAAGCATTAAATTCTGCTGTAGTCACAAGTTAGAAATAAACTGCTACAATTTTTTTTTCAGCAGTTTCTTCTGAAACCATCAAACGTGTTATTCTACCAATCAAGAGTCATATATGTTTGAAATTCTCCTTATTGGATTTGCTAAATTTAGATGCAATCATTGCGAACAACCACGAAGCAAATTGTATATTAAATTAAACACACAAAAGCACGTAATTTTGTACTGGTGTGGGTGAAACCTAACCCCGGTCCTCCCCTGTCCCATCCTAGCTTTTTGTGTTCCTCATCATGGACCTGTTGGAACTTGAAATGAGAGAATGCAGGCCCACTGTAGGGGTCCGTTACCCAGCTCCAACCACTGTCCACTCTCCACCACCCCTACCACTGCTCCTTCACCTCAACCTACAACCGCTCCACCTCCACTTTCACCGCAACACATCCCCGAAGGAGGGCAATAGGGAGCTTAGACACAATCGCTCCCCCAAGCGTGCACACCGCAGTGTGCATCACCGGCATTATAGGAGCGACGCTAGTCAAGCGTCCCCCCATCACTTCAACCCAGAGGATGGGCCCATAGAGAGAGTCATCCTACTGGCCACTTCGCGCTAAGAGGAGCCCCCACCGTCGCTCTATGAGAGAGGGGAGAGACCAAAGGAACTTTGACTACATGCATCAGAGACAACATCATCAACAGAGACCTCATTCACACCAACAATCCCAACACCACATGCAACAACTGCAACAACAAACCACCACCCTCACTCACCCAACCAACATGATCACCAATCACACCAACCCCTTCTCCATCATACAAACTCCACTCCTCCCAAAATCCAACACCACCACCAACATCAACAGCTCCCCTCCCTATCAACTCCAACCCCCCTAATATCTCCCCCCCCCCCCCCCAATCACTCCAAATCCATCCAACCAATCCGCACTCATCGCCAGCCTCCCCAACCGCTTCAGTGGGTGACTAAGACTCCACGTCAACTTGTTATGAATCGGGCTCCAGAGAGGAGTCCGTACAGGAAAAAAAATTGGGTTGGGTTGGGTTGGTTTGGGGGGGGGGAGCGCAAACCAATTGAAAATAGGAAGAAACATAGAAAAGGAAAACACAAACCAGCCTCTTGTTTCAACTGCGGGAATTAGGACACTATCGAAAAAGATTGCACGAAAAAGGTATGATGCCTCAAATGCATGAAGCGGGGCCACATTTCATACGTTTGCACGAATGTCATAGCTAGTCCCGACGACGACAATCGACGAGTACAGAGAGGAAGGTCGCCGAATGTAATGCCCCGAATACCAAAATACAGTAATTCATAGCTCAACAGGATCTACACTTCACTTCGTACAATTTTACAAGGAATTTTGAAACTTTTATTACATTATTGTTCTTTTACATCAATAACGCAGCGAAAAATAAATGAAATACAACATGATAAATATACAATTTCAACAACTTGAATATGTAACCAATCATCAGTATCAAATTCATCTCTATATCTCATTGTAAGATCCAAGTCCTGCATATGAAACAGTGGGCACATCAGTTGCTTACAACCGACGCAATCTTACAAACAGCGATCCTCTCTATGATGTATTATAACGAAATATCTTACTTTAACAAATCACAAACTTGAATGCATATAAAAATGTAAAGAGTGAATACCCTAGATATGTTAGTGTATGACATGACTTAATACCTAATGCAGGTGTTATACTACAATGACACTAATGCATACTTGTTCGGATTCTGTACATCCCATACTACATAGGTCCGAGGGAAAGCACCTACGTACTCCACATTAAAGAGTTTAATCCCTCGCCATGATAACTACCCAGTAATAAAATAAAGTTTAGACAGTCCACGAGTACGGATTCCAGTCCCGGAGATCCACCGCCCGACTATACAGAATTCTCGTCGTGTGAACATCCTGCAAGTGTCCCTCTAGCCCCGGTATACGCATATACACTTGAGTACGGCCTACTGTCCGCCCGACTATTCATGATCCCGGAATCCACCGTCCGATCAATCACAATCCCGGATTTAATTAAGGCTCGCCTCCATCGCAAGCAACCACAGTCCCGGAATCCACCGCCCGACTGGGTCTATAGTACCGAAATCTACCGCCCGACTATATAGAGGCCCTTCACTTACGTTTTCCCAAGTTTATTACATATTCACTTAGTGCCTAATTCTTAAGTTTGAACATGAATAGATAAGACTCCCTAGAGCTAGTTTACCCTCCTGCCGGTCTTACACAAAATACCGAGAACGACACCCTTATTGGCCACTTCTCAAAAATTAATTATTCCATACCATTACTTTTGCCGGTACCTGGGTATCACTAAGCCTCTAGAATCAACATCTTTCCATGTTCAACAACTTGGGGTACTCATCTCCTTATAATTCATATTCTAAAATTTCATGTATTCATAATTTATTCTAATTCTTTCATGCATTCTTACTCATTCATAAATAGGTACAATCTCAACCTATTCATTCTCACAATAAAATTTTCATATTCATCAAAACCTTTTCAATACAAGTTAATTAAGATTAAAACATATTCTCTTAAAATTCATCATTGAAAACTCATCTCATCATTTTCCTTTGATTTATTTTAAACCAATTCCTAACATCATTAACCATATATATTTCTTGAGTTCACATCTCATCTAAGTATGAATATGATCTTTATTTATATATATTTCTTGAGTTCACATCTCATCTAAGTATGAATATGATCTTTATTTTCCCAAAATATAACTTAAAACAGCAAGAATATATTTTCAATCACCTTGTTTAATTATCATTTGCAAAACAGTAAATTTAAAGTCAGGAACTGCATTTCATGCTATTTGTAAAAATCATAGAAAATTGTATACTTCACGAAACTTAGTGTTCTTTATATCGAACTGAAGGTATACATGTCTACTTTAATTTTGTAGTTATAAGTTTTCTCAAAATACTGTATCTATAACCTTGAATTCTTCAAAATATATAGTGGGGTCGAGATACTAAATACTGCTACTGTACAGTCTTGTAAAATTCATATAAAATTCAGTTCTTTGTGAAATTTTGATTTCTTGAACTTTTCAAAAAGGTTAATGTGTCTACTATAATTTCTTAGTTCTGACTTTTGTGAAATTATTTCATTTACAATGCTGAATTGATAAAAAACCGAAAGGTGTGCAGAATTCCTGCAACCAGCCAACTACTAACCAGTTTTGAGTTTAGAATTTATTAAAATAGTAAACGAACTCCAAATCTTATGAAATTTTAAAAGAATGTTCCTAACACATACAAGATTCTCCCCAAAAAGTTTTGGTTCTAGATTCTAACTATTTTATTAGATAAGATTTTCTGAAGTGTAAACAAAATTCAAAACAGTAACTTTCTTTGCATGAATTAGCAACTTTGTGTACAAATCTATATTCATATCATTTAATCTAACCATGATTTACTACCATGCAATCAAACAACATCAATTCAACTTATTTTCATGACAATCTTTCAATTAGCATATATTTTCATTCTAAATATCATCGTTATAATTTAACCACTACTCATATGCATATCAATTTTATATATCAATTTACCTACACATGCATGATACTATAATTTAGAAAGTTCAAGAAGTCACCCACCTCAAATGAAGATTCTAAAGTAGAAGAAGACTCATAGAAGTTGCTCCTAGCTCCAAGAATGAGACTTTCTTCTTCTCCTAGCAAGCTCTCCTTCCTTCAAACAAGAACTCAAACAATTCTCTCTTTCTTTTCCTCTCTTTCTTATTTTTACATTTTGTTTATTTTGATCTTTGGTGCAAGATTATGAAGGAAAGGGGGTGGTATTTATAGGGTTTTATAAGGCTCTTCTACTACTCAAATTATGTGTTCTAATTCACAACCTACATAACCTCCTTCACTAATTGCCCGCTCACCATTACTCTCACAAACTCCCAACTCTTCCTATTCTTATGCATGGCTAACTCTTCTTGTGACTTTTGGGTTGCACTACGTGCACGTGCAACCCACAAGCACACACTCTCATTTGTTAGTTGTTATTTATTTATTTGTACATGTTGTTTACATGACAAGTGTACAACGAATTGTAAGATTTTTCTTAGTGGGCTTCCTCTTGTGGGTTTGGTCTATTTTTATTTATTTAACTTATTTTAATGGTCTTAGAGTCTTCTATTAGGCCTGTAACACCCCGAATTCTAAATAAGGCTAAATTCGAAGTTCCACAGGATCTTTACACTTCACTTCGTACAATTTTACAAGAAAATTTGAAACATTATATTACAACAGAGTTCTTTACATTTATTAACACAGCGGAAGGTAAAATGGAGTAAAATGATGAAAATTATACAATTTCAACATCTTTAACATTTAAATAAATCAACAGCAGCATATCAACTTTATATCTTCATAAAAATCCAACTCCTGCATATAAAACTGTGGGCACGTCAGTTGCAACCGACGGAAATGTTATACATGGTCATTCTCTTTATGCCGAAGGTATAATAATCTTAATACTTTAACAAACCACAAACTTGAATGCAACATAAAGTGTTAAATGTGATTACTCTAAACATGTAAGTGTATACAATGCCTTAATGCCTAATGCAGATATTTTACACTAAGATGACACTAATGCATACTTGTTCGGATTCTATGCATCCCATACTACATAGGTCCGAGGGAAAGCACCTACGTACTCCACATTAAAGGGTTCGTTCACTCGCCATGAAAACTACTCAGTAATAAAAGCAAGGTTTAGACATTTCACGAATACGGATTCCAGTCCCGGAGTATACCGTCCGACTATACAGAATCCTCGTTGTGCAAACATCCCGTCAAGTGTCCCTCTAGCCCCGGTATACGTATATACACTGGAGTACAGCAAACTATCCGCTCAACTATGCATAGTCCTGGATTTAAAATAAAAGCTCGTCTCCATCGGTAGCAACTTCAGTCCCGAAGTACACCGCCCGACTGGGTCTATAGTTCCAGAGTACACCGCCCGACTATATAGAAGCCCTCCACTCACGTTTGCCCAGGTTTACTACATCTTCACTTAGTGCCTAGTTCTTAGGTTCAAGACATGAATAATTATCATACCTAGAGTTAGCTTTTCCCCCCACCGGACTTAATCACAAATACCGAGAGAGCTCCATAGCCATATCTCAAAAATTTAACTCAAATCATTTAATTCAACAATGTCGGTACCCGGGGTCTCACTAAACCTCTAGATCACAACCTTTCATGTACTAGTATTCATGGGTACTCATACCCTTCAATAATCGTGTATTAAACTTCATTATATTCATATCTTCAACTTAATCAATCTCATGCAAATTAATTCATGCACTTATTCACAATTATTTCAAAAATATCATCTCCTTTCATGAACTCACAATATAGAACGGTCATTTCAAAATCTCATATTTAATCACACGCCGTAATTTATACTTCATCAGGTATTCTTACTCAAACAATTAATTATGAAATCTTACTTAGGAGAAAAATCAATTGCATTGTCACAAATTCAATCTTCTTATAATTCAAGTTTTACCCAAATCAGAGAACACCATTTCTCAAAAAGTCAGAGAACGCCATTTCGAAAACAAAGTCAGAGAACACCATTTCTCAAATAAAGTCAGAGAACACAGGGACTCGAACTCAGAACCAGCAAGGAAAACGACCCCACGCCTAAGCCACAGAGGCAAGTGCACCTACGGTAATGATACTCAAAATGAGTTTTATATACTCAAAGTCCCCTCTTTTAACTTATGTTAAAATTCACTCTTTCGGGAAACCCATTTCACAACGCCAAATAAACGAACTCACGCACTCCCAAAAAAAATATGAGTACAATAAAATAAATTCTAGAGCAATAATCGATCCACACAATTGAATATTTTCACCATGTGAAGAGTAGCCCAATTCTCGCTATCTTGCGAAATGGCGATTTTACTCAATAAATCTATTTTTCATGTCAAATAATAATACGAGAATTTTTCTCATGGTGAATAAGTTCATAAAATTTCCACTCTTCAAGAGTGAACACACGTCTACTATTCATATACCAAATAGCACAGATTTTTAATTCTTTCAATGTCCATCTAAATCAACATGCACTCTACATAAATTTTTAGGGTATTCACTAGCACACACATCACAATTCATAAAGCAAACTAAGCAATTCTACACTAGCAATTTAATTTTTAGGGTAATCTACACATACAAGTACTCAATGATTTGGAAAGCATAAAAGATCACCCACCTATTATGAGAGTACTAAAAATAATTTCGCCTCCAAAAGGGACACCGAACTCCACACAATCGCGCTACAACCTCAACTCTGAAAGCCTCCCGAGCGCTATCTCTCTCCTCCTCCTCTTCTAGTTGCTCTCGGCAGTAGGGAAAAAATAGGTTTCTTTATATATTTTTTTTGTTTTTGTTTGATAACAGATGGATAGATGAAAATAGGATGAAAGGGTTTATATATACAGAGCACTAGCAATCAGTTATAAAACCAACTCCATTACTCTCTCCACTCTCACACGTCCACTTGAGTTCGGCCCACTCTCTCATCAACCGCACCCACTTCTAATACTCACACACGTGCACGTGCACCAGCACAAGAAAATAAAAAAAATACAATATTATAAAAAAAATACAATAATAATAATAATAATAATAATAATAATAATAATAATAATAATAATTTAATTAACTACTCTTTTAAAAAAATAAATTTTATGTATTTATCTGAACGGGTCATTAGGCTTGGGGTTTAATCAAAGATGATAAAAAAAAAATCATGCATACTACGAAAATATATACAATTTAGGGAAATGAATAAAATAAAAATTTACACATGTGTTGCATGTGCAAAAATTGAAAAAAAAATGTATTTTTAATAAAAATAAAAATACGGGATGTTACAAGGCCTATGGGTTCTAATATGCAACAAAAATGAATGAAATGAAATTGTGAATAACTTTTAAATAAAATTGAGAATAAAAAAAAATCATAAGATGAAATTGCACGTGCGTTGCACGTGTAAAAATAAGAAATGTATTTTTCATTAAAAAAAATTATACGGGATGTTACACCGAAAAACCCCCACACACATCTGACTGGCCAATAGCCTTGAGATTATCAAATAGGAAGAGAAATGGCTCCGTCAATGGTGTGTGACAGCCAAGATCAAGACAGGGAGGCCATCAGAAAGCCACTTACTTGAAGCTCTCAATCAACCGCGGCCGATGAAGGGTCACCGGGATTGGGTGGCAAAGGAAATGTGCCACATGCAATTTCTAGTATCTTTTTCCTCACCGTAGAAGATGCGGGACGTTACTAGAATGGGGATTGTGGACTTCGGCCACTTTATTGCTGAATTCTTCCAATGGACTTCGAGATTCGGGGCTGAATTACCACAAAGAGATTGCTATTGGGTATGGATTCATAACATCCCTGTTCATTTTGGAAGAGGGAGGCTGTAACAACCCGACCCCAGCTCAAATTTATACAATTTATCAGACAAATTATTTATAGTATAGTACAACTGCCCACCACAGGTTGCCTCTCAAAAGGTGGTTAACCGGATTGGTGACTCTTGATCATAGGCTATATTATTTATTATTATTTTATTCTATTGTATTCCCGATGTGGGACTATTCTCATCCACTCTCCTCCCGTGTACAGCAGAACCCAAGTAGGCCCCTGTCTATGTCAGCAAGAGGCAGAGAACATCGACCTCTGTCTCTCTCAGATACCGGGTGGGCCCCCTACTGCTGACGTCAGCGCACAACCCACCACACAGCAGCAACATGCTGTCTTTCAACGCGTGGGCCCCCCTCCTATTCACTTAAATTACCAATTTGCCATCACCTCTTTATATATATATATATATATATATATATATATATTATCCTTTTAGAAATTACGGGGTGTTACATACCCTCCCCCCCCCCTTTCAGAAATCAGCGTCCTCGCTGAGCACGGGGCATGCACAATCTAGTGCAGGATCTACTTTCTAACCGTTGTGGAGCATCTGCTCTTCTATCCGACTGATTAATCATGATCTGGGAATCCACCGACCGATCAATCATAATTTCGAATTTAATTGAGCTGCCCTCCTATCCGCCCAACTAATCATGATTCCGGAATCCACCGCCTGACTGGGTCTATAGTCCCGAAATCTACCACCCGACTATATAGATATGCCCCACACTTAGTGTCGAATGTCGGCTCGAATACAATTTGTAACGCCCATGCCCCAAACTCAGATAATTTATATACAATTTAGCAGACAAATTATTTATAGTATAGTACAACTGTCCACCACATGGTGTCTCTCAAAAGGTGATTAACCGGATTGGTGACTCTTGATCATAAGCTATATTATTTATTTTTATTTTATTTTATTGTATTCTCGATGTGGGACTATTCTCATCCACTCTTCTTGTAACACCCCGGTAATTTTAAAAATAGTATATGTGTATGTATATATATATCATAGGCATGCACATTTGCAACGGAGGAGTATATGTCTCTAACCGAAAAAATAACCAAATTACCCCCCCAAAGATAACTGAGAAGAGAGCGTGAACAATCACAACCAATCGATGGAGGGTTTTTGGATTGGACGGCCAGCGTTATGGTTTACACGATGAGTTCAAACCATAATACAAGTATAAATTAACTCCTCTTTCATTTAAATAATCACAAAAGTGCACAAACCAAAGAAGTAACAAAATGCCTACAACTGCTTGTAAATTCTAGATTGTCATCACTGCCTATACCAACATGCAATAAAGTCAGCAATTAAATTTTTAAAAAATGAATAGTCAGAATCAAACACTTCCCTGGATTGATATCAAGAAATATATCCATAGTGGGTTTCAAGCCATGAAGAAAGACTCAGTGGAGCTCAACGCTTCCTACAAATTCAAACAAAACATTCTATCTCTGTTAAAAAATTACCTCATTCCTACAAATTCAAGCAGAAAAAAGAAAAACGGAACAAAAAAAAATTAAAAATTTATACCTGATCAAAACCCTAGGGTTTCCATAGCGGCGAAGACGATTGGAGATAGTAGGGGGCGGTCGGAGGTAGGGTTTTGATCTATTTGGAGCCAACAGCAAGCACAGGAGTTCGCAAGCTGAGTTCACACACAGAGGAGTTCGCAACCGTAGGCGACCCATCTAGAAATCGAAGGGGGTATTTGGAAGAGTTAGGGTTTCGAGAAAAGAGAGAGAAGGGGATCGATTTCGACCTGAGAATCGAGGAGAACACATGAGTTCGCACGAAGAAATCGCAGCAAGCACAGGAGTTCGCAAGCTGAGTTCACACACAGAGGAGTTCGCAACCGTAGGCGACCCATCTAGAAATCGAATGGGGTATTGGGAAGAGTTAGGGTTTTGAGAAAAGAGAGAGAAGGGGATCAATTTCGATCTGAGAATCGAGGAGAACACATGAGTTCGCACGAAGAAATCGCACAGAGAAGATTAGGGTTTTGGGAACTGAGAGAGAGAAGGGGATTCATTCGATTTGGGATATGGGTCTGAGTCTTCGACAGCGTGAAGGGGTAATTTGGCTGAAGTTTAAATGACCAAATTACCCCCCATCTGAGAAGAGTGTTGATTCCATTACAGCCATCGGATGGAGCCCTCTGAATCCAACGGCAAGCACAGGAGTTCGTAAGCTGAGTTCGCACAGAGGAGTTCGTAACCGAAGGCGACCCTCTCTTTCTCTCTCTCTCTATATATATATATGGGTGTAATGGTTGAAAATATTGACTGGTTTGGTTAAATGAATAAATGGATTTGGAATGATGGAAATTATGGCTGTTGTATAAAGTGACATTTGTGTTAAAAAACTGAATAGAATAGTGCACTGGGGCCCATCCGAGAGGTTAACAGCATGAATTTCCGGTTGACTTAGGTCAAAGAATGCTGACATAGCTTGGAGATGGGCCCACCCATGGATTTGATATTTAAAAAAAAGAAGAAATTGTTAAGAAAACATAGTACCATATCGGAAATGACTTAGAATAAAAATTAATTATAAATAATATAGTCTATGATTAAGAGTTATCAATCCGGTTAACCAAGGTTTGAAAGGCAATCTGTGGTGGGCTATTGTACTATATAGTTTCTAATTTGTCTTATAAATTGTCTGAGCAGGGAGCAGGGGTGTTACAAATGGGTGGCACTAATATGCATGCCATCCGAGAGATTAGCCGCATGAATTTTCGATTGACTTAGGTCAAAGAATGCTGACATGGCTTGGAAGATGGGCCCACTCACGGATTTGATAATATAAAAAAAAGGAATTGTTAAGAAAACATAATACCATATCGGAAATGACTTGAATAAAAATTAACTATAAATAATATAGCCTATGATCAAGAGTCACCAATTCGGTTAAGGGCAGGGGCGTTACACTTCTTTCGTGTACAGCAGAACCCAAGTAGGCCCCTGTCCACGTCAGCAAGAGGCAGAGCACAGCGGTCTTTGTCTCTCTCAAATACCGGGTGGGCCCCTAATGCTGACGTCATCATGACGTCAGCGCACAACCCACCACAGCAGCAACGTGCTGTCTTTCAACGTGTGGGCCCCCTCTCCTATTCACTTAAATTACCAATTAGCCATCACCTCTTTTTAATATATATATATATATATATATATATATATATATATATATATATATATATATATATATATATATATATATATATATATATATATTATATTTTTAGAAATTATGGTGTGTTTCAGAGGTGCTTCAAGAAATCGTTTCAGAGTTTGAATCCATCAAAACGATGGACGAGAAAACAGTGCGCCGATCAGAGATCATTTCGGCTAGGATTCAAATACGAATCCCTAATATCACTTTAATGCCCTGATTTGCAAAAGTCTTCTCTCCTCTAGAATAGAATTTTGGGTAGAATTACATGTGATTCGTGTACGCTGGCAGAACCCCTGGGTAGTTGGGAGAGATTTTAACATCACTAGATTTACTTTTAAACACAGAGGCAGATGCTCTAGTGATTCTGACAGAGAAGCGGTTAACACAGTCATCACGGATCTCGAACTGGTTGGCATCTCTATCACTGATAAACTTTTTATCTGGCTAATATGCAATCTTTTTCTATTATGACTTAGCTTGAAAGGGTTCTGGTCTCAATTGACTGGGAGACCAAATTTTCGCTAGCTTGGGTCAAATCCCTTCCAAAACCTACCTCTGATCATGTCCCTTTTGTCCTATCTACTGGTGGAGTGCTACCCAGGAAGAACACCAAATTTAGATTTGAGAAGGCATGGTTAGAAATACATGGTTTATGTCATATGGTTAATGAGAATTGGAATCGCCCAACTAGAGGGACAGAAGCAGCGGCTATCTGGTGTGAAAAGGTGAGAAGAATGCAGTTGAAACTCAAAAAATGGAATCAGACTAGATTCACGATGATTTGAAGGGCTAAAGACGCCCTTTTAGAGGACACTGAGGAACTAGAAAAGATTGAAGAGACTAGAGACCTCACCCAAGAGGAGCGGAACAGGCTGTTGCACTTAAGAGATGACATTGCACATCTATACAAACTGGAAGAGATCAAATGGCAACAACGCTCTAGAATATTCTTCAAAAAAAACAACGCTTTAGAATCTCGTGGCTCAAAGAGGGAGACGTGAATACAGCATTCTTCCATCGAACGGCAAGTACCCGACGCATATCTAACCTTATTCACTCGGTTCATATAGAAACTGGAATGCTAAAAGAAGATGGTGATATCAAATAGGCCTTCCAAACCCACTTCAAGAACTTGTTTTGGACGGAAAGAGGACTTCAGAGTTCCGCTCGAGTCGAATTTTCGGCAAACTAAAAATGTGGACCTAGGTCATGATCTACAATCTATTGATGCTCCTTTCTCTGAGGAGGAAATTAGGGAGGTGGTATCGTAACTCGAAAAGGATAAAGCACCAGGTCCGAATGGTTTCCTGGTCCTCTTTTATCATACCTTCTGGGAAGAAATCAATTAAAGATGATATTTTCATCCTGCTGGCTGAATTCTACGACCATACACTAAGGCTGAGTAGACTTAACTACGCTGAGGCCGTTGTGATCCCCAAAAAGGAAGACTCCCGAAGGGCAGGGGATTTTCGCCCTATTAGCCTTCTCAATTGCTCGATTAAAATCACCACCAAGACCCTTGCTAGCAGCCTGGGAGGTGTGATGGATAAACTTATTAGTCGTGAACAATCTGGATTCATTAAAGGCAGATGTATCTTGGATTGCGTAGCTACGACCGAAGAAACTATCCATCAATGCCACATTTCGAACGCTGGGATCTGTCTTCTTAAGCTTGATTTTGAAAAGGCGTATGATTCAGTGGAATGAGACTGTCTTCTGGAAGCACTTGCAGGCAACTGTTTTGGTGACAGGTGGATCAGATGGATCCGCAACTGTCTCACCATTAGCAGGACTGCTATCATGGTGAATGGTGGAATGGGGCAACCGTTTTCTTGCAAGCGCGGCCTACGACAAGGAGACCCTCCCCCCCCTGTTTTCACTATTGTGGCAGATGTTCTGAAAAATATGATGGTTAACTACATGCATGCTGGTTGGATCGCTCGTGGCCAGTGGACATAACCGCCCGAGTTGTTCAATCCTTCAATATGTGGACGATACTCTTCTTTTCGGAAATGACGATATCGGGGAGACAACCATTTTCAAAGGAATCTTGTACAATTTTGAAGCGTGGTCTGGGATCAGGGATAATTTCCACAACAGCGCCATCGTTCCCATTATCATATCCTTAGAGGAGGCTAGCATTGGTATAAATACCCGAAACCCGAATCTGACTCGGATCCGGCATTGGATTGGAACCGACCCGGCCTATCCGGGTCCGGGTCCGCTCAAAAGAGACCCGACCCGGACCCGGACCCGTTAAAAAAAACCCAAAAATCAACATAAAAATAAATATTCTATCCTCATCCCTCCCCTCCTTCCTCCTCAATTCTAAAACTTCATCTTCCACACTCAAAACTCATGCTTTTTCTTCTCTCCTCTATTCTAAATCCTCCACTCACCGCCTTCGCTCGCCGCTCATACTTTCGCTCCTACCTGAATGGGTAGGAATATTTTTTCCGGGTCCGGGTCCAACTTTTGGACCCGTACGGGACCGGGACCGGGACCGGGACCGGGTCCGGGTCCGGGTCCGGGTAGTGAAGGACCCGACCCGACCCGATACCAATGCTAGAGGAGGCATTGGAGCATGCATCCATTCTCAACTGCATCGTAGAGACTTTTCCCATTAAATACTTAGGACTCCCGCTGAGACAAGACAAGCTAAAGAAGGCAGATTGGTTACCTATCATTGACCGGGTCGAGAGTAGATTAGCGGGATGGAAAGGTAAGTCATTGTCCCTGGGAGGGAGAGTGACTCTCATCAACTCAGTCCTCTCGAATCTACCGACATATTATATGTCCTTCTTCGAAATACCACGTCGGGTCATCCAGAGAATTGACCGTATCCGAAAGCGATTTCTTTAGAAGGGTACAAACTCATATAGGGGTGGCCACCAATTCATTAGATGAAAAAAAAAAACATGCATGAAGAAAATACACAAATGACTCGGTATTATTGATCTTCGAGATATGAATCTTGCACTATTGGGAAAGTGGTGGGGGAAAGCCTTTCACCTTAAAGTCGAAGGGTGGCAGGACTTCATCTCAGCCTATCGACATGGGAATGGGACACAGAACCTAGGCTTCAGGGTGGGTCCACATGTCTCTTGGTTCTGGAAATGGATTGCCAAAGTCTATAATTCGTTCAATAGCTGTGTAACGTCCTATATCGGTAACGGCAGGCTTACTATATTCTGGTGGGATAAATTGTGTAGTGATCACACTCTAAGAGAACTATTCACAAACCTATATGCAAAAGCATCACATTCACATTGCACGGTGGCCGGAACATGGAAAAGAAGCTCATGGAAACCAGAATTTAAACAAGCCCTTGACTAAGATTGTAATCCCCGTTTCCTATTGTACGGGTATTATTCTTGTATTTCTATTTATGTATTTTCCCCCTAATTTATTGTATTTTTGGGCCTTGTCTTTTTGTGGGTTCACTAATTCCAATTTATTTAATTTATTATTATTATTTTTTTTTTTGAGCCCAACCACATTGAGCCCAACCCATGTTTTTTTGGATATTGGATCCAAACCCACACTCACCCACACACCTGTATACACCTTTCCCACTCTCCCATATTCCTTAACCACATCCCCACTTCTCTGTCTACCCACTCTCTCTCTCCCGTACACACTCTCTCTCTCTCCCCTTCCCCTTCTCTGGCTTAAAACCCAAACAAACCAGAACAAAGAAACCAACAGAGCAAAACAGAACCCATCTCTTCCCTCTCCCTTCCACATCGTCTTCCTCACCCATCGAAGCTCCACCGACAGTGCCTCGTCTCCCTCCGTTCGTCTCCTCCGTCGAAGCTCCGCAGTCGCTCCCGCTCGAGCTCCGCAAGCCACACCCACCGCTCTCCTCGTCTTCGCTCGCGAGCGCCTCCCGCTCGTCCGCTCCATCGAACCCAACTCCGAACCCACTCTCGCCATTACCTTTTCCCCATCACCTCGCCACCTCCGACCAGATCCCCACCGCTATTATCTCACCACCACCGCATCGCCCACTCCCCTCGTCAATCCCATCGCCCGTCACTCCGTCATCTTCCTCGCCAAACCAAAGCTCCGAACCCATTTTGCCATTATCCAACGTCAGTAACCCGTCGCCCTCTCTCCACCATTTTGCCTCAACTCTCCACCCTTGCGCCGCTCGTCGTCTTCCTCATTCGCCTACCCCATTGCCTCGCAACCACCATCGTCGACCAACACCCCGAACCCCGCTCTCCTTCCTCCCCTGTTTTCGACCCAGAACAGAGTCGCCGCCGCACGACAGATTCCCTCTCGACGTCGCGCCGACACCAGCGTCGTTATCACCGCCTCGTCACCGTCGAAGCCATCGCCAGCGTCGCCGTCGCTCCCTCGCTCTCCGCCGGTCGAAAGAACGAAGAAGAAGAAGAAGAGCAGCGATTAGGGCGGGATCCAATCTCGGCCCTTGGATCGCTTCAAGATCCGTGCGATCTGATCGCTGTACCCTGTTTCACCCACAGCAAATCCGAAGTGGCTGTTTCCTGTTCGTCCAGATCCGCTGCGTAGGAGGCGTCCTATTGGATCGTTTGGCTGTTCGCTGTTTTGGCGCAGCCGATCCCACTTCGCTGTACGCTGTTTTGGGCCGATCCTGTGTGCGGGAAAACTCGATCTTTGGTATATTTTTGCACGCGCTTTTTGAGGACTTTTTTCGGGATTTTCTACCCAAATTTCTTCTACAACAAGTGGAGTTTATCATCGTCGATCTAAGGCAAGTATTTATCTTGTACATTTTATTGCTCTAGTACAAGTTTTCTTGAAAATACCACATATAGTTAGATTGTGACTCCCTTTGAAATATCATTGTAAATCAATTTTGAACCTTCAAACCCACAAATATAAGAGTCACAAAACTTCCTCGTATTAATAATAATCAATTGGACTCTTTTATCCCCTTGAACACATGAATCACATGGACATATGAATCAAGGACCCCTAAAATTTGTAGACGCATATAAAGTTAGTATTTTGACGAATTTGCGACTATTATGACTTGAAAAATATATATTAGTTGCTGTTTTGATCCCCATGATTATGTATTTATGCTACTTAATAACGTAGACACCAAATTACATATTTCCATGAAACCTACGTTAGTAAATAAATTCTGAATGTTGCTGTCTGAATATTCTTTTGCGGTTTCGACCCTTTTATCATTGGAATTTGGGCCCGAGCCCTGAATATAAAACGTATATCCGGATGTGTAGATATCTATAGACTCCAAGTTGATCGAATTTGGAGCTACAGTCTAGGAGTTATGGCAGTTATACTGCAGTTGTGTCAGTAGACGCAATTTTGCAAAACTGCTGTATATATTTACTTTGCAAATTATTTTAGCTGTGTAAACAGCGAGCGTTTGACCCCAAACTTTATATGTAGCTGCTGGACACTATATAGGACATCCCCAAATTTTCCTAGAATTAAATCACAATTTATTACACTGTATGCTTGCTTGATAAGAATTAATAAAATAACAAGCCGGGGTTTGGGAAAGATTATAGAGTGGACAATATAGATAAGTGTACTCGGAAGGGGGCCCGTGTTTCCCAATACTTGGTTCATGAACTTGTTGTATCTTGTTCGATTCATGGAGTCGGTTACTCGGCTCATGAACTTGTTTGATTCATGAACCCGTTGTGTGGTTCTTGAACTTGCTTGTGGATTCGCGAACTTGCTTCGTGAACTTGTTATTAAATTTTCGATTCATGAACCATGGCTTGCTTGATACTTGATACCTGAGTACGCCGCCCTATAAAATCCATTACTAGGTCTAAGCGCAATTGTTTGACTGTAGCAACCATGTAGTAAAAGAATGGATGCATGTCGTGCTACCTAGATAGTAATCACCACTAGACTTGAACTTGATAACTTGAGGCTAGATAACTTGATAACTTGAGGCTACATAACTTGATAACTTGAACTTGATACTTGAACTAGACTTGAACTTGACAACTTGACATTTGAGACCTGACATTTGAAATAACATATGACACTAGACTTGAGTTTTGTCGTTTAATATTAAATACCCTTATAGGTGTACCGGACATGTGTTTCACCACTAGCAGTTGGTATCCAATCTAGTTATTAAAATGTTTCCTCTTGCTAGCTAGCCTTGAATTTGCCTACTACTTCTTATAACCCTGCTTATTCTTGATTCCAATTCTTATTTTCCTTACTTGTACTTGCTTTCACTATTTGTGGCCCTAGCTTGCACTAAGGACATTTTCTCTTGTTTTCCCTCTTGTTTTCCTGTTTATATTTATTAAACAGACTTTGGAGACGAGCTTCCTGCTGGAATTGGTGAGCAAAGGTTCTAGCCTTCATGTGGAGAAGAACTTGATTAGAACATTTATTTCCTGCATTTAGTTTGAAATATTATTTCTTGAAAATTTAGAACTTGTAACGGGCTGATGTTCCCGAGTTTAACTGGACCCAGACTTTAAGCTGCTTGGTTGTTTTATTATATTTCAGTCGTTTCTGTTGCTAGTAAATTATTCATGCATGCTTGGTTTTATATATCTCTCTGGTTATATACTTGTTGTGATGCTGAGTCGATCCTACAGCTTATGGATGATGTTAAGATCATTCGCTGGGCTTCGTCACGTACCCGTATTTCCGTATTTTGGGAAGCGGGGCGTGACAAGGTTTTTAGTGGTATCAGAGCCAGGTTTTTGGCTAATGTGTTAGTTAACTAATACATTAGAAATGCCTGACTCAGTCAGGGTTAACTCAGCATCTGACAGGCCATGAAATTGCATGAAAATTTTTATTATCAACTCGATCTGGATCCTGAATGTTTTGGATTTGTGCAGGACATGGCTCGAAGGAACGCTTCGTCTTCCCAGTCTGGGAGTGATCAGGCAGATCAGCCCGCCATTGCGCAGCTGTTGCAGATGCAACAAGAACAAAATGAACGTCTCGCGCAGCAGATGATGCAGATGCAGCGAGACCATGCCGAGATGATGAGGGCAGCCTTAGGAGCTGCCAACAGAGAGCTGCTTGCACCTGCACCCGGGGGATTGCCACCTAGACCGGGTAATGTAGCCGATTTCATGAGGCTACATCCCGACAAGTTTACGGGAGCTGAAGGTCCACTGGAGGCTGAGCAGTGGCTCATCAGGACTGAGCAGTTGTTGTTCGCTGCCAGGATAGCTGACGTGGACCGAGTGGATGTTGTAAGCATCCAGCTGGTGGATCTCGCCCATATCTGGTGGTGATCTGAGATGGAGAGACTTGAGCGCCCCGTCGCCTGGGCCATTTTCAGGGAGAGCTTCCTTACTAAGTTCTTCCCGGATGTCATCAGGAACGAGATGGAACGACAGTTTGTTGCGCTCACCCAGGAAAATCGGACCGTGGACGAGTATGTCGCGGAGTTTACCCGTTTGAGCCGCTTTGCCACGACTATGGTGGCTGATGATGAGGCCAAGGGCCGTCGCTTTTTGCTGGGCTTGGACATCGATATCCAGGATCGCCTTGCTACTTTGAGACTTCGTTCCTACCCCGATATCTTGGAGGCTGCTAGGAGCTAGGAACAGACCAGCAAACGGAAGCGTGCTATCAAGCAGACTGCCTCGCACCCTATTGCTGCTAGGCCCACTGGAGGGCCAATCAGGAGGCCAGTTCCAGCCCACCCTGCCAGGGCTGCTCCTTACCCTGCTGCTCCCCAGAGGGGGAATTACTGTGACTTCTGTCAGATTCCCGGGCATGTGCACAAGGATTGCAGACGGGCTAACCGTCGATGTTTTGAGTGTGGCGCTGGAGATCACACTGTTCGGGATTGTCCGCAGAGGAGGGCTGCGCCAGCTCAGGGCCAGGCCAGGCCACCACTTCCCCCTCAGCATCAGATCGTCGGTCAGAGGACCGCTGCCCCGAGGAGAGGTCAGGCCTTCAACCTGACTGCAGAGGAAGCTGAGACCGCGGAGGAAGTCGTTGCAGGTATAATTGTATTTTATTGTATGTTATTTATTTTATGCTCATCTTGCATTATGCCTTGTGTAGTTCTTTTCACCCAGTATTCCCTATCCCTTAGAATCCTGCATATTTACCTCTTCCTATATTTTGACTCTATCATAGGTATTATCTTAGTCCATTCCTTTCATGCCCATGTCCTATTTGATTCCGGGGCGACCCACTCTTTCGTTTCCTCCCGCTTCGTGGATCAGCATCAACTGGAGTGCAGTGATATGCAGGCAGCTTGGAACATCACCACAGGTGGCGGTGTTGTCGTTTGTTCCAAGGAGTGTAAGCAGAGCCCCTTGATTATTGGGGACAGGGATTTCAAGGCAGACCTGATAGTGATTGGCAATTCAGGTTTCAATGTGATTCTCGGCATGGATTGGCTGGGGGAATCTCATGCCGTTATCGATTGCCGAGCGAAGAAGGTCGTATTCAGGATTCCTGAGCATGATGAGTTTGAATTCCATGCTGGGGAAACACCTCTTGGGCGTGGTAAGGAGGTGACAAATGATGCAGGTTGTGCAATGGAATTGCACACAGGCTGTGAGGCTGCGCCTCTTGTAGTGCGGGAATTCCTGGATGTGTTCCCAGAAGAATTGCCCGGGTTACCTCCAGATCGAGAGGTGGAGTTCGGCATTGATGTTTTGCCGGGTGCAGTGCCAATATCGAAGAGCCCGTACAGAATGGCGCCAGTCGAGCTTGCAGAGTTGAAGGTGCAGATCCAAGGTCTATTGGATTTGGGTTTCATCAGGCCCAGTGTGTCCCCGTGGGGAGCTCATGTGCTGTTCGTCAATAAGAAGGACGGAAGCCGCAGGTTGTGCATGGATTACCGGGAGCTGAACAGTGTCACTGTAAAGAATCGGTATCCACTACCCAGGATTGATGATCTATTCGATCAGTTGGGCGGTGCTACAGTGTTTTCGAAGTTGGATCTTTGCTCGGGGTACCATCAGGTGAAAGTGAAGGCAGCAGATGTGCCAAAGACTGCGTTCAGGACCAGATACGGGCATTATGAGTTCTTGGTGATGCCCTTCGGTGTCACGAATGCCCCAGCAGTGTTTATGAGCTTGATGAACCGAGTCTTCTCCCAGTTCCTCGACAGATTCGTGGTGGTCTTTATAGACGACATCTTGGTGTATTCGCGAAATCGGGAAGAGCACGCGGAGCATCTGAGAACAGTCTTGCAGACTTTAAGGGAGAACAAGCTCTATGGGAAGCTCAGCAAGTGTGAGTTCTGGCTTGATCGAGTTCCATTCTTGGGACATATTATCTCGGGCGAGGGAGTCTCAGTTGATCCGTCCAAGATTGCTGCAGTGAAGGATTGGCCAGTGCCAAAGACAGTTTCTGAGGTGAGGAGTTTCCTCGGGCTAGCAGGGTATTACAGGAAGTTTGTACAGGACTTCTCGAAGATTGCTGGGCCGTTGACTAAGCTGACAGGGAAAGATCAGAGGTTTGTGTGGAATGAGGCCTGCAGTGAAGCTTTTGCCGAGTTGAAGAGCAGGTTGACTTCAGTGCCAGTGCTTACTATATTGGATGGTTCGGGTGGCTTCGTTATACACTGCGATGCTTCAGGCAGAGGTCTAGGTGCAGTGCTGATGCAGAAGGGTCGGGTGGTTGCTTATGCGTCCAGGCAGTTGAGGCCGCACGAGAAGAACTACCCTACTCACGACTTGGAGTTGGCAGCAGTGATCTATGCTCTGAAGTTGTGGAGACATTACTTGCTGGGAGACCGAGTGGAAATTTTTACAGACCACAAAAGTCTCAAGTATGTCTTCGCTCAGAAAGAGCTGAACATGAGGCAGAGACGCTGGTTAGAATTGATGGCTGACTACGACATCAACTTGCAGTATCACCCTGGTAAGGTGAACTTGGTGCCAGATGCATTGAGCAGGAGACCAGCCGTCATGTGTTTGACCCAACAGAGGGAACTTATCGAGCAGATGAGGAGATTAGACCTGAATGTGATTTTGCCGAGCACCGATCGCAGTTGCATGATGCTTCAGTTGCAGTCATCTTTGGTGGAGCAGATCAAGGAAGCTCAGGCAGGTGATGAGCAGTTGCAAAAGTTCAGGACAGAAGTTGTGACAGGTTTGAGGACCGATATGATCATTCACTCCGATGGATCACTTCGTTTTGGGACAAGGCTGTGTGTCCCAAAGGGTGAAGTCAGGCAGAAACTACTCGAGGAGGCCCACCAGTCAGCTTACTCTATTCATCCCGGTGGTACCAAGATGTATCGGGATTTGAAGCTCCAATTCTGGTGGCATGGCATGAAGCGGGCAGTGGCCAGATTTGTGTCTCAGTGCTTGATCTGCCAGCAGGTAAAGGCAGAACATCAGAGGACCGCCGGACTTCTCCAGCCTCTTCCCATTCCGGAGTGGAAGTGGGAGCACATCACCATGGATTTTGTGACCGCTTTGCCAAGGAGTCCTAAGGGTCACAACGCCATTTGGGTGATTGTCGATAGACTGACGAAGAGCACCCATTTCATCCCCTTCAGAGTTGGTCAGTCTACTGAGAGTCTAGCAGAGAGATACATGCAGGAGATTATCAGACTCCATGGGGTTCCAGTCAGCATTGTATCCGACAGGGATACCAGGTTCCGATCTCAGTTTTGGGAAAGCCTGCAGAGCAGTCTTGGGAGCAAGCTGAAGTACAGTACATCATTCCATCCTCAGACAGACGGACAGTTAGAGAGGACCATCCAGACCTTGGAGGATATGTTAAGGTCGTGCGTGCTTCAGTTTGGAGGATCTTGGGAAGATCACCTACACTTAGTTGAGTTCCCGTACAACAACAGCTATCAGGCCAGTCTTAAAGCTGCACCGTACGAGGCATTGTATGGTCGGAAGTGTAGGTCGCCAGTGTGCTGGGACGACATTGGTGAAAGGAAGTTGTTGGGACCAGATTTGATTATAAAGACAGTCGACGCGGTGGCTCAGATTAGGAAGCACCTTGTAGCGGCTCAGGACAGGCAGAAGAAGTGGGCAGACGTCCACAGGAGACCATTGGAATTTGAGGTGGGAGACCATGTGTTCCTCAAGGTATCGCCGTGGAGAGGCGTTATCCGATTTGGAGGTGGAGGCAAGCTAAGCCCCAGGTTCATCGGGCCTTCCGACATTGTGGAGCGAGTAGGTAAGGTGGCCTATCGACTCGCGCTGCCACCGGCCCTATCTGGAGTGCATGATGTCTTTCATGTCTCCCAGCTCAGGAGGTACATCAGGGATGAGAGTCATGTGATCGACTACTCGGAGTTGTCGGTACAGCCAGACTTGTCATGTGAGATTCCGCCGGTTACTATCTTGGACAGGCGCGAGAAGGTATTGAAGAATAAAGTTATAAAACTGGTTCGAGTTGCATGGAATCCTCACTCACCGGGTGAGTCGACTTGGGAATGGGAAGAAGAAATTCAGAAGAAATTTTCCCATCTCTTTGAGTAGTTGTGTGTTGTCTTGGTTGTTTGTTTTCCTTCTTCTCTCGGTGTACCTACGATCCATCGATTTGAATTTCGAGGACGAAATTCTCCTTGTAAGGTGGGTAGGATTTGTAATCCCCGTTTCCTATTGTACGGGTATTATTCTTGTATTTCTATTTATGTATTTTCCCCCTAATTTATTGTATTTTTGGGCCTTGTCTTTTTGTGGGCTCACTAATTCCAATTTATTTAATTTATTATTATTATTTTTTTTTTGAGCCTAACCACATTGAGCCCAACCCATGTTTTTTTGGATATTGGATCCAAACCCACACTCACCGACACACCCGTATACACCTTTCCCACTCTCCCACATTCCTTAACCACATCCCCACTTCTCTGTCTACCCACTCTCTCTCTCCCGTACACACTCTCTCTCTCTCCCCTTCCCCTTCTCTGGCTTAAAACCCAAACAAACCAGAACAAAGAAACCAACAGAGCAAAACAGAACCCATCTCTTCCCTCTCCCTTCCACATCGTCTTCCTCACCCATCGAAGCTCCACCGACAGCGCCTCGTCTCCCTCCGTTCGTCTCCTCTGTCGAAGCTCCGCAGTCGCTCCCGCTCGAGCTCCGCAAGCCACACCCACCGCTCTCCTCGTCTTCGCTTGCGAGCGCCTCCCGCTCGTCCGCTCCATCGAACCCAACTCCGAACCCACTCTCGCCATTACCTTTTCCCCATCACCTCGCCACCTCCGACCAGATCCCCACCGCTATTATCTCACCACCACCGCATCGCCCACTCCCCTCGTCAATCCCATCACCCGTCACTCCGTCATCTTCCTCGCCAAACCAAAGCTCCGAACCCATTTTGCCATTATCCAACGTCAGTAACCCGTCGCCCTCTCCCCACCATTTTGCCTCAACTCTCCACCCTTGCGCCGCTCGTCGTCTTCCTCATTCGCCTACCCCATTGCCTCGCAACCACCATCGTCGACCAACACCCCGAACCCCGCTCTCCTTCCTCCCCTGTTTTCGACCCAGAACAGAGTCGCCGCCGCGCGACAGATTCCCTCTCGACGTCGCGCCGCCGCCAGCGTCGCTATCACCGCCTCGTCACCGTCGAAGCCATCGCCAGCGTCGCCGTCGCTCCCTCGCTCTCCGCCGGTCGAAAGAACGAAGAAGAAGAAGAAGAGCAGCGATTAGGGCGGGATCCAATCTCGGCCCTTGGATCGCTTCAAGATCCGTGCGATCTGATCGCCGTACCCTGTTTCACCCACAGCAAATCCGAAGTGGCTGTTTCCTGTTCGTCCAGATCCGCTGCGTAGGAGGCGTCCTATTGGATCGTTTGGCTGTTCGCTGTTTTGGCGCAGCCGATCCCACTTCGCTGTACGCTGTTTTGGGCCGATCCTGTGTGCGGGAAAACTCGATCTTTGGTATATTTTTGCACGCGCTTTTTGAGGACTTTTTCCGGGATTTTCTACCCAAATTTCTTCTACAACAAGTGGAGTTTATCATCGTCGATCTAAGGCAAGTATTTATCTTGTACATTTTATTGCTCTAGTACAAGTTTTCTTGAAAATACCACATATAGTTAGATTGTGACTCCCTTTGAAATATCATTGTAAATCAATTTTGAACCTTCAAACCCACAAATATAAGAGTCACAAAACTTCCTCGTATTAATAATAATCAATTGGACTCTTTTATCCCCTTGAACACATGAATCACATGGACATATGAATCAAGGACCCCTAAAATTTGTAGACGCATATAAAGTTAGTATTTTGACGAATTTGCGACTATTATGACTTGAAAAATATTTATTAGTTGCTGTTTTGATCCCCATGATTATGTATTTATGCTACTTAATAACGTAGACACCAAATTACATATTTCCATGAAACCTACGTTAGTAAATAAATTCTGAATGTTGCTGTCTGAATATTCTTTTGCGGTTTCGACCCTTTTATCATTGGAATTTGGGCCCGAGCCCTGAATATAAAACGTATATCCGGATGTGTAGATATCTATAGACTCCAAGTTGATCGAATTTGGAGCTACGGTCTAGGAGTTATGGCAGTTATACTGCAGCTGTGTCAGTAGACGCAGTTTTGCAAAACTGCTGTATATATTTACTTTGCAAATTATTTTAGCTGTGTAAACAGTGAGCGTTTGACCCCAAATTTTATATGTAGCTGCTGGACACTATATAGGACATCCCCAAATTTTCCTAGAATTAAATCACAATTTATTACACTGTATGCTTGCTTGATAAGAGTTAATAAAATAACAAGCCAGGGTTTGGGAAAGATTATAGAGTGGACAATATAGATAAGTGTACTCGGAAGGGGGCCCGTGTTTCCCAATACTTGGTTCATGAACTTGTTGTATCTTGTTCGATTCATGGAGTCGGTTACTCGGCTCATGAACTTGTTTGATTCATGAACCCGTTGTGTGGTTCTTGAACTTGCTTGTGGATTCGCGAACTTGCTTCGTGAACTTGTTATTAAATTTTCGATTCATGAACCATGGCTTGCTTGATACTTGATACCTGAGTACGCCGCCCTATAAAATCCATTACTAGGTCTAAGCGCAATTGTTTGACTGTAGCAACCATGTAGTAAAAGAATGGATGCATGTCGTGCTACCTAGATAGTAATCACCACTAGACTTGAACTTGATAACTTGAGGCTAGATAACTTGATAACTTGAGGCTAGATAACTTGATAACTTGAACTTGATACTTGAACTAGACTTGAACTTGACAACTTGACATTTGAGACCTGACATTTGAAATAACATATGACACTAGACTTGAGTTTTGTCGTTTAATATTAAATACCCTTATAGGTGTACCGGACATGTGTTTCACCACTAGCAGTTGGTATCCAATCTAGTTATTAAAATGTTTCCTCTTGCTAGCTAGCCTTGAATTTGCCTACTACTTCTTATAACCCTGCTTATTCTTGATTCCAATTCTTATTTTCCTTACTTGTACTTGCTTTCACTATTTGTGGCCCTAGCTTGCACTAAGGGCATTTTCTCTTGTTTCCCCTCTTGTTTTTCTGTTTATATTTATTAAACAGACTTTGGAGACGAGCTTCCCGCTGGAATTGGTGAGCAAAGATTATAGCCTTCATGTGGAGAAGAACTTGATTAGAACATTTATTTCCTGCATTTAGTTTGAAATATTATTTCTTGAAAATTTAGAACTTGTAACGGGCTGATGTTCCCGAGTTTAACTGGACCCAGACTTGAAGCTGCTTGGTTGTTTTATTATATTTCAGTCGTTTCTGTTGCTAGTAAATTATTCATGCATGCTTGGTTTTATATATCTCTCTGGTTATATACTTGTTGTGATGCTGAGTCGATCCTACAGCTTATGGATGATGTTAAGATCATTCGCTGGGCTTCGTCACGTACCCGTATTTCCGTATTTTGGGAAGCGGGGCGTGACAAAGATTCGCAGCGCATGCTTAGGGAACTACAGGCTCATATCGCCAACTCAGGATGAAATGCTCACATGGACCAGATAGGAAAGCCTGGGGACTTGAGAAAATGGCATCTTTACGGTATGATCGCTATATAACTGCCTTCATTTCTGAGGTTGTAAACCGAAATGGTCGACAATTATCTAGAAAGCAAAAACTCCGCTTAAAGTGAAAGTCTTCATATGGTTAGTCCTCAACGATGTGATTTTGACTATAGAGAACCTAGTCAAACGCCAACCGAATATTGATACTTCTTGTGGGTTCCGCAATACATCCACTGAAACTATAGATCATCTATTTTTGGATTGTCATTGGAGCAAAGCAATCCTTGTAGATGTCCTTAGGGCACTTGGAACTTCTGAGTATCCCAATAAGTATGAGGAATTGTGGAATGGCTCAAAATTCGCTTATGAGAGACACATTATGAGGTAAGCCTGGTGATGTTGTTTATTTCTGAGGCACGTGTGGAAGCACCAGGTGTGAGTTCGAACTCAATTTGTATTGAAGGAGATTGCCGCTCGTCTGCCGACCTTCGGTTGACCTTCTGGGGGCCTACGATGAGCTCGGAAAGGCGTTGAAGGTTGGGCTCGGATCGGAAGGGTCGGATCCGAGATCTTGTGTACCTGCAGACGGTCCTGAAACACCGGGGTTTGTCTTGGTGGCGGACCCTCCGACGCTCTAGTCAGTCTCTGTGAGAGAGTAGCAATAACTAGGTATGTTTAAGTGGCAAAAGATTGATTACCTTCAAAAGGTGGGTGAGGGTCTAGTATTTATAGAAAATCCCAACCGGGTTTGGTTCCGCTTGGGGGCCGGGTTTGGATCCGAAAGCCCATGGGCCTGACGTGGCAGAAGGCCCAGGGGGTTTAGGGCGGTTGCTGTGATACCAGGAGTGGTATAGGGCTGACGTGGCGAAACCCTTGGCGGTATTTGGAGCTGACGTGGCCCATCGTGAGTCCTCTGTGCCTCTGGGGGAATCGGAGGGCCTAGGCTGCGCCAGGTCATCCCTCCGCCCCGCCAGAGAGGGGGGACGGCATGAGGGACTGCTCCGGATCGGACTCCGGGGGATACTGAGGCTCGTCAGTACGAGGAAGCCGGCACTGTGGGGGCAAAACACGAGGTTCGGCGCCGACCCTGAAGGGGTCCGGAGCCGAACCAGGTCGGTATTCTTGCTTTTCTGAGTGGGAATTGTATTGGGCCTTGGATGGGCCTCAGGCCATTTTTACACTGTCACACAAGCCCCCCACTCCTGCAGGGGGTGCGGGAGCTAGCCGTGGAGGAGTGCTCATGGTTGTAGAAAATGGGATGGTGAGTCATTGGATCTTCGTGAGAAGAGTACCCTGGTGCCAGACCCGACCCCGAGCCGGTCGAGGGATTATGGGCCAACAAGGGGGGTGGCGAGCCGTTGGCCTTCCTGAGAAGACCTCCCTGGTGCCAGACCTGACCTCGAGCTTGGCGAGGGATTACTGGAAGGCAAGGGCGATGGCGAGCCGTGAAGCCTTCCTGAGAAGACTCCCCTGGTACTGGACCCGGCCTCGAGCTGATCGAGGGATTATGGACCAACAAGGGGGGGGGGGGGGGGCGAGCCGTTGGCCTTCCTGAGAAGACCTCCCTGGTGCCAGACCTGACCTCGAGCTTGGCGAGGGATTACCGGAAGGCAAGGGCGATGGCGAGCCGTGAAGCCTTCCTGAGAAGACTGCCCTGGTGCTAGACCCGACCCCGAGCTGGCCGAGGGATTTCGGGCTAATCAAGGGGGATGGCGACCGGTTGGTGCCTCAGAGTGACTGAGCGGGGATATCCCACCATTCATGTGGTGTATTGAAGGCTCTCCGAGAATGGTGTGATGGTCCAATTTCCTAGGGGCATTTAATGGTGCCGCCTAATAAATGTAGATGGTGCATGGTTTTCCGTTGATTGACCTTCCCGGCGTCTCAACGGTTAGTCCCTGGGGGAGGTTATAAATACCCCCCCCTCCATTGTAGGTATGATCAAAACAGGGGTGGCCCATTGGCTCTCAGAGGTGTCTGCTTCGGCGGACGCCTGTCTTTGGCTAATATTTTCGACCCTAGCAGCGTCGGAGAGGTGGTTACTCCACCGCCCTGATCTTCTCTTGGATCTGATGGACCTTGATATGGTGGCCAGGTCTACGGGAGATCAGGGCGAGAGGGGTGACGGCCGAAATCCGTGCTGTGGGAAGAGGAGCTTCGGTTTAGTGGTGGTTTTGCCGTCTGGATCCCTTTTCGGGTCAGACTGCCCTGTCATGGAGGTTTGGCCCGGGGGAGATCCAGACGAAAAGACGCACCCACCGTATACCGGCCTTGGGGCTGAAGGGCCTCGGATGGGGGGGGCCACCTCCCGTCGGGGGTCGGTCAGTCCGTCTTGATAGGGCTGTAGGCGATGGCGGTTTCTGTTCCACCCTCGAACAGTTCGGGGTTTCGGCTGCCGAGGCTGTAAGTCCCGGGCTGCTCGAGGGTGAGAGGGGAACTGGTCGAACGCTGGAGCCCGGGGCGTCTGTCATATGACGGTGCCTTAAAATTAAAAAAATGTTTTCTCCGTCGTGTATCCCACCCGACCCGACCCCAGAGTTAGGCCGTCAGTCTGGCGTCTGATGACGTCCCCCGCACAGGTTTCGAGAACGTGGCGCGATTTTCCAGGTGGCAGTTGTGCGTCAATCAGTGAACAGTAATCGCGGAAGTCGAGGAGCCGTTCTTCCCCTATATAAGTATTCCCCCTTTTTTCCCTTTCGCCCACTACAATCTTGCTGCTTCTTTCTTCAAAAAATCTCCCACCCCTTCAGCGATTGCTCTTGCAGTTTGCCGTACTCGGTTCGCCTTTCCGAAGCGGTCCCAGGTTAGTTTGGTAAGTTTGTTTTATCTTTAGGCACAGATGGATAGGGCTCAGTCCGGTTCGTCGGCGTCGTCGTCCAGGGGGGAAGTAAAGCCTGACTCTCCGTCGACGTCGTGGGAAGAGCCCGTGTTCGAGGAGGGATCGGTGCCCGTTGTGGGCCATACTGGCTCGGTTTCTTTGGAGGGCTCCGTAGGTGAGGGGGGAGCGATACACAAGCCGAGGGCGTCGCGTACTCGACGTCCCTTTGTGGTGGAGAGTAGTGGGTCGGAGGGAACCGGCGAGGGTTCGGACGGCATTCGCGTGCTGGAGCTGTCTTCCGATGAGGAGAGTGGCGAGGGCAATACAGTGAGGAGATCCACCGCTCAGGGTCGAGGACCGTCGGAGCGAGTTAAGAAGGAGAAGAGGGCCCCAGGAAAACCGGGGTCGAGGACCGGCGGTTCGAGCAAGGCGCCTGTTTTCCGTAATTTGATGACTGGCTCGCCCGTCCAGCCGAAGCATTTCCGTCAGTATCCCGACGATCTTTCTGACCAGGAGCTCTTCGGAGTGCAACCCTCTTCGCCGAGCCGGGGGAGGGTGATGATGGACGCGATCTCGACCGTTTTGGAGGACGGGGATTTGGAGGTTCTGCAGCTGGCGTATCATATAGGGCCTGGTCACGAACTGCTGATGCCGAGCCCTACTCTGCGTCCCACCGATCCCTTATCAGCTTGGTACTGTGTCTTCCCGGTGGACGCTTTTATCTCTGGCCTGAGGTTGCCGGTCCACCCGTTCATTAGGGACGTGTTGAACTGGGCCTCCTTGGCGCCCATGCAGTACGGGCCGAACTCTTGGAAGCAGATCATCTGCTTTA
Source organism: Hemerocallis citrina (assembly GCA_017893485.1). Taxonomy (NCBI): domain Eukaryota; kingdom Viridiplantae; phylum Streptophyta; class Magnoliopsida; order Asparagales; family Asphodelaceae; genus Hemerocallis; species Hemerocallis citrina. The sequence goes on from JACEHZ010000706.1 coordinate 568,665, forward strand.
TGCTGATGTGCGAGGAGCAGCAAGTACCCCTGCGGTTGAACGTGTTCCGTGCAATGTTGATGGTCAATCCGTCGGCCGAGGGTGTATACTATATCTCTCCCCGGAGCGGGGGGAAGGTCGTTCGCCACCACCCCGATTCCATCAAGGGATGGAAGGAGAAGTATTTGGTGATCCGGAGTGAAGAGCCATGGGACATTCCTACTCGATGGAACCACTCCAAGCCGAGCCACCCACCGCCGAGGCAGGGGGATCTGTCGGCAGATGAATGGGGGTTTGTCGAGCGCCTCCGCCAGTCACCTAGCATTGATTGGACGGAGGTGACGGAGACCGCTCTGGCGAGCGCTGGACTGAGCCCCGCTGTTATGCGTATGTAGTTGTTCCTTTCCTCTGGGTCCTTTCTTGCTTTCTTGCTCATTGCTCTTAATGGTTTTTTCTGCAGGTATGGATGAGGCATCGATCCAGGCAAGGCGGCTGGCCATGAAGAAGGAAAACGCCGAGAAGAAGAAGGCGGAGGCGGCGAAGAGGTCGAGGGAGCTGCCCCTTGTTATCTCGGAAGTTCAACTCGAGCCGAGGACCAAGAGGGGTCGCTCTGAGACGAGCAAGGGCGTGGCTTCTTCGAAGGGTCTGGGCCGAGCAGGGGCCTCTGTTCTCGACAAGGGGAAAGGTCCCTGGGTCGAGGCCGAGGAAGAGGATCCGGTGGTGGAGCTGTTGCGGCAGCGGTGGGCTCCTGACTGGTCGGTTCTGATGGGGGACCGCCTGACAGAGGAGGCCCAAGCCGTCGAAGTGGTGGAAAAGCTGGCGACCCCTTGCGATCGCAAGGCGATGGAGGGCGAGCCCGTAGAGGCGGCGTTCGCCCGCCTGGCACAGGCCACTGTGCAGGTAAGTCTGTCGACTCAGTCCCTCTTTGTTGATTTACGTGCCGAGGTCTCATCTTTGTCTGTCGTTGGTTGTAGGCCTGTATACAGGGGGCCAACATCAAGAACCTGTACGAGGCATCCCTGGCTCAAGAGCGAGCTCGAGCGGAAAAGAGCGAGCTGGAGATGAAGGAGATGCGAATCGAACTCGAGGGTTCGCATAAGAGAGAGCAGCAGCTGGAGCTCCAGCTCAAGGCCAAGGATGTGGAGTGGGAGAAGAAGATGGCCTCCCTGAAGACGAAGTTTACCAAGGAGGCGGAGGAGGTGTTGCGCAAGGGCCAGCAGATGGTGATCGCGGCCCAGGACAAGAGCTATGAGAGGGCCCTCAGCCACGTGAGGCACTTCTTCCCGGCCCTCGATCTGTCCAATTTTGAGTATGATATGGAGATCGAGGGGACGTCGAAGACTCCGGGTGAAGCAGGGCCCGCCGTCGACCCCTCTTCCGACGCTCCCGTGGATCCGTCCGTCGGCGCGGAGGTGGGTCAATGAGTTGTGTAATTTTCGTCTTTCTTTTTCTCTCCCTCGATTGTGTTTGCCTCCCGCGGACTGGCCACCGCATTTTTTGTAAGAAACAATTGGATTTATAGTGGCAAGAAAAGTTTTTTGACCGGCCGGTTGGTTTGACCTCGGACATTTCTGAATCTTCTTGAGAATGTGTGTTGAGTTGGTTGGTTATCTTGTAGGTCGCGGCTATCCTTCCTGAAGGAGACTCCCGTAGTTTCTATGTGGCACGACTCCGGAGTAAGGTTAAGGTCCTGGAAGCCGCGCTGGCTCGCCACCGAAGGGGGGCTCGGGACACTGATGAAGCCTGTAACTTTTATCGGAGTAAGTTCGCCGTCTTGAGTGCGGAGGCGCGCCGATTGAGAAGAGTGATGTGGGATCGGGAGCTCGGCGGGACGGACATCAGACGAGCCGGGCTAAGTACCTTGGAGCCGAGGTCCTCCCCTGGGGGGCTACCTCGCGACGTCTTTGTGGAGGAGGAGACGGAGATGCCTCGTTACAAGGCGATGCTGGGAGCCTCGTTCTCTTCATCCTTGGGTCGACTGGCGGAGGGGGTTCCCTCTGCGTTGCTGTTGTTGCAGTGGGCGCGACCGGATGACGCCCAGAGTTCGGTGGCTGGACCGTCGATTGGGGCTGAGGCTAAGGAATATCACAGCGAGGGGGGGGGCCCCTAGTTGCTTGGTCGAAGTACTCTTTGTCCCTCGTTGGGCCCGGGGGGGGCCCTGATCTACCTGATTTGAGAAGAGTGGAGCGGTCTTGTAACGGTCTTTGTTTTTTCTTTCGTTTTATTTTTTCTCTTTGGGACGAAAAATAAAGGGGTATGAAAGAGGAATCCTTTTCCCTCCTTGCTCCGGCCAGTGATGCGGTATGAAATGTCGGAGGCAAGGTCTGGCTCCATCGTTCCGCGAGGGATCGAAGTGGGGCCTTAGGAAGGACCTTCGGTCCGGACTCGTATTGAGATTATCGAGACATTTGGGGTTCGGATAAAAAGGGATATTTTTAGTATAAGGTAGGGAGGGCCGCTAAGGCAGCCCTTTACAAACGAGGGTTTATACCAAAAACAAAAGATTTACATATAGCCGGGCCATAGTCTACGCTCGTCCGGCGTCGAGGGGGAACACGCCTCCACCGACGGTGGTCATGTAGCATGATCGCGCTGCTTCTTGACTGCCTCGGACGATGCCGACTCCTTGAGGGGTGGGGAACTTGAGCTTCAGATGGTAAGCCGAAGGCACCGCTTGTAGGGAGCATAGTCCAGGCCGGCCAAGTATGGCGTTGTAGGCCGCCTTGACGTTGACCATCATGAAGTCCATGGATTCGGTCCTCTTGACAGGAGTCGACCCGGCGGTAACGTCGAGGGTAACAATCCCCTCTATTACGACAGGGACGCCTGAGAACCCGTGCAGGGTGTATCCAGCTGGCTTGAGTTTTCCTCGGGGTAACCTGAGTTTTTCGAAGGCTTCGAGAAAAAGAATATTCACCGAGCTACCGTTGTCGACGAGGATCCTGCGGACCTCACAATTAGCCATGTGGAGGTTGATGACGAGAGCATCGCAGTGGGGCAAGCGAACACCTTCAAGGTCTTCCCCTGAGAAGGAGACCGGCCTTGATTGTAGTTCGGGCGAGGGGTTGTCTTTGACAGCGTTCACCTCTCGAAGGAAGGCTTTTTTGGAAGTGTTTGATCCGCCTCCCATCGGCCCTCCGTGGACACAGTGCAAGATGAAAGGGATATCCGCGGCTCCCTCGGAGTCGGGGTCCCGATCCTGGGACTGGTTTGGAGCAGGGTTCGGAGGCGATTGCCTCCGGTTCCTAGCGTCTCGCCGATCCCGTGGGCCTTCTCGGGTGAACTCTCGGAGGTATCCTCTGGAAATGAGTTCTTCAATTTCGTCTTTCAGGGCTCGGCATTGGTCGGTTTCGTGCCCGTGATCTCTGTGGAAGCGACAGTAAAAGCGCTGGTCTCGATTCTTGTTGTTATTAGATCGGGGGGGTAGTCGGACAATGCCCTTGTCTTCGATTTCCAAGAGAATGGCGGACATGTTATGCGTCAGGGGAGTGTACCTCTCGAAGCGGGGGACTGGCGGGACCTTCTTTATGGCCCCCGGGTCCCCTGGAGCTTTCTTCGGTGGTTCGCCTTCCTCGGTCTTCCGCTTTCCTTTCCCGGTGGCATCCCTGGCATCTTCGGGGTTGAGGGCCTCTTCTGCCCTAATGTATTTCTCGACCCTATTAAGGAGGTCGGGGAAGTCGATGGGGGGTCTCTTGGCCAGAGAGGCCTTCAGCTGTCCGGGGCGGACGTTGTGTCGGAATGCCGCTGAAGCGACGCCTGGGTCGAGGGAGGAGACCGACCTTGCCTCAGCGGTAAATCTCCGGACGAACATTCTGAGTGATTCCCCCTCTATCTGTTTGAGCCCCAGTAATGAGGCGCTGGTCCTTTCGGCCTTCCGGCTAGTGACAAAATGGGCAAGAAAATTGCCCTCGAGTTGGTCGAAGGAGTAAATGGAGCCGGGGGCGAGTTTCGAGAACCACTCGCGAGCAGGACCCCGAAGGGTGGCGGGGAAGGCTCGGCAGAGCAGGATATCCGAGGCGCTGTGAATCATCATGAGGGTTTTGAAACCCTCCATGTGATCAGCAGGATCTCCCTCGCCGTCGTAGGTCTCGAATTGAGGGGGCCGGAAATTCCGGGGTATTTCCGCTAGGAGGATGGGGGCGGAGAAGGGTGGACGGACAGGTCTGTACCCCTGAGCCATTCTTTGGTCGCCGTCCCTTATGTGATCGAGGCGGTCCTCCATTTCTTGTAGGCGTCTTAGGAGTACGTCATCGTCTCCCGGCTGGATCGTTGAAGGGCGGGACGCGCTGGCTTCGGCGTCCGACCCCGTTTGCGAATGGAGGGTTTCTTCCCTGGGGGCCCGTCGGAGGGCTCCCAGCATTTCTTTTCGGAAGTCTTGGAATTCCTTATGAGTGACGGGGGCTCTTTCGGCCCGGTTTGGTTGGTCCGAGGGTTGTCTTCCGACTCGGCTGAGCGCGGGTCTGCGTACCTCGGACGGTGGCCTCGGGCGGTTCGGGGCCGGGTTGGAAGCGGCCCTTCTCCTGCTGCGGGTAATCTTGCGGTTGAGGATTATTCCCCGGAGGTCGGGCTGGGCTGGCCGGCCGACGCTTCCTTGGGACTCCCGAGAGGGAGCCTTGTGTTTCGACGGGCGTGGCCTGGCTTTATTGGTGGGTGGGGGCGAGTCCCGTTGGTTGACGGAGGAAGCAGCCCCCTTGCCTTTGGTTGCCATGAGGATTCGGCTGTCGATGGCCTTTGAGGGTCTGGGTCGGATCGGCTTCTGGAGCAGCTGCTCCCACAGACGGCGCCAACCTGATGCTGTTTATTTCTGAGGCACGTGTGGAAGCACCAGGTGTGAGTTCGAACTCAATTTGTATTGAAGGAGATTGCCGCTCGTCTGCCGACCTTCGGTTGACCTTCTGGGGGCCTACGATGAGCTCGGAAAGGCGTTGAAGGTTGGGCTCGGATCGGAAGGGTCGGATCCGAGATCTTGTGTACCTGCAGACGGTCCTGAAACACCGGGGTTTGTCCCGGTGGCGGACCCTCCGACGCTCTAGTCAGTCTCTGTGAGAGAGTAGCAATAACTAGGTATGTTTAAGTGGCAAAAGATTGATTACCTTCAAAAGGTGGGTGAGGGTCTAGTATTTATAGAAAATCCCAACCGGGTTTGGTTCCGCTTGGGGGTCGGGTTTGGATCCGAAAGCCCATGGGCCTGACGTGGCAGAAGGCCCAGGGGGTTTAGGGCGGTTGCTGTGATACCAGGAGTGGTATAGGGCTGACGTGGCGAAACCCTTGGCGGTATTTGGAGCTGACGTGGCCCATCGTGAGTCCTCTGTGCCTCTGGGGGAATCGGAGGGCCTAGGCTGCGCCAGGTCATCCCTCCGCCCCGCCAGAGAGGGGGGACGGCATGAGGGACTGCTCCGGATCGGACTCCGGGGGATACTGAGGCTCGTCAGTACGAGGAAGCCGGCACTGTGGGGGCAAAACACGAGGTTCGGCGCCGACCCTGAAGGGGTCCGGAGCCGAACCAGGTCGGTATTCTTGCTTTTCTGAGTGGGAATTGTATTGGGCCTTGGATGGGCCTCAGGCCATTTTTACACTGTCACACCTGGTATATAGCAATAGTTGCTATGACCTGAGTTCTTTAGCTAGATATGAATAATTATTACTTTTGTGGGACTAGTAATAATATTTATGGTAATTTAACTCACATTATGCATCTCATCTCCTTCTGAGCTATAGCTGCAGCGACAGGTCCGAGAGGGAGGATTGCCGGCGCTTTCCACTTTGAGGAGTACGCTGATGATGAGATTGAGATCGGTCATATGCTGGACTGAGGAAGGCTTCCATTGTTTTGTACCTGTGATGGATCCCTACCCCCCAGGGTCTGTTGGGCGATCTCGTAATGTTGTTGTACTTTTGATGTTACCATGTATGTTTCTATGATTGTCCTGCCCTTCCATGTCCGGGAAAGGCCATATGTTCTATTTTTGTATTGTTAGACTCTGTATTTTGTTTAGTACTCTAAGTTTGTTTTGTTAACATCTTATTAATGAAACATAATAGCCGTACTTCGCATTTTTCTTCAAAAAAAAATATTCAACTAAAGAAAGATACAATAGTTACAATTCTCACGACGACCATCTCTTACTAGAAATACTTGTTTACAATGGAGAATTATCCCACCTCTTAAATGAACTACTTTCTTTATCTATTTGGCGCTTATACTTCATTGAGTCGTTACATTGAATACATAGAAATCTAGGGAAACTCTAATTTGATATTTTAATATAATAATATGCAAGACATAAACCTAACAATACAACATTCTAGTAACCAAGAAAATAAGTCAAAAAACAATTGAATTCATCCATAATTATTTTTCTAATTACATAGAGATGGGTCTTTGCAATTTGGGACCCACAAGCACAAAACTGTTCCTTGGCCAACTAAAAAGAGGGAGCATTTCCCACTCTAATCAACATCCTTTTTTTTGGGTGCTGCACTGGCTGGTCTAGATCAGTTAGTTCAATACATTGCACATTTGCATCCACCACCAACCAACCTGAAGATATTTCATAAATACAGTTTGGTTTGCATTTGCAGTTTTCCGTCTGCAATCTAGTTAACATTCATTCATTAACTTCAGCACCATCAATTCCCATCATCACTTCCCATTTATCGAGGAGAGTGAAGCGCAATCTTAGCCCAGGCTCAACTTATCTTATCGAAAACGAACAATCTGGGTAGTATTTGAGGCACATTGTCCAAATTGATGATTTGGCTTCATCTGAATATGGACCTCGTGATTTACTGTCCGAAACAGCGACAGCAAATGTCCATTAGCGAATGAAGAATCTTACAGCAGTTACAGAGAGCCAAAATTGTACAGTTTCTCTCTGGAAGAGCACTATGTGGACCTGACTAACAGGTGGGTAGGGCTGGGTTCAGTATGGGTCATCAACAGCCACCAGTCGCCGGTCCAACAGGACAGTTAAAAAAGATGCCATGCAGGTTGCCTGGTTGATCTTCGCCTTGAGAAGCACTGTCAGACTTTGATGAATGGTATTTCATTTCTTTTGATGAAACATTGATCAAAGACTAGCTCCCTCCTTCTGCCATTGGTACTCAAAAGTCTTGGGTCTTTTATGGAGCTTCTTCCACTAACAGAAAGCCTTTGAAGTTCCTTCTGTTGATCGAATGATGATAATGCCATCAACATGTAGAACTATGTAACCTTCTCGTTTTCTCTAATTTGTCTCCCTTCTTCTGCACGCATTTCAAGTTCCTCATAAGCTTTCAAGGTATTAGCCGAGAAATTCTCCATAGCTTCGAATATTAGTTTCAAGCTATCATGCAGGTTGCTCTCTTCAGTGTGCTCAGATAAAGAAAGCCCCATTTGGACTAGTTTCTTGTTTTGAGCTTCGACCACCTTACGTATGTCATGCTCTTCTCTCTCCATAATTCTCAGTTTATTCTCCATTTCTTTATTTGCCATCAACCTCTGTCTCTGTTCAAAGTTGTGTTGTTCCCAGAGGTGTAGAACATTGGCAGCAAAAGCATTCATAGCGTCAATTACTTCCTTCTCGGATATTCTGTCCATAGATTGTGCCCATTGATTACAGATGACAAATATGGGAGGAGCTCCTAATCTACCAGGAGAAAAGGGGGCTACTCCATCTGCTGTCTCTTCAGGTTCATAGCGAAGACCACATAAAAGCCAACCATTCATGGCCTTGACGTAGCTCTTCTGAGCATGCATCCAAGCAGAAAAACTCGTCACCCATTCTAATAGTTCAAGTTCAAGCTGTTTTGTTACTTCCATGTGAGCATCACTAATCTTTCCACCAGCTGCGAGAGAGTCAAGGTTTTTAGCTTCTGACAGGGCCTGGCATTGTATCCGGTGGCATTCTAACATAACACTCCACATTTTTATTAACCTGCAGGAAAAAAAAAAGCAATTGTACATGAGGGATGTTCTAGAATATAGAAGAAATTATACTTAAACCGTGATCAGCTAAACCAAATAATGATTATATAACTTAGAAAGTTTAGATGATAAGAAATTATGAATCTATAACGTTTTTTAATAAAAAAAACAGAAATTATTATCCTAGTCTTTTAGGACAGGCACAAGTAAAAACAAAAAGAACAGCCAAAAGTAACTCATAATCTTAGGTTTCAGTAATGCATGCAACCAGGTTCAGTTTCTTTCCAGGTTCAGTTTTAGTCCAATAGGATTGAAGCAATTATTGGACCAGATAACCCGAAACTGCTATTCAAACTATGGTAAAGAGAGCTGCTAATATACTTTTTTTTATAAAAAAATCAAGACAATAGTAATGCGACCATGGAACTGTAATATTCTTAATCTATAATAATTTCATTCAACAAAACAGTTGAACTTCAACAATGTTGAGGTGGTCAGAATATTGCATGAGCCCCACAGTTTATGCAGATCTAACACCCTTTTCAATGAGAAAGTGATATGGTCCATTTATATCCAAAGAAATATATATGGGAATGAAAACTCAGTGCTACTGCCCTCTGTTTGCACGCGCTAAGAAACTGATGAACTAGACTAAACATTAGCGCTTGAAAGAAATGGGTTCCAGAAGAGGTAAAAGAAGCAATTTTCCCACCTGTAGATATCTATATAATAAAACACAAAGAAAGCTATCAAGTGGCTCTCCTTCAATTCTCCAAAAAATCAAAGGCCCAGATATAACCTTGCAAAACATATTTTCCCTCCAAAAGTTTTCCCCCAAAACTCAAATTCAAATCCCCCACCCAAAACAACTCCTATATTTTTTTATTTCTCTCTCTCTCTCTCTCTCTCTCTCTCTCTCTCTCTCCATCCCTATTCTATTCAAATGATTAAGAAAATAAAAATTTTAAAAATTTTATAAAATAAAAAAACTAAAAATTTAAAATTTAAAAACTTAAAAATAATTCAAAAAAAAAACAATAGAATATGTTCTTTGCTTTATGTTTCCTACTTCAATTAATTTGCTGGACCTCCAAAACTATTTTATATGACCAAACAAGGTGCACCATTCCGAAGACGTGCCGTAGGCACGTGTCAACGAGCAAACCTAGTGCATATATAAATCACATACAACATATAAGCAAGTATGCAGCACATTTCGTTTTGACCTCATATTACTTACTATATCACAAGGATATAAAAACAGGAAGATCAGCAAATCAAGTAGATCTAGACAATTCTTAAGCTAGAAAAGGTTAAGTGACGCCAAAAAGAAACACGAAAAGTTATGCGACATGTCAGATCACTCATTTGCATTAATGCACTTTTAGTACTTTATTATAATAGATCTCCTAACAAGACTTCCAAACCTAAAGATCATTTGATCATCCCTAAGACTAAGTGGACGTGTCCTACAATCTTGTTTCACATTCAGAACAGGTAAAAAGCCGATCTCATGTTTTTTGGTATATTTTGTTTGTAGAGGGTGGACTGGCTAGCTTTAAATTGAATACTAGGACCAGTGGTGTTCCATATTCAGCCTCTAGCCTTCTGCAATACTCCTCCAACATTTCTTCTCTCAAAACCCAAACACCAACAACAAACTCAACTTCGAATTCTGATGTTGAGAACCACACACCCCATATTGACACCACAATGGATAATAGTTTATTAGTCGAGCATGAGGTTGGTGTTTGGAATTTGTGAAAATGAATGTTGAAGGAGGGTTTGTGAAAGGGTGGAGGCTGAAGCTGGAAAAGATTTTACACCACCCATAATGTTCAATTTAAAGCCAATCACATCCATACCGACTCCCTTCTATTGAAGGACATGCAACAATCTAATGGCACATCATTAATTGCTCCCTCTAAAATTTGTGCAAAGAGGCTGACTTGGATGTTTCTGTCGACTTTCATCATCACTTCTAGTATATACTCTCCCATCACCTTATATTCTCTTGTTTAACCAAACTTTATTTGCCAAACTAGCCTACTAACCTTTAAATTGATCTAAGGTCTTCCCCAAATAATGGTGACATGAAGGAGTTTTCAGTCATAGCAAACCTGTCAGGTCACACTTTGGGCCGACAACTTTCCTATTAAACCTATTGTCCATTGTGTAGCATCCTTGCCAACTTCGCTTAACTGGAACACCAAACACTCTATGAGATGTGTAGCAAATAATAAGTCACCGACAGAAGAAATGGAGACAATGATGTACCAATCAAGCAAGTTCGTACTCTCGTAAATGGAAAGAGAGATGTACCATTCTGCATTGGGTCGAGGGATAAGTTCACGGTAAAAAGACATGGTTAGGATGGAAGAGGAAAGAGTTGGCTGTATAGCAGAAAGATTACTAGAAACGGATGGGCTCATCAGAGAATAATGCTGAAAGAGGGGGTGGAGTCAGGCTGGGATGAGACTATGAGAGTAGGTGTTGCAAACATGGAGGAGCTACTTTGGTTGCTGAAGAGGGAAATATAAGGTATGGTTTCAAATCTGGAAGTTAATTCGTTTGTACAAAATGTCCCAATTGTGAAGAAATGATGTTCATTTCACATGAACTGGATGTAAGGATGAGTTTACTGCATAATATCAAATTCCTTTGCGATGAGTAATTGATATTTCATGGTCGTAACTAGATTTTGCAATGCCACAGGGTGTGCAGTTGGTTGAATGGCCAGAAGAAATATTTTGCTCATGTCACATTCCACCTAAGGACGAGTTTGTCAGACTCTGCCTGAACAAAGCTTCAGAAGTAGTGTTTGATTTATGTAAGGTTTATATTCGTTATGTACTGGTTAGCTGTTGTTTTCTGGTTCAAGCAACTGTATTAGTGCTCAAGGAAATATAATAGGGTACACAAAATGATTGCATCATCATAATTATCCTCGAATAACTATCATGAACTCACGAGTTCCATATTTGTGTAGAAACAACAAAAGAAATCAAGGAAACAAGCATGCCGGCCACAATTTTGACTACAATAAGCCATTAATCAACTTGCAAAAGACTGATATTTGAGTATAGATGAAATTTGCAGCTAAGTCAATATGGTCACATCCATATGTGCTTCATGTTAGCATGCAATAACCACATGTGCTCAGGAACTTCTTGAGTAAACGTGCCTGCGTATTTCCCATTGTGAAATAAAAATAAAAATATTGAAAGAAATATTACCCTTGGATAAGTTCATTAATCTGTGGCCATAATTCATCATCCCTCAGCTTCCCGATCGTCTTTGATATGGAGTCAACAACTTGAATTGCTATCCTTATCTTAGTTGATAACTTCCTCACTGTAGCTAGAGTAGCATCCAGCTTGTGGGCCTCTGCACCTCTGTCATCTAGGCGTTTCAACTCCCTCGATTTCCTATCATGGTAAACTTGCATCTTCTCTTCTGCCTGCAAGAGTTTAGATCATAAGCATAAAATAAGAATATATAATTTATATCATGATTCATAAAAGAACTCGAAGTCAAGTTAGGTAACGGCCTCCTAAGTTTGGTAATCGATTTCAGTATTCTAGGATCAGGCTTTTCCACTCCGCATTTTGGGATCAGATTTTATATAATTAATTAGAAATTCTAATGAAGAGTTAAAATATTTAAACTTTAAAGTGAAAATCAATTTATTTTTTCTTAAACTCCAAGTATAGAATAGTCATGTTTATGCTTTTTATATATAAATATCATCTACAAAATGCATATTTATTATCAAAAAAATAAATAAATTGTAATATACTTTTAAAAGTATGAATTTAAGTTATCTAAAAAATATAACACAATATGCACATTTTAAGTTATAAAGAGAACAACATAAGAATATATTTAAATTATTTTACTCATGTTGTTCACTCATGAGTTCACTCTCATGCTCTTTATCGTTTGTCCATATTGTCCTTATCTTCGCTTATGGTGCTGACATGACAAATATCTTCTTCATCTAGAGTATCAACTGCATACTATTGAAATGTTTTTGGTTGCTTTCCCTATTCAACTTAGATATTCGCCAATACTAATTTGTTAGGCAAGTACTGAATTGAGTAGAGACCAAAAACAGACATCTCAAGAGTATCACTCAGTCTCGTCCGGTATTTGAAACCATGTGTTTTAGTATATGATTTAGTGTATATTCTACTTGAATAGCATAACCATAATGTGAGTTTGAGAAGCACTTGGACCAATTATTTCCTTCAGTCATAAATCTAAAATTCCTAGCATACAGTTCTTGTAAGACTTCTATATCATACCCAACAATCCCATGAGAAAAAAGTAATTAAGGCCACAAAATTTTCCAGACTCTCAAAGCACTGAAATTAAATCAACAATTTTTTATTATCTAATCAGTGAAAACTCCCTCTATCAAGCTATCATTGAGCAAATGAACAAAATAGCACCCTTGAAAATTCCCAAACAGAGTACACAACACACCTTAACTTCATCATAGAGTTTCTTCTCCCAAATGTACAGTTTGTGCAGTGTTGAAGAAAGGTTCCCTGAACCCATGGCCTTCTCATCTTCAAGCACCAAGAACTCCTCTTTCATCGAAGAAAGAGAACTTACTCCACAAATCATCCTCGAAGACACTGCAAACGAACAAAATCAGCATACCAAAAGTTAGCCACTATGATAAACAACATCTCGACAAAATTCATCTCAATCACATGAACAAGTCCACTCCTTTTTCACCTCACCTTTATATACGGTATTCTTCCTCTGGTGGTACGGTTGCTTCCCCACTTCAAGCATCTTCGACACCTCAACAGCAGAATCTGATGCTCTATCAAACTGAGACTTGATTTCTAGCACAACTTCAGAAACATCGTTATATCTTTTCAAAGGCAATGTAGCCACATTCTGCTGTTGCTGTACCTCCGGTTGCATCACCTCATCGACAACCACATTCTTCTCCACCACACTATTATCCACATTCTCCCCACTTGTCCCGACATCCACCTTCGACTTGCTCTTCTGATCTTCACTCGCCTCTCCCACCTCACTAATCCTATCCCCATTACTCGACTCCGGACTCATCCCCTTCCCCTTCGCCTTCCCCTTCCCCTTCCCATAAACCTCCTTCACAACCTCACTCTCCTCATCCTCCAAATCCGGAATCCCCTCCTCCTCCCTCACATCCTTGGAACTCCGGCTCGGAGTATAGACCCCATAATAACTCTCATAATTCTCAAACGGGTTCAAAAAATCCCAAGTGGAAACCCTAGGTGGCGACGGCGGAGCCGGCGTCGCCTTCGGAGCCTCCGGAGCTGGCGCCACATTCCCCCGAGGCGATGAAGCCCCGAAATACCCTCCCATCTCACCATACCCACCATAATAACCATTCTGATACCCATACGGATTAGAGTAGAAATTAGGGTTCGGGTTCGGGTTCGGGTTCGGGTATCCATAATAAGGATAAGAAGAAGAAGAAGAAGAAGACGCCTGAGCTTCCTCATAGTAAACCATTGGCGGCCGCTGTTCGTAAGTCACAGAAGGATTAGGAGGCTGGCTTTTGGCGTAGTGGACAGTGGGCCCCACTGGCGAATCACCATCATCATCATGGTGGTGGAAATCAATTGGGGAAGACGACGCATCGGAATGAAGTGGAAAATCATGCTCTTCATCATCCTCCTCCTCCTCGTCATCATCGTCGTCAGAATGGAAATGAATGTGAGCAGAAACCTCAGCTGCTGATTTATGACCCTTCCGCTGAGGTGGCAGAGCCAATCTGGGGCTAGACGGCACCGGAATCTTCTGAATTTCTTCCAGAAATCTGTGCAGAGATTCGCCGACGGAGCGGAGAGATCGGGAGTAGACGGCATGAGCATCAGCCATCGCGTAGCGGTAGCTGATGGCATCTTCCAGAAACCGAGATCGGTTTGCGCAGAGCATGACGGCTTCTAAATCGTCCACCTTTGAGCCGCCGCACCCCATCAGGGAAGATAATGAAGGAGAAAATATCTTAAACTAAGCTAAAGAGGATAAAAAGAATGAAGGCAATCTTTTTTCCAGTGAGAGGAAGAACCGAAGAATGACGAAAATACCATGACTGTAAAAAATGAATAAGAGAGGAGCAGGAGAGAGAGAGAGAGAGAGACATGGAAATGAGATTGAGTTTCTGTTTTTGGTCTCTTTCTTATTACTCAGTTTCTCTCTCTACATTTTTTTGAGAGAGAGAGAGAGGGGGGGCAGCCGTACATGGACGAGTGTCGAGGCATTGGGACGGCTGTTTTTTTGTTTTTTTTTTGTGGGTATTATACGGTTTCGGAAAGAGGAAAGGACGAGAATGCCCTTATGCTAAAGCGGTAATTTTTGCTGGGGAGGGATTTTCCCATTCTGGTTGAGTCTTGAGTGGTTGGATTCGGTGCGGTGATCCAACCGCTCCGGATGCGAACAAAACGGGTTTCGGGTCAAATCAGGATGCAAACATAGGGGGCTTCGGGTCAAATCAGGATGCAAACATAGGGGGCTACACCAAATGAATTTGTGCATGCAAGTGACACTGAGATTTAGTGACGAATCTCTTTGCTGCTGATTAGGAAGTTGAGTATCTGAACCCTATTTGCATGATCGGCCATAATCTAACATCTGTTAAAATTTGACACAGGTGATAATACAAAAAAAATTCGTAGTCTGACCAAACGGCCAATGTTCTGATTCCATTAACGAAAATAATTTGATTTAACTTCATTTCTTATTATTCCATTTCGTACCATTGATAATGGGAGGCCAACATTAATTTGATGTGAGAGAGGTCTGCGTCAAGGTGATCCTATCTCCTCTCTCATATTCTCTCTTGTGGTGTATGTTTTAAGCAAATTGCTCTCAGAGCGTTGCTGCGTTGGATACCAACATTATTGAAGGTTTAAGAAGATCCCAGGGTTTTGAGGTGTTCTTAATCTGCAATATGCGGATGACACTATCCTATTTGCTTAACCCAATGGAATCACACTTCGTAACTGTGGTAGGGTAAAAATGGCCTGGGGCCCAGCCAAGGCCCAGGACGGCTCTCGCTCAAAAATAAGAAAAACAACAAACCGGCTCGGCTTCGGACCACTACAGGCTCGGCACCAAGCCGCAAGTTCACCCCCACAGAACTGGTCTCCTCGTATCCGACGAGCCTCGATGGCCCTCGGCCTCCGATCCGCGACAGCCCCACGGGCCGTCCGCCCAGTCTGGCGAGGAATGAGGATGACCTGGCACAACCTAGGCCATCCGATTCCCCCAGAGGCACAGGAGCCCCATGATCAGCCATGTCAGCTCCAAATACCACCTAGGGCTTTGCCACGTCAGCCCTATACCACTCTTGGCACTGCCACGTCCGCCCTAAACCCCCTGGGCCTCCTGCCACGTCAGGCCCATGGGCTTTCGGGTTCAGACCCGGCCCCCAAACGGATCCAAACCCGGTTGGAATTCCCTATAAATACCAGACCCTCACCCACCTTTTCAGGTAATCAATCTTTGCCACCTAAATTTTCCTAGTTACTGCTACTCTCTCACAGAGACTGACTAGATCGTCGGAGGGTTCGCCACCGGGATAAACCCCGGTGTTTCAGGACCGTCTGCAGGTACTCGAGGCGAGGCCATCCGAGCCGATCCTCAAGCACCGAAGCGAGCCTCCCGCTCGTCGTCCCGTGCCGCACTCTTCCCTCGTTACAAATTGAGTCCGAACTCACACCTGGTGCATCCACACTGCGACCAAAAACAAACCGCATCAGGTTGGCGCCGTCTGTGGGAACACTTTATCCGGTACGGATGAGAGTCCGAGCCTCGCCACCGACGCTCTCCCTCGACTCGATCACCCATGGCTCCCCGAGCCCGAAGATCAGCCCGTTCCGCCCGATTAGACGGGCCTCCTCCCGAGGGGGCCCTCGACGGAGGGCAAGCATCCAATAATCCGGGTGGAAACCCCGGACCCCAGCGAAGCGCTTCACACGTCGTCGAACCCGACCTTCGTCGGGTCATTCTGAACAGAAGGGCTAGCCAGGCTAGGGGAGGGACCGCTTCCAACTCGGCCCCGAACCATTCCAGGCCTGCACAAGGGGACAGGCCGTCGGCACTCAGCCACATCGGCCGAATTCCTACGCCCCGACCCGATCCTTCCGACCATGGCGCGGTCACCAGGGGCGAGTTCAGAAGCTTCAGAAATGAAATCATGGAGGCCCTCCATGGAGAGCCAAGGTCCGCAACCTATGGCCGACCCCCTCAGATGAGCGAAGGGAGAAGTCACACTCGTGCGCCGACTCCCCCTCCTGAGCGCACAGACGAGGTACTCTGACGCCTCCTAGAGATGGAGAATCGAATCGAGCGCATCGGCGACAGGAATCCCAACCTAGTCCAAGGACGGGGGCCTTCTCGACCTCCATTTTCCGTCAACATCATAGGAGCAGAGATCCCCCAGAACTTCCGACCTTCGCAGTTCGAGACTTACAATGGCGATGGTGATCCAGCTGATCACATGGAGGGCTTCAAAACCCTCATGATGATTCACAGCGCTTCGGATTCCCTGCTGTGCCGAGCCTTCCCGGCCACCCTCCGGGGTTCGGCCAGGGATTGGTTCTCCAAACTTTCCCCTGGCTCGATCTTCTCGTTCGACCAGCTGGAAGCCAGCTTCCTGGCCCACTTCATCACTAGCCGGAAGAGCGAAAGGACGAGCGCTTCCCTGCTTGACCTCAGTCAAAGGGAGGGGGAGTCACTCCGTAACTTCGTCAAGAGGTTCACGACCGAGGCCAGATCCGTCTCTGCCCTCGACGCAGGGGTCGCCTCGGCGGCTTTCCGACACAATGTCCGGCACAACCAGCTCAAGGTCTCCTTAGCAAAGAGGCCACCTCTGGACTTCCATGACCTCCTCAACCGGGTCGAGAAGTATATACGAGCTGAAGAAGCTCTTAACCCAGAGGGCAGCAAAGAAGTCGTGGGGAAGGGCAAGCGCAGGGTCGATGAAATTGAACCTGCCAAGAAAGCAGCAAAGGAAGGGGTCGGTGCGAAGAGGGCACCTCTGGTCCCTCGCTTCGAAAGGTACACTCTCTTGACACATAACGTGTCCGCCATCCTCTTAGAAATCGAAGACAAAGGCATTGTCCGACTATCTCCCCGACCAAGTAACAACAAGAAGCGAGATCAGCGCTTCTACTGCCGTTTCCACAGAGATCATGAGCACGAAACCGACCAATGTCGGGCCCTGAAAGACGAGATTGAGGAACTCATCTCACGAGGGTACCTCCGAGAATTCACCAGAGAAGGCCCACGGGATCGGCGAGATGCTAGGAACCGGAGGCCTTCGCCTCCGAACCCTACTCCGAACCGCATCCAGGGTCGGGACCCAGAACCCGAAGGAGCCGCAGATACGCCATTCATCTTGCACTGTGTCCACGGGGGGCCAATGGGGGGAGAGTTAAATACTTCCCGAAAAGCCTTCATCCGAGAGGTGAATACTGTCCAAGACAACCCCCACCCCGGTTGCAATCGGTGCTTGTCTCCTTCTCCGGAGAGGACCTCGAAGGCGTTCGCCTCCCTCATTGCGATGCCCTCGTCATTGGCCTCCACATGGCTAATTGTGAAGTTCGTCGAATCCTTGTCGGCAACGGCAGCTCGGTAAATATTCTTTTCCTCGAAGCCTTCGAGAATCTCAAGTTGCCCCGAGACAAGCTCAAGCCAGCCAGATATACTTTGCATGGGTTCTCTGGCATCCCTGTCGTGATAGAAGGGATTGTTACTCTCGACGTCACCGCGGGATCGGCTCCTATCAAGAGGACCGAGTCCATGGATTTCATGGTGGTAAACGTCAAGACGGCTTACAATGCCATACTCGGCCGACCCGGATTATGCTCCCTTCAAGCGGTACCTTTGGCTGACCATCTGAAACTTAAATTTCCCACCCCGCAAGGGGTCGGCATCGTCCGAGGTAGCCAAGAAGCAGCGCGGTCGTGCTACATGACCGCCGTCGGAGGGGGTGTGTTCCCCCTCGACGCCGTTGAGCTCGTACCCGAGAGGGACGGTCCCGCTCCCGAACTTCGGCGCCGAGGATGAATCAAAATGGTTCCGGGTGAGTCGCTCGCTCCTCGAGGACTTGAAGCCAGGTATAATCGCCTGCATCCGCCGCAACGTTGATCTCTTCGCCTGGAAGCCGTCCGACATGCCCGGGATCTCCGAAGACTTGATTATGCATCGGCTGAGCGTCATCCCTGACTCTAAGCCGGTCGTCCAAAAGAGGCGCAAAGTCGCCCCGGAGAGGCAGCAAGTTGTGAAGACAGAGGTCGACAAACTCTTGGCTGCTCGATTTATTCAAGAAGTCAGCTACCCCGAGTGGTTGGCTAATGTCGTCATGGTGAAGAAGGCAACCGGGGGCTGGCGGATCTGTATCGACTTCACGGATCTAAATAAAGCATGTCCGAAAGATCCTTTCCCCCTTCCCTGCATTGACGCTTTAATCGACGCAACCTCGGGGCATGAGCTACTGTCCTTCATGGACGCATTCTCAGGGTACAATCAGATCCGGATGTTTTCACCGGACATCTCCAAGACCTCGTTCGTCACCGACTAGAGTCTTTTCTGCTACCGCGTTATGCCCTTCGGACTAAAGAACGCCGGAGCCACATACCAATGGCTCGTCAACAGAATCTTCAAAGACCTGATCGGCCGCAACGTGGAAGTCTAGGTCGACGACATGCTTGTCAAGAGCCGGGCAGGGCCGGACCACGTCGCCGACCTCGAAGAAGCCTTCGGAGTCCTCCGGCATCACAACATGAGGCTCAACCCGGCTAAATGCGCCTTCGGCGTCTCCACGGGGAAATTCCTGGGGTTCATCGTCAGCCAGCGCGGTATCGAGGCGAACCCCGAGAAAATCCAAGCTATTATTGACATGGCCCCGCCCCGGAATGTCAAGGAGGTTCAGAGGCTTACGGGCCGGTTGGCTGCAATCGGCTGTTTCCTCTCCAAGTCAGGGGAGAAGTCTCTCTCCTTCTTCAAGGCTCTACGCGGAAAGGGGGGCTTCGAATGGGGTACCCCTCAACAAGAAGCCTTCGAACAGCTGAAGCAGTACCTCGCCAACCCTCCTCTCCTCAGCAAGCCCGAGCCGGGCGAACCACTATGGCTCTACCTGTCCGCCTCGGATAGCGCACTCAGCGCCGTCCTCGTCCGAGAGGAAGATGGGGTCCAGAGGCCATTGTACTATGTGAGCAAGGTTCTGCTCCCCGCCGAGACGAGGTACGCAAAGATAGAGAAGGTGGCCTATGCTTTGGTCATGGCAGCCCGGAAGCTTCGTCCTTACTTCCAGGCCCACTCTGTCCAAGTACTAATCGACGGCCTCAAAAAATGCCTCGACAGTTCCCCCAAAGGGCTGTGGGTCGAGGAACTGCCTAGCGTGCTATGGGCATACCGAACGACCAAGAGGATCCCTATGGGAGAGACGCCGTTCAACTTGACCTACGGGACAGAGGCAGTTATCCCCGTCGAGGTCGGCCTGCCTTCTCCCCGCGTCATGGCCTTCGACGAGGCTGACAATTCGTCCGGCCTGAGGGCCAACCTGGACCTCGTCGCCGAGGTCAGAGAGAAGTCTTTGATCCGAAGAAGCATCTACCAACAACGGATCGAGAAGTTTTACAACAAGAAGGTCCGCCCCACAAACATCAAGGCGGGGGACCTCGTGTTACGAAAACTGTCCGTCTCCGATCCAACCAAGAAGAGGAAATTGGCTCCCAACTGGGAAGGCCCATACCGTGTAGTCGAGGCTGTACGTCCTGGTACATACCGACTGACAGATATGGACGGCCGGCTGATCAGCCGACCCTGGAACACCGAGCACCTGATGAAGTTCCTGGAAGAGCGAACATAGGTTCTAGCTTGGCTAATGTAAATAATATTTTTTGTAAGCTTTCATGTGTAAAGGGCCATTTTGGCGACCCTCCCTATCATGTATGAAAGAAATCTCTTTTTGTCAAACTCCAAACGCCTCGGCAGACCCGACCTAACACCGGACAATGGGATCGGCACCCGAGTCCTCACTCCGGTATCGTCCCCAACGTCTCGGTACGTCCGACTTGAATTCAGGCTAGGGAGTCTTCCTAACGCCCCGCACCGATCCCTCATGAATCGAAGGGGCCGAACCTCGCCTCCGCCGTCATTCACTACACTATTGACCAAGGCAAAGAATGAAAAGAATTCTTTATTCATACTCCTTTATTTTGTTCTGAAAAAACAAACAAAGACCGTTACAGGACCACTCCACTCATCTCAAACTGAAGGAAGCCGCCATCTTAGGGCCCCTCGGGTCCGACGAAGGGCGGGACCACTCCGACCGAACGACTGGGAGCCCTCTCCTCGTCATGGTGGTCCTTAGGCTCAGCCACGGTCGACACACCAGCCACGGAGCTCTGGGCATCAACTGGTCGCACACGCTCCAGCAGCAGCAACGCAGAGGGAACCCCCTCCGCTCGCTGACCCCCCGAGGAGGATGCCGAGACACCCAGAATCGTCTTGTATCGATGTATCTCCATCTCCTTCTCCACAATAACATCACGAAGTAGCCTCTCAGAGGAGGGCCTCTGCACCGATGCACTCGACATGGTATATCCAAGACCGACATTCTCGAGGTCCCAATCCACCATCGCCCTCCTCAGCCGGCTCGCCTCCTCACTTAGGGCTTCAGACTTGTTCCGATAATAGTTAAAGGCCGCATCATTGTCACAGCCCCCTTTCGGTAGCGAACCAACGTGGCCTCCAGGGCCTCAACCTTGCTCCAGAGCCACACCACGTCAGAACGGCGGGGGTCCACCTCGGGAAGGGGAGCCGCAACCTACAAGAGAATCAGCCCACTCAAAACACATCGGCAAAAATGGTTCGGAAATATCCGAGGTCAAAACACTTGGCCAGTCAAAAATCATCTTTTATAGATGGAATTACTTCATACAAAAATTGTGGTGGCCAGTCTGTGGTAGGCAAATACAATCGAGAGATGGAAAAAGAAAGACAAAACTATACAACTTGTTTTCCCACCTCAGCATCGGCCGGGTTCACAGGGGGGTCGGTAGCCGGGTCATCAACGGGCCCTTCTTCGTTAGGGGTCTTCGGTGTCCCCTCGATCTCCATGTCATAGTCGAAGTTGGATAGGTCGAGGGTCGGGTAGAAGTGCCTCACATGACTGAGGGCATTCGCATAGCACTCGTCCTGGGCTTTGATCACCAGGAGCTGACCCGTCTCCGTCAGCTCCTCCCTCTCCTTGGCGAACTTCTTCTTCTGAGCCGCCATCTTCTTCGCCCACTCCGCCTCCTTGGCGTCGAACCCGGCCTTCATCTCCGTCTCCCTCTTATGCGAGCCTTCGAGCTCTATCCTCAGCTCCTTCATCTCCTGCACGGCCTTGTCAGCCCGGTCTCGCTCCCGCTTCAAGGCCGCCTCATAAAGGCCTCTCACGTGGGCCCCCTGCACGGTCGCCTGCAATAGCCAAGCACTACTGAGAAAACCTCTTCTACGGCATAATCACAAGGCAAGCGGGGTCGGCAGACTTACCAGCACATTAGCCTGTGTGAGGCGCGTGTATGCATCCTCCAGGGCCTCGGCCCTCATCTCCGCGCGGTCCCGAGGGGTCGCTAGCTTATCCGCCACCTCGACGGCATGGCGCCCTCGGGTTAAGCTGTCGCCCTCGCGGATCGACCAATCCGGCACCCACGGTCGCCGCAACCTCTCCTCCACCTCTAGCTCCACCAGGGGACCCTTCCCCTTATCAAGATCAGTGACCTTGCCCTGGTCCGAGCTTCCCTGAACCGCCACATCCTTGCCCGTCTCCGAGCGAGTCCTTTTGCCCCTCGGCTGAACTGGCACCTCGGAGACCACTTGGGACGACCCCCTCGTCTTCACCGGGTCCCCCTTCTTCTCGGCCTTCTCCTTCTTCATGGCGAGCCTCTTTGCCTTGATCGATTCGGGATCCATGCCTGCAAAAAGATCCATTAAGAACAATGAGCGCAAAAGAACAACAAGACCGAGAGAAAAGAAACAACTACATACAAAGCACGGCCGGGCTCAGTCCGACGCTCGCCAGGTGGCTCTCCGTCACCTCCGTCCAACTGATACTGTGTGACAGACGGAGGCGCTCAACGAACCTCCACTCCGGCTGTCAAGTCCCTCGGCCTCGGCGCTTTAAAGCTCGGCTTAAAATGGTTCCATCGAGTAGGGATGTTCCAAGGCTCCTCACTCCGGATCACCAAATATTTTTTCTTCCAATCCTTGATAGAGTCCGGGTGACCGTGGACGATCTTCCCCTTACTCCGAGGCGAGATATAATAAACACCCTCCGACTCCCCCGACGAGCTGATCCCCAGCATCGCCCGGAACACGCTCAACCGAAGGGGCACCTTCTGCTCCTCACACAACAGCACGAAGCAGATGATCTGCTTCCAGGAGTTCGGCCCATACTGCATCGGCGCCAGAGACACCCAATTCAACACCTCCCGAACAAATGGATGGACCGGCAGCATCAGTCCAGAGATGAATGCGTCCACTGGGAAGATGCAGTACCAAGCAGGCAGTGGGTCGGTCGGTCGCAATGTAGAGTTCGGCAACATGAGCTCGTAGCCGGACCCTATGTGATACGCCAACTGCAAAACCTCCAAGTCTCCAGCCTCCAAGACGGTCGGAAGCGTGTCCATCTTCACCCTCTTCCGGCTCGGCGAAGATGGTTGGACTCCAAAAAGCTCCTTATCGGAAAGGTCGTCGGGGTACCGACGGAACGGCTTCGGTTGTACGGGCGACCCTGTCCTTAAATTATGGAAAACATGCGCCTGGCTCGAGCCACCGGACCTCGACCCCTTCTTCTTCGGAGACCTCTTCTTCTTGGCCCCTTCCGGCGAGGGGGTAGATAAGCGCCCCAGACCGGTCGGAGTGGAGCTCGAACCCACACCCTGACCTGTGGATCTCCCCCCCGCACCTCCTATCCGAGCCCCTTCAGCTTTACCCTCTTCTGGGCCACCCTCCTCTTCGGAAGCCGGCTCTAGAATCTGGACTTCGTCCGAGCTGTCGCTTGCCTCCTCTGACTCGCTACTCTCCACCACGAAAGGTTTTTGGGAGCGTAACGGCCTCACATTGTACACCGGCTCCTCCCACGAAGTCGAATCAGAAGGCTTCTTATCATGTACTGACTCCTCCTCGAGCACCGGCTCCTCCCACGAAGTCGATTTTGAGGCGGGTTTCCCTTTCTCCCTCGACGCCGACGCCGACGAGCCAGACTGAGCCCTGTCCATCTGTACCTAACCAAAGAAACTTACAAACTAACCTTTTTGAATGCCTCGGACTGACGAGCCGGTGCTGCTAAACAGTCAAGTCGAGCGCTGAAATGAGCAGAATGGAGAAAGGAGAGGGGGATATTTATAGAGTGAGAGGCGACGCCTCGATTATCGTGCTACTGTTCCTCGAATAGTGCGCGTCTGCCACCAATGGAATCGCGCCACGTCATCCTCGAAACTGGCGCTACTGACGTCACCTAGCGCCAGTTGGAGACCACACAGGGGTCGGTTCGGATGAAGTGTTCGGCGGAGAAAATTTTTCACTTAAAGATTTAAGGCGCCGTCCTTAGACAGGCGCCCCGGGCTCCAGGGCTCGGTCGGCTCCCCTCTCACCCGCGAACAACTCGGGGCTTACGGCCTCGGCAGCTGAAACCCCGAATTGTTCGAGGGTGGGAGAGAAGCCACCATCGCCTAGAACCCTATCGGAAAGCAGATCGAAGACGACCCACCTTTCTGAAGCTCCTCAGCCCAGGTCTGGAATTCGGTGGATACCCCTCCCGTCCGGATCTCTTTCGGGCAAAACAGCCGTGTCAGGGCTGTCTGACCCGAAAAAGGATCCAGACGGCAAAGTCACCACCAGTCCGAGGTTCCCAGGGTTCAAACCTTTCAGCACCTAGCCCCCCGAGCCCGGACTACGGCCGCCATCTCTTCTACCTTGTTCTCCCCTGACCCTGACACTCACATCGAGGCCGTCAGGGACGGGAGAAGAACAAGGCAATAGAGTGACCACCCGTCCAACGCTCTCAGGGTCAAAATTTTGCAAGAGACAGACGTCCGCCAAAGCAGACACCTCTGATGGTCGAGGGACCACACTTGCTGTGATCAAACCCACTGTGGGGAGAGGGGTATTTATAGCCTCCCCCATAGACCGGCCATTATGACATTGGGAAAGCCAAACGACGGAAGCCTAAGCGCCGTGCATTTATTAGGCAGCACCATTAATGCCCCTAGGAAATTGGAACATTGCACAAATCCCGGAGCGCCTTCAATGCTCCGCAAAGACAACAGACCGCCCCGCTCAAATCTTCTCAGGAAGACACAACGGTTCGCCATCGCCCTTGCCGACCCATAATCCCTCGAAAGCTCGAGGTTCGGTCTAGCACCAGGGTAATCTTCTCAGGAAGACACAACGGTTCGCCATCGCCCTTGCCGACCCATAATCCCTCGAAAGCTCGAGGTTCGGTCTAGCACCAGGGTAATCTTCTCAGGAAGACACAACGGTTCGCCATCGCCCTTGCCGACCCATAATCCCTCGAAAGCTCGAGGTTCGGTCTAGCACCAGGGTAATCTTCTCAGGAAGACACAACAGTTCGCCATCGCCCTTGCCGACCCATAATCCCTCGAAAGCTCGAGGTTCGGTCTAGCACCAGGGTAATCTTCTCAGGAAGACACAACGGTTCGCCATCGCCCTTGCCGACCCATAATCCCTCGAAAGCTTGAGGTTCGGTCTAGCACCAGGGTAATCTTCTCAGGAAGACACAACGGTTCGCCATCGCCCTTACCGACCCATAATCCCTCGAAAGCTCGAGGTTCGGTCTAGCACCAGGATAGCCTTCTCAGGAAGGCACAAACGGCTCGCCATCGCCCTTACCGACCCATAAACCCTCACCAGCTCGAGGTTCGGTCTTGCACCAGGGTAATCTTCTCAGGAAGACACAACGGCTCGCCATCTCCCTTACCGACCCATAAACCCTCGCCAGCTCGAGGTTCGGTCTAGCATCAGGGTAGCCTCCTCATGAAGGCCCAGCTATTCGCCGTCCCATTTCCACGACCATAAACACTCCTCCACGGCTAACTCCCGCACTCCCGCAGGAGTGGGGGGCTTGTGTGGTAGGGTAAAAATGGCCTGGGGCCCAGCCAAGGCCCAGGACGGCTCTCGCTCAAAAATAAGAAAAACAACAAACCGGCTCGGCTTCGGACCACTACAGGCTCGGCACCGAGCCGCAAGTTCACCCCCACAGAACTGGTCTCCTCGTATCCGACGAGCCTCGATGGCCCTCGGCCTCCGATCCACGACAGCCCCACGGGCCGTCCGCCCAGTCTGGCGAGGAATGAGGATGACCTGGCACAACCTAGGCCATCCGATTCCCCCAGAGGCACAGGAGCCCCATGACCAGCCATGTCAGCTCCAAATACCACCTAGGGCTTTGCCACGTCAGCCCTATACCACTCTTGGCACTGCCACGTCCGCCCTAAACCCCCTGGGCCTCCTGCCACGTCAGGCCCATGGGCTTTCGGGTTCAGACCCGGCCCCCAAACGGATCCAAACCCGGTTGGGATTCCCTATAAATACCAGACCCTCACCCACCTTTTTAGGTAATCAATCTTTGCCACCTAAATTTCCCTAGTTACTGCTACTCTCTCACAGAGACTGACTAGATCGTCGGAGGGTCCGCCACCGGGATAAACCCCGGTGTTTCAGGATCATCTGCAGGTACTCGAGGCGAGGCCATCCGAGCCGATCCTCAAGCGCCTAAGCGAGCCTCCCGCTCGTCGTCCCGTGCCGCACTCTTCCCTCGTTACAAATTGAGTCCGAACTCACACCTGGTGCATCCACACTGCGACCAAAAACAAACTGCATCAGTAACCTTAAGGTCCTCCTATACATTTTCTAAGAAGCTTCCTGTTTATCTATCAATTTCAACAAAACCCCAGTCATTTGACTTGGTAGATGCACCAATCATCAAGCTGAGATTGCGCACTTTTTTAATTGTGCTTCCACCTCTTTCTCTATTTCTTACATTGGTATTCCTTTGAGATAGTGTAAGCTTCACAAAGACGATTAAATTCCTATAATCGATAAGATCGAATCCAGACTCAATTTCTGGTATGGTCATCAGCTTTCAAGAGGAGGTAGACCGGTGCTCGTTAATTCGGTATTTTCGTCTAACCCCTCGTATACGATGTCTTTTTTAATGTCCCATCCTGGGTTATCCAGCGGATTGACAAGATTAGAAGAAAAAAAATCTGGTCTGGACCCTCCACTTATAAGGTTGGTAAGCATCTTTGCAAATGAGACTTGATTTGCAAATCGAAACTTCAAGGAGGGTTAGGTATTCTTAATCTTAGGAATCAAAACATAGCCCTTCTCGGTAAATGGCTTTGGAAATCCCTCCATCCGAATGATTTATCTTGGAGTAAGTTGGTGATCCAAACATACCATAGACGTCACCAAGTTTGGAAATTGCACCCCGTTATTTCCTCTACTGCTTCTCCAGTCTGGAGAGGGGTTTGGAAGGTGCTTGGTTCGTTTAATTGTGGGTTGGGCAAACATTGTGAGTCTGGGTCATCGGTTAAATTTTGGACGGATTTATGATTCGGTAACAACAAAATTGCTTCTAATTTTTCACAATTATTTCCTCTCGTCGCCAATCCCCTCTCTACAGTAAATGTGTATTTCGTCACCCTCAACAACCGTAGGGTATGGCATATTTCGTTCAAGCGAGCTCTCCCTATCGCTCTTTTCCTTCTTTATCATAGCTTACTTTTGCTACTACGTGCTTATAATTGGCACCAGCATGATTGCATAGCTTGGCGTTGGACATGCTTTGGATCTTATACTGTCAAGTCTTAATTTTTTCAATTTCGGGGGAGTGACGGGAGTGGCATCCCCTTTCTCCAAGATAATTTGAAGCTGCATTGCCCCCCTTAATGTTAAGATTCTTACTTGGCTGACTATCCACAATAAGCTACGAACGGTTGAGATCTTCAACTAAAGAAATATGGCCTTAGATCAGAAGTGCCCCTTTTATCTCACCCACGATGATGATGCCCAACACTTATTCATTAATTGCTCTGTCATTATTCCTTTAAGGGCATTATGTAAGAAGGCTTGGTATGTTGACGGCATGCCAACCTCCACCCCTTTGTGGTGGAGTACTTGGAGACATCAGCATGTCAAGAGATCGTTTTGGTTGTCATGAGATTAATCTATGAGGACTTTAATTTGGTTAGTTTGGAAGGAGCGTAATAACATAAGTTTCTCTAATTCTTCGCGGTCAATTAACTCTTTAATTGGCGATATTCTATTCTTCATTAAATTCTAGGCTTCTACTCTTAACCTCTCTAAAATTCGCAACTTTCATCTTCAGAATCTTGGTGATGCGTCTAATTATTTCTCTTACTATGGTTTTCCTACCTACCTTGTTTAATTGTTTGTGTTTACTTTTCTCTATGGGTCGATTATTTCTCTTGCCATGGTTTTTCCTCCTTTTGGGTTTTATTGTTTGAGTAATCTCTTCTAACGTGTTTCGTTTATCTTTTCTTGCAGAGTTGAGTTCTTGAGTATTTGGGGTAGTCATTTGGCATAATCTCCCTCTTTTTGGTTTTGGTTTACAGGTGTACGGTTAATTTTGGGCCAGGTTTATCCCGGAACTCTCTACTGGAATCCTCCTAATGGCTCCACAACCTTTTTACCTGGCTTTTTAATTAGCCTAATATGTTTCATGTACCTCTTTATGTTCTTTGTACCTTTTGATGTATCCCTTTATATTCTCCTTCTACGTTCTCTTCTTTTTTCCCACTACTCCTACCTGGCTGTGTGTTCTCTTCACTGTAGTAGCCTACCGGTCTGGTTTGGTTGTTTTGGTTGTTAAGTATTATGTTGTTCTAGTTTGTGCACAACTGTTTGCTCTGTTTGTTGTTGTTGCTGTTGATGCGTCCGCGGTTTAGCATCAGGTTTTGAGTGTCCCCATTTATACTCTTCTTTCTTTTTTTGGTTCTTACTTGTGGCAGGTTGTAAGTGTCCTTTTTCTGCAGTTGCCTATTCTTCAGGATAGGCTGTTTTGATTATTTCGAGTTTATTTCGTTGTGCTTTGTGCTCATCTGTTTGCTTCATTTTTTTTGGATAATAAAGATGACATCGTCATCGTTTCACTAATGATAAATTAACGAAACACAACATTACAACACAGAATACAACAAAAGAAAATGAAACTAAGGTAGTCTAGCATCTCATCAGTCTAATGCATCGTCAATCAAAAGCAAAAGCAAAAGCAAAATACAGGAACTGGAAACACAAAATACTCTTTCTCGTCAGGATTACTCTCTGTACATCCAAAGCTTCTTCCTGCTAGCTGCCTGACCTGCCCATGCATAAATGAAACCGTAAATTTGATACATAAAAACAAAAAATCTATGGTTGCAATTACGAAAATAGAAGTTATTTTGGTCTATCCACAGTCCCCAGATTCCCACCGCTACTGATAAATCCCAGGCCTCCTTATCCTCTTTTTTTATGCTAACCCCCCTTCCAATGTCCCAAGCCTCTGAAATTGAGGCGGGACTATGTAGAAACCAGAACCCTCGACTGACAACCTCCCAAGTTAATTTTGCCTATTACATTTGAAAAATATGTGGTCCGTGTCCTCATCGCCGTTGTTGCACCTAGAGCACTGGACCTCGATCTGCATACCTCGCTTCAGTAGATTAACCCTTGATAAAATGGCATCATTCGATACCAGCCATAGGAATGCCTTTACCTTCAATGGCGCTTGTGTACTCCATCATTCAGTTTGTTGTAAAGGGATGCTACTGAGAAGTTTTCATTAGACGCCAAGCTCCATGTCTGACGTCTTCTGTGCCGTCTATACTCCTTCCTTCAGTTCGAATGAATCTATTCAGATTGTGTAATTGTGCGGTACTTTCCTGAGACACTTCCTCTCCCGTCTGCAACTGTAGCCTTCCGTTACGCCAGACATCCGCGACTATCGAGGCTGTGGTTACTATACTCCTTGCTGCTTCAAGGAACATGCTTATTAAGGTATTGTTACCACACCATTTATCATTCCAAAAGTGTGTATTTTTTCCATTCCCAATTCTACATGTGGTATTTGCGTGGAATATATCCCCCACCTTCGCTATTCCCTTCCACAGATAAGATGACCTTCCTTACTTGGCTCTTCCTCCAAATCATACTTTTTTCCTCTTCCGGTATGTTCGAAAAGGTTTGCACCACCAGCAGTTTCTTCTCCTGTTCATCTTCCACCACCACTTACTCATCAGAGCCCGATTCATATCCCTCAGGTTAAGGATTCCCAATCCCACATACTCTTTTCTTTTACATAACCTTCCCCATTTTACCAAATGGAATCCCTTGTTTGTTTCGTCCGCTCCCTTCCAGAGGAACCTTCTCCTACATTTGTCGATCATGTTAACAACCCACTTCGGGAGTTCATAAATCTACATTAAATACATCGGCATACTACTGATAACTGAATTGAGCAAGGTGATCCTCCCTCATAGCGTAAGAAAATGTCCCTTCCACCCTGCCAGTTTCCTTTCATCTTTCTCTATTAATGGCAACCAATCATCTTTCTACAGTGCTCCCAGTCTAATGGGTGTGCCCAGATACGTAATTGGATAGTTAGCCACCTTGCATCCCAACATCGACTTGATTGTATGAATCCCGGTGGTAAGGTTTCCGCTTAGTGGAGTAACTCAGCTCTTTGTGAAGTTCACTTTCAGTACTGCCCACGCTTGGAAACATTTCAAAATTATGTTAATTGCCAAGATCTCTTCCCGGCCCCTTTGTCTCCCCTAGGATAATCGTGTCGTCCGCATATTGTATGATCGAAACGGCATCTGTAATCCCTTTTACCCGAACTCCTGTGATAATCCGTTCCTCTGTACCCCTTTTGATCATTTCTGCTATACCATCGGCGACTAGTGCGAAGATTAATGAAGACAAGGGGTCTCCCTGTCGTAAACCTCTCCGACATCTAATTTTCTTTCCTGATTTCCCGTTGAAATGTACGACAATTTCCCACCCCTTACACATTTCATAATCCACGCTCTCCATCTCCCTCCAAAACCTTTTAGTTGTAGAACTTCATCCACGCAATCCCACTCTACCGAGTCATATGCCTTTTCGAAATCTAGTTTTAGCAAAAATCCATCAGAATTGTCCTTGTGTCCTTTATACACTATCTCGTGAGCAGAGGCGACACTATCCATAATGTCCCTCCCTTTAATGAACCCACTCTGTGACGCGCCTACCACATCATTTAGATGCGGTGCTAATCTTGAAGCCATAACCTTGGTGATAATCTTAAAGAAACCGTTAAGGAGGCTAATCGGCATGTAGTCTCCATTAGTCCTAGCCTCCTTTCTTTTTAAAATTAGAATGACTTTTGCATAATTTAGCCTGTCGATATCCGCTGACTCACAGTAAATTTCTTGAAAGATTTCCATTAGGTCACTTTTGACGATGTTCGAGTATAACCTATAGAAGAAGATCGGGAATCCGTCCGGTCCCAAAGCTTTGTCTTGTCCCATGTTTTTGATAGCTTGAAACACTTCTTCCTCTGAGAACGGTCCCTCTACCCCCTCGCTTCCATCTAATCTAGTGTCCTCCCAGAATTCGGGTATTAGCCAACATCTATGTCTATTTGTTTGAGCCACCAGCTCTTTGAATTTGTCTTCTAGGTGTATTCTGATCTCCCCCTCGTCCTCGGTCCACCTAGATTCCCCATCCAGTCCCGTAATGCGATTCTGTTTCTTCTTCCGTTAGCTACTTTGTGGAAGAACTTTGTATTTGCATCCCCCTCTTTAAGCTATTGAATTTTGGACCGTTGTCTCCAATATTGTTCCTCCATCTCTGCAAACTGATGTATTTTTAATCTGCAATTTACTAGGTCGTCTATATCCTCTCTCTGTAAATCTTTTCCCTCCTCTGCCTCTTCTAATTCCTTAATTCTTTCCCCTATCTCATCCCTCTTTCTTTTGATGTCACCAAACTTCTGTCCAGCCCACCCTTTCAGCCTTTTTCGTAATCTCCTAGTCTTCATGATCCATCTTTCGATTGCGCTGTTTGAGATGGTTTCTGCATTCCATGACTCATTAATAATATTTCGGATGTCTTCATACATCGTCCAAGCCTTCTCGAAGCGGAATGGTTGACGGACGTATCTTGGTCTATCGCCGCATTGTAGTGATAATGGGGTGTGATCCGATGTAAATCTCATTATGGCTTTGACGGAGGCTAACGGGAAAATCTCCTCCCAGTCCGTGGACATGAAGATCCTATCAAGCCTCGCAAGAATCAGATTCGGCTGCATATTTGTCCATGTGAATCTTCTATTAGTCGGATTAAGCTCTATGAGTTCTAATTCATCTATGGTGCAGT